>OX375867.1:19055584-19448546 GCA_947359475.1 Heligmosomoides polygyrus bakeri
CTTTCTGAGTGTCTGACAGGGCACGTGGAATCCAAGCTCCAAATTTCCATGAAAGCCAAGATTCTTCAGATGGATTCCTACTATCCTATGAGACACTTCGAGCTTCTCTGCCAGCTGACGTGTCGTCTGCCTACTATCGGTAGGAAGAAGATGGAGTAGTTCTGTGTCGTCCAATCCAGCTGGCCTTCCTGACCATGCTTTGCCCTCAGTGAATAATCTCCCTTTAAAGACTTTCCGAACCACCCGTAACAGGCGCGATGAGTAGCAGATCCCATGCCATATATATGGTTAATTTGGTCTGCTGCCTGAAGTGCTATGGATTCTTTAATGGATTCATGAAGAATGCCGTGCTGAAAATGGCCATGAGGTAGATCTGGCATTGAGTCCGGAAGATTGGATGGATAACGAAGGAGAAGAAGGGTCTTAACCTGTGTCCGTGTGCGAACGGTAGACAAGTGTGATAGGATTACGAAATCAGCAATCAACATTGGCTAGTGCGTTTACAAGGGGAAGGGTAAAAAAAATTTCGAAGTGTGAAAAGACTTTTTTTCCAACCTAATAATACATTCGCCATTCGTCAAGCTTTCAATAAAAATTCGTGGAATCCTGCACTGATAAGATATATTGCTTACAATTTCTCTATAGAGGTTTTCGATGGTGAGGAGTACGATGGTAACATCACTGAGCCTCGGCATTGGATGTAGTTTAAAGTTTGTTCTAAAGTGGAAGAAGACGAAATATTTCCAGTGCGCCGAAACGTTAGCCGATTAAACTTAGCAACCTTGGTTTCACATCCTGATGCATTTGTACGGTCGTCGTTAAATAATTTACGTTAAATATTTCAGCAATTCTTCATGTTTCTCCGTTATCTGTTTATCCGCAATCCAACCAATGGTCCTTGTGTTCACCGCGAATTCCACAAGTCTTCAGGAGCACTTTTTCTGGCAGATAGCACCGAAGGACGACCGCGGGACACAATAGGTCCCCTATAGTCATCCCTGCTGCCTCGAGAAGTAGTCCGTAATGGGCCACGTAGGAATTCTTTTTATGTCCCTAGAATGTAGACGGAACCTATGTACATGAGGTCAAATTGTAGAACACAGGAGACAGACAGCAAAAAAAGTCCTCAACTCTGAACAGAGAGGAGGCTTACGATTATTTGTTAGAAACAAGCTGTCGTCCTTAGGTTTCAGGATTATGGACGATTTCGGGCGATTGGAATCCTTGTCTTTTGTTGTTGAGAAACACAGGCGAAATAATAACCTTCTTGATCTGGCTATCCACCAATTGTGGACATCGTCTGGAGAAATGCAAGTACCAAATGAATACTGGAGATGAACTACAAGAAGGACGAGCGAATTCCAATCCCATGTGGAACTCTGTTTAGTGGGCACGTTATTTCGCATGGCGAAGTGACATTGCAGGGCAGTTGAGAGGCAAGCAGGAAACATGGAGCGCTTGCGGATTCCCTCAAAAGGTCGTCCTGCCTATGAATAACGGCTTCAGAGTAACGGATGGAATGCAAAACAACATTATGCAACGGATAACATTAAGCTCCTCTGGATTATCCTACGAATCCCAATCATTACAGGAAAGCATCTCATAACAGAGAAGAATATTTGCGTCATAGTAGATAGGGAACTCATCACGTTAAACGGTCCAGCCTGTCGTTTCGTTTTTGAAGGAAATTTTCTTATGCAGAGAGCTGACGAAACGCATAAAAAATGAAAATTCAATAACAGCACCATAAGCGCAGATCGAATACGAAATTGAATTTACAAGAAGGATGCGCACAACGTTTGCAGAGTGAGGAGAGTGAGTCGTATGGTAGAAATGCTGCCCGAACACCCCATTTATTCCTCACTTTGAGCAGACAGCTAAGTTCCCAGTACATTACATTAGCTAGCACATCCTATAGTAATCATGTTTAGCTCCTCGATGGCACTTTTCTATTAGGTTGTAACGAAATAAATGGCACTGAACCACTGTAAATTTAAACAGTTAATATCGCGGCTTGTAGGCAAGTTTATTAATCGAAATAAAAACCATCTGATTCTACACATCTTTGCCAACGTGACACAAGCTTTTTTATCCCAGTAGCATAAAAATCAGAAGTTCTGGAATTGACGAAATCTTCGAAGGCACTTTCGGCATCCTGTTGGTATTTGAATATTTTCCCTACCAAGAAGTCGCCAAGATGCTTGAAGAAATGGTAGTCTGTTGGGGAGAGGTCGGGAGAAAACGGAGGATGTGGTAGAGTTTCAATGCTCAGCTCATTCAATTTCTGCAACGTCATTCGTGCTACATGGGGGCGAGCATTGTCGTGCAGAAGGAGAACTCGCCTTCGGTTTACCAAGGCCGGCCGGATATCCTTCAACTTTTTCATCATTTCTTCAATTTCAGTGCAGTACTTCTCTGCCGTGATGGATTCACCGGGAGGGAGGAAGCTGTGGTGAATAATTTCCAGCGAACACCACCATACTGTCACCATTACTTTCTTTTGGTGCAATTCCGGCTTCGCAAAAACCTTGGGGCTCTCATCGCTGTCCACCCGCTGTGCCGATCGTCGCCTGTTGTCGTACATTATCCACTTCTCGTCACAGGTTACGATGCGATCAAGGAATGGGTCCGTTTCGTTCCGTAGAAGCAGTGCGGACGAGATGTCATATCGTCGATTTCTTTGCTCCTCAGACAGCTCGTGAGGCTCCCATCTTGCCAGCTTTTTGGTGTTTCCAATTTCCTTCAGATGCCGGGCAACTGTGTTGGGACTGACGCCAAGAACCTTCGCTATCTCCCTGGTACCTTTGTGTTGATCCTCCTCTACCACATCTCTCAGCTTGTTCTCATCAACATCGCTATGCCTCCCGCGACCTTCATGTTCTTCCAAGCTCTCATCTCCAACTTCTGATACCAACGATACGCCGTCCGAATTGTGGAACATCCTTGACCGGATGCGGCGTTGATCTTCTCGTCCGCCTCCTTAGCTGTAGTGCCCAGCTTGAATTCATACAAGTAAATGCCTCGGATTACCCTTTTGTCCATCTGCAAAAAAGTCAACAAAACTCTAAAGTTTTCCCAGTTTTACATAGAAAATTTGGTACTCGCCGGTAGAGCCAAGTTTGCGCTTCTAAATGATATGCCACATGTTACGGTTTATTCTTGATCAAACGCGTAAAGACGCGCCAAAAAATGGCGCGAGCCAGTGCCATTTAATTCGTTACAACCTAATATAACATTTTCATTAAACGGTTCTTTCTTTTATGCGAGGAAAGAATGGAACGATGTCGGGCAACGCTGTTCGACACTTCGAAAAAATACGCGCTCGTCCCGAAACGACGGACACGCGCCAAAACGCATTGCTGTGAGGGGGTTAAGAACTTCGAGATTCTCAAGTGTCTCACGGGTCGAGAAGACTTTCTTGTAGCGAGGAAGCTCTGAGTCACCGATAGCTTGGTTCAGCTCAAGAAGCGAACCAACGAGAAGCTCTGACGATCTGACTTGGTCTTCTCGTGAGAGTCCGGCAGTAAACATTGCGACTAAAAGTGCCTCACGCTCAGCTTTAAAGGAATTTATTAGGGTGGGCCAAAAGAATGAGTCAAATTCAACAAACTTCTTTATCTCTTTACAACTCAATTATCATAGTTCTATATCGTATTTGTTGATTTCCATTGTCAACAATAAACACAGTTGTCTCATGTGAGCAAGAAAATTTTTATGTAAGCGATCCAATAGATAGGATAACACAGTGCAAATACGATCCATTGAGAGGTAACTCAAATGAAAGCAGAAAAGAGCTATATTTACTTGCCAAAGGCATTAATCGTGTTTAAATTGACACCTGTGATCACGCAAGCACATAGTAATAACGACCCGATGTGTGCAAAGTCGTTAGCAACAGAGGGGACCGAAACCATTCGATGCGCCCGAGAGGCGGCACCACTATCCACTGCGCCAACCGACCACATTCAGAGGGTGGCAGCAGTGCGCGATGATCCTCACGTTTTCGGACGCCTTTTTCCGACCACAGGAGAGCATTCCAAAAAAACTAACTGCGGTTTCGGACTCCCCACATGGGACCCTACATTCTGTGAAAATCCATCGCAAAGCTCACAAGTTTGAAGGCTCTCCTTGTCAGACGGGAAGTGTTTTCGCCTGAACCAACACACTTTGAAACGAGATCTATTCCGCTGAGTAGACTCCATGTCGGACTTTACATGAGCTTCGGCACAATGTTCCTTGTTGAATTGTTCGTTTCGTGAAGCTGAGCACCGAGATTGTTACTGCACTTAATTCGTCTTACGCTTCGGCGGTTTCATTTTCGAAGTCTCTGTGTTGACCAACGTCCACCTCCATCTTTATCTAACATTGACTGGTGGAGTCCCTCTCCCACATGGTTCAGCGCCTCATCGCGGCGTGGGGGTGGCAATGGGTGTCGAACTGCGATGTACAGCGGAGGTTTTCAATCTCCGGCAGGGTCTCCCAGGCTGAGAAGGAGTTCGACAATTCTTCGGAAGCCTAGCGAAGTCTGAATCACAGCACGCCCCGAAGGCACGAAAGGGGCACCCCGAAGGCAAGAAAGGGGTGATACGAGCTCCGCCCGGGGCGAGAAGGGAGGTAGACACCACAAACGGTTATTGGTTTTGCGGTGTCACCTCATGTGAAGACCGGCACGCCATGCCCTGCAGAAATTGCAAAAATGGCAACGGTTCCAGCGTCAGGCCCAGGTTGACAGGCCGGCTGATGGAGAAACCTGTCACAAACCATGATCAAAAGTCGCAATGGAATCAGTATAAAGGCTAGGACGTCACCCGGAAGTGACGCGCAGAACCCCCGCCCGAGTTCTGCGGTCAGTATGCGAGGGCTACCGAGGGCAGAACGACCTCGGCCAAAGAAGCTAGTTCGAGTGGGGACTCTGAATGTGGGAACGCTGACCGGAAGATCCAGAGAGGTGGCCGACTTGATGAAGCGCAGAAAGATAGAAGTCCTGTGTCTGCAGGAAACGAGATGGAAAGGAGCGAAGGCCAAGGAGATTGGAGAAGGGGTCAAGCTGTTCTACAACGGAGAGGATACGAAGAAGAACGGTGTCGGGATAGCTGTTGCAGAGTCCCTCAGGGATTCGGTAGCTGCTGTCCAAAGGATAAACGACCGCATCATGTCACTGCGGCTCGACACGAAGGAGGGTTACTGGACTGTCATGTCCGTCTACGCCCCTCAGACCGGATGCCCCGAGCACGAGAAAGATGATTTCTACTTCACGCTCGAGGAGGCCATAAGGTCCGTACCAGAAGGCGATTACCTGTCCATAGCAGGGGACATGAATGGCCACGTAGGGAGTGGCAGAAGAGGAGTAGAAAGGGTTCATGGAGGTAAAGGGGTCGGCTTGATGAACCCAGATGGAGAAAGAATTCTCGAGCTGGCTATTTCCCACGACCTGGTGGTCTGTAGCACCTTCTTCGCGAAGAGGGAGAGCCAGAAGGTGACCTATGCTAGCGGAGGAAGAAGGACGGAAGTCGACCACATCCTAGTGCGAAGACCTGCCTTGAAAACTGTCCGGGATGTGAAGGTCCTTCCGGCTGAAGATGTAGCACCACAGCACAGGCCATTGGTAGCTGACTTGGCCATACCTCTACCCAGCAAACCCAAGGTAAGAACAGAACCCAGAATCCGATGGTGGAAACTGCGGGGTTCAGAGCGCAACGAGCTACGAAGGAGGGTGCTCGATGCAGGTCTTCCGGATCCAACTGGTCCCGTGAACGAGACCTGGAGGAGGGTGACCCAAACGATTCTACGATGTGCCAAGGAAACCCTCGGTGAAACAAAGGGAGGGATCAGAGGAGATAAGGCTGCATGGTTCTGGAATGAAGAGGTGCAGGCTGCGGTGAGGAAAAAGAAGGAGGCCTATAAGCAGTGGCAAACGACAAGCGCACCCGAGCATCTTACAGTCTATAGGAAGATGAAGAGCCTGGCAAAAGCAGCTGTAGCGAAAGCGAAGAGAGCGGAGATGGATGCCCTATATGAGAAGCTAGACGGGCCACAGGGAGAGAAGTTTGCTATCCGGCTGGCTAAGGCGCGGCATAGAGCTTGCGCCGACATTCGAGTGGTCAAGACAGTGAGGGGTGCTGACGGCAGGGTACTACGGAGGCCAGTCGAGGTCAGAAAAAGATGGGAGGAGTACTTCAAGGAGCTCCTGAATGAAGAATTGCCTCGTCGCGAAGTTCAAGAAGAACAACCAACGGAAGGACCCATCCCATCCTGGACGCGGGAAGAGGTTCGCAACGCCATAGGAAAGATGAAGCTCGGGAAGGCAGCTGGACCTGATGGGGTGCCAGTAGAGGCTTGGAAGGTGCTTGGGGACTGTGGAGTCAATTGGCTGACACAGTTCTTCAACAGAGTCATGATAGACAGTAAGATGCCGGATGACTGGAGGGACAGCATCATAGTCCCCATCTTCAAACAGAAAGGGGACGCGTCCGAGTGCTCCAACTACCGAGGGATCAAACTGATCTCGCACACGATGAAGATCTACGAACGTCTGGTCGACTCGAGGCTGAGGGAGATGGTGACAATCTCTCAGGAGCAGTGGGGCTTCATGCCTGAGAGGTCCACCACAGACGCCATCTTCATCGCTCGCCAGGTAATGGAGAAATATCGGGAGAAACGAAAGCCCTGCTACATGGCCTTTCTGGACTTGGAGAAAGCCTACGACAGGCTACCCCGGGCCGTGCTCTGGAAATCGCTCCGAGGTAGAGGTGTCCCGGAACGTCTGATCACAATCGTAAAGGACATGTACGAAGGCTCGAAAGCGGCGGTACGAACCCCACACGGAATGACAAAGAAGATGGACATCACAGTGGGTGTACATCAAGGGTCGGCTCTGAGTCCGTTCCTCTTCGTGCTGACGCTTGACTGCATAGTGAAACTCCTGGAGGAAGGCCCTCTCAGGACCATCCTCTACGCGGACGATATCGCTCTAGTAGCCGACAGCCGGGAGGAGCTGGAGGAGAAGGTGAGGCTGTGGCAAGTAGCCCTCGCGGATAACGGCCTGCGGCTTAACGTGAAGAAGACCAAGTTTATCAGCTCTGAGCAGTGCACTAGACCGATCCTAGACTGCCAAGGGGAGGCGATCGAGAAGGTGGAAGAATTCCGCTACCTCGGAAGTGACCTATCCGAGGAAGGAAGTGTGGACCAGGCGGTCAGGGGACGGATAAACGCAGCCTGGCTCAAATGGAGGGAGTCCACAGGAATCCTCTGCGACCGTAGGTGCTCCAGGACACTCAAAGGAAAGCTCTATAGAACAGTGGTGAGGTCTGGCCTCCTCTACGGCAGTGAGTGCTGACCCTAGGTAAAGCGCAGGAGCGGCAATTGCACGCGGCGGAAATGAGGATGCTCAGGTGGGCTTGTGGATGGACCCGTCGGGACAGGGTGCGAAACGAGGATGTTAGGGCAGTGATGAAGACAGCTCCGATCCAGCTGAAGATGAGGGAGGAGCGCCTGAGGTGGTATGGACACGTCCTCAGAAGACCAGAGGATCACCCCATAAGGTTGGCCCTAGATTTCGAGGCACCCGGAAAGCGTCCGAGAGGAGCCCCAAGGAAAAGGTGGAAGGATGTCATCAAGAAAGATCTCGCTGAAGTCGGCGCCATGCCAGACGACGCCTTTGATAGGATGAGGTGGCGACGGATCATAAGAACAGCGGACCCTGCGACTGCGCGGGACTAAACGCTCGGGAGAAGAAGAAGAAGAAGAAGACTGGTGGAGTCCCTCGGCTTAGACCTTAAAGGCTTCGAGGAAGGCGAAACCACCGAAACGTAAGCCGAATAAAGTGCTGCAACAATCTCGGAGCATAACTTCACGAAGCCAGCAATTCAGCAAAGAGATCTATTCCTTTAAAAAAAGTTCCGCATACTGCTGGTTGTGCACAAATTATAGCTGCCACTAGCAAGGACAGTGTTCACAGGGGGCATGATTCAAAGCGTTTACCTATAGCGATGAGCTGCTGCGAGCAGCAAGCAGGAGTGGCCTAGCGGTAGTGACTGTATAATATTAGGGTGGGCCAAAAGTAATGGGACAACTTCCAACAAATTTCTTTGTCTCCTTACAACTCAATTACAACTCAACGGTGCTGAGGAATGTACTCGCCAGGTCAACGACCTTGCTGCCATCGATCAGCCAACTTCCTGATCCCATCCTTCCAGAACTGTTTGGGCTTGGTGCTGATCCACTGCTCGTTGTGGTTGTCGAGGTCTGCTTGGGTTCTTGTGTCCCTTCCGACCAGGAAGTCCTATAGGCTCAAGAACTAGGGGTAGTCGGATGGAGAGATGTCCGGCGAATACGATGGCAGAGCCATGTGAACATAGCCCAGCTGAGCGAGCTTATCCGTGGTCACGCTTGCCCGATGGGGTGCGGCGTTGTCGAAGAGGAGGACCTTCTTGAAGCGCTGAGACTGAATAAGTGCGAGTCACCGATCCACCTCTTCTATTTCGTTCACCATGGCCTTGGAGTCTATCGTCATGCTTTTGGAAAACAGCTTCCAGTATCCCGATCCATGGGGGCAGACTCAAAAGCTCAGAAGGTGCTTCTCGCCGTGAACATCCAGGTTGGTAACAGGTCACCAGGCCTCACCCAGACTCGCTGCTTGGCAGGGTTAAGGTAGAAGACGTGCTTCTCATCTTGCGTGACTATTGAGTCCAGGCTGCTCGGGGTTGGGAATTGGGCGAGATTTGCGCGACACCTGTCGACTCGTCAGACTGGGGTTTCGACATGAGACAGACTGGGGTTTTAGTATGCTTCTGGAAAGGGCCAAAGAGGTCACTTCTCAGGTGGCTTTCAGAAAGTAGCAAACAAGCAGACAAATACGAGAAGCACGAAACCGGACTCCAGTCACGACATACATGGGCACGGCATGGAGAGCCTCATTACTTTTTCCACCCCCCCCCCCCCCCCCCCACCTCCCCTAATACCTAGCTAGACCGTAGCGTAAGATCCTATTAGTTGGTAACCACCATTAGCTTGACCGGTACACGTCGCGTAGGTGAGCAGCATTGGTAGGTAGGAGCCTGCCAGCCAATAATAACCAAACAGAGCACAGCTCGAACACATGGCAGGTACCTAGTGAATACGTTCTCTCTGAACGACAGGGCCATTCAATGGGGTCTGATTGGTTTAGGCGTTCCCACCTACCAATGCTGCTCACCTACGCGACATATACCGCTTGACCTCCTACAAATAGCGAGGGCCAAATGTGAATTGTACTCATTTTGAAGGCAGGTCCACTAAGTTTACATCACTGAAACTTCGATTCTGTCCTCATCGTCACATGTATAAGTTCTCACTGTACATGGCACTCTACAACAGACATTGCAAACTTCTTAGTGCTCGAGGACAAACAAAGTCTGTCCTCGAGCACTAAGAAGAACCGTACCAAGGTAGTCTGCTTTGAAAGTTAAAATGATAAAGGACGGCGTTACTCAATCCCTTTTGGGATGCGCCACGCATTCTACTTCTACGGAATGTCGTGGAGGCGATTTGAATGCATATTTGACCATACAATGACTTGAAGTGGCCAGCCGATGAACTATCCTTCCCAGACAAGTCTGGTACCAATTCATCGACCCCCGGTGGAAGGCTTGGTGGCCTGGGCGGGAAATCCGAACCAGGAACCTGATATCGGGTGCACGCGACAGCCGGCGCCTCCTCCGACTGCACTACACGCGCCCATTTGAAAGTTACTGATCCTTTTCGAGCAGAGAATATCTATCACGCACCATGTAGAGTGAAGAACCCAGACGGAAAGCAAATGTTGACGAAGTGAGTCACCGATTTCTGCAGTCTTCGCCGCTAGAAATCTGGGGACGCGCGCTATCGAGGCGTCATGCGATAAGCGATGACGGCAAAACAAATGCTTCGTGATGCGATTTTCAATTTAGAACGGCGACAAACACCACGCTATCAAAAACTTCAGTAAAAAGTGAATTTCTCGGATGCCTGCCAAATTCAGTGAACGACGGCTACGAGGAAGCGATTGTGGAAGAAGACGTCGACCAGCCGCAGAGCCTCACGAAGGGCATCGCCTCCTACGGCAGCGCAACCGTAGGAGGCGATGCCCTTCGCGTGCACCTCGAACTGAGGTTCCCGGTTCGGCTTTTGTTCAGGGAAGGTGAACTTTTAACTCATCAGCAGTATGTTCTTTACAAACTGTCGTAAAATGCTAGAAACTAAAGGGTGGCGCTGTTCAATTCCTCATTATTAAGCGCCACATAATAGGCACATACGGAATGTTGAGGATGCAGTTTCAATTGGACGCTACAGGGATTACCGGTGAGTTATGGATGAAGATAAAGGACGGCACCATATAATCCCTTTTGGAGTGCGCCATGCATTTTACTTCTACGGGATATCGTGAAGGTAATTTGAATGCAGTTGGAGGAGGCGCCGGCTGTCGAGAGCGCCTGACTTCAAGCTCCTTGCTCGGGCTTCCCGCCAAAGCCAGCCAAGACTTCTCTCCTTCCTGGGTCGCGTATTTGGCCGTACAATGATTGCGGTGGTCATGAACATGTCAGTGTTATACCCTTCCTAAGCAAGCAAGTACCAATTCACCGACCCAAGAAGGAGAGAAGTCTTGGCTGGCCTTGGTGGGAAACCCGAGCAAGGAGCTTGAAGTCAGGCGCTCTCGGCGCCTCCTCCAACTGCACTACCATGCTCGTCGGTGAATAGCCTATCGAAAAAGCAGTGCTCCACAATCCCTAGACACGTCCGTTGCCTATACTAGGCTGGCCTGGAGCGAAACGAACCTGCTACTGGTTCATGGTGTTATCTGAGATCAGAATCCCAGCCGGCTGCGCCACAGGAGTCGTAAGTGGTTCTGTGAACCAGTGTTTCGACGACACTTTTTCCTCTGTATTTCCGGGAAATCAAAGGCTATGAAAGTTTGAATAACTTGATGGGAGATAAAATTTGAGAGTGACGAGAGTTTAAAGAATACAAAATAGATTCAATGCTCTTTATTAATTTATTTATCAACGTCTTGGAGTGCTTAACACTTGGAGTAAAAGGACGTAACCAGGGGTGTGCGTAATTACGATTTACGACTTTACAATTTACGACTATTTTGAACGAATTTTTTACGATTCACGATTTATGACATTTTGGGTCGTAAATCGTAAATTTTCGTAAATGCAAACTGGCGTCCAGATTTATGTGGTGGATCGGGTTATAAAGATGTGCCCACCCTCATGTTATCCTCTTACGGCTCATTCCCGCTTACCCTGAGAGTTGTCTTTGACGATCTAATGTGTTGCTGTGGCAGAAGGCACCGTCCTGTGCACATGCTTCTCGAATTCGACCTATTTCGGTGCATGTCGCGAATGTGAGCAGCATTGGTAGGTGGGAGCGCACCACTAGTAACCAAGCAGAGCACAGAACGACCACATGCCAGCAGATGAGGCACGGACTGCGCACACCCTCTCTGATTGGCACGCTCATTCAAGGCGGTGTGATTGGATGGGGCGTTCCCAACACCCAATGCTGTCCGTCTTCGCGACATGTACCCAAATCCACGATCACACATCATTCATGATTGGAGGCGGAGTCTAGAAAAACTGCACTCATGTTTAAGGAATAAATCACTAATGTTTCCATCGGTTTGCTTTGTACTTTATAGGGAGTAGCAAGTTGATGTATAAATTGTGGTGAAGCCGAGCATGTAGCATTTCAAGAGTGGGTCGAGCTGATTTTGACAGTTTTGATCTTCATTTTCGGTGGTGTGACGGAGTTTATCGTATTGACCCTACCTAATCCGCTTACAATTCTGAAGACTCTCGGAGAGCAAACGTTTGTTACAGACCTGGCGAAGGGTAGCCCAAGCAACTGTAAAGAATTATTAAATAGAACTGCAATATTATGCTCTCGAAGTCTTACAAAACAAAACAAAATCTTACAAGGAAACTGCGCATGGATCACCGGTGAAGCTATTCTTTAATTTTTAGTTTTATCAGCGAATTTTTTGCTGTTTCTGCTCAATCCTAGATTTATATGCGAGCTAAAGAAATGGTATTAAATTAGGAATTTAATGAATATTCAAACGTCGAACGCTTTTTGTTGGAATACCATGCATAGGATTTGAATTTACAGTTTTTCGACCTTCTTGAAATGTGTAAAGTTTGTGTTGAAGGATGTCTTACAAGCAAAAAAGTCGTGAAAAAGAAATAGTTTGGTAAGAAAACTGCTCAGCTTATGTTGAAAATAACACGACAAATAAATAAATATTGAATCACTGTTGACTAACATTAGCAGAAAAGCCTCTGGAAATGTAGTAAGACTGCATCACAGTTCAGGTGAGTCTTAGGATTTACGATTTACGAAATTTCAAATTTCATTTGTGCACACCCCTGGATGTAACGATAGCAACCATGCTAGAAAAATGGTAACGTCAGCACAACAAGTTACTAGGTGGCAGCAACACTCACTGTAACTGAATCATTGCGAGAGAATGTGCAACAAAACACATGGAACAGCTGGAATGTTGCACAGCAATTCAGAGGGCGCTTCACGCTCGATTTACAAACCGACCAGAACGACTGGAGGGTGCTGCCGCTTAGGAGGGATGAGCTACATGGGAGCGAAACAAAGCTGATTAAATTGCAACCACACATCACAGTCTATATCAACATAATACCTAGCTGCCTATCCTCGTCAAACAATTACATACAATACAATACACAATGCCTTGTAAAAAATGCTAGAAGTTGTACGGGACTGTCAGAAAGAACAAGGGGTGGCAGTGATCTGACCAGGAAACTACCTCAACGGTAGGTCGGAACGGCCCAAGTGTTGTATATGGCCAGAATCGCCTCTCTCTGGGAAACAAGAAAATGCAAATATCTCGACCCCAATACAACTCTGCACAGAGTTAGGGACGACAGAAGTTGGGCCGTTGGCGGCGTTAGCCCTATGCCTGCCCGCGGAGGGCGAGCTCAAGTTGGCTGGAAACAGCGATTATGGGGATTACGCCGCCCCTCTACGCACTGCGCCACCATTACTCGCTCATGATCGCTATTTCCGGCCAACTTGAGCCCGCCCTCCGCCTCCAGGCATAGAGCTAACGCCGCCAACGGCCCAACTTCTGTCGTCCCTAACTCTGCGCAGAGTTGTATTGGGGTCGAGATATTTGCATTTTGTTGTTTCCCAGAGAGAGGCGAGATTGCCCATATACAACACTTGGGCCGTTCCGACCTACCGTTGAGATAGTCTCCTGGTGAGGCGCATTAAATCCAGTTGTAAAAGAGTACACCGACGTCATTGGGGCGTCAAAATAGGACGTTCACAAAAATGGCCATAGCTCGGTAGGTTTTTTTTTGAATTTCAAAAATCCCCACAGCTTTTTGAGAAATGCAGGAAAAATGATTCAAATCAGTTTCTTCAAGCCTCAAGTGGATGGTATCGAGGTGGTAAGCTGTAAGTTTGTTGCGATCAAAACATCTAGCGCCAGGCGAGACTCGAACCCGCACCATTAAAATTGAAATGATTTTATACAAATGACTATAACTCGGACAGTTTTTCGTACTTCGACTAGGTTTTTGAAAAATGGATGAAAGGCGGCTTTTCACATTACAAAAACAGCCTTCAAAAAAAGTCTCCATGGCCTTCTGGTCGATTGTTGTCAAAATTCTTCGGCTATAGAATAATCTTTTTTTAAGAAATTAACAACACCTCTTTAAGAACAACTGACTTTTTAATTAACGTTTCAATATTTAATTCCGTATTCCTAACTTCAAGTAACGAAGCTGCGCCCGAGTGTGAATGCACATTGTCGTGGCCATACCTACCATACCTAACACCTCTGGCGAAACAAGACAGCACGATCCCCCAAAACGGCGTCACAGCACGACGAGCCAACCCTTTGATTGTTGAACCTCAACTTTCTCTGCACCGGAGGGATAGAGGGCTTGGTTGGCCTGGGCGGGAAATCGGAACCGAGACCCTGAAAACGGGTGCACGCCACGGCCGATTCCTCTTATGACTGCGCCACCATACGACTTGATGAACACAATAATTTATGAAAATCTAAAGCAATGCGTGAAATGATCAGATACCTTGGAATTACTTACGTCATAAAAAATTCTAGTCCGATTCAGTATGCGCAGCGAACAAAACTAGGGCTTCCACTAGGCCACAGCACGACAACAAGAAAT
Source organism: Heligmosomoides polygyrus bakeri (assembly GCA_947359475.1). Classification (NCBI taxonomy): domain Eukaryota; kingdom Metazoa; phylum Nematoda; class Chromadorea; order Rhabditida; family Heligmosomidae; genus Heligmosomoides; species Heligmosomoides polygyrus. Next base: position 19,069,774 of record OX375867.1, read on the forward strand.
CCAGGGCATTGCAGAGCTCTTGAAAATGGTGCACAGCACGAAGCTGAACACGAAGCTGACCATATGGGTCAAGCACGAGAAGCGCAAACATCGCGTCCACCCAATGTGCCCATGAAACGGAACAGAATGCTGTACTTCCTGAGGTATTCTGAACGGTACGCAATCGTCATATTTGGGTTAACCGGTAAGAGACAAAGCTCGGCCAAGAAATAGTAACAGTCTTTCACAAAAAGGTTTAAAAAATGTAAAAAATGACCCCTGAAGCGTAAGCCGAACAAAGGTTCGATATCGGCATTGGCAAGACGGCTCTACGACGATTTTCTCTATCATGAATAAATTGTTAGACGGACTAATTCGGATTTAGTACCGTTTTTTGTTAGATGGCTTATTGACTCTTTTAGATCCAGTAATGTTTTGCCACTAAAATCCAGGAGGCAACTGACGAAAGAGCGGTAGTGGCGCAGTGGGTAGAGGGGCGGCTTAATCCCAGCGGTTGCTGTTTCCAGCCAAGTTGAGCCGCTTTTCGCGCGCAGACACAGAGCTAACGCCGCCAACGCCTGAGCTTCCGTCGTCCCCAGCTCTGTGCAGAGTTGTTTCCCAGAGAGAGGAGATTCTGCCCATATACAACACTTAGGCGGTTCCGACCTACCGTTGAGATAGTCTTCTCATGAGACTGGAAGGCTGCAGCAAGCGCTAGTCAAGGATCCATCAGGACACCATAGCGTTGGAAACTTGCTCTCATCAGGAAAGGATGAGAGGCTAATTCAGCTGTGTGTCTGCTGAATGTGGCCGGACTTGCCTCGCCCGCTGTAATGATTTCCATGCGACGGCGACCGTTGCTAATCTCCCACCATCCTTGATTATTCACCCGATTTCTTGGAATGCTCGAGAGAATTATGACTGATGAAATAGACGACGCGAGAGCGGCACTCACTCTATACCGACGGGGAATCTCCAATTCATTGTATTTTAAAATGAACTTTGAAAATCATCCTTGAAGCATGAAGAGGCTAGCTAAACAACTCCTAACTCTTTCAAATGTTCTTTTCACAGAGTCTTCTGTTATCTTCTAAAAGAGGGCTCGTGGTAGCGCAGTCAGCTGTCGTATGCACCCCATTTCAGGATCTGGTTTCGGTTTTACCGCCCATGTCAACCAAGTCTTCCATCCACAGGGGTCGGTTAATTGATACACGACTTGTCTGGGAAGAATGAAGCGCCGACATGCCATTCAACTGGCATCCGCAAGTCACTGCATAGGTAAAGTCAATCATTCAAATTGCCTCCACGACATCCCGTTGAAGCATGGCGCATTCCAAATAAGGGGTTGAGTATCGCTGTCTTCGAATTCGTATCAACCTTGCCCAGGAAGGTTAAAACACTGATTTGTCTACGAATTCAAACTGCGCCCACGATATTCCGTAGAACTAGAAGAAGAACTTCCATAGAACTGCGTGGCGCATTTCAAATGGGATTGATTAACACTGCCCTTTATCATTTATCCACCATATCCTCCAAAACAATAGCGAGATTTAACAAGCGGACGATTAATTAGAAAGTACACCAAACTGGCAGCGCCTCTGACAGACCATTTCAAGGGTGTTACTGGTTATCTCTAAAATTTCGACATGTTTTGGATGAGATTTTATTATCCATGCGGAAGTCAGAAGTCAGCTTTAAACCTTTAAAACGTGCGCATGGAGTCTAAGATGGACAGCATTTCCGCATGGTCGGCATCTACGTTGTATGTAGAGTGCTTCTCACCCTTTTCTACCTTTTTTTTATAAGTGTGTTGTCTTTCGAAGTCTATAGAACGAGTAAATTTGCAGAGACAAACGACTTATTGTATCTACTCGCTCACGGTCAGCTGATCTGATGCGCCATGCATTCAGCGTTGGCCCGGAGTTGTAGAAGCACTTTAACTGGATAAGTAGCTACATAGTAGTGACACATCTGCCCGTGTACGAGCTATTTATTTATGCAACGTAAGATGTCTAAGATCATCTCTAGGTCTATTTTATCCATCAGAACTTGCCCATTTCAAGTCGAAGCTGATAGACAGAGGGAAAATCGGTGATAATCAAGTCCTTTGAGGAACACGTCTTCCTGGTCTTCGAAATATTTGGGAGACGACCGCAATATCCAAGCAACGACTCAATGGGGCAACCGATGGACACGTCTGTCACCGGTACCAGCTCAACGATACCAGAGGGGCGAATGGCTTGCTTGGCTTGAGCGAGATCTGATCCACAAATCGATCCACGGCACACGAGTGAGCCTGCACCACATCTAACTACTCTATGTACAAGCAGATGACCAGAAAGTACGATAAAACCGTCACCTCTACGTTGTTCTTCGTCGGCAGTGGGAAACAAGCTAATTGAAGAGCACATAGAGAGCAAAAATTGACGCGTGTAGCGCAGTTGGAGGAGGTGCCGGCTGTCGCATGCATCCGACACCAGATTCCTGGTTCGGATTTCCCGAACAGGCCAACCAAGCCCTTCTTCACTCCGGGGTCGGAGAACTGGTGCAAGAACTGCCTGTGAAGGATAAACTGCTAACTTGATCATCGCCTGGCCATCGCAAGTCATTATATGGCCAAATGTGCATTCATTTCACCTTCACGACATCCCACAGAAATAGAATGCATGGCGCATCTCAAAAGGGATTGAATAACGTCAACCTTTATCCTTTTATCCTCATAGGAAGCGAACGTGAGAACGGCCATTATTATCGCGGAAGTCGCGATGCACACAGAGGCTATCGCGCTTCTCTTACAATTGGACAAGCTCGGAATGAAAGCTTATGAGGATTCGGAATGACTAAAGAAATCAGAGCGAGGAAATGTGCAGAAAATCGGTATCTATGTATCTGGAAAGCGCCACGCATTCAATTTCCTCACAATTGCGCGGAGATTTATACAATGGACGGCAAAGTACATGTTCCTATTCTTTGAAAACAAATCTGGAACTAGCACAGGGTCAGGTGGTCAAGTAGTAGTGCAGGAACAAGACTAGAACATCTCGCATGAACAAGCGGCACTGACGGAGCAGAAAATGCTGAGAGTCTACACATGCTCTACACCTTCCTTCATCCTCACCATCAGACATTGGCCTTCTTCATGAATAGAGGCCTGTTTTGAAGAGGAAAAAGAGTCTGAAGGTCTTCATGCCTTCCCATCATGAATACTCGGCATCGATGTTCACTTTTGCTGTTTTTTATGTGCCAACGAGGTTGGTTGGTGGAAATTTTTCTTTTAGGCCTGAGGTTTCGATCGTTTCGTCGTCTTCAGAGGCACGGCTTTCCGCCAAACAGTGTAGCGACATTGCTGTGGTGGAAGGAAGAAATACAAAAGCCTGAAGGTCATCGGACAGCAAAAATCGACAGGAGTGAAAAGCTAGGCGTCAGCGAAAGGATCAAAGATTAGCCGAGAAGCTCCGAACAGCTGCTAGTCGAGGGACAGCCACCGTTGGTGAGAAGATTACGTCAACCCCACGAAAATCTCTGCACCTGCGTCATCTGGTTATTTCAGGCACTCACCGCGAAGCCCTGTTGGATGCGACCCGATTAATCATGGGCCACCGAACACGGCCAGGAAGAGAAGCCGTTGTCACAGGGCGCTGGCGACCAGCTGAAGCATCCGTTCGCAGCGGGCGAGAGTCTGCTGCAGTTCGTTCGAGAGTCTGAGGCCGCGAGTCTGAGCATGGCTAGAGGATGAGCACAGAAGAAAACCAATCCTCCTCGTCTCACACCGTTGACATCGGGTATAATGCGGGAATCTGTTGGGTCAGACCGGTTTGCTTTGATGGAACTCTGTTGTGTCAGAAATTGTGATCGAATCGTCGCATTCATAGGTCCGGAAGAAGTCCGAGTACTCATCAGATCAAAAACTTTAACCTTCAATTCAGGTTTGTGACGTGATAAGCGGCTGACCGAAAGAATTCCCGCACTTTTGCAGCCTTTAAAAGCAGCAGTTTAGACGAACTTCCAGACAACGAAATAGTTTCACCGTATTGAATCAGTGTGGCAGTAAACTCACAGACCTGCATTAAAACATTCCGAACTTCCTAGCTCAGTTTTATTTTCAATTTCATTCCAAAATTCGTGAATAGAAGATGTTAAAATTAACTGGGGCTCATAAAAAATAATCAAATCAAGGCAACCAAATAAAAACTGCAGCGATCCAAAAAAGTTCCTTTAAAAGATTTGAATCCAAATAGAACATGCGACATCGTGTCACACGGTTGTGAAAGAGTTAGTCGTCGTGGAGGATCTTTACTTCAGTGTGATATATGCACCATTTTCACGTCGAACTGGAACTTTTCAAACCAAACTGGACTCTTCTAAACTAGCCTAGGACTTTTGAAATCTGGGCGAATCCTTTCAAATCGAAACCATTTTCAGGCAGGTTAAACTACAGACTCTCCAAAATGCTAGAACAATTTACTTTCAAGGAAAATTTTGGTGTAGCTTTCCTTAAAGTTTTTATTCCCATAAGTGAACACAACGCTTGAAATTTTATGAAATTTTGATTTTTTAGAAAAAATAATGGTTGAAAGCTTGCTTAAAGAGCAGGAAGGCGGCCATTTTTTAGCGCCAGAAAAGGGATTGTGCCGTGTTCTTGTCTGAGACGTCGCGATTTTTATTCGATTGATTCCAGGAAGATTCATAAGTGTAAACGATACAGCAAAAACGATTGCTTTGAGCACACATGCCCTCATTTAGATGTTTCATGTAAGCAGCATTTACACTAAGGGTAAAAATGGACGGCGCTACTCAATCCCCATTTGGGATGCGTCACGCATTCTACATCTACGTGATGTCATGAGGGCGATTTAAATGCGTATTTGGCTATACAATGACTTGCGGTGGCCAGCCGATGAACAAGTCAGCGCTCTATCCTTCCCAGACACGTCTGGTACCAATTCACCGACCCTGGAGGGATGGAAGGCATGGTTGGCCTAGGTGAGAAATCCGAACTAGGAACCTGGTATCGGGTGCATGCGACAGCCGGCTCCTTCTCCGACTGCGCTACATGCGCCCACCGCATTTACACTACCAGTCAAATAAAAGTCACGCTGAGCTGCTCAAGTACATGGCGCGCTCTCGTCTTTTAATGGTCCTTGCTGCGCCTTAAAAACTCATTTCTTATTTTTTCTCAAAAAATAAACATTTTATAAATTTATTGCACTAACTGGAACAAGTGAACTAGAAAATTTTGAGGAAAGTTATACCAAAAAATTTCCTTGAATAAAAAATTATTCCAGCCACTTTATTGAATCTGAAATTTGACTTGCATGGAGGTCGTTTCGATTTGAGAGAGTTCGCTTTGATTTCAAAAGTGTCCAGTTTGATGTGAAAATTGCTCGGAGCTCCACGCCCAAAATGTATCTCAGCTGCGTATCCTACTGATAGAACTCGAAGAGTTATCTCTACCACTTCACCATTCTCCTCCTGAAGAAAGGCTAAGAGCTGAAGAGAGAAAGAACACGTTTCCATGTGACTGAACTATTCGCTTTGGCAAAGTAGTAAATAAGCCGGAAAGCGTTAGGGAGCAAAGAATAGAAGGCGCTTCAGGCGAGGTAACATCGGCCATCTGTCACCATCACGTCGTCCAATAACATCAGGAGAAATCGAAGGAAATGCGGAAAAACACGATGGGACGGCCGAAGACGACCGTTGTAAGGCATGTGTACGACGTGTGCTGCCAGCGCCTTGACGGTCGCCGCGACGACGATCGGCGGCGGCCCGTCAGCTGACGGACCCGGACGGGCCCGCTTGAGCGTGATCCTCATCGGACGGGAGTACGAAAGTTCACACATGAGATCTTCAGAATAGAAGCACGGGGAGGGGTTGGAGCTACGAGGACCTGTTCACCAGCGATCGAACGGATGAACGGTGGTATTAGCAGCGCCGGGAATTGCCACCACGTGCCGGGCACCGAGCGAACCGCTTCGGCGAGCCGGGTGATTCTAATTCAATTTTCACGCATAATTCCGTGCCCTCGTGCTCTTCGCTGGTAGCTGAAAGCGGTTAGAACTTATTCCATCCAACGTCGTCTGAATAGTTCTGGAATTGACGAAATCTTCGAAGGCACTTTCGGCATCCTGTTGGTATTTGAATATTTTCCCTACCAAGAAGTCGCCAAGATGCTTGAAGAAATGGTAGTCTGTTGGGGAGAGGTCGGGAGAAAACGGAGGATGTGGTAGAGTTTCAATGATCAGCTCATCCAATTTCTGCAACGTCATTCGTGCTACATGGGGGGGGGGAGCATTGCCGTGCAGAAGGAGAACTCGCCATCGGTTTACCAAGGCCGGCCGGATATCCTTCAACTTTTTCATCAATTCTTCAATTTCAATGCAGTACTTCTCTGCCGTGATGGATTCACCGGGAGGGAGGAAGCTGTGGTGAATAATTCCCAGCGAACACCACGATACTGTCACCATTACTTTCTTTTGGTGCAATTCCGGCTTCGCAAAAACCTTGGGGCTCACATCGCTGTCCACCCACTGTGCCGATCGTCGCCCGTTGTCGTACATTATCCAATTCTCGTCACAGGTTACGATGCGATCAAGGAATGGGTCCGTTTCGTTCCGTAGAAGCAGTGCGGACGAGATCTCATATCGTCGGTTTCTTTGCTCCTCAGACAGCTCGTGAGGCACCCATCTTTCCAGCTTTTTGGTCTTTCCAATTTCCTTCAGATGCCGGGCAGCTGTGTAGTGACTGACGCCAAGAACCTTCGCTATCTCCCTGGTACCTTTGTGTGGATCCTCCTCTACCACATCTCTCAGCTTGTCCTCATCAACATCACTATGCCTCCCACGACCTTCATGTTCTTCCAAGCTCTCATCTCCATTCCGGATCTTCTGATACCAACGATACGCCGTCCGAATCGTGGAACATCCTTGACTGAATGCGGCGTTGATCTTCACGTCCGCCTCCTTAGCTGTAGTGCCCAGCTTGAATTCATACAAGTAAATGCCTCGGATTACCCTTTTGTCCATCTGCAAAAAAGTCAATAAAACTCTAAAGTTTTCCCACTTTTACATAGAAAATTTGGTACTCGCCTGTAGAACAAAGTTTGCGCTTCTAAATGATATGCCACATGTTACGGTTTGCTCTTGATCAGACGCGTAAAGACGCGCCAAAAAATGGCGCGAGCCAGTGCCATTTAATTTGTTACAACCTAATAAATTAAAGTCGAAAATTGAACTGCGGCCTCTCCTTAAGTCATTCCTTCCGGGGCGTTGGTAACAACTGCTGGATAAACGGTAACCAGTAACCCCGTTTCCACCCCTACGTCCGATACCGGCGAAACCGGCAAATAATTCTAGAGGTAGATGTAATGAGGTCTTTCCCAGTCGGAAGGGGCAACGCTGCAAAAATGAAACTAGGACAAGCATGGCGACCTATTCCGACTAGAATACCGCCACGAAAAGTCCCATTGTAGTCTAGATTGCGCGTCATTTCTGTAGAACAATTCAATTTCAATTTAATCGTCATTCTAATAGACTGAATGAAGTGTCCCACCCCCTTCACTAGAATAGATCCCAGATGTGTACTCAAACCACCGCTTTGACTTCGTCATTATCAATTAGGCGAATCTCGTATCAATTCTGGCAATGACAGCGCTGATTTGTCCACTGTTATCACGTTGTTTTGTTGCGTCCAAAACTGTAGCGCCGGGCGGGACTCGAACCTGCACCCAGGGTACCGGCTAGGATGCTCCACAGCACTTCACTGTTTGATTGAACGCAGTGATTTGTTACTCGTATAGCCACGGCAAGGCACTCCTTAAGCCAACTGAACGCTGAACGTACTCAAATTGCCTGCAGGATATTCCCTAGAAGTGGAATGCATGGCGCATCTCACAAAGTTATTGCTTTGCCGTTTAAGGGATACGAGCAAAAGTAAACGCAAAAAGCAGGAGATCCGTTCCTTCAAAGGTAGGCTACTAGCATCTTATCCAACTGCTTACACCACAACTTCTAGAAAACTCCAGCAGGTGAAGAATCAAATTAATGGCGTATTACAGGTGGGAATGCTTCGTGTATCCGCTTACATTCTTTGTGAATATAGGAGAAGAAAGTTCATTTTACTTGTGTCTGGGATGCGCCGTGTACATGAATTAATGGGCGCTCAAATGGAATAGATGCTCATCTGCCCGTTTGAATGTTAGCCGTCTTAAAACACGAGTAAAAGGAGGTGTTGGTTGGGGCTTTTCGAGTCTCACGGAGCGCGTTTTGGCTCCTCGGCAGGTGTAAGGGCAAGCTGAAGTGATCAGGTGATGGGTTGTTCCTCTTCGAGGCCATCGACGTCGAACGCGTTCCATTTGCATCCATTTACCGTTCGTTCCGAGCATTCCATACACTCTTCCGTGTAGAAGAAAGAAAAAACTCGATGGGAAAAGAACAAGAGCCGGTCCGCCATTAGGCCAACGACCTCACGCTTGTCTTCCGCAGCGAGCATTTACGATAGATTTACGGCAGGAAGAAATGCTCAAACACCTGGCGCCAAGATGTTCTCCTTCATAGTGGTGCCACAGCACAGTACATAGTACGTGTCAGCGTCTCACTTCTACATCCGTTGGCTGGTGATTTGCTCAAGAAACGTTTCCATTGGTCCCTGCTGAGTGCCAGAGTGATCCAGCGGGTCCTCCCCACTCCTGTGATACGAAGAGGATCTCGCGGTTTCTAACGATTGTCGGAGTAACCAAGGATGGGCCGCATAATTTTCGACTTCATAGTTCCCTTAAACAAAAGCGTTTCTGATCCGATGAAGCTCAGAATTCTGGACGACATTTCTCCTCCGAATGAATGGATGTAGAACAAGAGAAACAATAGAAGGACAAAGGTCGCCGTTAATCAATCCTATTTGAGATGCGCCACGAATTCTACTTCTAAGGGCAATTGCGGAGACTTTCTGAATGCATATATATTTGACGTGTACAATATACTTATGACCAAATGACCTAATTGAACAGCTAGTCGAATGACTTTCACTCCAAATTGAATATTCTAACCATGAATTTTCGAACAATTGCGCTTTTCGAATCTATTTGAATTCGAGTATTCCAAAAATTTCGTTTTTCATATAAATTCAAATTCGAACACTCGAAAATTTTTAGTATTTGGAATCCATCGTACATTCGAAATGCCTCAGGAAGCCGAAGTTGTTCAAATATTCGAATCCTACCATTCAAATGCTTAACGCGAATTCGTCTACCAGTGCATTTTACAGTTACGTCAGACTGACCTACTCGAAAACATATTCGAGTGTTTTTCATTCGAAATTGAATACACGAATTCGAGTATTCAAAAAATCGTCTCCATCGAATTTACTCCAATTCGAGCATTCAAGAAATCGCTTTTTCGAATGTATTCGAGTTCAAATGCTCTGAAATTTTCGGTATTTAAAAATGAATCGAATATTCGAAAATTTCAGAGATCGTAGATATACTATACAGTTACTTGCAGTGGCCATCCCATGAACAGATCAGTGGCTTGTCATTTCCAGACAAGTCTGGCACCAATCCTACGACTCCGAAGGAATGGACGGCTTAGTTGGCCTAGTAGCAGGATATCCCAAGCTAAGAATCTGGAAATGCATTCATGATCTACATACAGACCGCGCTAGCACGCTGACGAATAAGAGAGGTATTCTTGAGCTCAGTTTCTTGAGTTCATACGCGAAATATAGGTGCCAGTCCGGCACAAAAGACAATCTACCCAGCAGGATCGCCACTCATTCTGCCCTTAATCAGTGGTAAAACTTTGGGATCCTATTTAGCACCCAAAATATGTACTGATGAGAAGCATGCGATAGGCAACCCAGGACTTTTACGCTTCCAAACAGGTTCGTCCAATTGAAGGAGGCATTGAAGAGCTCGGTCAACCGGGCGCGGCATTGAACAGAAACGAGTGGAGTGGACTAGTGGAGCACTTGGCCTACCTATGGCGATCTATGGGCTCGTGGTAGCGCAGTTGGAGGGAGCGCCCCAGTTATCGCGTGCACCCGACTCCAAGTTCCTGATATGGATTTCCCGCCGAGGCCAACCAAGTCTACCTTCACTTCAAGCTCGGTAAATTAGTACCAGACTTATCTGAGAAGGGTAAAGCGCTGACCACCGCAAGTCATTGCATAGGAGAAATACGAAACATTCAAATCGCCTCCACATCACCCGTAGAAGCAGAACGCGTGGCGCACCCCTGTGGACATCCACCGACGCCCTCTCTATGCTTCACTTTCTTTTCGCCAGCATGCCGTGTCAAAAATACGGAACACTTTCCACGGCTAAGGTCATACTTATAAGCGCTATCACGATCGTGAGTCAAATAGATGAAGAATTTCTATCTGTAATGATAAATTCTTTGTAGAAGGAATTTCGTTATTATTAGTAATACATCTCTTTCTCACAACGTCTGTTTGAAGATTGCGGAAAGCCTTGCTATAGTGATGGAATGCTCTGATACGTGCGCATATAAGCCCGGTGACGGCTCGAGCTCGACACTCGACATTGGTGCAGCAGCAACGACGAGGATTTGATGCAGTTTCTGTTCTAATCTCTTGAAATCGTTTTTTCCATTTAATAGTTTGTGATCTATTCTGGATTATTAGAACCATTAGGTTTTAGAATATTTCCTTCGTAACTCTCCTCGTATCGTGGCCGATTGTTGTTATCCTATAAAGATTTATTATTGGTTTAATTACCCAAGTTTGAGGTGGGTGTGCAATAGAAGTGTGTGATCTACCGCACGGCGACAGAAGTACGAGTACTCGAATTCGCAGGCGCATTGAAACCGGAAAATCTCACCTAGAGTTCAGACCTTACCGCCAAAGAATTTGAATAAATCGTTCCATGCACCTTCGGCTCGACTCGGAATAAGGATAATGACAGAATTTGGCCATACAATGACTTGTGGTGAACAAGTCAGCGCCTCATCCGTCTTCCTAGACAAGTCTGGTACCAATCCATGTACCCCGGAGGGATGGCGGGTTTGGTTGGTCTAAGCCAGAATCAGAACCAAGAACTTGGAATCGGGTACACATTACAGCCACCGCCTCCTTCGACTGCGCTACACGCGCCTTTCTGTTCTATAATGCTTTTGAAAGGTTGTCGGAGACAGCTTATGCTTTACCAATGACTGGGCATGCAGAGTGTTTACGGGAGGGACTTGTAGCAGCAAATTACATAGCAACCGTTTAGGCGAAGCGGAATCGAGTCGAGGAGAGTGACTGATGTCTGTGGAACGAATTCGGTGCTGGAGCGCTTTCAGATCCACCCTATGCAGCTTCAGCAGATGTCCTGCGGTCTTCGGATTTAATGGCTCCGAATTACACACGTTGTTTACATTTTGAAAAACAAACAACAAAATGTTGGGGGACAGTTAGAACCTTCGTAGCGCAGGCAAAAGCCTTGAAAGTCATCTCAACGACCGGTAGAATTCTAAACACAACTGTGGAACTGGGTACTACACGCCTCCGAGTAACGATACAAGATTAGACCGACGGCGTGTAGAGAGAGTCTACGGCTTTTACATACGAAAAAACTCTAACCTGCTCAGCACATGCCACATCCAACGGCCGGCACTTCTTTTTGCTGAATGGTCGTCAACGAGGCGGGATTTACTACCCAGCTACGACTGAGCCGACATTTTCTCTACGACTTTCTCAGCAGGGATAAGGTTTTAAATGTTGACAACTATAGGAAGATATGCTGAACCTACATGAATTCCAGCGAATTCATCTAACTCACATGTAGGGTGATACCACCCATCGCCTCAAGGGCATCGCAACAGAACTACAACACCTGGCGCATCCCAAAAAGAATGATTAGCAGTTTAGCAGTGATCTTTAGCCTTCAAAAGTTCTCTCTTCAAGGACTCTAACCATGATGCGTTGTTTAACCCATACATGGATTCAAAGGAAGATGGAAACAAGCTCATACTCATTAAAGAAAGTCTTATCGTGTTGTAAAGAAGAGCTTGTGTACTGATAAGGAAGACGTGCTGAATGAGGATTACAACATTATTCACGAATTGGGCCATAATAAAGTTCAAATCTCAACCAAGAAAAAGTGAATAAAAAATCAACTCAGGAAAATAAAAAATCAACTCATGCGAGAAAGGGCTCAAAATTTGTGCATGAAAAGTCCAACGGTTCGACAACAACCGATCATTGATAGGGTCGTGAGGCAACTTAGATTCGAGCAACTGGACCAACCACGATTTCTTAACCCGGTACCCAATTGGTAGCCCAAAATTCCAAGGTAAGTGTTGACGAATAAGACTACTGCTCCCTACTCCCGTCTCCTCCTAGGTCCGGTTACATTCGTTTGTGCATGCCGTGCTCTAAATGTTGATGAATCTGTCATCGCGATTGAGTCGATTAGGTTAAAAGGGTCGAACATTGTGTGTCTTCGCCACTACACACAGGGTACAACTGCGAAAGTGGCGAAACAAATCATAGTCTGGTAATCAGAATGAAGTTCAGAGGAAAGGAGGAGCAGGGAGAGCATGAGAGTGAATACAACCAACGAGGAGTTCTCATATTATTCCTCAAAAACTGATTTGTTCAAAACGCGTGGCGCAGAGTGACTCGGGCCCTGTATTCAGTGGTTATCCACCTTCACAAGAAGGCTGGTGAATGCTCATTTTCTATTCGTTTTTGATTAAATGCCACACAAAATGTTTTGTGCCTCTTACGAGCCACTTTGTGCCAAACCTCTCATTTTAAAGATATCCCATTCTGTGGTGGAAAGCTGAAGAGACGCTTCGATAGGAATTCCTGCGGAAGAGGTCCTTTAGAGGCCGAGGTGATCGCCTGCGGTGTGGCAACGTCAACGACGATGACAGCGACAACGACGACGTCGACGACGAGCACGATATCGATCGGCGGCAGTGACGACGTGATGAAGAGGAAGGGAAGAGGACGGAGAGCACGGAGACGCGGCAGAGATCATCACCGTCAGATGGGTGCAAACGGAAGGAAGTGGCCGAATAGGTTCGGAACGAGATGGAACCCTGAGGAAGCAGGTCATGACGAGGATCTAGGCGAAGGTAATGAGCAGACAGACGCTCCGTGAAAGGAGCATGTCTGCATGTTCTTCAGATTGTTCATTGTTCTTTCGTGAACTTACCTATGCCATTCTTGGCGTCTTCCTGTCCTGAAATCTTGATATTTGATGTGTCGGAAGGTCTTCTATGCCTCCAACGTCGTCAGAAATAGGCAAGGCTAGCCATTTACCCTAATGGAACAAGCAACGAGCGTTCGGACTCTAGGAGTTCCAGCTCAAGTCTTGGCCGAATAGGTTCGGAACGAGATGAAATCTTCAAAATCTTCGAGACGAAGAGACTTCTATTACCTATGACACATATTTTTGTGAGCTGTGAGCTTTTTGTGAGCTGTACCAGGGAGTTTTTATGGGCGCGTGTAGCGCAGTAGGAGGAGCTGCCGGCTGTCGCGTGCACCCGCTACCAGGCTCCAAAGCCCGCCCAGGCCAACAAAACCTTCTATCTCTCCGTAGTCGCTGAATTGGTACCTCATCTGGTAAGCATTGAACGCTGACTTTTTATCAGCTGTACACCGCAAGTCATGGGCCAAATACGCCTTCAGATCGCCTCCATGATATCCCGAAGCGATTTATCCTTTATCCTTATCCTCCATGGAGGTCCATCCATGGAGTTCTTGTGACTAAATAGTTCTATGCCGAACCGACTATTAAAGTAGAAAAAAATGACAGGAAGAGTACACCATTTTCACACCATACTGGACACTTTTCACGTCAAATTGGACACTCTTCTAAGCTTGCATAAGACATTTGAAAACAAAGCGCCTCGTCCAAATTGAAATGGTCTTCTTACAGGTTATTCTACAAAGTCAATAAGATGGTTAGAATAATTTTGTGCTCATGGAAATCATGAGAATTTGGTATGACTAGTTCACCAGTACCAATGAATTATATTATTTAACTGAATAAAATTTTTAATTTTAGAAGAATGGTAAAATTTCATTTTAGTCGAAACAAGGCAGCAATCATGTGGCGCATTAAAAGGGAAGATCGCATCATGCGCTCGAAAAACTCGTCGGTGTTTTTGTTTGATTGGTAGTGTAAACTCCACTTATATGAGTCATCAAAGTGAGGCTATGCGTGCTCTTTGCAATTGTATTTGCTGTGTCGTCTACGGGTGTGAAACTCGATGTAAACAAAAGTTTTGCTATCAGTCCAGTAAAAATCGGGACGTCTAGGAGGAGGGCATGGCACATTGCTTTTTGACACTAAGAAATGGCCACCCTCCTGCTCTTTAAAGCCAGCTTGAAACCATTGTTTTCCTCATAGGATAAAAATTTTATAAATGTTCTAACAACGTGTTCACTTATTGGTTGGCGGAATAAAACCTCAATAAAATCACACTAAAATTTTCCTTGAACAAAAAATATTCAAACCTTTTTGGAGAGTTTCAAGTTCGGTGTAGAATAAGAGAAAAGTTTAGAAAAATGAAGTTGAAATGTGTCCCATTCGATGGTGTAAAATGTACTAAGCCAAACTAGGTTAAAGAATTTTGTTTTACTCTATTCTTTATAGTGCAAGAATCTGTCTGAAAATGGGAATGAAGAAAGAAGTCTCAAACAAGTAAACCAGCTTCGTACCAATTACAATTCCACGATCTAGGTAAGGCCCATACTTGATAACGGCACTGAAGTGTTCCGGAGACAGGTTCGTCAACCGCCTACCGCCATCTAACGGTGAAAATACCGCCAAACTCCCTGATATGACATTCATCAGCAAGTTTGGCGGAATTTTCACCGTCAGAGGGCGGTATGCGGTTGACGAATCTGGCCACAGTACTATAGTATTTCCACAGTGATTAGAATTGGAGCAAAACGGCTTCATAATTAAGCTCTGGACCAGAGTTCACGCTGCATTTCTTCAGCATTTGGAAAAAATAGCTTCTTCAGTTTACTTTTTCCTCCCGCCGACAGAGGCCATGATTGGTCACGATTTATAGCATGGTAAATGGCATGGCGGATCTTTCCTTTAATAATTTCTATTCAGGAATTTACGTAATGGCCTAAAGCATTCCTGCCCGGTCTGCAGGAGGTACGAGTTCGAGTCCCGTCTGGCGTTAAGGCTTTGATCGCAACAAAACATCGTTCAGAGACCCGATCCAATATCTTATTCCAAAGATAGTCGCCTGCGTCTAGATTCTTGGCTCAGACCTTCGACCCAGGCCAACCAAGCGCGACATCCCTCCGCGATCGGCGAACTATTTATTTATTTATTTATTTATTGCCAATTCAAACCACACACTATTAGAAGAGAAATTCACAGGAGAAGCAAAATAAATTGGCTACTGAAAGAGAACATGGAATAAAAAAAAGAAAAACAAGAAGGAAATAGAGCAAGGGTAGGATTCGTGAATAATTGGTGAAGGTTAGGAATCGCTGAAAGCTTTACTAATGCGCATATCGTGCATGTAAAGGAGGAGGCCGTCCGTACTTTGCTGAGACAGTTAGAGTGCAGTCGGCGATGAGAAAAAGAATACTGCGAGGCGAAAGACAGAGGGCTTACGATACTACTACCATAGGTGCTAGACTAGCTGTGACCTATGTGGGGTGGACCTTCTAAGTGTTGAAAGGTAAAAGTTGGCATGCACCCCAGAAGGTTACCCTAATGGGAGGTCATAAGCCCTTTCCTGCTCGCGTTTCAATTGAGAGATGGTTGGTAGAAAACTCAAGACATACAGTGTCTCAGATGCATAAAAGTTCGTTAAAAAATGCTCCACTATGCTCAATTTGTGCAACTGTAAAGCCGCTAGAGGTACAACTAGCGATAGAGAGAGAATGAGATACACTGCGCTATATAGTGACACGGACAGGAAGATTTAATTCGGTGAAAGCAGGCTCGTAAGCTACAATTGTTCTACGGCATTGACAGCGGTCAGCTGAATTCTTGCCTATAATGATGACTGTACAACACTACCACAACTCATCGCCACAGAGGTGCCATTTTGACCTATGCAATTCCATTATCTGGTCATTGACCTTTCTAGAATGTTCTGTTGTTACATATAAGAGGCCGCTAAGTAGAATGCCGTACGTCTCTTGCACCGACGCACCACCACGCTTCGCACAACGGACCGCCGACGGAAGCCAAAGAGCCAAGACAACCGCGATGGCCACCGGAGCGACCGCGACGGACACCAACCACCACAACCACAACCACCAACAGCCAGCGAGCCAGCCGCCAGTGGAAGGAAGGAAGACCGAAGAAACCACGAAAAGGCACTCCGAATTCCCATATCAATAAAGTTTTAGCAGGTCGTTACACCAGGGGGACTGCGCTCCCGTTATAGCGCGCTAGGACAGCGCACATACGCTGAGCCATCGTACACGGGACGTCAGCCCGTGCGCGGCACTCAAGTGCAGGGTTCACCAGCCACAATGTAGCTAGGTCGTGAGGCCTACTGGTGTCTGAATTCATTGTATATCATTAGCCGAAGCAGAAGCGTCATCCCTTAGTTGTCTTAGCCGTTGAGCCAGACAGGTCTGGAATGTGCAAGACTTTCTATGAATGAAAAGACAGGGATGCAGATTATTCCATTCTGCAACTCTTCAAACAAGGAGGGAGTTTTCATAGCTACTGGAGTTAGGTTTTTCGGGTCTTATACGGAATGGGTGGCCCATCAATCTACTGATAGTCTGCGAGGCCTCGAAAAGGTCATAAATGCTGAGATTTATCTCGTTTGTTGTCAGCTTATACATTAGTGTAAAGTCCGCTATCTTACGCCTGAATTCTAGTGCATCCCTGTTAGCGCGGTTTATCAAACTAGTACCGAACAAGTACCGGACTCGCCTGGGGCCGGATTCTTCAACGACTTACAGTAATTTAACAAATAAATTACAGCCGAAATCCCTGTTAGCGCGGTTTATCAAACGATATGGTGAAACATTTCGCCGCACTATCAGGAATTTCGGCTGTGTTTTCTCCGTTAAATTGCTGTAAGTCGTTCATGAATCTCGCCCCTAGAAGGAATGAAACACTGATTTGTCCATCGTACGGGTAGCGCAAGTTATTGTACGGCCAAGTACGCATTCAGAATGCCTCCGCGACACGCCGTAGAAGTAAAATGCGTGGCGCATCCCGCAAAGGGATTGACCCAGCTGACCTTTGTTCTTCATGCGGCGGATCGCTCTGACTTGAAGAGACATTGATGAAAGGTAGGACTGCAAGTGCAAGTACATATAAATATAATGCCAAAAGTGCGCAGGTTGAATCGAGAGGACAATGCTCGGAGTGACACGATTCACGCAAGTGGGAGAAGACCGCCGGAGTTCCAAGCTTCGCGGACATTCCAAGATCAGAGACGCTGTCGCAGGGCCAAGTCGTCGAGAAATAGGTGGGCCTGGCCACGTCATGTGCTTCGCAGACACCCGCTGAACGAGAGCCGTCACCGACTGGATTACACGGAATGTCGAAAGAGCACCAGGACGCCTACCAACGCATTGGTCGGACTTCGGACAGGGACGAAAGGAGATCTGCTGGCGCCCACTCGAACAACTCGATGAGACGACAGGAGATACAGTTGATAGTCATGACAAGATTTTTTAAATATGACATATGTGCAGGGTGCGGCAAAATTACCCGCGCACCTAAACATTTTAAATTTTCTCCGCTTTTTTACCGAAATGTTCCCGCTTCATTCGCTTAATATAAGTTGACTGAGAGATGTGGTGCTCACACGTACTTGAGTACAAAATGGTTAGGCGTTCCAACCTGCGAAGTGCTATTATCGAACTTCGTAAACAAACGAGAGATATTGTGAAGATCCTTTCCGTGCCCCGAGGAACGATTCAGGATAGAACAAGGAATTGAAGACCGAAGAGGATAGAAAGGGAAAAAGGCGTCCCACGACGGCTACCAACCGGAGAAATGTGAAACACGAGAGAGAAAACATCCGAACGAACGCGATCGATGCGCCAGATGGCAAAAGACGTAGGAATAAGCAAAAGGTCAATAAGGAGGATAGTCAGGAGAAAGCTGAAAGCCCGTATCGTCTGCAGAAATGCCAACTTCTGACGAACACTATGAAGAAGAGGAGATTGGAAAGATGCAAAAGGTTGCTGCAACGGTTCACGGTGGCACGCGCTCGAGACATCGTCTTTAGCGATGAAAAGATTTTCACGTTGAATCCAGCCTTCAACTCCCAAAATGAGAGTATTATTGGGGACTCGCTTGCTGATGCTACCGCCAAAGGACGACCTCAGGAAAGTGCGGAATAGCCTCAATCCATCATGGTTTGGGGAGGAGTCACATCTTCAGGAAAAGCTCCACTTGTTTTCGTCGAAGCTGGCTGGAAATCAACGCAGCGGTTTACAAAGATATCCTGGAAAACGTTCTCAAGCCGCGGGTAGACCCTACTTCGGAGAAGCCTACTGGTGCTTCCAACAAGATTCTGCTCCGGCACACAAAGCGAAGGTGGTCCAGGACTGGTGCGCCGAGCAGCTGCCTGACTTCGTCACACACGGCGAATAGCCCTCCAGTTCTCCGGACATTAACCCGATGGATTATTCTGTGGGAAATCCGTCCTTGTGGGGCCGTCTTAGAGAAAAAGCCTGCTCTACCAGACAACCAAATTTGGGCTCTCCTAAAGAAGCGCTTTTGAAATCCTAGGACGAAGTTGATGGACCGCACCTGCGTGCCAAGTGCGAAGCGTTTGTCGAACGTCTGAAGGACTGTGTGGATGCTTAAGGCGATCATTTTGAAAACTGTAGGCATGCTCTGAATCATCATGTTTGTAGTAGATAAATTTGATAGTTCTGCGAAATTTGATTTCAAAGTGCCATTGAATTTTTGTGCACGGGTAATTTTGCCGCACCCTGTATTCCTCAGGGCATCTGTTTATTTCCACACATTGCTTTAGATTTTTATAAATTATTGTGTTCAGCAAGGCGTATAATAGCGCAGTCGGAGGAGGGTTCTGATGTCGCTTCCAAGTTCTCGGTACGAATTTCTCGCCCATGCTAACGGAGCCTTCTCTCTTCGGTGTCGAAAAAATGGTGCGGGACTTGTCCGGCAAGGATCAGGAATCCAGCAAACAACTGAAGGAGCCCTAGGGAGAGACTGTTGCGGAGGGAGCAGGCTATTCTTCTGCGCACGAGCACGCTTTGGCGAATCGTTCGTGAATACATTTCAGAGCGTGAAAGAGCCATAAAGTCACGTGGAAGCTGTAGATAAAGCAGGAATCTGAATTCCGTATCGCCAAACGTATTGGAGCATAATAAACGGCGCTTGATAGACATGCACATATATATGACCGCAGCTCGCATGCTTTTAACAACTCCTCCAACCATTTTGTCGCCATTTTATTGCATTCTCTGCATTGGAGTTATTACAGTAATTACCCAGTGCATCAGCAACGTTCTTTCAGAGCCGCCAAGGATGAAGTATCGTTCGCTGCTGGCAGTCCTCCTGGTAGCCCTTCAACAGATAAGCTATGCGGCTGTAAGCCTTCGATCACTCTGTTCTTCCGATGAATACACTGCTGCCGATGATCTTTCAGACGTGTCCGTCCAACGAAGCGATGCGACAAGTGCTCCAGGCGCAGAAGGCAACCGGGCTCAATATACAAAGATGCTACCAAACGTGCGATGCACTGTGTCCTGTCCAGGCGGATCGCCCGCGCTGCTACCAAATCTGCCAAGTGCTGCACAGCACAAGGTCTCCCTATCTAGTTCAGATGCAGATAAATACCCTCAAAGGGCTGGCGGGGTAACACCGTCTGATCGTGCAATCCCAATAAATGAACATGCTCACTAGTTAGCGAAGAGAGCTCGTACCATCACAGCGGTGTTAACGTCAATACAAACGTTCCACAGACAGTGATCAGGAAAGTCGTCATGTACGGCTGCTCAGGTTTGACATTCGTTAGGTCCTAATATAGGATACATATTCTGAATGCTGTATGTCTTTATCAAGCTGTCGTTCAAATTCGCCACTTTATGAGAGTTTTATGATGCCATTTTCGAATTCTTCCGAGCCCGAAAAGTCGACATTTCTCTTCAGTACAATAATGGTAATAACGTCGTCTTTGAAAGGAAAATGCACAAAAAACCTTTTCCTTCGCTTTTTGACAGCGCTCTTCAAATTGCAGGCTTTAGAAAAGATCTGATATTTAGAAGTAGCATCGGAAAGATCTATCCGTTTTGTTTTGTTCTGTATTAACCAGGCTTGCTACAAAATTATTTATTATTACGGCCGACGTTTCGACTAGCTCGTCATCTTCAAGGCCTGAAAAAAGCTCGAAACTTCTTCATCCGCAAAGCCACTTGGGTCAGAAACACCGTGTCAACCCCCCCCCCCCCCGCTTGGTATCAACCAGTCCCAGGAAAGTCAGGCAGAGAACCCAAATCTACTGAGCTAACTCAACGATATTCCTCCAGCGCAGGTTCCACTCGGGTTTTCGCGAAGCGACCAAGATGTTGATTGCTGTGAGATGGCTTCACAGTTCCTGCCCAGTGATGCTCCGCTGCAGCCCAAGTCTGGAACCGCGGTACAGTCCACTCTTCCCAGTTCTCAGACTTGTATAGTATAACAATTCTAGTACAGCCAAAACTTTTCCTCCGAAACGGTCTGTCCTCCCGAAAACGTGAACGTGGTAGTGCCTTCATTGGTTAGTGGCGTCGTGACTCCGGCACAGTCCTCTTCTGGTTGAAACCCTTGGTCCTCTTCTTCCACTACCTCCAACTTCTATAATTCGTCGTTTTCCAGCTGTCGCAGTTCGAAATCCTGTTGGATACATGCTATCCTTTCCGCCAGTTTCATTTCGTCGCTCGAAGGGACAGCATCCAGTGGAGATCCGTTCTTCAGTGTCAATAGGTGAATAACCACTCGAGGGCTAGCAGACATTGTAGAGGTGGTGTTAGTAGCAGCCTACTATAACCGCGCGACTGCGTAAGCATAACAGAGACGACAATATTGATCGAGATGATAGATCAAGTTGAAGATCATGTGGTCCCCTCCTAAACTGTGAGTACACTGGTGGCACTCATCTCACCGACACCAATAAATAGCATTTGAAGCATTTTATGGCATTCTGCCGCTGTTTCATGTTGTTACTGAGTCAAAATTACTTACATTGACAATGGGAACAATTTATTGGAGTAAAAGTTTCATACAAAATTGTATTTGGCATATTTCGGACATTGCTGGTGAATTACAGTTATAGCAAAAAGACGCAAAAACCGCAAAAGTGCGGTTTTTCGGCGTCTATTCAAAAGACGCGTCCGGTACTGTACGAGATGTCGACAAATAATAAGTGGTAGAAACCGCCCAAGTCCGACTTTCGATAAATCTTGGCATATCGAGTATACTATTCCAGCGGGCTTCTTTGAGCTGTTCACCAAGATTATTAAACAGGCTTTACTTTACTGTACCCTGTACATCGGTCCTTTACTCTAGCTGTCCACTATTCTGTAGGATGAAATGGCGTTTGGGGAAGTAGTTTCACTAATATTCTCGACTTTTCCAGGCTCCGAAGAAGGCGAAGACGCCGAAACGTCACCGAAGTAAAGCCTGTTTAACAACCTTGGTGAACAACTCAGAGAAGCACGCTGAAGAAGTAGAAACATCTTACCGTAGCAAACTCCAAAAAGTTCAGATATGGAAATCCGATGCTATGGCAAAAGTGCAAAAACCCGACGTAGCATGGGTACCGAACCCTCCACCTCACGAACACGAGGCATACCCTTTACCACTGCCCCAGACAATTCACACCAGCGGAATCTTGCGCTGCCGTGATGAGCTCGCTCTGCGGACCCTTAACCATTACGCCCCCTCGTTTGCCTCAAGGATTCGACAAAAACAAAACATGTTCTGCTACTATTTGGAGGACCGGGATTCTCCCTACTCGTTCTTGCCGTTCTGGCGTACCATTCAGACAGTTCCTTGTAAGCAAAAAATTACAGCATTCTGCACCTACATACAAGCTGCCTTGCCTAAAAATCCAGGTTTCCAGCCGCGAGAGGCACAATCTGGTAGAGCATTCTTAGATAAGTTCTGGAAAAATCAATAAAAGCCTTAGAGTTTGGTACCAGATTGTATGTCTCTCAGTGACAATAGGAAATGCCATACATAAGGATAAAGGATAAAGGACGGCGTTACTCAATACCTTCTGGGATGCGCCAGCGTATTCCACTTCTACGGGATGTCGTGGAGGCGACTTGAATGCGTATTTGGCTATACAATGACTTGCGGTGGCCAGCCGATGAACAAGTCAGTGCTTTATCCTTCCCAGACAAGTCTGGTACCAATTCACCGACCCCGGAGGAATGGAAGGCTTGGTTGGCCTGGGCAGGAAATCCGAACCAGGAATCTGGTATCGGGTGCACACGACAGTCGCGCCTCCTCCGACTGCGCTACACGCGCCCATGCCATACATGCTTCACAGCAATCCCGAACTCTCTGAAAACAGCGCAGAATTTGAACGTTATAAACGTAGCATCATCGGCTTTGTTCAAACCACGATTGTAGCAGAAATTTGATTTTAAAAGAGGAGCTCTGAAGCAAGTGCAGATCGTAGAATACTCTGTTGTTCGGCTAGTAAATGCATCTGAGGAGCGAAGATAAAGAAATTCCGCGACGTCAAGAGCAGCTCTTTGATGTCGTGAGACGTCGTCGTCGTTAGATGTGACGAAGCGATTCTAAATCGCAATCAATCGCTGGATGATTCATGACGAGAGTGCTCTTCACGATAGTTACCAAAGAGCCTTTGTGAACGATTGCAGTTCTTTGCACTTTTGAAAAAGCGCTGACTCATCCTTTCGCTCTAGTTCACGAAGAAAGTCTTCTCTGTAGGAAAAGCTTATCTGACTGCTATCAGCCTACCAGACGCCGTCATCCATGCATCTCTGACGTTCAAGATGGAATGGAAGAGAAGAGCTGTATGGGCCTCTCTCGAATCCCTCAAGGAGGCTCCAAATAGTTCCATCAGGCTCCGCAAACCTTGTAAAGGCCAAATACGATATCTACTTGAAATCATGTACAAGTGGCAATGAATGCATGGCCCAGGACGGTATTAACAACCACCAACGTTCGTGCTTTATACTCGCTATCGATTTGAGACTGCTTTAAGCCGTTATAAGTGCATATTTTGAACTTACAAGAAGACGTTCCTTATCCTCTGGACGAACTTTGTCAAGGCTCAGAATACCTCAATCCATTCTCAAGACTGAAAGCTATACCCTTTCACTGGATGAAGAGACGCGAGCGAATCGAGTGCAATTTATCTTCCCGCCCGTAATGGGTAATCTGCAGCTAGAATGATGGCGCTTCAAGCATTAGTTACTGAGCCTAATTAAACTAGGGACCTCTTTTTATGGCTGGTGTGAAATGCCCTTACTCATGACGTAGTTATCGTTGTGGACGTCAGAAACTAACACTTATATGTACAAGAATTCATGTCTTGTCTACAAACGTACATACATATTAGGCTGTCGCAAGATTAATCTCCGTTGTATAAATAAATAAATTTTTCTACCCTAAATCATTCCGTCGCAGGAAAAGTCACACATTTGGTTCGGTAGGTTTTTTCTGCTCTTTCAAAAAACATACGTGGATGTCGCCCTAACTTCCCCATCCGACCTTTTCCAGGGCTCCGTAAAATCATGAACCGCCGCGACTATGGAGTGCTTTACAAAATTTAAATTGGGACATCCTGCGGCAGAGACATCCCGTAACCTCAGCAGCGGGTTTGGGACGGACTGTCCTTGGGAGCGAACGGTGGGGGCTCTGCCTCGAAAAATCCTCTTCTGGCGATTTTGATCTCGAAGAAGAACCGGGTCGCGGGCGCAGATCGTCGCTTGACGATGAAGTTTTGAGGAGAGCCGTCGAAGCAAATCCGGACACGAATACACCTACGTTAGCAGAGGAACCTGGCGTACATCATAGTACGGTAGCAGGATATTTGGCGAGAATCGGCGAGATGAAGAGGGCGCCGAAGTGGGCGCCTCAAGAGCTGACCGACGAGCAGCATCTGGCACATTCCGACACTTGCTCCAACCTCCTTCGCTTTAAAAATGAGCCCTGTTGAATCGTATTATAGCTTTAGATTGGAAATGGGTTCCTTGAACCCATTTCCAATCTACATCCCGATGGCCAAGCCTCTCCGCGAAGATCTACAGATTTTTTCGCCACCACTCTGCTAAAGACGGCGAAAACACCGTCAGCGGAAGGAGTTCCGGCTAGGAGACCAAGTGCCGACCTGTCAGTCCGGCATTGTTTGTCACTCGGAACACATTCATGCACACACAGGCACCTCCTTCGCCGACTGACCTCAAATGTTCGTGTAGCTCTGCAAACAGCCTCGCACAACGTTTTATTGGATTGCCGTTTTAAACAGGATTTTCTCTCTGGCTTCATGGAGGCTTTCACTTTGGTGAGTTTGGTTTCTGGCCTTCGCGAAGCCGTGCTTGTTGTTAGGAACTTGTCAGGAAGCCGGTGTAACAGTTTTCTATTGTTATCATAACGATGTTTTGTTGCGATCAAAACATCTAGCGCCAGGCGGGACTCGAACCCGCACCTCCCTCTGACCGGGCGGGAATGCTCTACGCCATTACACCACCGGCGGCTTTTGATCGAACGCAAGTTTTCTATGGTATCAATGCTCTCACCAGAATTATTTGTAACGGCAAAGCTCTGAACTGGAACTTGGGGGATCATGAGGGTATCATAACTTTTTGTACGTAAGAAACTTATGCTACTAGAAGTGTAATATAGCCCTGTAATGAATCCGAACTGCTATGTTTCTATGCCATTATTCCCTTATTCCGTAAAGTGTTGCATAGGTCCTGAAGCGATTTCCTTAGTTGCAAGTAATTATGAATCTCGCGCCTTGCCGTATCCCAGTGCCTGTAAAAGGCGCGCTCTGATTAGTTGTATGTTCATTCAGCGCTTGTCCGGACCGCGAGTGGCGGCTCTACGAATAAATGTGACGAGATCTACGAACGAAGGACGATCCTAGACAGCGACCTAAGCCCGAATGGCTGAGAAATAAGGCAGCCGGAACGCGTTCGAAGGGTATAGAAGACGCGTCAGCCCAGGTTAACGCGCAGAGATAAATGCGCCTAAAGTTTGGCGTCACCATCCATAAATTCGAGATGTGTTGTTGAGGAGTCTATTTTTTATTTAACCGATTTTTCCTAAATTTTTTGTAATTATTCTCTTATTAAAAGTTCGCTCTTTCTACCGTGTTAGTTGCGCTATGAGCGAATTGTTGTAACAGCTGTTATAGTCACTTCTGGTTGCAGTAGAACTTTTGGGACACCCTGTATTATTGACACAGCTCATCGGACATCGGATTCTGAATGAGTCCCGGTTTCTCCCATGTTTACTCTGACCTGTACCTTTCAGTTCGTGAAAATGGAAGCCCATTTAAGACGGGTCACGCAGTCGTGCTTTCGCCGAACCAATGCGCTTCTGGGTCGGTCGATGTTCCGACATTGTCCGCTAAAAGATCTTCGTCCAAGACGTGGATAGGCATCGAACTCAATCCCTTCGCGCTTCTTTCACTATCCACCACTTCAGTCTTCGAAATCCTCTGATCTGTGCTTATGATACTACATCGAGCATCGTGGCATCTGCAGAAAGACTTCTTTTTCTCAGATGGTGACTATTTTTTCAGTGAATAAAGGACGACGCTACTTAATCCTTTTTGCGCCAGATATTCTACTTCTACGGGATGTCGTGTAGGCAATTTGAATGCGCCGATGAACAAGTCAGCGCTTTATCCTTTCCAGGCAAGGCTGGTACCAATTCGCTGACCCAGGAGGGATAGAAGGCTTGGTTGGCCTGGGCGGGAAATCTCCCACCAAGAATATGGTATCCCTGCGTACGTGACAGCCAGCACCTCCCCCGACTGCGCTACATGCGCCATTCGTAAGCGAACCACTAGAAACCTACCACTTCCAGCGATTCAACAGAACAATTCTCAATCTGCTAGGCACTAAAACACTAATCACCTAATAAAATGAAGATCTCTGTAGCAAATAAATTTTTTAAATGCCAAGTTGTACCAAAATTTTTTAAAATTAATATTACATCTTTTTTCGACTCAAAAAATATAATTATGTATAATAAATATAACAACATGAATACTTATTGTTGTCTCGATTCCTCGCTAAACAAGTTGGTTAGATATCCGTCCTGCTCAAGAAAAGCCTATTTTTCTAAGCGACTATTTTTGAAGGGAGAGAACTATGAGATCCTATAGGTCAACCTGTAAGAAAGTTAACCTATGTCCTCCTCGCTCCGGGAATCTTTTAACCCGTCCGTCCGTTTCCGTAGGTGCTCAAATTCTGATTTCTCCCCTATGATACATTTGAAGATGCTCGTTCCTGGGAGCATGAATACGATTCCTTTTCGCATTCAAATGGTGTACTTGATCCACCGATCCATGGTGTATCATGACGACTATTTCCCACCAACGGATGACTATTTCTCACCAATTTTCTTCCTATCGTCAGCTCCCATAACCCACCTTTGGCGCACCGCTTCCGGTTTTGTTGGTTGTTCTGCTGCGTGGAACCAGTTCATGCCAACAAAAAAAAACTACACCGACTACCATTGCTATGTATTCAACCAAAAATGCAATAATCGTTCGTACAGATATATCCTGAAGAATGTTAATTGTATAAGTTGTTCAGGTGTTAATAATGTGCCAAGCGAGGTTTCATAGTGAAACTTCTCTACTCGTGGCTTCATTGAAAGGTGTCCAGTTTGACTTCCAAAGCGTCAAACTTGCCTGGTAGGACGTTCAGCTTGACGTAAGTATGTTATATTTTGCAAAACCCACACCAGAACTAGGCACCCACCCACCATAAGACGTTCGCAGACTCTTAAATGCATTTCGAAAACGTCCTGCATAGTTGCTGCAGATGCTCTAGCGGTGCAGGCATCCTGCTGGAATAGCAAACGGCAGGGTCCAAGAACCTGAATTGAGAACGGTGTTGGGTTTGTAGTTGTTTGAGGTTCAGCGTGCGAAACGGCGAAGACTTTTGACCAGGCCTATCCCTGAGGAGCGCGCTCTACTTTGCAGAGTTTTTCCGGTTTCAGCTCATCTACAAATAGCTTCGCGAAGGGAGGGTTGTACTTGAACCTACTGGGGTTTTGTGCACCGAACAGGTTGCGTCGGATAAAAAGAGAGGGCTTCTGACGTTCAGGTCGAGCTTCATGGTTGCGCCTGTGCCAGATTGTATTTTGTTTTGAATTTCGGTGAAGGTGTTTTTGTATAATATTACGCACTTTTCAAAAAAGAATGATCTCTCCTATCAGATATCAAGCTTCGCTTTTTCCCGTTTTATATCATTTTTTTTGTTCATTAAATTTAAAAAAACCTTCGCCTGCTCATGATTTTGCCTTCGGTAATTTTCAGGGCGTTAAAGTAGAGTGTCACGAAGACATAGAATTTTCATCAGCAAATCCTACTTTTTCGTTTTTTTCTTTTGACCCGTCACTAAAAAATGTTTTGAAATGTTTATTTCATTCGAAGAAAATGTTATGCTCTACTAAAGTCTGCATTGCGCTTATTTGTCAATGCTGATTTTTGTGAATATTTAAAGGTTAAGGATAATTGATAAGGGACGGCGTCGCTCAACCCCATCTCGAATGCACCTCGCATTCGAGACTTCTACGGGATGTTGTGGAGGCGATTTGAATGCGTATTTGATCGTACAAATGGCTAGTCGGTGAACAATTCAGCGCTTCATCCTTCTTAGACAAGTCTGGTTCCCTAGTCACCGCCCCTGGAGGAATGCAAGCCATGGTTGTCCTGGGCGGCAAATCCGAACCAAGAACCTGTTTTCGGGTGCACCCGACAGTCGGCACCTCCTCCAACTGCGCTACACACGTCCATTTAGGAAAAGTTTTGAAACGAGAAAAACCTTGACCTTTACCAACGGCTATTTTCTTTGCCCAATTTTGTTTCGCACAGTCTAATATATCATTTGAAGGAGAATGCTTCGCTCTATTTAAATATATATTTTGCTCTTTAGTCACTTCGAGAGCCTGTTTTGCTTTGCTCTTTTTTACGTCATCAGATTCAGTTTAAAAAATTTACCAAAGAGTAGAAGCTGTTGTTAAAAATAATATGTGCCTTCTGGATACTTCATTCTAAATCAAAATTATTTTGATACTTCATTCCACTGCAAGATTAACGAAAATTAACATGAACGAAAGATCCAGCATGCCATCTTGTAGAGCAAATCATCATCTTCTGAATGGTGTATAGCACTCAGGTCCTATCGAGAATCCCAAGGAGAACCGCGTGTTCAACCTGAGCACCTGATGACTATTTGACAGTCGTCTAACACTGAGTAACTTTTCAAAGAATCTTCGCGAAACTAGTGGGTTGGGCGATAAAAGAATAAGATTTTCGTGAAAAGGCAGCTGATGCTTTTTTTTTTGAAGCACAAGAACACTTTCAAAGAAAAAGGTGGAGAACATTTTATACCGAAAATTAATTTTGACTATCCTGTCAATGGAGCCTCTAGTTAAATTAGGAAGACGTGTCTAGGAGGGGCTGACTGACCTGTTCTTTTGCTGGCCATCGTGGACCATTGTATGGGTCAAGCACGCGTTCAAATCGAGTCCACGACAGACCCTAGAAATAGATTGCGTGGCGCATCCCAAGAGAGATAGCAACGTCGTCCTTTATCCCTATATTTACAGGCAATGATGCTCTCCTCTCTTCTGAGGAACCTTCTGCGCAACTGCGCCACTTTCAAGGAGTCAACGCTGAACTATTGGTGCCCGCGTTTGTACAGACCCTCGTCGATCAGCATTGCAAGTGTTTCACTACTACTGCTTGCTGGGCACTTTATGAGCCTTCATGCTACGGTTCTTCAAATGTCAGGGTTACTTTTCATCACACCTTCACATGACATCTCCGAACTGCAACCGATGCACAATGCAGGCGAACATAGGCGCTCTCGAGGCCCTGTGGCCTAATGGATAAGGCGTCGGTCTCCTAAACCGAAGATTCAAGGTTCGAGTCCTTGCTGGGTCGGAATTTTTGCGACGACAATGCAGATGCAGGTGGGATATAGCCTCCTTTACAAGATGTTTTTAACCGGCTACCAGTGTTTTGGCTGTTGGTGTAAATGCTGAAAGACCTCTTTCTTCTGCGTATAGCTGTTTCCCCGCGAATGTGCTGTGGATTTGCTTTTTCCGCTGAGACAGTAGGCAGGTTCAGTAGACGCCTGGAGATGGCATTCTGCATAGACTACTACAATTCCGCTCTGAATCAAACAAATACCCAAATGCTTACAAAGTCTAACAGAAGCTTCACTTCTGTGTAGGACCTAGGTATTTCGGAAGCTCCGAGTCCAGCTCCCGATCGCAGTAATGTCAAAGTTACGGCGCCTCTTACAACTTCGTCACTCTTATTCACCATTGCTCAACAATATGTACAGTACCCTACCGAAACTTAAACGCTCTATGGGAAGTCCACTTACCAAATTGCAGACTTACCTCCGAAATCGTGCCCTCGACCCCCACCCGACTGCGTGGATTTTGAGATTGAAACGTTTGAATGCGCTCTGCAGCTTCTTCTAGGTAACCCAGGAATTTATCAGATTACGATCTATCTATAATTGGAGCTCCAACCCATTTGTAGGTTAATCTGAGAAGCACGGCCAGGCCATTCCACACGCCACTTTCGCCTTATCAGGCCCTGAAGTGATAGTTTTTTGCCATTTTTAGACCACCCATTTAGTAAAAGAACCAAAGGTCTCTGATGCCCCACAGGACCACATAGGTCTTCTTCAGAATCACCGGACAGAGCTCGCTGACCTCTTTGTTAGGTAGGACGATGGAGCACAGTTCCGGCGAGGATAATTCTAAAATCCCCTAGTGAACTGCTCGCGAGGTGGAGAGCCATCCCAGCCGGTGAACGCGTCAACATCTTACCCTCCTCCGACAAATCTCCGACCAAAAAAGGTATTCGAGTCTTGGTTAGCCTGAACGGGAAATCAGTACAAACTACGAACTTGGAGTGCTGCACACGCAATAGCAGGCACTCCACCGGCTGCGCTGAATGTGGCACGATTTTCGCCGTCTGGTGACTCAGTTTTCTCCGATAGTTCAACAAGATTTCAATCAAATTCTTCGACGAGTAGACCCGAGATTTACCGATTCTACGTAGTTACATAAACATATCATCTTATGGTTAGACGACTGTTCTAGGCCGTGATCCGCATGTTCACCCACAGTTGACCGCTAGTAGTTTCAGAACGATACCTTCACAGCAGCGCTCCCTCGTCCTACACGAGCGCTAAAGTTAGTGTTGCGGGCTGAGGCAATCCTCTTCAGCTGGAGCGTATCCTCTGTTGCTATCCATGAACAAATGGCTGCCCACCAGGCCAGGAATGTTCTACTGACTAGATATGATCTGGGCAAAAACCACCCTGATGACGATGCCGAACCAATTATTGCGTCAATGCGCTACGGAACCGGTCCGGCCTCCGACGCACAGCTGCTGCAGTGCTGCTGCTGCTGCTCATACTGGTGATACCGGAATCGAGAACATCCGGCAGAAACGGCGGAAACGTGCAAAACACCGTCGACAATCACGTAATGCACACAGCCGGCCGCTGAACCTTCTCCGCGCTCGCACACTGGCCTCGAAACGTCTGCAGTCGCTGAAGACCTTTTTGCTGCACTTCCCTTTCCTTTCTTCTTCTCTCGTCTTCCATTCCGCAACGCGAAGAGAACAAGGAACGACCTCATCTCGTCAGCAGCGTGTATTTCACGTGTTATAACTGCGCCGTTTTTCCTGAACTTGCATTCGCTCGCACGTCGACTGAGGCTTTCGACTCTTTAATGTGGTGGTTTATTTGATTTCTTCCAGACTACGCAATGAAGCAAACTGTACTGAGTCGGCTACGTAACATGGTGTCCTGTTGCCTACATTTTTCGTCATGTTTGTCCTAACTTTCCTTAAAAGGCCACACTGAGTGATAAATATGTCAGGCTTAGCAAAATATCCCAATTATTTCAATTTACCTTTAAAAAACCGCACTTTAGAAGGTCGCGGACCCTGCAGCTTCATACCTCACGAACAAGATGACTTTATGGCAAGATCTTTTTATTGCAAGCTGATGTTCTTTTTAAGTTTTTTTTTTAAGTTTTTACAAAATATTTCCCTTCTTTCCACGGATCTCCCTCGATAGAGAGCCTTCGGGCTCTCTTGTTAAGAGGGATCTCGGGCCGCTTGTCGCAGGGCCACGTGGCGCGTCCCCGGGTGGTGGATAGGGGAATTAAACGCGAACCAAATGCGACCGTGTACTGCCCAGAGACGCAGGTGGGATGCAGGGGATGGACTCCTTGCTCCTGCTGTGTCGGGTCGATGCGTTCCTTGTGCGTGGGAGCGGCATGTTCGTGCACAGTGTGCGTGGATGTGTCCGTGACTGTGCGGATTGTAACTGTGTCGGCTCGGCCAAAAGCTTGCACTCGGTAGACTGGGAGTGCATGTAAGGCGATTCGAGGCCGCCTTAAGTCTCGCCCCGTCCCTTCGGGCAGTCTGGCTGGCTGCCCGGAGTTCTTCGCCCGCACGACAGAGCCTGACTAGCTACCCGTGTTGTATTCCAGTCAAACACAGCAGCACTAAAGGGCCTCATTCCCCTGACCCCGAAAGAGCCCCCATTTCTGCAGCGATGGGAAGGACGAGTACGGAGAGACTGCTAAAATCTCAGGGCCTAACCAGGCTGCGCAAACTGAGAAGGACTAGGATGACGATCTGTACTTACAACGCCCGCACGCTTGCGTCGGAAGCATCCGTCGAGGACCTGATGATGCAAGCCAGGAAGATCAAGTACGACGTCATCGGACTGACCGAGACGAGAAGACACCACCCCCTACACGCCGCCTACGACTCCGGAGAAGAACTGTTCCTCGGAACATGCGACAGCAAGGGAGTAGGCGGCGTTGGTGTCCTCGTCAACACGCACTTGGCCATGAACATCGATTCGTACGAGTCTCTGACAAGCCGAAACGGACGTCTGCGACTGAAGCGATGTGGCTCCGTGCCAGCCTTGACTGTGTTCGTCGCGTATGCCCCAACATCCGACTACGACGACGAAGACGTCGAGGCCTTCTACGTGGAGCTGGAGAAGTTCTATAAGGAAGATCACACCTTCTACAAGGTGATCGTCGGCGACTTCAATGCCAAGATCGGGCCACGAAGGTCGCCGGAAGAACTTCACATCGGAACCCAAGGTTTGGAGTGGAACGAGCAAGGTGAAAGGCTGTCTGAGTTTATCATGTCGACCAAGACCATCCATGGAAACTCGCAGTTCCAGAAGCCTCCCTCCCTACGATGGACCTGGGAATCCCCCGGTGGCCAGTTCCACAACGAGATCGACCACATCATCTTCAATCGCAAGTATTGCCTGACCGATGTCTCCGTTGTCCCCAAGTTCTACACGGGATCGGACCACCGCCTCCTTCGCGCGAGGTTCCGCTTTTCGCGTCAAGGAGAGAAGGCCGCGAAGTTCAAGAAGAGGAGTCCCAGAACGACCATCAACTGGGATCTCTACACCTCTCTTGTCGGCCTTTGGGAAGATGCCGTCATGGACAACGTCGACGAGGAATACGATCGCTTCGTGCACCATCTCCACGATAGTGCTAAGGGAGCCGAGAGCTTGAAGACCACCAAGAGACGCCTGTCTCCGGAAACTCTCGAGCTGATACGCCAACGTGGAGCAGCACGAGCGTCAGGCAACTATCAACTGACGTCCGAGCTTGCAAAGCTATGCAGAGCGGCGATAAAGGAAGATCTGAAGGAGAGAAGGGCGGAAGTGTTGGCTGAAGCAGCAGAGGCAGGGCTGAGCATCCGCAATGCCCGCCGGAACTTCGCCAACTTCAAGACCAAGATGACCGCTCTCCGACGTCCTGACGGAACCGTCACCTCTTCCAGAAGGACCATGGAGAAAGTCATCCACGACTTCTACTCCGATCTCTTCGATAGCCACGTCCACCTGCCCCTACGCCATCTTCCGCAGGATGGATACGTCATCCCCTCTGTTCTCCCTTCCGAGATCCGACACGCCATCTCGTCGGTGAAGAAACGTACAGCACCCGGTCCTGACAGGATCAGAGCTGAACACCTGAAGAACCTCCCGCCAGCGCTCATCAACACCTTGGCGCGGCTCTTCACACGCTACCTGTCCGAATGCAAGGTTCCATCTCAGTGGAAAACCAGCAAGACCGTCTTGCTGTACAAGAAGGGAGACGTGCACGACATTGGCAACTATCGCCCGATCTGCCTGTTGTCCGTAGTCTACAAGCTGTTCACTCGAGTCATCCTGAATAGGATTAGTAGAACGCTGGACGAAGGACAGCCATGCGAACAAGCAGGATTTCGGAGAGGATTCAGCACGATCGACCACATACACACCATTACGAAGCTCATCGAAGTGTCGCGAGAGTACAAGCTGCCGCTGTGCCTTACGTTCATTGACCTGAAGAAGGCATTCGACTCCGTCGAGACTGAAGCGGTCATGGAAGCCCTGCTCACCCAGGGCGTTCCTACTCAATACATCAGAGTCCTTCGAGAGCTGTACAGTGGATTCACGACCGAGATCTCACCATTCTACAACGACGTCGTCATTGACGTGAAGAGAGGGGTTCGACAAGGGGATACCATATCCCCGAAGCTCTTCAGCGCCACCCTCGAAAACGTCATGCGCGAACTAGAATGGGATGACATGGGAGTGAAGGTCGACGGCCGGCAACTGCACCATCTTCGCTTCGCTGACGACATCGTGCTCATAACACCGAGCATCACTCAGGCGGAGCGAATGCTGGCCGACTTCGATCGTGTATGTGGAAGCGTTGGACTGCAGCTGAATCTTACGAAGACGATGTTCATGAAGAACGGATGGGTTTCTGATGCCCCATTCTCGCTCAACGGAACGAACATCTCCGAATGCTCCAGCTATGTGTATCTGGGTCGCGAAGTCAACATGGCCAACGACCTAGCACCAGAGCTGAGCAGGAGGAAACGAGCGGCTTGGGGAGCTTTCAAGAGCGTCGAAGAAGTCGTGAAGAA
Organism: Heligmosomoides polygyrus bakeri; assembly: GCA_947359475.1. Classification (NCBI taxonomy): domain Eukaryota; kingdom Metazoa; phylum Nematoda; class Chromadorea; order Rhabditida; family Heligmosomidae; genus Heligmosomoides; species Heligmosomoides polygyrus. The sequence continues at coordinate 19,103,874 of OX375867.1, forward strand.
AACGAAGAACGTCCGACTCCGTGCCCACCTATTCGACTCCACTGTTCTTCCTGCCCTAACATACGCCTCAGAGACCTGGGCTATACGAAAGCAGGATGAACACGCGATCAGCGTCGCGCAGCGTGGAATCGAGAGGACGATGCTCGGAGTGACACGACTCACACAAGTGAGAAAAGGCCTCCGGAGTTCCGAGCTTCGCCGACGTTCGAAGATCAGAGACGCTGTCGCATGGGCCAAGTCGTCGAAAATTAGGTGGGCCGGCCACGTAATGCGATTCGCAGACACCCGCTGGACGAGAGCCGTCACAGACTGGATTCCGCGGGATGTCAAAAGAACACCAGGACGCCCACCAACGCGTTGGTCGGACTTCTTCGTGAAAGCCCTGAATGACCGATATGACGCTCTTCGAGTCCCTCGAGCGAGGAGGATCCATTGGACCACTCTGGCACGCGACAGGGACGAATGGAGACGCTGCTGGCGCCCGCTCGAGCAAGTCGATGATCAACGGGACGACAGGTGATACAGGTGATTTCCCTTCTTTATAACAAACAAATACTGTGCTGCCCTTCGGCAAAATAAATACTAGTCATTTTAGACTAACATTCATTTTAAGCTTCATTTTTATCTTGCTAATTTATTAGATATCAGCTATTATAAACGTGAATATAAGCTTTCTCCACAAAGAGATGCTGTGAAAAAAAACTCTTACAGGACATTTATTTGTTATTTCCAAAAACTTCGAGTTACAATCCAGGCTTTTATTTTATTTTTCATTTTATTTTATTTATTGAAATACTCTGTATAAGACGGGAGTAAGATAAAACTGCAATACAAAAAACACCAAAACTAACAACAAAAGTAGCTCCTAAATACCTACGCACAGAAAATTTGTTTTGCTGTAATGCATCTGAAAAAATTGGATTCTGGGAGGGAGGTAGTCTTACTAATGTAAGTTGTAGGCAGGCTATACCTGCTCTAACCGTGAAAAATTTAGCTCTTACCGTGGTCTTTGCATTTTTCTTCTCTATGTTTTTTTCTGTGTTCCCATCCAGGCGGAAATTTCTCATTTTTACGTTAACTTTAGAGTCTTCGTTGCGTAATCCATGGGTTTGGCCCATGGATTCCCCCCCCCCCCCCCCCGTCGACGCCCGCGCGATTCTCGCGTGTCTGGCGCGCGTGCGACCAATCGATTTTTTGCAGCGAGAACTGCTTGACAATTGAAGCCACTACTTGTCGAGAAACCCAATAGATCAGTAACCGGAATTTCTTTTTTCGTGGATCACACTTTACAACAATATCTAAAGGCGAAGTACACATACGCAAAAAGTTACTGCGAATGAATTGAATCCAGCTGGAAAAACCAATTACAGGGCTGTGGCACGACATCGTGTCATACGATCTCAACGCGGCCGAAGGCGTATGCCACCCCCCCCCCCCCACGTCGTGTCACACGGTCGCCAACGTGTTAATGTCTTTGTCTCAGCTATGTATGTTGCATATGCGAATAATTTCGCGACTTCGCTCCGATTCCGAAGCATCACATTTTGTCTCCACCCATTGATTAGTCATAGGTAGTCGTCAGTCACATGTGTCGTTCTCAATGCTGACGAATGGCGCCGCTCCGTCCGTGCTCTGTTATTTGGTGCTCTTCTGGAATGTGTTGTTGTCTGTTCATGTTTTACCACTTCTTTCGTTCTACTGTACATACGACAGAACAAAGTGGAACAAGGTTAAACAAAAAAGAACCCAACCTACTCGAAGCGCGGCTTATCGCTCACCATACCGCTTGCTAAGCCGCGCTATCAGGATTTCGGCTGTATTTTCTCGGTTATGTTGCTGTAAGTCGTTGATGACCCGGCCCCAGGAAGCGAGTGCCAAGACTACATAGTTACCACACTTCTCAATGTATCACTATCAAAATTGATATCATCCGTAATCTGAGTTATACAAAAGTATTCCTCGTACAGTGATAAACAAAAACGATAAACGACGGAGTTACCAATCCCTTTTGGGATACGCGACGCATTCTACTTATAAGAGATCTCGTGGGGGCGATTTAAATTTCGTGGGAGTGCCTATTTGCCCAGACAAAGACTTGCGGTGAGTAGCCGATGAACAAGTCAGCGCTTCATCCCTCCCAGACGAGTCTGGTACCAATTCGCCGTCCCCGGGGAGGGATGGAGGGCTTGGTTGGCCTGGGCGGGAAATCCGAACCAGGAACCTGGTATCGACAGCACGCGACAGCCGGCACCTCTTCCAAGTGCGCCCTATTCCCGGATTACTTGTGATAAACCATGCCTGGCACGCCTTGGCCTACATGCCTTGGCAGTCAGGAGCGCCAAATCATGGTGCTTGCCAATCAAGAAGCTGGATTCCACGGGAGAGTTATAATCTAAGAAGTCTTACTGAACTCATGGTTCAGAGAGGGAATAGACCCGAAGTTTGAGTAATCGACCAAGGTTGGGCACTTCGCAAGCCTATTTGTAAAGGAGTTAAAACCGAAAAAATTCTGCAAAGTGAAGCGCGCTGTTCAGGGATCAGGCCGATCAAACATTTTCTACGTGTCGGGCTTTTTCAAACAGCTACAAATCCAGCACTGGTCCGCACCTGGGATGTACGTTTATTAACGATTAACGATTTACCGGATCCCCCGGCATTTTTCGTTGAAAGGTTTTAACGAAATTTAACGACGAAAATTCCCGTTAAGTGGCATTAACGAAATTTTACACGCCATTTTAAAATTTTACTTCTTCTTCATGTAAATGCATTTTGGATGATCTTTCGCAGTATCGTTACGACATCGAGGAAGTCTTGTGGTGACAAGACGACATAGACACATTAGGATTGTCTGTAATTGTAACTATGCTTATTTTATTAAAAACGCTTTTGTGACAGATTCCCAGGGTAGCGGTAGATGGCGATGCCACATTAGGTGTCTGTTGACATTCTGTTGGCTTCTCGTGCTTATCAGATGGAAGATGTTGGCGTGAAAGAAAATGTCAGGCTGCGGCGAGACACAGTTGGGACTCATCAGGTCAGGCCGCTGATGCCATCATTTTTCTTCTCTATTTTTTCCTTGATTTTTAGGGACTTTTTAACATAATAAAGTGTCTTTTTTGAATGTCTTCTCGTGTCGCGGTAATATTTTGTATGATTAAGTTATAGCTGGTTTAATGACCCAAGTTTGAGGTCTGGAACAAAGAATTCCGTCTGTCGAATGTCAAGTCCCGCGAGGCGTGTGGCGAGCTAATATTCGAAGAAGCGACAGAGTGTGAATTCAAGTCTTCTACTTTCTTGGAGATAGGCATCGTCCTCGTATTTCGAAAATTGCTGGCATTTTTCTTTCCCATTTACCAATTTATTTGCGTGCGCCCGCACTTTTCTCTGCAGAATTTTCGCGTTTTCGACTTCTTAGTCCATTTCTCGCGTTAGAGTGCTACATACTAGTTCTTAATACTTACCAACCAAACAGTTTTTCACAGTTTTTTGTGATATTTGTTTCATTGGTGGGGTTTAAAAGGCATAGAAAATGTGATGAAGGCGTAGCGAAACATAAATAAACTGTTAGGGCGCGGCTGCAGGTACTGTCATTGCTTCGCCCTTTTTGAATTTCATGGTGTGCATGTCAGCGGTTCTGCATATCCTTTTCGTCCTCGTCGAGAGCTCTCTTTTCAGCTACTTTTGGGAGAAGCACTGTCAATACACACGTGCGCGTGTTCCTTGTGAATTTCCTTGGAATACAGAAGAGAAAGAGATTAGCAAATCAACAGATGAGATTGAGATCAACAGATTTTAAATCTATGATATTTGGGTGGCAGAGACAAAAATACTCAATGAGGAAACATTCGATTTGATTGAAAATTGGTCAACGGTCTGTGGGTTTTTGATTCTTTGCTTCTGACAAAAGGAACCATTCTGAGTTCACACACGATCAAAAATTTAACGCACACCCCTGATCTGCACTTGAACCGTACCATTTGCGATCCCAGCAGAATGCTTACACCATTAGCGCATCAGCAAAAACTGTGCACGACGTCGTTTTAATGCTTTAAAAGGTCTGCGACCGTTTTTTGGTCAGTGAATGCGTAGTTCTGGTGTGGTTTTTGCAAAATATGGCATATTCCCGTCAAATTTGACAAAGCAAGTTTAACGTTTGTGAAACTTATTGGACACGCTTCAAACCATAACGAGCGTCCTCCATATTAGACTGCTGCCTCTCTCAGAAGGTTACAGTAATTTTTTATTCAAGGGAAATCTAGTATTATTTTTTGAAATTTTGAAATTCACCTTCCCTAATTGGTGGGCATACTGTTTGAAATTTTATGTTTATTTTTTATATTTCTCCTAATTTTATGAAAAATATTTTTTAAAGGAAGATCATGAGTTAATTTTTGTTTCTAAGCGCAGGAAAGCGAAATCGTTTACTTCATTACAGGAAGTGATCGCGCGAAACACTCGACTAGATCGTCGCGATTTTTATTTGAATGATAGCAGAAATTCTTATTGCGTGGAGTAACACAGCTGGAAACGGTTCAACAAGAATAGCTACAGAAAACCTGTGTATCTTCACAACCTTGTTTCAATTAACCAGTATCTACACCATCAGTCAAATAAAAATCGCGGCAATCTAGTAGAGTGCGCGGCTCAATCTCTTCTTTTACTACACTAAATGATTTCTGTGAAGGTGAATTGAAAAAAAATTCACACACCAATCTTTCCTTAAATAAAAATTATTCCGATAGCGCTGGAGGGTGTCTAGTTTTTTTCTTCGGCCTTTTACATCTTTTTACATTGCCATTGTGCAATTCAATTATAGCCTCTAGATTAAAAAGCAGTGCTCTCTGTGACGCATGATTCGCCGCGAAGCACGAAATTTTGCCAGTGTTCATGTTTTCAACTAGAAACGGAACGCAGGAGGGATGCAACACGATGGAGGACCCGTGGAAAGGACTCCTTAAACATTAAAGGCTCTCTTGGGTCGCTATTTCATTCTGTTGTCTCCCTTATAGGATGATTCCCTATGTACCTACTGAATCAAATCTTATCTCGATCGCACTTTTCCCCGACTTCTTCCGACTTTTCCTCTGTCCATGTTGTACAGGATGAGTAAAAAGTATTGACACGCTGAACATAAGCGTTAGAAGTAACAACACATTATAAAATTTAACCAGTTTGTATACCAAATGTCAACAGTGATCTAGCGAACAAAATAGCACCATATAACAATTTTATATAGCTTCCTTTGCTGTCAATGCAGGGGCGAAGACGACGAGGAAAGGCATCGACGGTGCGCGGCAAGTAGTCCACGTCGATTTCGTTCCATGCTTTGACCAGATCATCCTTCACTGACTTCAGACTTTTGTGGGAAGTAGCGCAAGGCTTGTTCTCCAAAACGTCCAATATAGAGTAATTCAGCGGATTCAAATCCGGTCTATACAGAGGTCATTATGAAGTCTTTCAAGTTGGCGCGGCACCAGTGCTGAACAATCTTCGAGTCTGTGGAGGAGTCTAATCCTTCTGGAAGACATACGGATTGCTGTCAAGGTAGGATTCAAGCCAAGGAACCCGTTGCTTCTTTAGGACGTCAATACAGATAGTTCTACTGATTTACCTTCACTTCTGTATCCACGAGAACGAGAGACGCTTGTGATGAATGCACAAACCATGATACTGGCCGGATGCGTCTCCCTTGCAGCGAGCCTTCCGCCAGAATTAGCACTTTGGAGGTCCTTGAAGAGTATGTAACACTTTTACATGTTAAATGCACAAAACTATCAAGTCACTGAAGGTCGAAGCATAGAACGAAATCGACGTGGACCACTTGCGGCGCACCGTCGATGCCTTTCCTCGGCGTCTTCGCCCTGCATTCGCAGCAAAGAAACCCATATAAAACATAAGTGATGCTATTCTGTTCGCCAGATCGTTGTTGATATTTTGTGTATAAACTTGTTAAATTTTATAACGTGTTGTCATTTCTAACGCTTACGTTTAGTGCGTCAATACTTTTTACGCACCCTGTAGTTCGAGTGTTATGCTATACATACAATTTCCAAACCTACGGTCAACATATCCCCTAGCTTTTTCTTCTAGAGATAATCAGTTATCACTTTAGAGAATGTGAGTAGAGTATTCAAGTTTTTGCTCATCTCCCCTCCCCCCCCCCCCCCGCAATAGAAGCTTACAATGACTTGCTTCCGAAGCTTCTAGTTACAAGTCCCGTCCCAGTTCTTATTTCAAGTTTTCCTCCCCTGCTATGAGGCGTGGCGTCACGAGGTACACCGCTGTTCTGTGGACCGGAAACTTTTGTTTTGTGTGTCAAAGGCTTCGTAAGGCAGCCGTTAGACTCTCGGTGAAGCCTAGGAGGTTGGGGGTGGGTGAGCAAGGGGGATGAGAGGAAGATCGAAGTCTGGGACCAGGCTACTAACCACTTGTACTCAACTGCAACCAATAGCGCACTGAGGAGTCCAGCGGTAAACTCGTCACATTCCCTGGTGAGAAGCGCCATTTCCATAGGCCCTAAAACCCATTCTCCGCAGCTTAATCGGCCATCCCAGGAGGCAATTGCCTGCTGGCTTCAGATTTGTCATCGAGGTAAAAACCCCGACTTCACCGATGGAACAGCAGCAGTCGTTGCCATTGTATAGCTGAAATTTACATGAAAAGCCTTCTATATGTATGAGCTGCATTTGCAAGTGCCACGATTTTATTCTTTGAGTTTATTAGAGCGATACTTAGGGAACGAGAGAATCGCTGAAACTTTCGCACATTTCCTTCTCACCTGACTACAGGGTGCGGCAAAATTACCCGTGCACTAAAAATTCAGTGGCATTTTGAAATCAAACTTCGCAGATCAATTCTAACTATCACATTTATCTAGTACAATCATGGAAATTCAAGGCATGCTAACAGTTTTCAAAATAATCGCCTTCGGCCTCTACACAGTCCTTCAGAAGTTCGACAAACGCTTCGCATGTGGCACACAGGTACGGCTCATCAATTTCGTCCTAGGGTTTCAAAAGCGTTTCTTTAAGAGAGTCCAAATTTGGGCGCCCGGTAGAGCAGATTTTTTCTAAGACGGCCCACACAGAATAATTCATCGGGTTAAGGTCCGGAGAACTGGAGGGTCATTCATCGTGTGTGACGAAGTCAGGCAGTTGCTCGGCGCACCAGTCCTGGACTACCTTCGCTTTGTGTGCCGGAACAGAATCTTGTTGAAAGCACCAGTGGGCTTCTCAGAAGTGGGAATCGGCCCACTGCTTGAGAACTTTTCCAGGATATCCGAGTAAACCGCTGCGTTGATTTTCAGGCCAGCTTCGATGAAAACAAGTGGAGTTTTCCTTGAACACGTCACTCCTCACAAACCACAATGGAGTGAGGCTGTTTTGCACTTTCCTAAAGTCATCTTTTGGCGGTAGCATCAGCAAGCGAGTCCCCAGTAATCCTCTTATTTTGGGAGTTGAAGAGTGGATTCAACGTGAGAATCTTTTCATTGCTAAAGAGGATGCCTCGAGCGCGTGCCACCGTGAATCCGTGCAGCAACTCTTTACATCTTCCCATTCCCCTCTTCCTCTTCCGCCGATGCTTAACCCTTTTCTGCTCAAATAAGTATGGAGTCCACAGTGTTCGATCGAAATATAAAGCGGGACAATTTCTAAGAAATTTTTAAAAATTTAAAATGTTAAGGTGCACAGGTAATTTTGCCGCCCCTGTATGTACAATCTGGACGCTGCACTTTATAACGGTGTTGATAAGCTTCTTCCTTGCTCTGGTTACCATTCGTGAGTAATAGATGTATTATGTATACATGTATACGTGTTAGTTTTGCGTGGTAGCGGAGTCGGAGGAGGAGACGCAGGATGTTGCGTACACCCGATCCCAGGATCTAGACTCGAGTTTCCTGTCTAAGCCGACCTAGCCTTCCATCCATCAAAACCCGGTGAGTGGATAGCAAGCTCGTCTAGGAAGGACAAAACAGTGACTTGTTCATCGAATGACCACCACCCGCATTCCCTTGTATAGGCCAAATACGCACTGAGATTGCCGTAGAAGTGAGATGCGTGGCGCACCCTAAAACAGATTGAATAGCGCCGTACTTTATCCCTCTATCCTCCACGTATTATACATTATCTACTGATTTCGATGTTGTTTTAACAGGTTTGTTACGGTATCTTATGACTAGGTGTGTACAAAACGTTTCTCGGCATAGCCCTTCCCGGTTTATTCTTCGTTCCTCTTAACAATGTACTTCCTTCGAACGTTCCCGACACATACAGTATCCGTAGGCGTCAGGTAGTGAGCATGTGCGCTACATCAGTGGCCTGCTTTGAGGAGCAGTATGAACCTGAGGACATATTAGATGCTTGTGAAGTGTTATGAAAAATTCGGGGCTCTTGTCGTGAATACGGGCAGCATTGGGAGGTGCTAACGCAAGGCAATCATAGCAATTAAAGCTGTACTTTTGCTACCCTACCTGGTTGTTACACGTGCCAACCAATCAGGGCACCAATGGAGCACACCCTCAATGAGTGGCACGACCATTTTGCGCGGTCTAATTGGTTATCGCCCCCTCCCCTCCCAAATGCTGCCCACATTAGCGGCCAGGCCCAAATCCGATAGCCACATTATAATCGGATACTGTATGCAATATTCCAAGGAAGCAGTATTGCCTCATCCTCTTCCACTCCTCAGAATCGCTGTGGTTTAAAGCTGGGGTTCCAAGATAGAGCATGGATTTACGTAGCTAATGTAAACCTTTCAGTAGGCAGAGAGGCGAAACGGTGCCCCATGCGCTTCCGAACGTGAACTTCTCAGTTATCGGAGTTCGTCGAGGAATGTGCAAATTTCCTGAGGCGTTCGCTTTTTCGTGACGAATTCCGATTGGCGTCGGGGGAGTAGACGGCCGAGTGCGCCCCCTCCTTCAACTGCACTTTCCGTTATCAACGGACGGAAAGGGAACACCGTGCCAGTGATAGCAACCACAACAGTCACCCAGACTTTTCCGTGGTCTGCTTGTTTTCAGATGCGAACTAGAGCTTTTTCTGTCCTTTTTTCGATTTTCAGGAACCTGAAATGTAATGACAGCACGATACTGATCAAACTGTACAAGTCTTACGTTTTACCAGTGTTGGAGTACTGCTCTCAGATTTGGAGTCCTTCCACCAGAAAGCAAATAGAAAAAATTGAAAAAGTTCAGAAGACCTTTACAAAGATCTTGTTTAGTCGCTGTGTAAACTGTTCCAATTCTATTCGAACGTGTCCTAGGTACAAAGAACGACTAAAATTATTTGGCCTAGATAGTCTACTTTACAGGCGGATTGTAAGTGATCTACTGTTTTGTTTCAAAATCCTAAAAGGCGAATCTAGACTTAAAGCTAGTAAATATTGGACCTTTTTGCCAACACAAGGTCGACATAACAGCTACTGCTTCCGTTATCCCAAGGTAAAAAGGAAATACCGAGAAAAGGTTTTTAATTCTCTGTTCTCTCGAGGAGCTCGTTGGTTACAAATGCTACCACCTAGCCTAATAGAAGCTCCAAACGCATATGTTTTTAGAAAACAATTGAAAAGGATAGACTTGCTTTCAACACTGAATATACCAGATATCGCCTAAATGAGAGATTCTGCTAGTTTTCCTTTTTCTAAAACTAGGATATGCTTTGTTTAGAAGACTTTTACTTTTGAGCTTTTATGGTTTTTGCTGTCATTCTGCCCTTTTTGTTATCTTTTCCTTTTTGCACCTCTTCGTTGTAATTTTCTCTGATTTTTAGAGCTTCTCTACTTTGTTTCTGATTAACCCGTTCTTCTGTCCTACGATATGCGCCACACAGCGGTCTTCGATGGGTTCTGATGGAGTTGACGGACCTACTAACGATAAGTTGGTATCCGGAGCCGATATCTCCTACGACTTGCAGTGTTGGCGGGCCACTGCTCTTCTTCATCAGTTACCCATCGTCCTCTCCCCCGTTTCCTTACCCCTATTCTTCCAGAATTTTTATACTACTAAGCGATTCATACATTTTGTTTAGTTGAGTTGAGTTTCTTTTTTAGGCTTGAGTTCCGCTCACACGAAAAGTAACAATGATGGCTAGTTTTGATTTGTTGTTGTTTTTTTTTCTTTACACCACGTATTTCCTAATATGCTGTGTCCATGTTAAATGTAGTATTTTGTGCGCACGATATTGTGCAAATAATAAATAAATAAATAAAAATAAAATAAAACTAGAATGTTTCTCAACTATTTTTCTTTAAATCTCAGATGTTCAGGCGCAGTCGGAGGAAGCGCTGTCTATCTCTCGCACCTCGAAACTGGTGCTAAGTTCGGATTTTCCATCCAGAACTTAGTCCTTTTACGTTGTGCTCGTGAAAGTTGCCTAGTTTGTGAGGTGCGGATTTCGGGAAAATTCTAACTTTGAATTAAATTTAAGGTAAAATTTAAACTGGGCTAAAACAGAGGCACCAATGAATAGTATACTTGGAAAATTAGATATCCACTTGTTCCAAAGCTTCTCCTTCGTCGTTCAGATGGTAATAGAGGCGCTCGAGCGCGCTCCACCTACGTCCTTATTCGTGCCAAAATAGTCCATTAGAATCCTCTTTGCTCGAAATGCCGAAAGTTCCACAATTTCATCCAAAGCTTTCGCGAAGAGGTTCGATCAGCGTTGAGCGGTGTTCTGGTATTCCTCTGAATTCTGGAGTATCTTTTTAGTTGTGGCTTTTACTGCAGCTATCTGTGGAACTGTACCAAACTGTGGTTATGCGATAGTTGCCCACAGTCTGCAAGTACTCCATGACCTCAATGCCACCTATCCATGTCTGGTTCTGTTCTGTGACTTTTTTTAGTAGAATTTCTTAATTTCTTCCATCTTCTAATTTGTTTTACGTGTGAGGATTATGCTCACGCTTCGAATAAAAATAAACAAAATAAATGGCAATTACACAATTGTGCAGAGTATTTATTCAAAACAACTTAATTAAAAAACCAACAAATAAGCGGAACGAAAAGATGGTCTCCTTTACCTTTAAAACGAAGAAGGAGATATATACACCTCGGCGGCTGTACTCGAACTGACAACTGACTTCCTCTTTGAGTTTCACACCTAATTTGCGTGCTTTATTTCCCGCCAAGATCACGAAGTTCAGCCATGGGATCCGTGTTTGACCTCTTGCCTCTGGCTAGAACACATTAATTGGCCGACCCACTTAATTTTCGACGACTTGGTCCATGCGAAGGCGTCTTTGATTTTTGAACGTCGACAATGCTCGAACCTTCGGAGGCCTTTTCTCGCTCGCGTGAATCGTGTCCCCCCGAGCATCGTCCTTTCGATTCGGCGCTGCGCAAGGCTGATAGGATGTTCACCGTGCTTTCATGGTGCCCAAGTCTTCGACTCCTACGCTGGAGTCGAACAGATGAGCACGAATCCGGGCGCTCTTCTTCCTCCCACGACTTCTTTGACCCTCTTGAAAGCACAACAAGCTGCTCGTTTACTCGTTTCGCTTCCTATTAAAGCCTCCAAATTCGAGTGTCCTACACGGCCGAGAAAGCCGGATGACCGGCTGTAGAAGGGAGTGGTTTCGCCGGGGTTCTTTTCGCGCCTGGCGTTCCAAAATAGGCGGATGATGAGGCGGTGAACCGGTTCGCTATCGCCATGCTACGCGATTCCATGCGAGTGTTTGCCCTCCCTTGTCAGCGTTCGTTTCCAGGTGTGGGGAACCCGCGAAGGAGAGTGCAGCAGCACCGGGTGTGTCGGCCGGCCCGCCCTCCTTCGATGCATGGACGGCGGCGAACTGAGTCATGCGAGCACCGCGTAGGCGACGGCTTCGATCATCTCCGCCCTCTTAACCCGGCGGCCTTCCACTGGCCACCGGAACTCGGTCTGAGTAGTCTCGAGTTTCGCGCTGCCTGGCGACTTCAGATCTGTCCTCTGCCTCGTTCAGAAGGCCATTATCCATCGCTGCATTGATCGACCAGGTTTTTTCTGCTGAGCTGAGGCAGCTTCTGCTTTCACCGCTGCCGTCCTCAATACAATTTCTGATGCATTCGCATTTCACGCCAAACTGGACACTCTTCTGGGAAAGCTTGAAGCTTTTGATCAAATTGGACAGCAATCCATAACGAGTTTTTCTACATTAAAAAAAGAAGAACCTCCTGAATCTGTTAGAATAATTTTTTGTTCAAGAAAAAATTAGAACTACTTTCTTTGAAATTTTAAATTTTGCCTGCCTCGATATGTGAACGCACTCTTTGAATTTTTATAAATTTTTATTTAAAAGGAAAATTATCGGTTTGAAGTCCGTTTTAAAGTGCAGGAAAGCAGCCATTTTTGAGTGCTAAGAAGGCCTGCCAAGCTTTCGTCCAGGACGTCGGACTTTCATTTGATTGATAACAAAATTTTTGTATGCACACTTGTCAGCAGTACAACAAAATCAATTTTAGAAAAAACACATCGCTGTGTCAACGAAAAAAAGGCAGTGTTTCCACATATTGAAACAAGCGAATTGAAAATTTTCAAAAAAGCAATGCAAAATCTAAGATCCTCGGTCCAATTTAAAACGAGCCTTTTCCAAACAGGAACAACACACTACAGTAGAGACTTTCTGAGACCTATAGAATAATTTCTGTTTGAGGTAAATGTAGCTTTAAATAGTTTTCTTTGTACATTTATTGCTCAAGGTAATTTAGTTATGGCTTTATTTGCAAATTTTTAGTTCTCTTGCCCCCAAAAGAATATGTCCTTTGAAATTTTATAAAAATTTTATTTTTTTGGAGAAATAATGGCTTAAGGCCGCGAATCCTAGCGCAGAAAGGCGCCACTTTTTTAGTTTCCAAATAAGAGGTTGCGCCCGAACCGCCAGTTTCGAGAAGGTCTCTAGAAAGGTTAATCAGGCTGTCAAATAGTCACAACAGGTACTCAGGGAGAATACGCAATTCTCCTTGGATTCTCGGTAGGGCCTTGTTACCTTCTAAAGGCCAACTGTAAATGAAAGACTTGAGCCTGGGCAGAGAATCGAACACAGTCTAGTTCCTGATCTATCGAAGCCTTCTACCACTGCTCAAAGATACTGAAAATCTCGAGTTTTCCAAAAATTTCAAGCGCATGTTATTTTCGTGTCAAATTGGACACATCCCAAACCAATTTGGGCACTCTTTTCAGCAAGCTTGACGCTTTTGAAGTGGAAATTCTCCCGAAATCGGGCACGTGCGAGAGACGATGCTTCCTCCTATTGCGCTACCAAGCCCTCCGGGATCTCGGATTCAATAGATGGTCCATTCGCTGGAAAGGACGTGGCTCATTTCCCGGCGGGTTGTGATCATATTCTACTGGCCAGTTCCGGATTTTTTGCTGCTCACATTCGCGACGTGTGCGCGTGCGCTGACAGTGTCATTATCAATTCAAGAAAAATCGCGACTCTTAGGCGAATACATAGCGCAATCGGATCTGTCCTAATCGGAGTGGGCATTTAGTGACTTGATTCAGGGCTCATGGTTGCGTTATGGGATGACGAGTGCAACTGACACTTTACGGTTGCTCCTTCCTGACTAAGATGGACTCACCACAATCCCTTTCTAGGAACTTTATTTTTACTCACAAAGGAGAATTTTATACAATTTCAAACAATGTGTTCGCCTATAGGGTCAGTGAATTAAGACTTCAAAGAAAGTTATACTAAAATTTTCTTGTGCGAAAGAACTGTTCTAACCTTATCGGGATGTCCAGTTTAATGTGGAAAGAGCTCGTTTTGATTTGGAAGAGCTCGCTTTGATTTTTTGGAAGGTGTTCAGTTTGAGCGTTAGAATTGCTCAGCAGAACGCCCAAATTGACGTGAAAAGTGGCGCATTTGATTTGAAAGATGTCCAGTTTGACGTGGAAAGGGTGTAGTTGCGATGTGCTCAAGAAAGCTCGAAGAATGTGCTGTGAGTTCGCTCGCCTGTGCCCTTATGGCCGTAGCCAGCTGATTCACTGCGTCCGCTTCCGACGGCCTGCAGTCATTGGCGTCGCGACGCCTTCTAATCCATGCCGAACGCCTGAAAGGGCAAGGTCGTCCCACTTCTCGTTTGGACATTCGGTTCGCGATGTTCGTGGGCTGGCTGTGAGCAGCAGTCGCGAGCACCTCCCCTCTTGAAGGTGCTCAAGCCTCTTTACTTTTTCAACATTTTAGAATCGAACGACAGAATGAGGGCTGTTTGGTACTACCTCCTCTGCCAGTTGTTTTAACATTAGCCTAATAGCTGTTCACTGTCCGTTTGCTTTGAGTGACTCTCTCGCTCTCAAATTCTTGCCACCTTTTCTCACTGATTTCGCATAATTGGGTGTCAAGCAATTCCATCCTTGTTCATGGCCAAAGTGGTCCAATGGGCTCTATCTACCTTGAGATCCAGGAAGAGTTTTCATGCGTTTTCTAGGGTGTTAGATGTAGGAGCCCGTGGTTCTTAAGCTGGTCATCAAGCATGTTGTCCACCTCGGTGATCCTACATACATCATTCCAGAGAACTGCACTGAGTCGGGTAAGTTTCTGGGTACTAGCCGTTAATGTGGCCAACATATGTAGGAAGATGGGAATGCTTCAGCTAATTTACTAACCGAAGCCGCATTAGCCAATTTGGATACAAGCCGAAGACGAACCTTTGGGTGGCACATCAGTTTCTTGATCATTCCACTACCTCTTGCAATGTAGCCCACTTTGAAGACTAGTACCGATTTCTCTCTGGGTGCGTGGCAGGGCCGTCGGGGGATGTACTGATTCGCCTGATTAAAGCTTTTTGGTTCGGATTCCGTCCCTACCAACCAATCCTTCAATTACTTCGATGTCAGTGAATTGGGGCCCGGGCTTGTTTGGGAAGAATAAAGTATAGACTTCTCCATCGGCCGGCCACCGCAGGTCAATGTGTGGGTCAAATAACGTCGCAAATTGCACTAGAGAAATCTTCCGTTGAAGTGGAATGCATGGCGCGTCCCAAAAGGGATTGATTAACGCAGCACTCAGTCCTTCAGAATTTTAATGCTGGTTTGTCCTATGACACTTCACTCCAAAGTTCTTAAGCAGGCCACCAAGCAGCAGCTTCCATCACAGGATGTTTGTAAGGGTCCGCCAAAACATAATATTCTTTTTTGCGGAAACAGGAAGAACACTTGAAAGGAGGCGACACAGCGCAATGTCGTCGAACATTAAGTGGGCCGGCCACGTACGAGAGTCGACTGGGTTCCGTGGAACGTCAGAAGACCAGGCGCCTTTGAATGAATTTTTCTCGAAAGCTTTAAAGGAATAAAAGGAACGACCGTGCCAACGTGATGGATGCAAATAGGGACTTTACTGGCGCCTTCAGGAGCAGTGTGACCATCATTGAACCGATATGTGACGCAGGTGGTACACGACACGTCGGGAATTGCTGAAATTCTTATGAACGAAATTTGAGGTGACAGCTGTCATCGTCTGGATTTCTTTATACTGCACGCTGAACCTCGATTTCTGCGAGGTATACAGGTGTACGCCGAACGGTGGGTTCGAGAAGGTGGGCATGGAAGTGGTAGCTCTTTTTTTCATCCCTATCACTTCCTTCTCGACGTTCTTTGACTGGTCTTGTGCGCCTATTTCCCTCTTCCTATTCCCTCCTGTCTTAGTAAGTGCTCTCCGTGTTAACTTCGAAAGTGAGACTTGAGATGTGCACTTGAAGGCACTTCCGTCACCGGTCACCGAGGGTGCATCCGTTTTTTATGAAGGACAGGTTTAGCCGGACGCTGACCTTCCACCCTGAGGCGAAAACTATCTATCGTTCCTCCTTCATGGCCTGCTCTGCCATATGGACCAACCGTCATTAGTTGGTGCCTTCTTTCATACCTTCAGGATTACAGCGACACCAAGCTGTACAGGAACTTAAAACAACAATGCAGAGGACCGAAATGATATAGCGTTTCATGTCGAATTGGACACTTCTTAAACCAAATTGGACACTCTTTTAAGCTACATGGCTTTAAGACTTGAAAAAAGACATCCAGACAAGTTTAACCACAGACTTTCCAGGATGGTTAGGATAATTTTTTATTCATGGAAAGTTTGGTATAACTTTCTATGAAATTTTTAGTACACCTGTCCCAATAAGTGTAATAATTTTACAAAAATTTTATTTATTGAGAAAATATTAAAAAATTGTCATAAAGCATAGCATAAACGCAGGCATGCAATGAATTTGAAAGTCTTTAGAACAAACTTTAAACCATTATTTTCTTTCTCAAAAGAATCAAAAAGTTTATAAAATTTTAAGCAATGTGTTCACTTATTGGGTAGGTGAATTAAAACACAATGAAAGTTATTTTAAAATTCTCTTTAACAGACAATTATTCTAATCGTTTTGGAGAGTCTTCAGTTTAATGTAGAAGAAGCTCGTTTCGGTTTGGAAGAGTTCGCTTTGATTTCAAGTCTAATAAGGCTAGCTTAGGAAAGTGTAGGATTCCAATTTGATTTGAAAAACGTCCTCACGAAAATTGTTTGAAAGGGAGGTTATATTACTCACTGAGTTTTGCAGTTTCCGGAATCTGTTTGTTATTTGAACTACGCACTAACTTATTGACGCAAGACTTCTCAACCGATCTAGTAACACATCTCATCGTCAATGTGTTAAAATGGCAACAACGCAAGAAGTGATGAGACTATATCTGACAAGGTATTTTACATAAAACAGCAGAAATACAAATGACCATAACAGAAAAAAATATTGTAACTTTGTTGAAGAGTTAAAGTCCTTATGATCGGGAAAATGTCCAGTTTGATTTCAAAAGCGTCAAACTTGCTTTGAGGAGTGTCCAGTTTGACGAGAGTATGCTATATTTTGCAAGAATTAGCCAACGACTGCGCACTAGCTCACCATAAAACGTTGGCAGACTCTTACAACGACATCTTGCATAGCTGTCGCTGAAGCTCTAATTGAGTAAGCATCCTGCCCGGGTAGCAAATGGTACGGTTCAAGTATGGACCGGCGCTGAATTTACAGCCGTTTGAAGTTCCGCGTGCGAAATGGCGAAGACTTTTGACCGGCCTGATCCGTGAGCAACGCGCTTTACTTTGCAGAATTTTTCCGGTTTCAACGTGTCTACAAATAGCCTTGCGAAGCTTCAGCTTCGTTGCTCGTTCCTCCGAATTGAGCGCTGAGTGTGCAGGTGGCGTTGGTTGAAACCGGAGTAGTGAGGGCATTCCAGATGAGCTTCATGGCTTGTATGTTAGATTGGGATCAGGAGTGCACATTTAACGGCTAACGGTTTAACGAATTAACGGCATTTTTCGTTAAAATCTGGCTTAAGCACTTAACGGAAATTTCTAGAAATTTAACGGATTTTTTTACCGGACATTTTCCTCAGTGAGTTTATCACTTTCACCATAAGTTTTCATTAATGTTGCAGGTCTCATCCTCCTGATTAGAACTGCTCCTGAAAAAGCTATTGAGATCAGCAAGTAATGCTTTCACGAATCTTGTTTTTGAATTTTTGGAAATAATGCAATTTGTAGGCGTGTGTAGTTCCGACTGTAGTTCCGAATGGACGAGGTGCCAGCTGTCGCGTGCACTTGATACCAGGCTCCTGATTCGGATTTCCCGACCAGGCCAACCAAGCATTCCATCTCTCCGGGGTCGGTGAATTGGTACCAGACCTGTCTCGGAAGGATACAGCGCTGACTTTTTCATGCCACCGGAGGTCATTGTATGACCCAATACGCAATGAAATCGCCTCCACGATATCCCGTAGAAGTAGAGTGCGTGGTGGATTCCAAAAAGGATTGAGTAGCACCGTTCTCTATCTTTATCGTTTATTGCATTTTGGAAGCTGTATTACACTCCATTCCTTGAACTTCAGCTTTTGACCTCTTGAAGTTGAGAAGTATAAGGTTTTCCTTGACTTTTTTACTTGAAATAATGGTTTTCAGTTGATTATATTTTTAACGAAATTTAACGGTTTACCGGAAATTTAACGAAAATTTTCTGTTAAAAAGAATTCGTTAAAAATGTGTGACACAGAATTTTGTGTGACCCCTGATTGGGATCTACGTCTCCACCGTTTTTTAAACATTTTATTTTGACCAAACATTTTATATTAAAAAGTTCCTTCAACAAAAAATTCTACCCTTATTCTAACCTTTTCTGAGACACTCTAATTTAATGTAGAAGAAGATCGTTTCGAGTTGGAACAGTCCGCTTTGATTTCAAATGCCTCAGGCTAGCTTAGAAGAGTGTCGAATTCGGTTTGAAGATGTCCATTTCGACGTGGAAATGGTATTCGTTATAAGCTACAAAGAAGAGGATGCTCCTAACAGAGGATCGTCGAACCTCTGGGCTTGAAAACGGCTTCAACGGCTTCAAATTGTGCACCAAGTAGTGCCAATGCTGCCTCGCATTCCCGACTTCTCTGATTCTCATCAGATAAGCGCATAAACCAAAGACGGGAGTTTGACTGACGTTGCGCGTCCACAGGGACAGAGTTCGGGTTCCCCCGGCCGAAGTGCGACACGACAGGAAGTCGGCCCATGCATGCACCGCCCTTGGCAGCCGCTGACTTCTGCTGCTGCGCTGCTGTCCGACGTGCGCAGGCGTTCGCTCGGAAACCTCGTCGGCGGTTTTTGTCCTGCTCCCAGCCTCTAATCGTTTGTCGAGACAATCGAATTCTCGTCTGCACTTCTGCCTGCCCCAGCTGCGCTTCAGTCTAACTGGACTCGTCGAGAATGGAATTCCTAGTGCTCTTCGTTTGGTCGCTGAGAAACGCTTGTTGGGCTGCTGTAGCTGAAGGGTATTCACTCAAGGCGATTCCATTCGTTCTCACAGCCATGGAGATCTGAATGAGAGCGCACGATCTCTAAACTGCCAGCGATTTATCCAAAGGCCTGGATAGACCTCATAAAGTCTACTCTTCGTTTAATGATCGTTTGAAGAGCAGTTATGGAGGAACGATGCGTTCTGAGAGCTCCTTTTCTCAGACGCATCAGAGTCACGCTTAGCTTGCGGACAGGCTAGACTCACTGCTCTTAAC
The DNA here is from genome assembly GCA_947359475.1 of Heligmosomoides polygyrus bakeri. Classification (NCBI taxonomy): domain Eukaryota; kingdom Metazoa; phylum Nematoda; class Chromadorea; order Rhabditida; family Heligmosomidae; genus Heligmosomoides; species Heligmosomoides polygyrus. The sequence goes on from OX375867.1 coordinate 19,122,881, forward strand.
AGCTCATGGAGCGCACAACTTTTGTCCCTAAAAGAGTGACTGAGAAGATAAAAAAACGTGTTAGCCCACCTAATTTTCGAAGACTTGGTCTAATGCGACAGTCCCTAATCTTCGAATGTCGACGAAGTTCGGAACTACGGAGGCCTTCTGTCTCGATTCCCCGCTGACGATGATCGCGTGTTCATCCTGTTTTCGTATGGCCCAGCTCACTGAGGTTACGTTAGCGCTGGGAGAGTAGTGGAGTCGAATAGGTGGGCACTGAGCCGGACGTTCATCTTCTTTTTCGCGACTTCTTCGACGCTCTGGAAAGCTACCTAAGCCGCCCGTTTTCTTCTGAACAGCTCCGCCGCTAGGTCGTTGGCCATATTGACTTCGCGACCCAGATACACGTAGCAGGAGTACCCGGAGATGTTCGCTCCGTTGAGCGAGAATGGCGCATCGGAAACTCGTCCATTCCTCATGAACATCGTCTTTGAAAGGTTCAGCCGCAGTCGAACGTTCCCACATACGCGATCGAACCGGCCAGCATTCGCTCCGCCTGTCTGATGCTAGGTGTTAAGGGCACGATGTCGAAGGTGGTGCAGTTGCCGGCCGTCGACCTTCACTCCCATGTCTTCTCATTCTAGTTCGCGCATGACGTTTTCGAGGATGGCGTTGAAGAACTTCAGAGATATGGTATCCCCTTGCCGAACCCCGGATGAAATCCTAGTCAGTGACACTTCCCGACGTGCTATGATGCTCTGAGTAAGAACGTCTTAAGTGAAAAGGACTTCTGTTTCGAAGGAGTGAAATGCCTCCTTAGGTCGATGAACATAAGGCACGGCTTGTACTCTCGCGATACTTCGATGAGCTCCGTAATGGTGTGTTTGTGGTCGATCGTGCTGAATCCTCTTCGAGTGTTCCATGCAAATGCATCCTCTCCTACTTGTTCGCATGGCTGTCCTTCGTCCAGCATACGGCTGATCCTATTCAAGATGACTCGAGTGAACAGCTTGTAAACTACGGACAGCAGGCAGATGCACGACACAGATAATTGACAGTATCGTGCACGTCTCCCGTCTTGGACTGCAAGACGGTCTTGCTGGTCTTCCACTGAGATGGAACCTTGCACTCCGACAGGTAGCGTGTGAAGAACTGATCCTGTGGGAACCGAGTGCGTACGTTTCTTCACCGATGAGGTGGCGTGTAGGACCTCGGAGGGGAGAATGGAGGAGACGACTGATCCATCCTGCGGGAGATATCATGGGGGCAGGTGGACGTAGCTATCAAGCAGAATCCGTGGTTGTCCTTCTCCATGGTCCTTCTGGAAGAGGTGACGATTCCGTTAGGATGTCTGAGAGCGGTCATCTTGGTCTTGAACTTGGCGAGCATTGCGGATGCTCAAACCTGCCTCTGCAACTTTAGCCAACAGTTCCAATGTTCTCTCCTTAACATCTTCCTTTATCGCCGCTCTGCATAGCTTCGAAGCTTGAACGTTAATTTGTAGTTGCCAGATGCTCTGCTGCTCCACACTGGAGTATCAGCTCGAGAGTTTCCGAGAACAGACATCTCTTACTGGTCTTCAAACTCTCGACTTCCTTAACACTACCGTAGAGAGACAGAGGAAAAAGAAAAAGAAAGTTCATTTATTTCTGGGGCACCGTTGCTAACATTTCCGAAGAGCAGCTCAGCTCAAATCTCTAAGAAGATCTAAGCAGTGGATAGACTTTTCCTACACTGTTCTAACACATTTGCTTAAGCCTGGAGCGGCTGGTAGAGAGGCTATATGTTGTTACAGGATGTTTTGGCGATCAAAACTCTTGCGCCAGGCGGGACTCGAACCCGCATCTTCTGCTTTCCGGGCAGCGATGTTCGCCTTACACCACCGGCGCTGTTTGACCGCACGTAACATTTGACCGGATATCGCGGATGTTACGTGCGGTCAAACAGCGCCGGTGGTGTAAGGCGAACATCGCTGCCCGGAAAGCAGAAGATGCGGGTTCGAGTCCCGCCTGGCGCAAGAGTTTTCCTACACTATATACAGTATGCAGGCGACCAACATATTTTCGAATACAGTCAAAACAAATATTATGAAGCGAAAGTTTGCGCAAAACTTCTTAAAGCATGAAATGTTCAAATAGGAAGACGTCCAGGTCGTTTTGAAAAGTGCCAAGTTATTCTATTCCACTAAATTTCTCAAAGAAACTGTCAACAAAAAGAACAAGTGCTTCCTAATTCTCCAGCCCATTTGAGAGGCTTGCTGACATATATCTTCTAGAGTAACCAACTTGTTGTTATGCATTGTCTTCAAGTCTTTTGTGTTTTTCCACTGCATGTAAATGTACTTTTTGACGTCCAAATAAATAATAAATGGTGGTCTAGCTTCACCTCGAATATTTCAGTAGTACTGACGAGGAAGGAAACCATAGGAACTACAGGAACAATTCCGAATTCATCTGAACCGTAGAGTCGTGCGGGTACACTCTAGCAACATTCACCCAATTAATCGAATAAACAACTCGGCGCCATAAAGAGGTGCCTAGCGCAATCTTTTGGTATGACAACGGAAGCATTTTCTTCTTGCGGCTTAAAATATGGTAGTTCTGGCGATGAGGCATTTCCAGAGCTAAAAGGTAAGCATTTCATAGCGCATCGAACGGTACATCAGGGTTTTAGACAACCCCTTTGGCGATTTAACAAAAATCTATTAATAACTTGTTCTGCCTTTCCTAACAGCTAAATTGATTTGCAACCAGTTAAGGAATTTTCGAGAAACAAGCTTCACCCAGTTCACTTTCAAATCCATGGTTCTCCCACGGTCATTATAAGAGGCTGGGAATGACATTGTTGGAACAGGCTACAAGCTCTTGGAGCTAACTTAACGTCTTCAGGATTGAGCCAGGCTCCGTTGCATTCCATCGCCGATGATATTCTTGAAAAACCTCCATCTGCAAACCCAGGTCTGACCTGCAATTTCAATTATGTTTGCCTTAGCAAACAGTAGTAAGACCATACATTAATGTGCCTCTCATAGCGACCAAAGTACTCTACTAGGAGGTAGGAAATTCATCTTCGGATTGAGTTTCCACGACTGGGTCTTACAGACTGCTCCCTACCGCAGAAGACCCAGCACTTCGCTCTACTTGCGTGCTGTTTTCAATGCCTCCTTGTTTGTTTGACTATGTCGAGCGTCATCTCCACGTATGTGTGCTGATCACACCGTCACACTCAGGTGGGTTCGCGGTCGAAGTGTTCCGACGACTACTACTATTCAGCGTTTATCATCTCCGCTTCTGCCGATCTTCAAGGCTTCCTACATTTTGTGCACCTATTGCGATTTTTGTACCTATGCGTGTGTTGAAGTTTCAGTGCACTTGGTATAAAGATCTTCCGAAGGTATTCCGCGAAATGTTGCGAGATTCCCCAGTGAGATTCATCCATCTGCGCCTTTCCTTATCATCTATTTATTTATTAATTTTCAATCGTTCATTTGTTATTTTTGCTTAAAAATTTACGTGATAGGGTTATTTTGCATTTTTGTTCTATTCTACCCATTATTTTCTTCTACAATAAAGGGTGGGCAGTAAAAGACCATCCTTAACACGATGAAAAATAGCATGTAATTTATGTACGATGAAACAGCGCCGGTGGTATAAGGTTTATAAGGTTAAGGTTTTATAAGGTTTCTGGGCAGCATCGCTGCCCAGAAAGCGGAAGGAGAGGGTTCGAGCCCTACTTGGCGCAAGAATTTTGGCCGCAACAAAACATCCTGTAACAGCGTGTAAATTACGTTCATCAGTTACTGAGTTGGCACTTAATTCCTGAATCTATCGCTGAGAAGAACATTTAAGCGAAGTACCAAGGTCAGTAGGAAAAGCCTGGCGACTCGTATCTCCAGGACGTCTTATAGGAGTTTACCGCCTTTCATTTCTGACCTGGCCCTAGTAGTGCAGTTGGAGGAGGTGTCGGCTGTCGCGTGCACCCGATACCACTGTGCTTCGGATTTCCCGTCCAGGCTAACCAAGTCTTCCTTCCCTCCGGGATAGGCGGGTTGGTTGCAGACTTGCCTAGGAAGGACAAAGTGATGACTTGTTCATCGGCTAGCCACCACAAGTCATTGGATGACAGAATGCGAATTCAAATCGCCCCCACGACATCCAGTAGAAGTAGAAGGCGCGGCGCATCCCAAAGGGATTAAGTAACGTCGTCCTATATCCTTTAGCTTTATTGCTGACTTGCCTGTTGTCCTTACCTTTGCTTGCCTGTTTTAGTAACCTGTTTGTTCACTTTGTTGAACGACTATTAACATACGATATAAAAATTATCGATAAAAAAGAATTTTTGCTTTTTACAGGTTTTAATATCTTTTTTTAGCGCGTGATAGCACAGTTGAAGGAGGCGCCGGATGTCTCGTGCAATCCGATTTTAAGGTCCTTGGTCCAGATCCGAGTCAGTTCAACCACCCCTTCCGTTACTCCGGAGCTGCTGAACTGGCTCTAGGCTTGTCTGGAAAAGATAAAATATCAACGCGTTCATCGAATGGCCACCGCGTGACATTGTATCGAGCAAATGCGCATTCAAATTTATTGGTGAAATACCCTAGCGGCAAACGCGTGGCGCATCCCAAAATTGATTAACGCTGTCCTTTACCTTTATTCATCATCCATCCTTTCAGCTGTCTATAATAAAAAAATATGCTAAAAATAGAAGATTTTAAGATAAAATAAAAAAATTCTAAAATTTCCTTTTTTGAACGTTCAACTACTCATAGATGTAGTGAATTGCCCCGAGTTATAAGGGTCTATAGATTTATTTCTTGCCAACAGCTGACCGCCTATGCTTTCTTTATCTGACAATGAAATAGATCACTCAATTAATTTACAGGAATTTCCATTGAAAATTTATTTTTTCTTCATTTCTTTGTCCACGAACTTCCTCTGCATTCGGCCGAAAAACAGCCGCTCGCCGCAATTCACTCCATACGGGCTTATTGCCTGAGTCGGCTCCCATCTAGGATGCCAGTTGTGCGTCTAATCTCATTACGGACCATTTATCGTCGAATTCCGGGAGAGCGGGCGTTGCCCTCCCCCCTCCACCTCCCACATCGACACGCCAGCGGCTATACATCGCTCAGCAGGCCGAAATTCAGCGTCGAAGGTTGTTTTCTGGGGCGAATGCCCTACGGCGCCGAGGCGAGCCGGCCTGCCGTCCAGCATCCGTCCGTCGGCCGGTGACAGATGTTCTTCTCCGGCTCTGCTCAGTCATCTGCTAATTATCGACCGCTGTAGTCCCCCGGAGGCGTTCTGTCAGCCACGAGTGTGTCTGTGAGCTCGTCTGTTGCTCCCACGTCCTTCGGCGAAGAGCCGACACCTTCGGCGCGGAAGCACTATGAGGGGGCTGCCCGTCGGGCAGGCCACGCGCCGTCATCAACTAAATTGCACGTCGTTCGCGCCCATCAACAGCTGATTGATCTCAGCTTCGTGCTTGCTCCAGCTCCAGTGCGCTCCTCTGTCCATGCTCCGGTGTCTTCGCTTTTGTTTTCAGTTGAATGTTACGGGCAAAGCAAAGGAAATGACTACGAAATGGTTTCGGAAACGGAGCGTCCGCCCGTCATCTGTTGACTGCTTATGGCCAAAGAACTGCTGATGCTTCAATTTGATGGCTGATGGCTTTATACTAAGCGCGTGTGACGCAGAGGAGGAGTTGATCGATAAAATTGAATCAATAAAGTTCAATTTCGTTCCAAGACCAACTAGGTTTTGCTGCCATCTAGGTTACTCTTGAAGGGGGGCTGCGCTCGGAGAAATTCAGTTCATGAAGGGAACAGAGGCCTCCAAAGTTCTGGATTTTGACAACCCTCGAAGACCAGAGACGCTTTCGCTTCAGCAAAGTCGTCGAAAACAGGTGGGTCGGTAATGCAAACGTGCTTCCCTATAGATACTCGCTGAATGAGAGGAGGGATCGGGTGGCCTGCGCTGGATGTCAAAAAATCGTGGCACGTCACCCTGAGCATTAGCCGCACTTCTTCGCGAAATAGTGAGCGAGTGATATGACTGTCTTTGTGTACGTCGAGGAAGGGTACTGTATTGGGTCACTCTGGCACGCGACAAGGACGGATGGCGATGTTACGGGTAAATCGCTCGAGTAAATCGATTACCACCGACAAGGCTGGTAATGCACCCTTTTGTATGTCTGAACTGACCTAAGGGGTGAAGGTGAGGTTCATCAATCTCTTTTGGAGTGCTTCACGCATGCTGTTATATTTCTACGCGTCATCCTGGAGACAATTTGAATGCATATCTAATCCTAAATTATTCCCCCACCCAAGGGCTGGAGTGGTGAACTCCAGAGAGATCGATACGGTTTACAACCAGAGATCGATACGGTCTACAAGGGAGAAGACGCCTCTTTACCATTGCGTCCACGCGGAAATAATTACTGAAATAAGAGCCGCAAATAGCGAAAACTGTCTTCACTATTGTCTTTGATTCAAGCTTCTCCTGCCTAAAATTTTTCCCAACTTTTCAATCTTATTGTTTCTTATTTTCAATCGTTTTTTCGAATTATTTTGGGAGTTGCAGTTGAGGAAATGTTCTTAACATCTGAGACTTTTTTTAGTAAATAAAGATCTGAATGCGCATTTTTAGAGGATGATGCACCTTGTATGCATACCTACTGCAATAGTCGAGTGCTGCCGTTGCTTCCTAGTGCTCATCGGCTCTTCGTAGCGATACGCAGTTTTGTGCATTCTTCCATCCTTGTAAATGTAATTCTGTGCGTACGACGTTGTTAACCAATCGCTTCTTTCCTCAGTGCCTTACTCTAAACCACTGCTATACCATCCTTCGGACGAGTTCTGATCTGAATTTTGAGCCATTTTCATGTGTATGGAAAAAATACGTAATGGACTTCCTTCGGTTTTCCCCGCAGATGAATATTTATTTTCGATTGGATCTTTCAGCAGGACCTAGAAAAGTGGCGTACGACTTTCCGTACGAGCAGACGGGCGGAAGGAATTCATGAATATTCGAAGAACACCTCGACTACATGGTTGAAGAGCGGTGCACTTTGCTCTCCAGCGCGCTCGTTCACGCATGAGTTTATTCTGTGTCTGGCTACTTCCCGAACAGACCCTTCACTCGCCAGTGTTCGAGTGTTTCAGCTGCTAAATTCGAAGAGCTTTTCTTCTGGTTTCTTGAGATTTTGGTAGATCCTCTTTGGGAATTCTTTTGATGTGTTTCGTGATGAATCCGATTCACCTCTTAATTCGATATGTTCCAGGAAGTCTGAGACAGATTGCGTGAGCTGAATCCCTTATTCTAAGAATCTTTGACGTTCTGCTCTCCTTCTGATGCACTTTCTTGCTTCCATATCCCTTTCACGATGTATTTTCATGCATTCTGAATTGAGAATGGTTGCCATGGTGTTCGAAGGCACAAAAACAACTCATCGGTGCTACTAAAGTTCATACTATGCCGCTGCCTAGGGACAGCTTCTAAATCTTCTCTTCTTCGTCATCTTTTATCCATGAATTCGTTTTTCATAACTTCGGAACACTAACATTGCGGCTAGTCAAATCGGCTATGGCTTAGTCGCAATGCTGTGTTCCTATAGGACTTTAGCAGGTTGCTCGAATCCATACTTGGGCCGGTTACGCTATGAAATAGAAGCATCTTTGAAGACCTGCTCAGCTTAGGAGGAAGAACCCAGTACAGGTTATGAATGTGGTAACAACGTTAGACTGTTGCACGAAAATTAACTTAAAAGAAGTGCTGGAGCGGAGGAAGAGTGGCACAGGAGTGTTTGAACGCAAAGTGCTGCGAAGTGGAGACTTTTTGGCGGTTTCCACGCGATCATGTGAACGCAAAAACATGCGCAGAATGCGCGCCGATGTCTCAGTCAAAACATCAGCTGATAGCATGCCGGCTTAAATACTCAAGAATGCCTAGGAAACAGCTTCAATCCATCCTTGCTCTCCACTGCCACAAACCTGCCGCTCAGCTCGCTGCTTGCTCGCCGCTCTCAGCCACCGTGTCCTCGTTCTTACAAGGAGAGCCTCCAAAGTGGCGGTGAGCTTTTGTGATGCACTTTTTACAGGAAATAGGGTCCTGTGTGGGGAGTCCAAAACCGTAGTTATTTTTTTCGGAATACTCTTCAGTTGTCGAAAGAAGGCGTGTGGAAGCGTGAGCGCGAAGCTCATCACACCCTACTGCCACCCAACCCGATGTGGTCGGTTGGCGCAGTGGGTAGTGATGCCGTCTCTCGGCTGCACTGAATGGGTTTTACGGTTCGATCCCCGGTGTCACCGTAGTTTTTGCACACATCGGCTCGTTATTATTATGTACTTGCGTGACCACAGGAGTCAGTTTGTACACGATTAATGCTTTTATTAAGTAAATCTAGCGCTTTTGTGCTTTCATTTGAGTTACCTCTCAAAGGATCGTACTTGCACTGTATCATATCAACAACGATATCGTAAATGAACATAAACTCACACACTTTGACACATAATAATAACGACCTGATGTGTGCAAAAACTAGGACGACACAGACGGTCAAACCGAAAATCCACTCGGTGTGGCCGAGAGATGGCGCCACTACCCACTACGCCAACCGACCACATTAGGTTAGGTGGCAGTAGGGTGCGATTAACTTCGCACTCACGCTTCCACACGCCTTTTTTCGACCTTTTGACCACAAAAGAGCATTACGAAAAAATTAACTACTGTTTTGGACTCCACAAACGGAACCCTACATCCTATAAAGTTGCATCGCAAAAGCTCTGCCGCTGCATACATTTCTTGTGCCCCTTCATTCTCAATGTGCGCGTTCATATGTGTTCGATCATGCATCTTTATCGAGTTTATGTATTTAAAGTTTCAATCGCTTGGTTTAATTGCCCAAGTTTGAGGCGATTAATAAACTGGTTGGAATAGGCTCGAGTGTACTGATCCGGAAACAACCGCGTGGCAGACTAATTCGGTGCAAAGTATTCTATTACTACTATTATATTTTACTGTTTTAGACTGCAACTCGTGGAGAAGTTTGTAGAACGTTTTCGCGGTTTCATCTTCCAAGAAGAGTCACTCAGTCGCTCGATATAAGTCCGTAAATACAGTAGATAAGCAGCCACATCGGGCATCGTACAACAAGCTCTAAATAGATCGCGTAGGATATTGGCAATATCCATCGTGTTGTTGTACACAGCTTAAAAATTGTCTTCAGTCGCGGTGGCAATACCGCAGCGTCTTTCTTCAACAAAGTGAGGATCCAGACACAATGAGTTCTCAACGCCGTAGCAGGCTGCTAACCTTTTCTTTCCTTGCTCATATGAGACGATGGTAGCCTGATCAGGAGCTGCTGTGAGCTCCTTTAGCCACTATGTATCTTGAATTGTAGACGACCATCTATTCTTGGCGTATTCGTCAGGTGAGCACAAAGCGTTCGGATGTTGCTTGTCCCCGGAGGGTTGCACACCTATTCTCCGCTGCCGGCGACTTGACTTTTCGCCATTTTTTGTTGACGACGTGAGCTTCCGCCAACAACAACCGGCTGATTGCTTTTCCACTCGCGGAGGTGTATAGTGAGCCCTCCAGGTTAAAATAGCTCACTTATGCTGTTTCTTTTACCAACTGCGCCATTCTTTTTGCTTATGGGAGGTTGAAACAAATCCATGAGATCGTTGCCCATCACTGCGCTGAGATCCATTTCATTTTCGAGGCGGCGTAGCATGGCCCTGTTATGCCTGCAAGCAGATGGGCAGCGGTAGAGCTTACAGGTTGCGACCCGAAAGATGGTGAACTATGCCGAGCAGAGCGAAGTCAGTATCCTCACACTTACATCCTACTTGATCCACTAGATTTATGTGTGTTACGACTAAACTATTTTCTACATCGTTGTGGCACACATAACTTTGCACCTCAAGCGGTGTCGTGGTTATTATCCTTCATTCTATCGTATTGACTCAATTCATGCTATGAGTTTTAGAAATTGCACTTATGTAGCAACATTCCTTCTTGCTGTCATTTACAACGGGCTCTATCAACCTGTGCGTCAGCCGGCGCGCTCCATCAGCGGCTCCTCTTCCATCTGTGCCTTTTGCGCATCATCAGTTGAAGTCCGATGCATCTCATTCACCATCACTTCGCTCTCTGTCGCTTTGTCTACAAATATGATTTCATTTGCTGATAGGAGACGTCAACAAGTGACTTTATGTATACCACTTCACTTGGGCCTGGGTTTTACGCCTGGTGTTCGTACAAGATCAATGAGGCGCCTGTGTTGTCGCCCCCCCCCAGAATAGCTTCTGTTAGTTGCGTTACCCACGCTGACCTCTCCTACCTCACTACTGCTTTGACAACATGCAAAACACTTCTCTTCTAATATTTTCAGTATCATTTGAAATATCTAACCTATGATGAGCTATGCATGAGCTAGGATAGGATTACGATAGCTTTTATAATTCATTTCAGTTACTTCTTTTTGGCTCCTAGCCTTCTATAAATTTCTTATTATAGGGCATAGCGACGGGGGTTGCCATAAGATCGATAGCCAGATGGTAATTACTAAATTAGTGCGGTTTGTAGTTTTAATGCAATTGAGTGTTCATTTTACTGTTGCTTTTAAAAATTATTTTGTTTGTTCGAAGATTTTGTCGACGTTTAGCGCATCCTTGAGTGCACTTTAAATAACTAAATAAATAATATAGGGCTAACTTCGGTTATATAGGACACTAACTGTAACGTGTACATGCAACGCAATTATGACGCAAGGTTTTGATGTTCGTCTCGTTTCACAAAATTTTGCACCATCCTACTATGGCCGTGATTATGAAATTATATAGTTTAATGCCCACCCGAGCTAGAGGTGGTATAATGAAAATAGCACTGCCTTGTTCGAGATCAACTATATTCACTCTTTCACTGCTGGCTGTAATTCAATCGACTAGCTTGACTAAAATACATGATTAGTGGGCTTATTTGAGCTGGTCCGGCTAATAACTGACTGTATGGAAGAAAATGGATGATGAAGTTATCAATTTTTTTGTCTTATACATACTGCAGTGGCTGTTCATTTTCTATCGCTCGTCTTAGGCCTCGTGCATACTTCCCGTCGCCGCGATGGAATCGCGGCGATGAGTTTTGCAGCGCGACGCGAAAGAATTTGAATTTCTCTGTGCTGGTCGCATCGCCCATCGCTCTGCAAGGGAGCGCGACGGCGATCCATCCAGGACCAACGTTAAACTCCGCGCGCGGCGCGAAAAAGTATGCCATGCCCGCGATGGGCGCGGGAAGCCATCGCGCATGCCGAGCGCCACTGTTGCGGCGGCCGCGGCGAAGTTTTCTTTGACTATTCGGCCGCGTGCGGCGGAATGGCCATGAACTGAGCGCCGCGATGGCATCGCAGCGATGGAAGTATGCCCCCGGCCTTACGCTAGCTTCTCTGTTTTGTGTTTTTACGTTTTAGATGTTATCATGCTTAATTTTGTATTTTCCGTCGTCCATGTTTGGGCGCACGTGTGGTGCATGAAATAAATACATAAATAAATAAACTGTTCGTGCTTCATCTGTACGCACAGAGCAGGTAGCGCTTACGTAAGGATCACGAAAAACTTGTCAAATGCTCACTCTGTTCCCCGATTTTAAGATTTTATTGAAGTTTGACGGACTCTAGTCCTGAGTCGACTACACCCAGTTATTGTGCGATTGTGCCATTTTTCTCATGTTTGTTGTTCGTTTGTTAGTACTGTCCTACTTATATCTTGCGTCTGTCTCTTGCGATTAGCATTAACGTATGGTAGTGGTCGATCAGCACTTACAACGTCAATCTATATAGTTTTCTAACAGTAGCTCTGCTAAGTTGATCATCCACCCTTCCTGCCTGAAATCAGGAACCAGATTCAGCAACCGCTTACCGGCCGGTAACGGCGAAAAGTAGTAAACTTGGGGTCGAACTTTCTGTGTCGGTTACTACGTAGGCCGGTATGGTAAGATGTGTTGATGAATCTGGCCCCAGGCTATTTCTCCGTCGAGTTGTAGCACTCGCTGAGAGATCTATCTAACTCTGTACTAATTTCGCCCTTGGTTTCAACTCTACCAAAAAGGTTGGGCTAAAACTTGCAATGTAATCGCCACCTTCGAAGCTTATGACAGTTGCCGGTTCATCACTCACTTGGACTCAGTCACTCGTCCGCTGCTCCACTTCTTTTCATTTTCAACGTTGCCCTCACGGAATCCCTTGAACCGTCTGAACACTGTCGACCGGTGACAATATTAGCACCTACAGCTGCCCATATGTTTTGTCGGATATCAGCTACAGAGCGGCCAAACTGGTACTCACGAAGAAGGCGTTTCCAAATGTTGACTGTTCGTCCATTCCTTTCCCACTAAAAAAAACTGAACGAGAACGGCAGAAGAAGGAAAGGAGCTTCGATAAGTGCAGATTAAGTGGTTTCGAACAGCAGGAACACTGTGCTCGACCAACCTGTTAATGTTTGCCAGAAGAAGCGACAACGAATGAGTCCGAATGATCAGTTTCCAATGGACAAGCGTCGGAACAAAGATTCGAACCGGTTGTAGTGTTCTTATTCTATGCCTGTCTGGTACACAAGAAAGATTTCTTGGGCTTGTTTCAAAAGACGCTAATGTACCGCTATATTGCTTGAGGCAACATGGCACATGGCACCAAATTCGTGGGAAGGTACGAATGCTGGCCACGTGGGCAGTTATTTCGTTGTGTGATTATTGCAGCTACTACCTAATATTGGCCATAAATACAGCTGTTCCCTGAAATACACAAGAGCATCTCTATCTCTAATTATTATGAAGATGGAGGCAGGATGTAGAACGAACCATACTGACTGCTGGTTCGTGGTATGTCCAGAAGATACTGCAGAGGAGGATCGTCTGTCTGACTTACTAAAGTTACGAACAGTGGACTAGCCAGCTTTTTCTAGCGCTCAGGTTTCTCGCTTGCTTACGTAATGCTCTGTCTAGGTCGAGTTCTTCGTATACGTAGTCCCCTTGTGCGGAGGGTGGACAGAACAGCTTAGATAGCTTTCTTCTGCCAGTTCGAATATGAGCAAGAAGTAGGTCTCCTAGATTCTGATTGGTTAATGATTGTCCTTTCTTGATTTCCTAGTTGGTTGTTTAATAGGAGGGAAACGGTTGGATGTGATTCGTCAGGAATCAGTTCATCATCACGCGAAGTAAGTATCTTCTCTTTGAGAAATTCACGATCAATTTGGAGCCTTCCCTCACTTTTTTCACCCAAGTGATGATTCTTTCTTTTTCATAATCACGTGGAAAGTCTCGCACTTCAGTACAAATACTGGCCACGCGGAATACTCCGTTGTTACTAAGTATTACCTTTGGTGGTTATTGCGGCTATTACCTGATATTGCCCTTATTGAGATATTACTCTCTGAAATACACAAGAATATCTCTATAATTATTTATTGTGAAGAAGGAGGCAGGCTGCAGAACTGAACGAGACGACTGATTGTTCGTGGTAGCTCCAGAAGATAAATATTATAGAGGAGGATCCTAAACCCGACTCACTCGACCGCTCTTTGCTTGGCTTTTATACCGGCTGCTCCCCGTCCGAACGAAAACATCTTATACATCTTATCATCTGTAAAATGGAAATATTTCTGCAGAGGAATTCCTTAGATAAGCTAGCTGATAAAAAAATCGTATTAAACCTAATCAATGAACGTATAGAAAACTTTCCCACCATAATAATCTATGGTATCTTCGTTACAGACCTCATATTTTTCAATTTTAACTGTCAGTATTTAGAGTATAACATACCTTTTATGCGAATGTGCGGATGGGCTGTCATTCTCGACTACTCGCTGCTTTTGTTTATTGTACCACGCCTGATTCTCAAACAGTTGTGCACGAGATGATATCATGCTGAGTATCTTGAATTTCATTGATTTTTGTGAGAAAGCTCTCAAACAAAGGCTGCTAATGTCATTTTCAAACTACTGGAAGAGGAGTCCTATCTTCTAAATAAGCGGATTGTACAAGGTATATCAGGCGTTCCTCTCGCACCTGTGCATGTCCTTTTTTCATTGTTGACTTATTCACGATGATACAGTGAAAGAAAGCACTTACTGATTCATCCTCTCATGGGCGGCGATGGGGTGAAACTTTCCTTCCTGAGCGTGCTCTTGTTTCATTTGTTCCTTCACTATCAGACTATCTACCGTTGATCTCTCTTCATTATTCTTCTGTAGTTGCTTGCAGTTTCCTTCCTTTCTCAAAAGCCTTCACACTCTCAACGTATTTTGAATACGATTGAATGTTGCTTTGCATGTTCCTTTAAGGAAATCCAATTTTCCGCGCCTTTCTGGGTTTTGTTGGTCCACGTCGACTCTCAGTCGGTACTCTTCTCCTGATTGGTACCTCTCTAAAAACACAACGAAGATGCAGAAGTGTTGTCCGCAGTTTATTTGCAAGCGTTTACTTTTCGCCGATTAATAGGTCTCGTTTACCGTCAGTTGTTAATTAAAGCATTTTCAACGGGCTTATTAGATTTAGTTTAGTTTTTTGGATGTACTCTAGAGGCTGTAGCAATTTAGCAGGTCTGAAAGGCGGCACATGCACAAGTGCACAGCATGAAGTCAAACAACGAGCAAAACAACAAAATCCTTTACTGAATCAAAACCACATGATTGTTGAATACGAACAAAGAAATTATATGAAGGTTCGTTTCGCCACTTCCTTCATACAAACCTTTTCCTGAAGCATCATTCTGGCGACACATCGGTGACGTAGGGAGATGCTTCCATAAATTACTTATTTAATAACTATGTTAACAAACATCATTGGTAAGTATACTTCTAAACGTACCGCCGCACGATCTGATACATTATTGTATTTAGCGAAGCACTGTCGCTTCGCCAGAAGGTGGTGCGCACCCTTCTCTTCAAACGACTCGATAGCACCGATAACAGTAAAAAAATAATTTAACGCAGAGAAACGGGTGGTAAAAACCTTCACTGAATAAGAGCTATAAGTCGCTGTCGACTCACCCACAATTCTCTTCTCTCCTCTATCGCTACAAGCAAACGACGCTCAAAACTGTTCGTTTCGCCGCCTATCTTCAGACGAACCTTTTTGTTATAACACCTCTTCGGTGGCTCATTAGTGAAGAAGGAGGTGTTATAACTTTGTTGGATGTGTATAGGTTCTTTCCTCCGTCTTGTTCCGAGATGATTGATCCTAGGCGAGCATTGTTGGATTCGGATCTCCGTGAACTTTGGAGACAAATGTGGCTCACTGGGCACTTGATGCCGCATAGAACTCCATCCTTTGTACGTGACAAAACTGATGTCCACTTTCTGCGAGGACGAAATGGTCGCGTGCTCATACGAACGCGCAGAACACTGACTCATATTTAGTATGAGAATTGTAGCTCATCCTCCTGCTCAGGCACACAATCAGAATGTATACACGAAATCGAGTAAAAACTTCCTTTATTGGCAAAAACACGTGTTTTTGTGAGGATATCGCAATAGCACATTCCTTACCTGAAGGCGCAATAAGAAAAGATTCACCTTTTCGCGCAATAGCTGTTGGAGGGGGGGGGAGGCTCTTTCTACCCATCTTTTCTACAAATAAGCATGGATCATTACGCAAGAAGGCAGGTAGTCTTAACGCTGATGCGGGGAAACTAATGCACATTGTCCGAGGTTTTGACATAATCAAAGTTACGGTCCCGCACGAATTCTCTATACCAAACTAACATTCGTCGGGCTTCAATAATCCGTCAAAACCAACTGCTTTATCCTAATCCCAACCTGCGACCGCTACCGGTCTTCATCGCCTTCGATAGGAAAATGATTCCACTGACGCCACCAATTCGTCATCAATTCAGTATTTAGCCTCTAATGCGTTTCAGATGCGACCAGGTTCTTTCAAAGAATCTTCCATTTAATGTTCGATCAATTTTCAATGAAATTCCTGTTCTTCAACACCTTCTTTCATGTAAGAATCCATCCGTAGTTTTCGAGATTTAGCTTAAACCGGGCACCCAATATGATTCAACACTCTTTACTTATAGAGCAGAGTTATCCCTTAGCCTCATACGTAACTAGATATAGTCGGCACAATTTAGACTCTTTCGATATTCTTTATTCGCAAGCTTTCTTTGCTTAGGATCTTCCTCAGGCCTCTAATAACATTATATATAGTGATTAACGTTAACGAAACATACAATAATAACGACAAACACTAACCAAGCGGGCTTTGTTAACAGAACCTCACCACAGTGATACTCCTTACAAATAAAGTTACTGCAAACAACATTGCCGCTGATCTTCTCAATCACTACGTGATAAGCCTCAGCGTATCTGTCTACTCATCCCTACTGTTAATTGTGGGGTTTGCTTCTTTATTGCAAGGGCCTCGAGCAGTTTCCCTTCTAGCGGGTTTATCAGTGGTGTAATACGTTAGCTCTAACTGCAGGAGAGTCTTCATGAGTGCACATGCTTGTCCAGGCGTCTGTAAAGCAGCCACATCGTTTCTCCTATATAGTTCTGACCACAGCCTTAGCATGTGACCTGATATACAGTGCCACGTAGTTGACAGATCTTATTGGTTGTGCCACATTTCGGCCAGTTGGTTGTCTCGGCCACATTTCTTTTCATAGATTCTTGATGCAATACCTTGCGGCCATGTTAGATCCAACCTTGCTATTGACGAACGGAAGGAATCCATTTTCACCGGGAGACTACCGTGAACTGGATATTAGGGTCACAAGAGTTATGATTACCAAGTGTCGCTTAGTACAAGAAACCTGCATCCCAGAGTGTTTTGCTGCACATCCCTTGTATATGAAAGTAAATGTGATAAGAAGCCGTATCGCCCTTAAGGATAAAACGTGTACTGAAGGATCTTCGGAAGCAGAGGCGAACATATTGAGAATACTGGAAGAAAACGACTACACAACAGCTGAATCCATATCCAGGCGACCACAATTCATCCCGAGGGTGTACCGTTGGTCCTACCGTACTTTAACGAACGAATTGTCACGAACGTCAATGTCGTTGTGAAAGCGTCAGGACTTCCAGCTAAACTTGCTTTTCGACCACCGCCAAATCTGAAGAGCCTGCTTTCTGCATCAAGAATCTATGAAGAGAAATGTGGCCGAAACAACTGCCCGTATTGCACAGCCAATAAAATCTGTCAATTGCGTGACACTGTGTATCAAGTCACATGCGAACGCTGTGGTCAGAACTATATAGGAGAAACGATGCGGCCGCTTTGCAGACGCCTGGACGAGCATGTGCACTCATGAAGACCCTTCTGCAATTAAATTTAACGTATTACACGCTCACTGATAGCCCCGCTAGAAAGAAAATTGCTCGAAATCTTTGCAATAAAGAGGCTGAACTCCAAAATTAACAGCTATGATGAGCAGATCGATGCGCTGAGGCTTACCATGTAGTGATTAAGAAGATCAGTGGCAATCTTGTTTACAGTGACTTTATTAGTAAGGATCGTCGCTGTGGTGAAGTTCTGTTAACAAGGCCCGTTGGTTAGTGTTTACCGTTAATACTGTATGTTTTGATGATGGTAATCACTGCATGTAATCTTATTAAAGGCCTGAGGAAACTGTGAAACAGCGAAAGCTTGCAAATAAAGAAAATTGGAAGAGTCTCAATGGTGGCAACTATATCTAACTCTTTCTTTGGTCAAAATAATGAAATGTATAGATACGATAGAGCCAGTAGAGGAGCAGGCGGCAGAGGACTGACTGTGATTCACTGTGACATATCAGATCATTTTATTCATTCCAAAAAGTTTTCTATCTATTTTCAGTGCTTCTTTCGGCGACAACTTTGTCGCTTCTACAGCCGCGAAATAGTTGACAATAACATAACATTAGGCTTATCTTAAAAACGTTGATAGTGAAATGGTGTTGTATCGAGCCGTAGAAATACAGTCCGAAAATACCACATCTGGAAGTAGTCAGGTTCTACCCCCCCCCCCCCACCCTTCGCAATCTGTTACGCGTGGAATGCTCTCGAAATAGCTAATTGTTATGCGTAGTACTGTACAATAGAGATCGGCGCTATCCGACTATGGCGGGTACAGCACGTTGTAGGCTTGAACATTTTCAATATACAGCTTGCTGTAGGATGAATGCTTCGCTTTCCTAGCGGAGGCCCACTTCCACGCTAGGATTGTGCTAGTATAGTGAGCTCTAGTACGAAAAAAAACAAGAAAAATTATCGTTATAAGAGTGCACCCGCCTTAGTCGGATAGCGCCTAGAGAACTTACCCCTCTTCTAGGTGCTAGCGCCGAAGATTGCTTGATGACGTTCGACGGGCAGTTATCGCGGCTCTAACTTGTTCGTCTTCATCCGTGCTCACTGCCACTGGGTTGGACCGCTTCTTGACGCAGGCACACTAAATTGCGAGAGCTCGTGCTGGCGGCGGCCTTATACGTGGTTCACTCGGGAGCACTCAGAGTTGACCGCCAGATTACCTGCTTCAACGAGGACGGTCAAGTTCTTCATTAAAGCTTCTCCTGTCAGTACCTCATTTCACTATGTACTCTCAGTCAAGGAAATGAAAAAAATTTCTCGAGGAGGGACCAACTGGTGTCTTGCTCCACAGCACCCTTCTATGTTCGACAGCCTGCGGCTGCTTCATGGTACAAAGACATGCATGTAGCTGTGAAGGAGAGCATGCTGAATGTAGGGCATAGGAGAAAGAAGCAACCTCTCCTATTAGGGTTGGTCCCCAAACTAAGGTGACAAACAGGAGTACGGGGAGACCACGGTATCTGCAAGACAAAATTCTCTTTAAAGCGGGATTTGAACCCTCGCTCCAGTTTAGAGCAAGTTCGTTGTCCAAAGTTATGTACTGAATTTTATCACTCGACCGCACTAACATCATCGTTAGCTATAGCCAGTTATATCGATTCTTATGACGCCTTGTAGTGCAGTAGAACGATTTTTTGTTTAGATCGCACCACCATAATAAAGCCTTCCGGTTCGGTTATATGCTACCAGACTTGTCTGATGTATAAAGCACTGACTTCTATATTGACTGGCTTCCGCACGCCATTGTATGACCCAAATTCCATATAAGGATAAATGTCGCGATCACATAATCTCGTCATCTTCTTGTCTTCTTTATTTCCTATCGTTACTTTGCAGTTTCCTCCTTCATCACGGCTTCTCCCAAGATCAGGTTCAGCCTCGGCTGCCTTGCCCGAATTGAGTTTGCACAGCTGGTCTATTGCCGGAACGAAATTGCGACTGCCGTTCCGTGAAGGTCAACGGCAATTTTTCCCGATTGCCGGGCAGCGGAAATTGTCCATTGCTCCTTGTCAAAGTACTTCTTCGGCAGCCATTCGCCGTTGAGAAAGGCAAAACCATTGCGTTATGAAAGCCACCCACAAAGGCAGTAATAGGTGACTGTTACACAGACAGTCACTGAAGACTTCGCTTCCCATCGACCGCCGTCAGAAACCCGTTCTCAAGAGAACCATTTCTGCTCCTCTACGCCGACGTCGTCAGCTGGCTGCCTCGCTCGCTTTTCTTCGCGGCGGTTTTGTGGTTCCCGGCGCTGACACCTGCATTCTGTATTCACTTTCTGTCAGCTGTTCTTCAGCCTTTGAGGAAGAAGCAGTTTTCCTCAATCGCTAGTGCCAACCGATGCCTTCCAGGAGACCACACGTGTGGTGACAGTGCTAGTTCTTTGTTTTCTCGTAGTTTTCACTACAAAACGCTTTGCAAAAAAAATGCCCACAATAATTTACCTGCTCTAACAGCACCTTCCTTACATCCTAATTCCAGGAGGTTACCACATAGGAGTTCACTTTTATATTTCCATGTGGAATTTCCACGTTCCTAAGTACACTAAAGGAGTGAGTTGCCGTTTTATTTATTGATTGGTTCTTGAATCAATGAGATATCAAATATTCGACACCGATTTTACACTATTTCTATTCCCGCTAATGAGGTGTGCTGGACAGTCGATATCCGTACTTCGAAAAACAAAGAAATTTTTAATTCTCCATAATTTTATCGTTTTTTTCAGGCAAATGCAATTAGATCCTAGAATACATTTATGTGAAATATGTAGGTAAAATTAAAAAAAATTTCTTCGTCTTATAAAGACCATGAAAAAGTTATGCAATTTTAGAAATTTTTACGTATTTTTAGTTCTAAGTAAAAATAAAACAAAGTTACAAATTTCTTTGTTTCTTAGTTGTTGTTTTGGAATAAATAACAATTGTGTAAAGTCAAAAAATTTTTTATTTCGTTATAATATTACATATAAATAATAAAAAATAGTAGGTAAAATATTGTGCTGGGCTGTCGATGTCCGTATTTTACGGAACAAAAAAATTTCGATTTTAATTAATTTTATCTTTCCCAAACAAATGGAATTCGATCCTGGAAAATGCTTATGTGAATTAAGTAAAATTAAGAATTTTCTTCGTTTTGTTAAGATTATGAGTAATTATGTAAAGCTAGAAACTTCTTTGCAATGTTAAGACTAATTAAATACTAAGCAAAGCTGAAAATTTCTTTGTTTTGATGAGATTAAGTAAAAAATAAATAAAACTACGTGATTCTTTGGTTTGTTAAGATTAAGTAAAAAATAGGTAAAACTAAAAATGGCTTCGTTTAAAGAGAAGCAAAATTAAAAGCTTTTCTTCGCTTTGCTAAGATCATGAAAATTATGCAAAATTAGAAATTTACAAATTTCTTTTTATTATTAAGAATAAGTAAACATTTTGTGAAATCAAAAATTTATTTGTTTTGTTAAAATTAAGTAAATAAATGATATTGTAAATTTCTTTGTTTCGTCAAAATTAAGTGAAAGTTAAGCAAAATTTAAAAAACTCGTTTTGCTAAGATTAATTGAAGACTAAACAAAATTACAAGATTAAATTACTCAGAAAATGTGAAGCCGTAGTGTTCGAGCATTCCCCTAAGCTGTCCAAACCAGCAGGCGCATGTGATTCAGAAGGCACCGGTTCCTATCTCCCGCAACCGCGGCGTCAATAACGCGCATTGTTAAGTTCCATAAAAGGGGCTGTAGGAAAAAGAGGGTGTTCCAAGACGCCACGGTGGGGGTACTCCGACGGTGAGAGCAAGGAACTAGTTGTTTTCAGCAGCAGTCAATAGTAGAAGGTCGACCCCGGCGCAGTTCACGGCCGTCATATGCCCGGCCTCATTCTGTCAAACCCTGCGACTGTCTTCAAAGCGGTCATTTCGTCTTGCCTTGCCTCTTTCTTACAGTAGCCCCGTTCGCGGTAGATCGTCGCTGACTCGCTCATAGAGACGATCTAGTCAGATGATCATTCAGATTTACCTTTGCAGGGAATCAGACCGCCGTCGCAAACATGGCCGAAGAGGCGAAGGAGGAGCTGCTGGAGTTCGAGACGGTGCGTTTCCTTGCCGATAGCGATTAAGACGTTCTCACCTACATAGCGTAGAAGATCGCGGAGACAAATCTGAATGTAACGAATTTCTATGCTCCTAGCAAGTCAAGGTCATAAAAAGGTCTTCACTGTAGCATTACACTGTCCTCAGAAGGGAGTTCTTCGGCTTCAAGTTCAACAACCCGTGAATACACCGTGA
The DNA here is from genome assembly GCA_947359475.1 of Heligmosomoides polygyrus bakeri. Taxonomy (NCBI): domain Eukaryota; kingdom Metazoa; phylum Nematoda; class Chromadorea; order Rhabditida; family Heligmosomidae; genus Heligmosomoides; species Heligmosomoides polygyrus. The sequence continues at coordinate 19,144,476 of OX375867.1, forward strand.
AATCTGGTGAATTTAACCTATAGTATCGCCGCAAACATTCAGCCATTCAGCATTCAATTGCAATTAACCGCTCGTGGCGAAATAGGTGTTGAAAACGTTTCTCGGAATCTGAACACTCCGAGTATTGGTGCTTGGTCACGTAGTTCCTAGAACGAAAAGGTGCCTGGTATGTAATGCTTACCACGTAGTACCTCAAACTTGGGTAATTAAACATTTATTTCAATAACTGTTTTTAAAATACCAACTAGTGACTATGATATAGAGAGAATGAGATAGTATATAGAGGTAGCTAAAAGTATTGCTAATGGTGCTGCAACACTCTAGGATCTGATCCCCTTAGACAACAGATGATCATAACATTTTGAGATCCGCTAGATGACAACTAAATAATTCAGTAATATTTCAACATTTTACTTTAGATCTACAGGATAACTGCAACATTTACTGAACGTCTATGATAGATAGAGGTGCCTTCTCTTATAATGCACTTTCGTGTTTAAGACGCTAGTGATTGTTTCCTACAAGTGTTTTTTACTCGATAAATAAATAAATAAATAAATAAATAAATAAATCACTTCAAATATGAATCTTAAGCGATTCATATTTTATATTTGCAAGCGAATCAGTCTCAATATCTTGGAAGCTAGAAAAAGTTGAGCCTGTTGCAGAACGATGATTTCTCTTGCAAATAGCCTTTTTATTCGTGCAAAACTGTGCTTAACTTTTTGACAAGTTAATATTTTATTCGTTTTGGTTGAAAGAGTGTTTGTAAAAAATCGCCTAAAATATATATATATATAACTTTTTTAGTGAATGCTACTAAACCGCCTTAATAAAAAGGCACTTTTCATTTTATGGTATTCATGAAAGAAATCGCTTTTGTTATTCCTTAAAAAGTCGGTTTTTCCTGCAATATTTTGGGATCAACTGATTCGCATCACTTTTGGCTCAATAAATGTTTTATGTATAGCAAATTTCTACTAAATATGTTGAACATAACTAACTTTAACCAATATTATTGACGGAACCGAACACCTCGAACTCATCGACTCTGAAAGTCTCCCCTTTTTTCTCCAACGTTAAAGGTATGGAGATTCTGAGGAAGATGGTGTCCTCATGTGCTGAAACGTCGGTCTATGAGCGAAGGTATTTTAATTTGAATGTGGCGCCTCAAGCCCAGCATTATTTTCCTATGAAATATGTCCATTAAACGGCCAAATGGTCATGGCATGCGTTGTCGTAGTGGTTGCTACATATCCATGCATCCTTCTTTTTATTTTGAATTCTTTCAAATTTTATTTTAAAAAAGTGGAGCAGTTCTGTGGACAAGAACTGCTCTCCGTACTAAATAAATCTGCCAAATCACCACCTAAAAGGCAGGTTTTTTCAGGCGATGAGAGACTTCTCGATGATGTTTCCTTCGATTTCGAAGGCAGAGATCGAACGGGTACTGAGAGCGAACGATGGCGACGTGGCTCGAACTATTGACGATCTCCTACTCATTTCGCTGGAGGTATTCCGAACGAAATTCAGAATTGCGCCACATCCCATTGAACTATGTGGCTCGTTCAGGCCTCACAAATATCATCGCCCTCGTCTGCGTCCACATCGTGTCGAAGTCTGAGCGCGCCATCAACAGCCAAGGTAAGTGGGCAGGGATCTTTGCGGGATAGAAGCGTAAATGGTTCTGAGCAGTAGCTCTGACAGTAAGACTTTACTGTTGGCCATAATTTTTTCAAAATGAAAATTGCATTTTTCTTCCGTTTCGCTTTAAAGTCTCCTTCTTCTCTTCAACTTTTCCTCAAAACCAATAGCTCTAAAGAGTTAGAAAAGTATACACAACTCTGAATATTTACAGTCTGGACATTTTCCGGCGCAGTCTGCTCGTCGATCGAATGACGATGCCGCCACGTCAACTAGAGCCTCGAACTTGATCAGGTGTGGCTAGACTTTCCAAGTTGCTCTTAATCACTTTGTGTTTCTCATTAACGAATTGCAGTATACCCCTGTACTGGAACTATCCATATCCATTAAAGCAGATGTTAGGTGTGCCAGACATGCTGCTTTCGCTCGACCCGTTTTGGGACTTCTTCCAAGCTAATCACGATTCTCAGTCTCGGACAGAAAAACTACTGAATTCTTGTCTTTAGTGAAAGAACAATACGTCAACTTTTGCCACGGTGTTCACTGTTTAAACCCTCATCCGCCGAAAGAGGTTAGTGAGTTGGCCAGTTTGCTTGTAGCCTGAGCCCTTTCGACTTTTCTTCATCCTCTGAGACCTCAAAGTGGTTTCAAGGACTCAGCTATTGCATACCTTTGCAAACAAATTTACGAAGAGATTACCTGCATCACCTGTCGTACCACTGATCGTCGAGTTGTTAAGCGGGCGACAGCAACGGCTCCATTTGTCTCTGTCTCGTGCCAAAATGCTCCAATGAATCCTCCTCGCTAGAGGGACTCGAGAGACGTCATATCCTTTGTTCAAGGCTTTCACGAAGAAGTCCGCACAACGCGTTGGTGGTCGGTATCCTCTTGACATCCTTCGAAATGCAGTCGGTGACGGCTCTCGTCCAGCGGGTGTCTGCGAAGCGCATTACGTGGCCGGCCCACCTAACCTTCGACGACTTGGCTCATGTGACAACGTCCCTGATCATGAACCTCAACGAAGATTGGAACTCCGGAGGCCTTCTCTCACTTGTGTGAGTCGTGTCACTGTCACAGCACAGTCGTCTCGATTAAGCGCTGCACGACGCTGATCTGGTGTTCATCCTGCTTTCGTATAGCCCAGGTCTCTGAGGCGTATGTTAGGACAGGAAGAACCGTGGAGTCGAATAGGTGGACACGGAGTCGGACGTTCTTCGTCTTCTTCGCGACTTCTTCGACGCTCTTGAAAGCTCCCCAAGCCGCTCGTTTCCTCTTGCTCAGCTCTGGTGCTAGGTCGTGGCCATATTGGCTTCGCGACCTAGATACACATAGCTGGAGCATTCGGAGATGTTCGTTCGTTGAGTGAGAATGCGGCATCAGAAACTTGTCCGTTCCTCATGAACGTCGTCTTCGTAAGATTCAGCTGCAGTTAAACATTCTCACACACATGGTCGAAGTAGGTTAGCGATGCCTCACCCCTTCCTTCTTGCCATTTTACAGCACCAGCAAATGGTGATGATGCCGCTACAGTATCATCTGGAAGTACGATACACCATACACCCCAAAAGATCATTCTATACTACTAGTCGTTAATGTGGCCTACGTGGGGAGAAGGATGCGTTAGACCAATCATTCCGCATCGAGCGGGCGTGCCACCTAAAAGGACTGCGTATGATCGGTGCTCTGATTGGCTGGTCCCCGCTCGGTAATTGGTTGGCGAACGCCCGCCTACCTACGCGGGCCACATCAAGTGCTAGTGCTGCTCATTTCTTATTATGTTGTTGTTGCTTAGTGAGTTAACGGAGTCCATTTAGATCCTCTCGACTAAGCACAGACGAAGTATCGCGGGAACGAGCGCGAATCGAGAAGATGAAGCGAGAGAATGAACGACGTCTCGACTCCGTGTCCGATGAAAAAGAAGCCAGGTGAGTGAATCATGCGCATCTGGGAGAGACAAAACATCATAGCCACTGGGTCACTCTGGCACGCCTATTACTAAGTTGCTCCTGCACGTCGACGTCTTCTTCCACCTCGCTCATTAATGATACACTGTACATTATGTAAAATGAGCGGCCTTTCGAAGTGTAACTCGTTTATTAGAGATTAAAGCGCCATACAATGCTGCGTGGTTCTATTCGGCTAACAGTCTTTTTTTTTCCAACAGGAGGTTTTACACCTTCTCACGTTTAGAATGCTGGAAGACGAACAGCTTGCGCTACTTATGCAGAACAAGGAGTTCATTCGCTGGCTTCGACGGGAGCAGCTTCGTGAGTGCTAATTCGACGAGCCAACTTGTTGGTTTACGTTTTTCGCTTAGAATTAATTCCCCATACATTCTGTTTTCTCCATTATTATTATTATTATTATTGTTATTATTATTATTATCAATGTGTACGTGGAAGTCCACGCATTAAAAGCAACACATTGAGAAAAATGAGAGCACTGACAACATCAGTAACGGAACCAGTACGAGCATATATTTAGCAAAAAATCAATAAATCAATACAGCAATATGATTGAGCGAAACCAAGAACTATAGAGATTCCCAAAGATGCCTACCAATAAGCAGTATATACCATTTTCACGTCGAATTGGAAACCTTTCAGATCAAATTGGACACTCTTCTAGGCTAGCTTTAAGACGTTTGAAATCAGAGCGAACTCTTCCAAATCGAAACCACCTTCAGGCAGGTGAAACAACAGACTCATAAAGATGGTTCGAATAATTAGTCTCCATGTCCGACGTTCATAAAACCTCATAAAACCTGGGCATGTTGTAAGAATAGATTTGATTCTTCTGTGCCATGCAGGTTTGTTATCGTGGCACAACTTTATTTCGGCCTCTCGACAAAGATAGTCTTCTCAAAGGCCTGAAAAACGTCGAAACCTTAGATCCGGCAACTCATTCCGCCAGAGGTATCTACAAGTTAGAATAATCATTCTTCAAGGAAAATTTGGCATAACTAACTTTATTTTTTAGTTTACTTTTAGTTTTTTAATTCGCCCCAACAAAGTGCAATAATTTTTACAAAAATTTAATTTTTCAATTTTTTTTTAGTTCAAAATTTGTTTCAAAGCACAGCAAAGTAGCAAGCATATAGCATGCAATCAGAAATTCTGCTATCAATCGAATAAAAATTGCATCTTGGAAGAGGGTGTGGCGCAGCATCTTTTTGGCGCTAAAAAATGGCCGCCTTCCATCCCTTTAAAGTACTCTAAACCAGTATTTTTCCTCAAAAAATAAAAATTTTATAAAATTTCACTAGTGGTTCCTCGCAAACTGATTTGGAACTGAATTCCCGAAAATAACAAGTAATTGTGTGTTGCCCAACATCTTAAGGCAAAATATACAAATTTCACATCGAACAGGACACTTTTTTAATCAAAATGGACACTCTTTTAAGCTAATCTAAGATTTTTGAAATCAAAGCGAACCCTACCAAATTGCGTACTTATTGGGTATTTGAATTAAAACTTTAAGAAAAGTTGCACTATTTTCCTGAAACAAATATTATTCTGACATTTTCGGAGATTCTCTAGTTCAAAGTGGAAGAAGTTCATTTCAATTTGGAAGGGTTCGCTTTGATTTCAAAAATCTTAGACTAGCTTAAAAGAGTGTCCATTTTGATTAGAAAAGTGTCCAGTTCGATGTGAAATTTCATTGCCTTAAGGTGTTGGGTAACACACAATTACTTGTTAATTTCGGGAATTCAGTTCCAAATCAGTTTGTGAGGAACCACTAGTGTTGGAATGCATATTGAATTGAAATCGTTAAGGAAAAGACCCACTATACCATTGGTCATTTTGTAAATTATGACCAAATCACACCTCTTGCTGCGATAAGCGGGAGAGCGTAAATTGAAGAATTTACTTCCTTCAGACGTCGAAGAAATGCCGTTGGAGTCAAATACATCAACTCGGATTCAGAGCTTTCTTGTGAAACTGTTTTGCAACGACTCCAGACCAGCGATTTTTCGCTTAGTACTAGTATAAAGCGCTGTAGTGCCATAATCTAACATGGGCCTTACATAGGTCTTGCACGTCCGTAATAGGTGTACTATCGAGTTTGTTCTTAGAGATTTAAATATACTATGCACAACTCTGTCAGCTCTCTTTGCCCCTTGCTCACAATGCTCACTGAAAGAAGGTTTAGTGTCTAAAATGAAGTCTAAGTCATGTAATAAAACAGCCCATTGATTCGCTGTTCACAAGAAAATAAACGCTTCTGTTGGATTGTTGCTCTAGATGAAGACCCTTGGTTTTTCGCTTGGAGCGGATGCCTCCACGTTGCTGCCCAATCCGCAGGTGAATCAGTTGCAGCTTGGATAGCAACGTAATCCTCCTCCTCCCCTACAATGTTTCTGTATACTTTCATGTTATTATTATTATTATTTCGCACGCCTGTAGCGCAGTCGGAGGAGGTGCCGGCTGTAGCGTGCACCCAATACCAGGTTTTTGGTTCGGATTTTCCGCTCAGGCCAACCAAGCTTTCCACCCCTCGTGATCAGCGAATTGCTACTGGACTTGTCTTAAAGGATAAAGCGCAACTTCTTACACCGACTGACCACATCCACGATGTCACGTAGAAATAGAATGCGTGGTGCGTACCAAAAGAGATTGATTATCGCCGTCTTTTGTTCTGTATCTTTTGTTATTACAATAGTTCACGTAATTCTGCGCCTTAAACATTGAACGAAATGCAAATGCTGTGCACTCTGCGTATTTCTCATTCTTCTTTCTGATTCCAAAGATTGACAAACCAAGACTAGCATATTATTGATTAAATACTATTACTTACTTACTTGTTATTTACTTATGGGCAACGTACTCCAGCAGTCATTTTACAGTGTTCTAGAGTTTCTTTGACTTTTCGACTTTGTCAGACATTTTCTTTTCAGCGTATCATTCATCCTCGTCACACTCTCATTCGGGAAAAGTGCACAGAAAGCGAAGCTCGACCAAGGAGCATGGTGAGCGTTTTATTTTTGCTCTTTTTCCGTGAATATATGTTCGAATTGGAGTGAGCTTCTAATGGAGCGTCAGAGATAGCACCACAAGTGCTTGCAGAAGATTGTTCCCCAGGGAGGTTGCAAGCCTTCAGCAAGTGATTGGGACTGAAGGCTCAACTTGCACATCAGCTGCTAGCTGGGCGGCTCTGCAAAATTCTTCATTCACTGGCCTGGACATGGCGTTGAACCCGTGCCGTTCGAGCGCACAGAGATGACGTTTTCTCCGTCTGCTCCAGTCGTTATGTCAGGCCTCTACTTTAGTGCTCTCTATATAGAATGTATGTCAAGCCATACCTGGCGCCTCGCCACAGCGAGGGTGGACATGGTTGACGATCGAAGGGTGGGTGGCTTTTGCTGGCGGTCCGTGGGGAGCTGCGAAAATCCTTTAAAAGTTGAAGTGTTTTGGTCCAAGGACGAAATCCTCGGCGCACTGCTCCAAAGGTCCCTGGGGATCTCAATATTCGAACTTTGCGCCAGTGCAATCCATCTTCTCACATCTCCTGCTTTCAATAACTGAATCCTAGACAGCGCTGGACGAACGCACACTGAATGACTTCTGAAAACCACACTCCAATGTTGACAGCGGCACAGGGGGCGGCTAGAATACTCGGCTCGTTTCACTGCAGCTTCTGTTCAGGTCCACCTGTTCCTGAGGGACCGCTGGTCGACGAACTGATCATCAACGCTGAGCCGGATCTCAAGGACCGACTGAAGAACGTTAGCAAAGGTTCGGAAAATTTATCACCTACTACACACATCTTAGCAGCTGTGAATCCAAGCAGTTGGTTCCGTTTTCAGTGTCTAAAGAACGCCTTCTTCAACTTGCCGCCCGCTTTCGACGAAGCAACGACGCTCACCTGAACGCTTTCTGATCGTGTTCCATTCTTTCTGTTCTTTGCTTGTGGTCATATCAATAAAACTTCCGATTTCACTCTGTGAATGTTTGGACGAATGTAGGGTTTTTTACTGACGGCACTCTGTACTCTAGAATGGGCTCACTCACTCTACAAAAGCTGAAGAATGAGAGGCATGCATTATTCTCAATTATTTGCATTCTGTGTGGAGTATGTAGATGAATAAAGGATGAGGGATAAAGAAAGCCGTTACACAATCCCATGTGGGATACGCCACACATTCTACCTCTACGGGATGTCTTGTAGGCGACTTTGAATGCGTATTTGATCTATATAATGACTTCTCTTGACCAGCCGATGAAGAAGTTAGCGTTTTGTCCTTACCAGACAGACTGGCATCAATTCACCGACTCCGGGGTGATGGAATTCTTGGTTGTCCGGGCGGGAATTCCGAGCCAAGAACGTGGTATCGGGTGCACGTGACTGCCAGCACCTCCTTCGCCTGTGCTCCACCCGCCCAATTTTATGAACAATGTTGGCAAAGGAGTGGGCCATTTAGTTTCTTTTGTAACCCTACTTTCTACGGGATATCCTGGACGGTCGAGGTAGCGTTATCGGAGTCCGGTGTCGCGGGGACGGATTCATCAACGACTTACGTGACTTTGACGGAGAATTGTAAGCTTATCAAGCGATACGGTGAGTGATAAGCCTCGTTAACGCGGCTTATCACTCACCGTATGGCTTGATAAGCTTACAATTCTCCGTTAAAGTTACGTAAGTCGTTGATGAATCCGGCCCGCATGCACAATGGATCGAAGTTCTTGGTTCGGGTGCTGCCCAGTCCAACCAAGCCTTCCTTGGCGACGTTCAGGAGGCACAAAATATGTGCCAGGAGTGGGCATACGATCTTCCCTCACCTCTACCCCCAGGCGTCACCGAGAGTCTGATGGTTGCCTTACGAAACCTTCGAGACGCAAAACAAAGTTTCCCGGTCCGCGGAACAGCGGTTGTACCTATTGAAGCCACGCCCCCCGTAGGATGCTGGCGTAGCTCCTGACGCACTACCACCTCCCTTCTCTCCGGGGTTGGGTTATTTATATGTTTATTTTGATGTGTAAGATGATAGCAGACTTGCTTGAGAGAGGTAAACACTAACCTGTCCATTGGCTGCAACAGCCCTTAATTCGTCTCCACCCTAGAGGCAGAATGTATGGCTCATTCCAAACAGTAACTGATTAGCGCCGTCATTTGGCCTTGTTTTATCTTTCATGGCATAAGCGGTGCACATTTAACGGTTAACGGTTTAACGAATTAACGGCATTTTTCGTTAAAATCTGGTTTAACGACTTAACGGAAATTTTTAGAAATTTAACAAAATTTTTAACGGACTTCTTTTTTCTTAAAAAGTTTATCACTTTTCCTCTTAGCCTCCACTAATATTGCAGTCCTCGCCCCCCCCCCCCCGGTCCCCCGACTATGGCAGTTTCTCAAATTCTCAAAAATAACTAACAAGGGAAGGGTCTGAAGCGTATGTGTGAACGGGGGAGCGAGTCATATAGGGAGAATCCTCATCCCTCAATTGGTTTGAAAATGTGTTTATTTTTTGCCAAGTCGTTAAACCCAAGGAGTAGGGGGTCACAATGGGATATGGCGCAGCAAGCGTTTGAGGGCCTTGTGCGCCCACCATGCTTCCGCACTCAGTAGCTTGGAGGTCAGGTGGATAGAGGGTTGATTCATGCGAGAGAGGTCAGGGGTTTGGCTCCTCTGCGTTGCTGCACTTTTGTATTTCAACTGATTGATAGAGATTTGGGGGATTCTGACGTCTATACCATTTTAAAACGTTTTCTGCGCATTTTTCCAGGGATACGTTGTGCTATGGTGATGTACAAATGTTCAACACAGTGAAACACAGGTACAAAGTACATGAAGCACCACTGGGCACCTTACGGGTAGCGTATAAAGGCTACAGGCTCCTCATAGTCTGTTTCCATACAAGGACCAAAGGCCTCGGGAAAAACCGTCCTGCTCGGATTCTCAGAGGAGACCACGTTGTGACGTTGGTGGTTCAAATGAGAAACGAGGCGTGCGGATCCTGCAAATTAAGCTAAACGGCATCGGTATACTCTTTCCTCATGTCACCTGAAAATCAGAGGTCTGCTGAAGGTTTTCTAGAACCTAACACCAACAATGTCCGCCGACGGTCGAGTGGTGATCCACCTGCTCACGCTGAAGTGTTGTTTGAAGGAAGAAATCAAGCTGGCCGAACGGATGGCCAGCATACTCAAGGACTTGGAAGCACGTCAGCTTGAAGTTGACGAAGACGAACAGCTAGAAGTGGAGGAGGAAGAAGAGTAGGATTGGGATCCGCAAGATTAACTGATGGAGGTGGAGAGGCAAGGAAGCAGTGGGCATATGATAACGTTTTCGGAGAACTCTTGTTTCGTAGGAAAGGGTACGTCTTCAATTGGATTTCGGTTGCGTGCTCATAACCATGGAGGAAGACACCGCGATTCACTACACAGGCACTTGGTACCTGTGCATCACTGGTGCTGAACATTTGGTACAGCACGGTTTATCCGCCGAGAACCGTGCCAACCGATCGACGCACTGCTTCAGTGACACCGTGCAGACCCGTTTTTTGATCGGGTGATCACAGGAGACGAAAAATGGATCTAGTACGATAATCTGAAGCGCAAAAAGTAGGGGCATTCCAAAAGTGAACAACCGAGTACTGCGAAACCGAATATTCATCTCAGAAAGGCACTGCTCTGTGTTTGATGGAATATCCGTGGAATTGTCCATTTTGAAGTGCTTAAACAGCTTTACTGGAAATGTATCCGGCGATCGTCAGCAGGAAAGGGCGTAATTCTCCATCACTACAAGGCAAGACCGCACTGTGCAAAACGGGCACTGGAAAAAATCAACGAATTAAGATGGGAGGTTCTCTCTCATACATCATAGTATTCTCCCGATCTCGCACCTTTAAACTACCACTTATTCCGGTCTCTACAGAATTTTCTTAGTACAAGAAGTTTGAAAGTTTGGAGGATATTCAAAATGCTCTTTCCACATATTCTGCTCGAAAACCACAACAGTTTTATTGCTCCTCCTTAGATGGAAAAAGGTCGTTGATAATGATGATGATTACACTGTTGGCTGAAATAAGGTTTTGTTGAAAATTTGTCCAATTGAAGTCAAGGTTGAAAAAACGACATTACTTATTGGATGACCTAATACTTACATCATTGGATAGGTCACCTATATTGGGTTCGGTGAGTATCACCTGTATCACCTGTCGTCCCGTTGATCATCGCCTTGCTCGAGCGAGCACCAGCAGCGTCTCCATCTCCATCCCTCTCGCGTGCCGGAGTGCTACAAGGAAGCGAAGCGCATTACGTGGCCGGCCCACCTCATTTTCGACAACTTGGCCCACGCGACAGCGTGTCTGATCTTCGAACGTCGGCGAAGCTCGGAACTCCGGAGGCCTTCTCTCACTTGCGTGAGTCCTGTCACTCCGAGCATCGTCCTCTCGATTCCACGCTGCGCGACGCTGATCGCGTGTTCATCCTGCTTTCGTATAGCCCAGGTCTGGGTATGTTCCTACTCCCCTGCTGTCGCATGTTCCGAGGAACAGTTCTTCTCCGGAATCGTAGGCGGCGTGTAGGGAGTGGTGTCTCCTCGTCTCGGTCAGTCCGATGACGTCGTACTTGATCTTCCTGGCTTGCCGATGCGAGCGTGCGGGCATTGTAAGTACAAATCGTCATCCCAGTCCTTCTCAATTTGCGCAGCCTGTTAGGCCCTGAGATTTTAGCAGCCTCCCCGTACTCGTCCTTCCCATCGCTGCAGAAATGGGGGCTCTTTCGGGTCAGGGGAATGAGGCCCTTTAGTGCTGCTCTGTTTGACTCCGGTACACACGGTAGCTAGTCAGGTTCTGTCGAACTCCGGGCAGCCAGCCAGACTGCCCGAAGGGACGGGGAGAGACTTAAGGCGGCCTCGAATCGCCTTACATGTACTCCCAGCCTAGGGCTCGGAGAGTAACATTTACTTTTTGCATAGGACACCTTGAAAGGAGCTAAGAAAACGGCGTTTTTTTTGCGTTTATTCCGCCCAAAAACCAAAAGATAGGATCGGTGTTGCAGGCGAACAGAGTCGAGATACGTGGAGCACCCATGTATAGCCTCAGATTTTCCACCCTATTGACTGTGTAGCGACCATACGATGTGAATGAATGAAATGATCATCATACAAAGAACGATCAAAAATGTCAATCAAAACCCATAAGTTGGACGCTGATGTTTCCGCTGGGAATTGTGTTAGCTCGCTAATTAACGGGAAACGACCATTGAACCGTTAACCATGAATGCACCCCCGCGCGGCGAAGGACGGATCTAATGCACTTCGTCACTGGAGCAAAGCGAAGGGCTTTCTGTGCTGCTTTGACATATCTTTACTATATATAATCGGGAGAGGCATGAGTGTCTGAAGCTTCGCCGCGCTGTCCGAGGCCCGCGGCGACAACGGTTCAGCCCTGCTCACGACATATTAGCTGTTGACGAAAGTGTTGATCGGTTCATCGCATCTAAGGTGCTTACGGAGTCATCATTATCATCTTTATCATTATAATTACTATCATTCTCGAGCCCACCGCGCTGTAAGAGGCTCGCCGCGCTGTCCGAGGCTCGTCGCGCTGTCCGAGTCCCGCAGCGACAGCGGGTGAGCCCTGCTGACGACAAATGAGATGTTGACGGAAGTTGTTGATCGGATCATCATATCTACGGTGTTTAAGGAGTCATCATTATCATCTTTATCATTATCATTACTGCCATTCTGAAGCCCTCTGCGCTGTTAAACGCTCGTCGCGCTGTCCAAAGCCTGCCGCGCTTCCCAGGCCGCGGCGAACGGGGTGTTTACTGTTTACGACGCATGAACTGCAGACATGTTGAAACTGCCAGAGCGGTTGCAAATCAAGGAACAGTCGATGAGGTTCCCAAACGCGTATCTGTTGGGCGTACATTTGCGCTTCGTACGGGTTTATCCACCTTTACACTTCATTTCTCCTTCATTTTCGCATTCGAGTTTCCGCGGCGTTTTCGTTCGTTTTTGCGGGTTCTGGCAGAGCTTTTTTTTATAAAACTACCGAATTTAGTGACTTTAATGGCCTCGGTGCAGTTCGCCTTTGGAAGATGTTTACGACCAATTAATCAGTCACGAAGCCCGCCGCACTGTGCGAGGCCCGCGGCGACAGCGGGGGAGGCCTGCTGACTACACATTAGAATGAAAGATGTTGATCGGTTCATTGCATCTAAGGTGTTTACGGAGTCATCATTATCATCTTTATCATTATCATTATCATCATTACGAAGCCCACCACGCTGTCCAAAGCCCGCCGCGCTGCCCGAGGCCCGCGGCGACAGCGGGTGTTTGCTGCCAACGACACATGACCTGTAGATGGCGCATGTTGATCACGTCAAGGGTGTTTATCGACCAACTACTAGAACTATCCTTGAGGTTTCGAATGACGTATCTGTTGACGTGTACTTCTTCGTTCAGCTATCTAACATTAGCAACAGCATATTGTTATGGCCGATGGTGTTTCGATCGGGCAGTCGGTCCTATTAGTCGCTCAGAAAATCAATATCGATCGATGTTATCCATCGCTTGAGCGGAGCTATTGGTTCTCGCCAGACTTAATCGACCTGGGTGGGTGTTTCATGACTATGACGACCGACCGAAGATAAAAGGTAATCAGCCACCATGTTGAAGCTTCCATCAAGCAATCAATATCAACCGATATTATTGATTGGTCAATGTCATGGTCTGGAACACGCTTCTTTTGATTTGGAAATTGTTCACCTTGATCTCAAGAGCATATATACTTCGCGCGCTGAATTACTAAGCTATTTCTACCTGCCCAATTTCTCCAAATTTAAGGGGTGGACCAGGAGAGGTCAGCGAAGAAAGTTCGTCGGACCTACGCTCAGTTCGACTACGGTTTTAACCAAGTCTTGCTCCTTGGTCCTCAATATTCGGCAGTGCTTTGACCGGTTTCCATACTATTATATGCAGACGAGGATAGTATTTTTTGTCTTAAGTCACCCTTCCCGAAATTCATCACACCTCGTGGCTTAAAGCACGACGACTGGACAGAAACGTCAGAAATTCGATTAGGCTTGAGGAGCTGCAATAGGTTGTGAACAGAACCCCAGACGAAGCAGGAGTGCTGCGGACATTTTCCTGAGTGTTGTACTGGGATGTTACCGATATTCAGCAAGGCATCATTCGATCTGTAGTAGGCGTTCGTTTGAACATGTACGACTTCGACGCTAGGGATGCTTCCTTACTCAGCGTTGGTTGCCGGCGAAGCCGGCGACCGGCGCTGGGTGAGGAATCATCCCCAGCTAGGTTTGGACTACGTTCCCAGCGTGGCCCGCCGTACCCGAAGCCGGCAAGCCTGGCGTGGCCCGCACGTCCAGCGTACGGCGCCGGCGAAGCCGGCGACGGACGCTGGCTGAGGAAGCATCCCCAGCTAGGTTTGGGCTACGTTCCCAGCGTGGCCCGCCGTACCCGAAGCCGGCAAGCCTTGCGTGGCCCGCACGTCCAGCGTACGGCGCCGGCGAAGCCGGCGACGGACGCTGGTCACAGATATAAACAACGATTTGTTGATATTCGCTCTAATAAGTCTCTGACGCGTCATGATGACGAAAAGAATAAAGAACAGCGCAATTCAATCCCGCTTGGGATGCTCCACAAATTCTACCTCTAGAGAATGTTGTGGAGGCAATTTGCGTAATTCGGCAACACACAGGTTTGAGGTGGCTGGCAACATCGGAAATCCAGTAATCTCTAACTTCTCCTGAAACCTCAACACTGCACGCCTCCGAAAACGCAACCACGAGCCCCAGTTCGGTGACATCACATGGAAACCGTACCGAACTCTATACAAATTCATTTCCGCAAACAAAAACAAAAAACAATGGCAATCTGTCTAAACTACTGCTGCTCTTACATCAACTAGAAGGTTCACTTAATAAGTCTTTAGCGGAGATCTCGTTAATCCTCAGCACCGTCATCTCTTCACTCAGCCCTGAAACATCAGCATATGAAGGACGCATTTTGAGCCGTGGGAATGAAAAATGAGACCAAAACGTACAATTTATCACTTTGATATGATTGTGGTTATCCCTAATATACTCCAGCTCGGGATACGTCGTAGTTTTCTCTACAACTGTCGCTTCCACCTTGACTGAGTCCAGAAGTGGCCGACCGAAAACCGAAAACCGGCTGCCTCCAACCATCAGGACCTGAAATTTCACCCAATAAACGAACGGAAACACACACTGAAGAACTTTCGAATCTTAAATCGCACCACTTGGAAGAATCGCTGTCAGAGTCGTGAACTAAATGCGATTTTACATTCAGCGCATAAGTGCTGCAGTTAAACTGTTCATATTGTCTACTTACACATGTATCTGGGCATTTGAACGTCAAAGCTCATAGTTAGGACGCTGCTCGGACACACCGCACATAGAAATCTGTCGGAAAGGCTATCGAACAAAAACTCTGTGGATAGACGACTAGCTGCAGATTGACCAGCAGGTTTTGACCAGGTGGTGTGTAGTCCGGCATAGCTCAGTCAGAAGCTTCACGCGCCAAGAATTACAACATCGCGCACCTCATACCGAAAGTCTCCGCAAAGAACCGCCTTCCTTAATTTGGAGTGCACTAAAGAAATGTCCTTTGCTGTGGAAGCCGGCATTTTCCTAAACGGTTTGAATTCTGGTGGCTTTATTTCTACGGTAAAATTTTTACTCAGTTAGAAAGTTCTGCCAAGGTAACTATGTTTTACACTTCTTTGCCTGACAGGTTTGGTAAAAGTTCCTTTATTGCGACCGACATTTCGACGAACTTGTCCTTTTCAAGATCTGAAAGAAGAAACGTCGGTCGCAATAAAGGAATTTATACCAAACTCGTCAAGCAAAGAAGGGTAAAACATAGTTACAAAATGCCCAGGTTTCAAGAACGTCGAAATTAGACATTAATGCTCTGTAAAGCACTCATTTCGCCACTACCTTCAAACGAAGCCCAGCTTAGCAGTACTTCCGCGACACAATAGTGAAGAGGAGTGCTAAGACAGAAGTGAGGGAAGGATAAAAGAGAAAAAAGGGATGGACGTGAAAAAGGTATAGAATAGTTTGAATTACGAGAAAAAGACTTAGAAGAATGTAGTGAGAAAATCTAACGTTTGATAATCAGGAGAAATAGGTGCTCCAACATTCTGCAGAGGTTCACAGATTCTTCCAATTAAAGATGGCACTTTTTCACAATAAAATTTTTCTACAAATATATATCTTTCTACGAATTTTTATTCAATGTTATCTTGTCTTTTCTGACAAATTTAAATCAATTCCCCAGAAAATAGAAAGCAGAAAAATTGCTCAAAATAGACACAAAATAAATCAGGAAACAGAAATTTGGTCCAACCCCAGGGCCGGATTCACCGGGCGTTAGCGGCATATCGGTTATCGTATCTGTATCTCTGTATCTCTCTGTATCACTTACTACCTAGGCCAATATGGTGAATCCGCCGTAAGATGATACCGGCGGTGTCGTTGATTAATCTGGCCCCGATCTAAACCATATCAGAAGAAGAAATCAGAAATCATACAGAGGTAATATTCGCACACCTCTCAGATAGGATTCTGTTCGAGATGCTGAAAGCAAAACAATATTCGCGACAGTCGGTTATCCACACATTATGCTATGCTGAACCATGCATTCATCCGTGATTCAAACAGTTCCCGAACCGAAATAACTGAGAAGCAACCAGGTATAGTAACAGCAACAGGCCAATTATTTTCCGTGCAGCTCCGTAAACATTCCAGTGGTGACTTGGCATGAAACATTGACCGGGAAGAATAAAACGAAATACCAGAATCTTCTTATTCTTCAGCGTTTGTCCCGCATCGTCGCGGGGTCCGTTCTTCTGGTGTTACGACGCCACCTTTCCCGATCCTGCACTTGATCAGGGTGGACACCAGCTACTTTCATGTCCGTGTGTAACGTATCGGACCAACGCTGCTTCGGGCGTCCTCTAGGCCGCTTTCCAGATACTTCCAACTCAGGGCCAATCTTGCGGACGCTGTCTTCTTTCCCACGCAGAACGTGGCCGTACCATCGTAAGCGAGCTTCGCGCATCTTGTCAGTTATCGGCGCGACACCGAACTTCTGCCGAATAGCATCGTTTCGGTTGCGGTCCATGCGCGTGACTCCTGCCGTCCAGCGCAGCATCTTCGTCTCCATGACGCTGAGGCGTGTTTCAACTTCCTTAGTCGCAGGCCAACACTCAGCGCCGTACATCGCTACCGGGCGCACGACGGCTCTGTAGATCTTCGACTTCAGGTGCTCTGGTAACTTAATATCGCAGAGCACGCCAGTCAGCGATCGCCACTTGGACCAAGCTGCACTCACGCGTGAGTTCACTTCAACCATCAGACCGCCGTCAGACGCTATTGCTGATCCCAGGTATTTAAACACCGAAGTGCATGCAAGTTCAGCACCGTTAATCTTAATGGAGCCGAACTCGTTCACGTCAGTCGTTAGGTAATCGGTCTTCTTGACGTTCAATTTGAGTCCGAACCTCGCCAGACGGTCGCACCAAGCTTGCACCTGCCGCTCGAGATCGTCTTTCTCTTCGCAAGCGAGCATCACGTCATCAGCATAAAGCAGCGTCCATGGAACAGGCTGCTGAAGATCTCGCGTAATGGCATCCATGACGACAACAAAGAGGAGTGGAGAAAGCGCAGAACCCTGGTGCACCCCAACAGAGATGGGAAACTCCATTGAGGTTCCAGCTGCAGCTTGCACTCTACTCTTTGGGCAGTAGTAAAACGAAATACCAGAATAACTCCACGAAACAACTCATTTATATAAATGGGGAACGTCATTAGTAAAGCGCTCAAGGTGAAAAGGACACATGAATGTCACCACTTGATTTTACATGAAAAAAAGTTGGGATAGAAGTAGGTGAACAAAACCACTCTAAGCAGTCTTAGCAGCACCTTTGAAGCCAGTTTCTCGCCAAAAATCTATAGAATTATTCCTTCCGTAGATCATATAGGCCAAGCATTACCATCCATATAGGTTACATTCTTGGCGCATCCCACAAGTGAGTAGTATGGCAAGACTAAGTAAGCGTACAAACTATAGTTGTGCTCTCCCAAAAATTTCGACTAACCGAATGTATTCGAATAACGACGATTTTCGAGCATTCGAATTCGAATAGGATTCGAAAATCGCGTTTTTCTAAGCATTCGAATTCGAATACACTCGAAAATAGCGTTTTTTCGAACGCTCGAATATGGATATTCGAATTCGAATAGAATTATTTGAATTCAGTGCGAACTCCACCTACGTCTCTAGTTAGTATTACTACGTAGCGTTGCTGGTCTCGTATGTAAAGCTGTGCTTTACAGAAGGAGCCTTGCTAACTCTTCATATATTAAGGTACAGGTACGGCTAGCACCCGCATTATCACAGGGATGGATCGTGATCCACAGCCAATCATACGACACGAGTTCCGTGGCTGCGGAGGAAAAAGAATTGAACAGGGAAAGGAACTCCGGGATCTGCCCATCTAACTTACCGGTATTATGGTGAACAAATCTGACTTCCAATGAGCCTTTGCAAATTGATTTTAAATCCAACGCTGCCTTGTTCAAACAGTAGCCAATATCATTATCCACTCGTCGAGTTATGGCGACTTCACCTTCACCGCCAGATAAAGTTTCTATCAATCTTGGCTACCAGCTCAACAAGGCAACGACAGGTGTTAAGGTGGGCCGCATCCCCGAGTTCCTTTCTTTACTCAGCTGTAGCGACAAGCTGCAGAACACCTGACTGGGAACCCTTTTGGTCACTCCGAACGGCATAGCAGACACAAGGAATTCAGTCTTCTGACTCCACTGTAAAGTTGACTTTCTTAGATCTTCTACAAATTCTGAGGTACAGCACTGCTACCATAGCTGGGTCTCATCCTACATCGCATATCCTCTACAGAACTAACCTTCTCTAGTTTAATTTTATCACCAACAGCTATCGGAAGACTCCCTCGAAGTGCGATTAGATCGTTTTGTGATACTTTCCATTGTCGTCCGTTAACGTACACCACAGCAAACAGCCTATTCAGTGGATCGGAGACTTCGGCAGATATTGAGGAACACACCTACAAGCAACGTCTTCGTGAGCAATCCAATTCAATCAAATGCGCATGCGAGGCACCACCTACTTGCTTCTGAGCCTTCCCATCGACGACCTCGGCGAGGGTTGCTAGCCGTCGGGAGCATAACCGCGAAAGCGGCCGCAGCCGTAGCATCTACATAACGCAACACATACATATGTTGATGCAAATCATATCAGAAACTGAGCAAATGGGAATATTCACGGCGTAAACCGCAACTGCAACCACTCAAAATTTCGAGATCAAAATGCTTTATTGACTGACAAGGCCGCAAGGAGGTATGTCACCTCTTCTTGAAGCAACTCTCTGTTAACCCGCTTGTATCGATATGAATCTGCTCAGCCAGCTGAGCGAAGGCAGCACGTTCCTCTTCGTTTAAGACACCCATGAGCTGCTCAACATCTCCACTGATGCCCATTCCCTGAAACAACCATCCTCACTTCAACGCTCAGCCAGCAAGCTTTGAATAGAATTGGCAGTGCGGGACCTACCAAAAGTTTCCTATCAATCTCGTCCTCGTCCAGCACATAGTCATCGACAGTATCCGTGATCACCTTTTCCAGATACTTCTCCTCTCTTCTTTGGAAAGGATCGCTCACACCCGGTTCTTCGTCGTCAGAATCCAGAAGGTCAGCGTCATCCGCAGCGGCTCCCTTCGAACCTAAAAGCGAGGAAGATCCTTCGCAGAACATCTTAACAGAGACCAGATCGTAGGGAAAGGAGCACGAGAACAGAGGCGAGTATCCAAGTGACCTCATGGCTTCCCAAAATACACCCACTTAGGACCCTTGACGTTGACGTTGATGTTTATTACGTGTTACATTCACATTCACTTAGGTTCGTGGTCTTCCGCGATGGTATCTTACTTTCATTCCCTAGGATTTTCAGTCAAGTACATTTTGAAAACTGGAAATACCGTCCTCTGTGACAATTCCCACCTTTCCTTCAAACGGGCATTGAGATACGTTCTCTGGATATCAAAAAGTGTCTATCTGTGCAATGCCGTCAGGTCTATTGTGTGGAGCTCGAAGATCCATATTAGAGCTAACCTAATCATAAAATCCACCAAATACATCGTCGCCTTTACACCTTCACATAGAAAACTGAAAATGAACCACGTACGCAGAATATCGTCCATAGGACAGAAGCAGCGGGATTGGGATATTTCCTCCATGACAGAACTTTCACTGAAAACGGCTAGGGGGAGGCGATAACGCCAAAAACTACTCAGACAAAAGACGGGTAGTCACCGAGAATGAGAGGATTTGGGACAGATTTACCGCACAGTTTGAACCTTATCGTGCCTCAGACACTAAGATGGTCAGTCCCTCCCTAACTCTTTCTGCACATAAATCAAGAACACGAAACCCTCACAAAGCTCCCAAACAAACACAGCTGCACTGTGGCGTACCTGGCATTTCATCCAGTTCGCCATCTAAATACTTCTGCATACGCTCTTCAAACGTGTCCTGCTGCTTCCCGTCTCCTTCGAAATGGCGCCCTTCCAGCTGTTCTTTAACACATTGCTTGTAGAACTCTTCTGAGCAATTGGAATGCTTTTCGCTTCGGTAACATCTGAAAAGACATGCGATAAACCAAGTATAGCACACAACTCGTGTAAAAAGAACTGAAAAGAGAGAATTCCACAGCAAGAGACGTATTAAAACGCTAAAAACCAGCAGGCAGCACGTCGGACAAAGTCGGACATCAAGCGAGGCGGGTGTTGGGGGGTTGTCCGGTTTCAGGGTAGGCCCATAGAAATGGAGAGCGAGAACGGTATCGACGTTGAGGATAACGAAGATCACAAGGAGGCCACTACAAGACCCCCTGCTTCCTTAATAAACACTTCCTCTCCTCACTGTGTTACTGCATGCCACAACTGCGGGCAAGTGCGAAGCCCACGTACAGATGGGTTAGGGCACTTCTCATCAATATGCAGAGTGTTTTAAAAAATGTAAACACTGTTTCAAAGGTGATAACTTCGCTCACAGTGAAGGTACTCAAGAGTTTAAGGGCTAATATAAAGACCCTAAAAAATTAAAAATTTTCCGGCATATGAGCGGTGTGGATTGCGCCATGAACTCGTCTGAATTCTTCTATTTTGCACTCGATTGATTGCGTTTTACTTAACTACCTGTTGTAATTTCTCCTTATAGGAGGCGTGTTGATCAATTTGTGCCTTTTTAAAGTTTTAAATTTGAAAACACACAACGACTAGCGAAAAAAGAAGGGTATCCTAAAAATACAAGTACTGTTTGAAACGTTCTAACACTGCAGCTGGTGAAGCTTTTGAAGATGTTTGGCACTCATATGAAAGCACAGGGTGACGAGATTTCAGTGACGTCTAAATAGTCAAGATTGCGTCATGCCCCCGTAGGAAACTTTGCACTTCAGACTCGATTGATTGCGCATGGGCTGAATGCTTGTTACAATCTTGTTACTAGTTGGTCGCATTCACCTGTGCTGTGCTTCTTTTAACCTCTAGAACCTGACAACCACGTGAAAGACACGTAACATGTGAGTTTATTGATTTCACAAAATGCCGTTCTCCCAATCGCTCTAATAACGCTTTCTACATATCTGAGCCCACAACAGGAATCATGCCCGGCTCTAGGCTTTCCTTCGAGGAGAAGTTTACCCTGAAGTTCTACTGGAAAATCGAAAATATCGTCGGAGTGCAGAGGCGATTCAGCGACTACTTCTCCAAAGCACCACCCACTCGCGTCACGCATGCACAATCAATCCAGTCTGAAATGCAAGGTTTCAGGTGGGAGCGCAATTTTGACCATTTTCACGCCACAGAAATCTCGTTATCCTGTGCTTGCATTTTCTTAAAATACCCCACATTTTCCGCAAACAGTATTGTGTTTTTAAGTTTTAAACATTAAAAAGGCACAAAACAAACAATACGGCTTCTTTGAGGAAAATTTACAAAAAGTATTCAAGTGATAACAATCAATCGAATGTAAAATTAAGACGAGTGCCTAGCGCAGTCCATACCGCTTATATTTCTACTTTCTTGGGTTTCATACCAGCACTTCTCTTCTTCAGTACCCTTACCGTGAGCAACGCTATCACCTTTCAACAGTATATACATTTATTTTTAAGACACCCTGTATTTGCTTTGATGGAATGATCTTCCCTCCCAAAACGCTAGTTGCGCCCGAATGATTACTCGAACATTCGAATTCGAATATTCAAATTGAAATGCTCAAAAACGAGATTGTTTCGGCCAGACCGGCTACTAACTGTTGATGCTTCTAGCATGTAGCTCATAGATCGCAACATAACTACTATCGAGCAATGATGTTTGATGGAACGGTCAATTTGGCACATCCAAGATAAAGGCATGAAAGCTGGGAGTGTTCGCCTTTATCAATACCTCAAGAGCTGCTCAGAATTTCAGCTCTATCAAGAAGCGATATAGACTCCATGGACTCATAAAGCATGCCATCAAACCGATGGATCAGTGAAACACTGTGCTTCCCAAAAACCACCATGTTTCAATTATCATAAAGTTTGACCTCAACTACAGCAAGCTCCTACATGAAAGGCAAGAGAACAAAAATCGTATGCGTCTGGTGATGGCATTGCGCCAAGTACCTATCCATTGCATCGCCATGTTTACTTTACCGATAGTTTAAACTCCATTAGCATGAGCTTTACAGTTGAAACCCTTACTTGAATTTTTGCGTCCATCTTTGCTGAACTTGAAGCTACAATTTTGATTAACATATTTACGCACAAACCCGTGAGCCAGAGCAAATGCTCTGCGATAAACCTAAAGATTGAGAAATCACATTTTATTATTTAAAAATACTCCCTAAAAGTTGGCAGCAGCAGTTATGGATTACCTACGTCTGCCAAAAACAAATCTCATCTCTATAATAAGCTGCTCCCGGCACTGACGTTGCCACTACGGGAACGAAAGAACGATTGATAATGTTGTAAATCCTGATTCTCTACTAGACTTCAAAGACTGCATGATTGTGTCTGGCAACATATTTCCTAGGAGAAGAAAAACTGTGAAGAGGCAAGCAGACGCAATTTCTAGGTTGATAAGAGAGCTCTATGTTCGTTCGAGGTATTACAGGCAAAGTCGGGTAACCGAAAATGTTGACCAAATTTTTGGATGCCTCAGATGAGGTATGCAAAGATTGTTCAATTGTAAAACATCATAGAGGAAAAGGATGAAGAGTGACGTTAATCAGTTCCTTTTGGGATGCGCCACGAATGCTATTTCTGTGGGATGTTGTCATGAACTTTGAGTTCATGATGTCAGACTTTGAACTCAATCGCTCAACTCCACCCACTTCTGAGCGGATCGCTCTGGCGATCGGGGTTCTTCTTCTTCATTGTCTCGGCTTCGGCCTCTTCTCCCAATCGTTCCCTCGGGCTCTCTCCGCCCGTTCGTCCGTCATCGTCGGTCGAGTCCAGCCACACGCTACGGGATACGGTAGAGCGGGCACCTCCAGTCTAGCTGCCAGTCGGCGGACTCGCTAAGACTCAAGAGACTAAGTCTCAATGTCAAGACTCAACCCAAACTACAATAAGGTCAAACTCAAAACTCAAGTAAAACCTCGAGACATTTAATTAGGTTAGGACCTTGTAGACTTCGTTGTAGTTGTAGATATAAGAATTGGTCAATTACTGGTTGTAGATTAGTCGTAAATAAATATGTATAAAATAAAATAAAAGCCTATTTGATGAACCACCAAAACCCTTTCTACATTTGGGAAGTGATGCAGCCCAAAACAGATGTGGTGGACGCGACCTCAATGCGTAGTTGGCCTGAACAATAATCTGCGGTGGTCGGCCGTTGGGTTAAGCCAGTATTTTAGGCTTCCCAGAAAAGTGTAGTACCAATTCACCGACGAGAAAAGGATGAAAGGCGGTTCCTACTGCGCTGCAGGTAAAACGTGCAAAATGTATTCATAATCCCAACCAGGCACATTGTGCTACACACTAGCAGGAAGTATGAGCACCCTCAACTTCAGAGATATACTAAAATCTTCGATTAGTTGCTCCTCAAAACATGCTATACATCCTTGCTGTAGCGAAAGAAGTGTAAATACAAATCACTAGTCAAACTGATAACATTTACTGAAACACCCCACACTACTTCCCTATATTTAAATTCCACAACCTAAAAATCCAGACGTATTTGGTTAACCATGCAGCAGAAAGGAGGAAACATACCTCAGCGAACAGTAGAAGGAGCTACACTTCGGGCATTTGTACTGCTCTCTCCGTTCCGTAGGGCAAAACGCACATCGATTCATTCGAAAGCTGAACGAGATCAGACGACTTACTGTGAAACGAAACAACAGACTCTGGAGATGTACATGGGTTGATCACCATTGTTTTGCACAGAAGCCAAGAGCATGAACAAAATGAGAACTTCATCGGGCAATCACAAGCACGTAACAACACAAAAGACACGTTTCTAAATTATGATAATCTCTATGTTATTCATCATCGGAGTCGTCATCACTACCATCATCCCCGTCAACGTCGCCATCATCATCTTCCTCATCATTATCGTTGTCATCACTATCTTCCTCCTCGTCTTCATCATCCTCCTCATCATCATCGTCATCACTACCATCTGCACCGCCAGCAGCATCTCCGGCGTCATCATCGTCGCCTTCTTCTTCTTCTTCTTCAATCTTTCTCTTCTTCTTCTTTTGCACGAGATCATCGAAAAACCTGAAGAACATGGGAAGTCAAGTATTTGCTTAACAAGAAGTAATTTAGTTCATTTGAAATGAACGTGTCAATGTCGCAAAACTACGATTGACATCCCCTATCTAGGACACAGTCTATTAACGTTTAAGAAACAAGAAAACTGAGGTTGAATTTCTAGGGAAACACATGAACTAACCCTTCCTTAACGATCGGTTTACGCTTCTTTATGTCGACTACCCGTAACAACGGGACCTCTGCCAAAAGGTCCGTCAACGGCCAGAACTTTATGGAGCTTGCAAACGAGGACATCGACATTAGCGTGGAATGATCGGCTGAGACCTATAAAGCAATGAAATTAGAAAAATGCAGCGAAAACGGAGATATTCCCACCATAAGCTGATCAATGCCATCATCCTCGCCATGCGTCCCAGCCGCTCCAAGTTTCTTCGTCGGCATCACATTGATCAGCCTACAACAACAATTTTTAAAAAATTGAACAAAGACCAAACCGCGGAGGATACTCACTTCAGCTTGTCCGATGAACCACTGCACGTCATTAGGAGACCTTTTCTAAGCTCCACAACATCATCCACACCCTGAACAGAATTAATGAAACTCTCCGCGTTCTGTTACAAATAAAAATATTGGAAACCAATGAATAAGAGGAAAGAGCCGACAATAAGAGCAAACCATATCGAATCCAGTTTCTATCCGCTCCAGAATATTTCCATATTCCCCGTGCACGAACACTTCGAGGTAACCGTCCCGACCACCCGCGTAAACGTATCTACAAAGCGATGATGTGAAACACTCGCCAAACGGCAGGTGATTACCTTTATTTTGAAAAAGAAAACAATTCCGTCGTCAACTGATCGCTTAAGAGTGTGCCATGTATTCTGCTTTCATAACAGATCGTGAGTATTACTCAGAGATGGATTTTACGCCTGCATTCATGAGATTGGACGCGTGGCAGCAAGTGGATGGAGGTGCCGGATGTCGCCTGCATTCCGATTCAAAGCTCTTTGTTCGGATTTTCGACCTAGGCCGACCTAGGCTTCTATTCCTTCGGGGAAATGGTAGCAAACCTGTCTGGGAAGGAACAAAATTGACTTGATCATCAGCTGACTACCGCAACTCATTATACTGGTCAAACACGCATTCATTGCTCACATGATATCTCGTATTAGTAGACAGCGTGGCGTACCCTATCCTCGAATAAGGCCGATTTTTATCCTTTACTGATGTTACTAACAGTGGAATAGTGCCCGTCTAGAGACTAGAAACCGGTACATTATGTCGAATTCACTGGATCAACTAAGGAGTTGAACTACAGAACCAATCTCCCTCACCATTCAGGCCTTTTCCAGATCAACAGGAGCTGCACAGAATTTAACAGTTCCAATATTCCTGTCGTTGGAACCCATTTCTGCCAGCTACGTCTACAACAAATCCTACCACAGTTTGCAAGACATACAATAGATGAACAAATAACTTTTCTGAAGATGAAAGAGACAGAGGTTATAAACCTATTGGTTATTGATTCTCATGAAATCTTTGATTTTTTTTATTAATAGTTAATCTGCAACAGAAAGGTACGAAATTGCCTAGTAAAAGAAAAAGTTCAAAAGAGTTTAGTTTTGGAGGCAATTCCTTCCTAAAGCCAAATCTACCTCTATATAATTGAGTTAGTTGCACGCGCTGTAGATGATGAGGTGTATTTCACGCAGGTTAGAAACCAGCGTGAGATACGCCTCAGCGAACACCGCGCGGACAAAATGTGCTGCCCAACATGGGCTACTGCTGCAGCCGAGGAAGCGCAGCCTCCTCCTGCTTGACACAGCGGCATCTACGCTCGTTTCTCAGCGTCTGGATCCAGAAGACGGATCTCCTAGGTAGCGCAACAAGCGTCTGGAGCCAAAGAGAGGTGACACCGTCGTCGTACAACGAGCGGCCGCATTCAGAATTCAGCACCATCCCACCATGTTGAACAGAAAATTTTACCCGCGCCAGGTACGCCTCTGCGTACCTCGCGCGAGCAACGTTTACCGTTCAATATGGGTGTTTCAGCAGAAGAGGAATCCCATCCTCCTCCTGCTTGAAAAAGCGACAACTACGCGAGTTTCGCGTCGCCTGTTTCCAGAAGACGCGTCACCTATGCCGCGCAACAAGCGAAGGGAATCAGAAGAGCGGTCCCTGACGTAGTACGGCGAGCGTCCGGATTCAGAAATGTGGACGGTGCCGTAGCAGAGGAAGCGCAGCCTCCTCCTGCTTGACACAGCGCGGCAACTGCGTGCCTTTCTAAGCGTCCTGATTCCGAACATGTGTCATCGACGTCTGTCGTGAGCTTGGGAGGACCACTAAGGGGTGGTGGAGAAGGGCAGTAAGAAGGGGGACCTCTACGGCGGACCAGGAGAACGACCAGGAAAGAAAGGAACAACCTGGAGGAGGGAGCAGGACGTGAAAACCAGCAAGAAGAGACCAGTAGGGGCCTGTAGTGGAAACAAGGAAGTGGGCCAGCAGTTGGGACCAGGAAGGTTGAGTGGTGAAGACCAGTAAAGGCGGAGCAGCGATTAGATCCATTAAGAAGAAACGGGGCGCGTGTAACGCAGTCGGAGGAGGCGCGACTGCCGCATGCACCCGGTACCAGCTTCCTGGTTCGAATTTTCCGCCCAGGCCAACAAGGCCTTCCATCCCTCCGGGGTCGGTGAATTGGTACCAGACTTGTCTGGGAAGGATAAAGCGCTGACTTGTTCATCGGCTGGCCACCGCAAGTCATTGTATGGCCAAATACGCATTCATGTCGCCTCCACGACATCCCGTAGAAGTAGAATGCGCCGGCGCATCCCAGAAGGGATTGAGTAACGCCGTCCTTTATCCTTTATCCTTAAGAAGAAACGAGTGAGGGGAAAGCTGGCGTCCGGATTCGGAAGGTGTGTCAACGATATCCGGCAACGCAAGCTGTTGTGCATGAGAACGGCTGCGGAGGAGCAACTTGAGGGGCAGAAGTACTGCGCAGCACACAGTCTTTAGGCGTGTCGGAGCATTTGTATTATAGAGTTGAGGTGTAGACAGGCTACAACGCACGAGGATGAAGATTTGCATTCTGTAGAATGCTCGCTGGGGCGTCTGTCATCTACGGAACATCACGTGGGCAATTTTGATGGTGGTTGTTAGGAGAAACTTTCATTGACCTGACGTTTCGACCGGCCCGTTGTCTTCAGAGGGCTAAAAGCGGTTCGAGGCTTTGTCTCTGCAACCTACCCGACCAAGCGCTTCACCCAGGCTAGCGTTTCCAACTTAAAGCCAGAAACACAGTGCGAAAACTCACTCTTCACGGTTCGGGTTTTCGCATTGTTCCCAGCTTTAGGTCGGAAACTCTCAAAACCCACTGATGAAGATGGCAGGACAACACTCAGGCGGTGGAGCATCGTGTGAGTTCGTCTCCATCTTTCGGGTTTTTGTTTAGAGTTCCCGGTTTTAGATAGTAAACGCTAGGGTAGATGAAGCGCTTGATAGGTAGGTTACATAGATAAAGCCTCGAAGTGTTTTTAGGCCACTGGAGGCGACGAGACGGTCGAAACGTCAGGTCGAAGAAAGTCCCACCTAACAACCTCGTGGCACAGAAGTATTATAAACGGATATCACTTTTCCGTCCAGAATCTGCCGGACCACGCTCGCAGGGGCGAGCCGTTCCGCAATTTCAGCCCGGTAGGAAAAGGAGATTTAATTGACGTGAAACGATACGGCAATTTTGCAACAAAGGTGCCAAACATGATTAAGTCCCTGCCGACAGTGTTACCTGCTACTTACTAACACTTCTCCGCCGATCGTAAAACACAGACGAAAGGTAAGGCAAGGGAAGATGGAATTTCAGCAGCTCATTCTCATGGCAATCGCGCGTTGGGTCTCACCATCAGAAGCTTGTAGAACACTACGCGCTTATTGCAAGAAAGATGCAGAAATAAATGAAGCCCGGACTAAGCAACTAACTTCTCAGTCACGCACAAACTGATGAGTTCTGAGTGCATGACCTCACTCTTCATTCGGAGCTTTCGCTTGCGCACCTCATACGCGGCCAGAGTTCCATCGGACGAAGCAGAAAGCAAGTTGTGCCCGCTGTCTATTCCCAGGGCATTCACGTCCTTAATACAAGAGCAACATTTAGAGACGGCAGCTGACTTTAAATATTACAGTGAAGAGCATAATTCTAAACGTACCTATAAAGAAAACTCAAGAACTCAGTGAAATCTCACCGCGTCTTGTTCCTTCCACGTGCAAATCTTCGGCACGTCGGCTCGCAAATCCCACGTTCGAATCTGCAACCATATCAAGACAACCGATGCAATGCTAGCAATATGACCAGCTTCCTTACCTCTCCTGACTCGTCTCCAGTGGCGAACTGCTGGAATTTGCTGGCAGTAGGTTGCAGGAGGCAAACAGACGTTGGCTTTGCCTCATGTGAACGTACGATACATCGCTTTCTGAAGACCTCTGCAGTGATTAGTTGTCTCCCAACAATGAAGCGTTTCAACGGCCCACCTCTTTCCCGTCTCCACATCGAAGCACGAAAGTCCACGATTGCTCGTAAGCGCATATATCTCCGACTCGTCCCTATTAAAGGTGAGACTTCGCAAGCTTCCCTTCGTTTTGAATTTCCACTGGGTCTGCAACATTTGAAGATTCGTTACAGCTACACAACCGCCTCGGCCAAGATGTTCATCACTACGGGTTCCCTAAGTTGGTTTCGGAATCGGAACAGCTATACTTATCACCCACTGACCACTGAGGCCATCGTGTAGATGATTCAAACGACCTCCGCGATACCCCAGCACTGCACTGCACGGCACATCCAATAAGAGATTGACGGCAAGGGTCTATCCTTCATTTTCATTCATTGAACACCAGATTTATTGGACCAATCCTAGTCCGTGGGGACACCCCTCCCATGCTGGAGCACGGTAGTTGCGGACGATAAAGGTGATGGTCATTGATTTCACCCAAAATTCGTCTGGGGTGCATATCACGAATCTGACATCCGTTTTTGGTATTGTGCTGGAGTATGGTAGATTCGTGTTCAGCATTCCAAGTAATGCTCTAGCCGAAGTTTGGGAGAAATCGGTGACCATGACCTTAATCACCCGTACCTACCGTACACCAGCGTAATACGAAAACGAATGTTAGATTCATGACCAGCACCCCAAATAGCCCCACTGGGTGAAGTTTGGGCGAAATTTTGTTCGATCTTTCCTCGATCTCTGGAGTCCTGAAGGTACAATAGTACAATAGTGCCCCCCTCCCAAATAACTCCTATAGACGAAGTTTGGGCTAAATAGGTGATCATGACCTTACATACTGTGGTCGTCCGAAATTTCAAAAACGGATGCCATATTAGTGATCAACATCCCGGGAAACTCCTGGGCGAAGTTTGGGAGAAGAATTTCTTTCAACCTCTCCTCCACCTCTGGGGCCGTATGCTCGTGCTCCTCCGTTGGGGGAAATCAATCAATATCAGTATATCTTATCACATCCCCATCCCCCATCGGGAGAGACTCGGGGTAGACGAGCATACGGCCCCTGGGGCTAACCAAGCGTTTCATCTCTCCTGCTTTCCTCGTCTCAGGGAAGAAGCGAGGACGTTCTCATTCACAGCTGAGTGTAAAGAAGGAATCCAGATTATCGACCGCTCCTAAGGCCCCGTTTATGCTTCATCGCGGCGCGACGCGACGGCCATGCAGTGAGGCCAAATTGATCGATCGCGTCGCACAATCAATATGGCCACTATACGTGGCGTCGCGTCGCGCCGCGACGAAGTATAAACGGGGCCTAAGATTTCGGAATGCAGATTTTCTGCAGTATGGCGTCAAACTCCGAGTTTCCCCTCCCTCGGGGAGCCCCGGGAGACGTGCATGCCATCTCGCTCGGGGTGCCCCGGTCCGGGCATTCACCCCGAACCGGGGTGCTCGCTCGGGGTGCCCCGAACTGGGGAAGACGAGCATACGGCCCCTGGAGTGAAAGTACAAGTACTGCCACTAATATCTTAGGTAGTAACTTTAAGACGCACCTTGAACTGCCTTTTCGGGAGATCGTATGTGGCATATTGCACTATGCCATCAACAAATCCAACAACGATGTTCCCATTACCGGCAGTGAAGCAGGACGGCGGCGAGCGAAACAGCTCTTCCATACTGAAAACAAATGCTAGAAGAAGACGGAAGGCAGGAGTATCGACGGCACAAGCTACAAGAAGATTCCGTGGATATTCCTGCCTTCCGTCTTCTTCTAACGGCCTGAAGACTTCAGTTCTAAGATATTCTCAAGATAACCCCTCGTATTACCCATCGAACCGGATCAGCTCTGAGCTCGATGCGCTATTCGCCCACACAGCAAGCAGCTCAAGCACAAAAATAATATAACACCAAAAAGAAAGTAAATAAAAAGACCATATAATAGCAACACATAACCCGAGAGGCTTGAAAACGCGAAACGGAAAAACTGCTCGTCAAATACGGGACACTGTCCGCAACTTGCACAATAACATATACCTTTGCCAGACTTCATCTCCTTCTCAGCGCCTGGTAACCAGGGATGGTAGGGAGATTTTGAAACCCAGAGAAGAGATAACGAGCAAGGATAAAGACAAAGAGAAAAGACATGCGACGGTGTTAATTAATCCATTTTTTGGGATGTGCCATGCATACTACTACGGGTGTCGTGGAGCCTGTTTGAATGGGTGTTTGGCTCATACATAGACCTATGATGGTCAGCCAATGGACAGTTCAGTGTTTTATCCTTTCCAGACAATTCAGGTTCTGCATGTATGGTTAGGCGAGAATAACGGCACTATTGTACTTTACGGCCTCCAGAGGACGAGGAGAAGTCGAAAAAAAATTTCGCCCAAACTTCGACCAGGGGGATTATTTGGGGTGCTGATCGCGAATCTGATATCGGTTTATGAAATTCCTGTCGATTACGATAGGTTACGGTAGGTGCGGGTGACTAAGGCTGCCGAGGTCATAATCACCGATTTCGTCCAAACTTCGCCTATGGGGGTTATTTGGGGTGCTGACGAATCTGACATCCGCTTTTCGTTTTACGATGGAGTACGGTAGATTACGGTACGTACCGATGACTAAGATATGGCCACTGATTTCGCCCAGTAAGGAACGCTTGGGAATATCAAAAAAGTGTCGTACCTTTGCGCTGCAGTCGTGGCGACATCTAACCAGTTTCTAAGGAAGCACCCCAAATAACCACCACCCCTGGGCGAAGTTTGGGCGAAATCGGTGATTATGACCTCGACAGCCTAAGTCACCGGTACCTACCATAACCTACCGTAAAGCCACCGGTATCTCCGTAACCTACCGTAATCGGCCGAAATTTTAAAAACGGATGCTAGGTTCGTAATCAGCACCCCAAATACCCCCCTCCCCTACGCGAAGTTTGTGCGAATTTTTTTTCGACCTCTCCTCGTCCTCTGGAGTCCGTAAAGTACAATAGTGCCAGAATAACCCTAATCGCGGTTGTTATATTGAGGGTGCTTGGCTTCAAGCAATAAATGAAGAATTTAACTTGAACAATTTGCTTAGTTTCGATGAGCACTGTGAAGGCATTGGTGCCCACGCTGATCGAAGAAGGTTTCTTTTGTTTAAAACTCTTTTTTCGAAGGATCTTAGGCTTCTTACCAGAGCTTATAAGGTCTTTGTTAGGTCCTTGCGTTTAGTCCTTTCAAGAAGAGCACCGTATGAAGGTTGTAGCTTTACTAGGAGGGTTTTATTAGATCTTTCGGTTTTATGTAGTTATGGTAGTGTTCCTCATGATGCTATTCGAAAGAATAGCTTGGGACTGCAGACATTGGCGATTAGGATTAAAAAAGATGTATTTCTTGTCTATCAAGTCTTCTATGTCTTGAAAGAGTCTTGCAAGACATACATTAAATGTATTAGGTTGTAACGAATTAAATGGCACTGGCTCGCGCCATTTTTTGGCGCGTCTTTACGCGTTTGATCAGGAACAAACCGTAACATGTGGCATATCATTTAGAAGCGCAAACTTTGCTCTACCGGTGAGTATCAAACTTTCTATGTAAAAGTGGGAAAACTTTAGAGTTTTATTGACTTTTTGCAGATGGACAAAAGGGTAATCCGAGGCATTTACTTGTATGAATTCAAGCTGGGCACTACAGCTAAGGAGGCGGACGAGAAGATCAACGCCGCACTCGGTCAAGGATGTTCCACGATTCGGACGGCGTATCGTTGGTATCAGAAGTTCCGGAATGGAGATGAGAGCTTGGAAGAACATGAAGGTCGTGGGAGGCATAGTGATGTTGATGAGGACAAGCTGAGAGATGTGGTAGAGGAGGATCCACACAAAGGTACCAGGGAGATAGCGAAGGTTCTTGGCGTGAGTCACAACACAGCTGCCCGGCATCCGAAGGAAATTGGAAAGACCAAAAGCTGGAAAGATGGGTGCCTCACGAGCTGTCTGAGGAGCAAAGAAACCGACGATATGAGATCTCGTCCGCACTGCTTCTACGGAACGAAACGGACCCATTCCTTGATCGCATCGTAACCTGTGACGAGAAATGGATAATGTACGACAACAGGAGACGATCGGCACAGTGGGTGGACAGCGATGAGAGCCCCAAGGTTTTGCGAAGCCGGAATTGCACCAAAAGAAAGTGATGGTGACAGTATGGTGGTGTTCGCTGGGAATTATTCACCACAGCTTCCTCCCTCCCGGTGAATCCACCACGGCAGAGAAGTACTGCATTGAAATTGAAGAAATGATGAAAAAGTTGAAGGATATCCGGCCGGCCTTGGTAAACCGAAGGCGAGTTCTCCTTCTGCACGACAATGCTCGCCCCCATGTAGCACGAATGACGTTGCAGAAATTGAATGAGCTGAGCATTGAAACTCTACCACATCCTCCGTTTTCCCCCGACCTCTCCCCAACAGACTACCATTTCTTCAAGCATCTTGGCGACTTCTTGGTAGGGAAAATATTCAAATACCAACAGGATGCCAAAAGTGCCTTCGAAGATTTCGTCAATTCCAGAACTTCTGATTTTTATGCTACTGGGATAAAAAAGCTTGCGTCACGTTGGCAAAGATGTGTAGAATCAGAAGGTTTTTACTTCGATTAATAAGCTTGCCTACAAGCCGAGATATTAACTGTTTAAATTTACAGTGGTTCAGTGCCATTTATTTCGTTACAACCTAATAGAATTTGACTGGGACCGATTCTAGAAATGGCAGTCAAATTTCCAAAATCCACTACTACTGCTAGAATATACACAGTGTGAAGTTATCATTCTGGAATTCTCTAAACAGGGGAACGGAATGCTGAGTGAAAGCAATAAATCTATGCTAGACCTCGCGCTTGCACATTCATTAGACAGCTTTTCGCTAACGCTTTCGAGTACTCTTCACGAAACAATCAGAGGTTCTTGAAGCTCTTTAATTAAATGACTTTATTTTCAGACATGAGCAACTGTACAAGCTGGTACTACGCAATTTACAAAGGCTTGATATACAGCTAACACAACATTAAGAAGTTCTAGAATTTTTCAGTTTATAAGGGGCTCAGTCCTCATCTGAGTCACTCAAAACGACCCGATTCTTCTTCCTTTGCAGAGGAACAGGAGACGTGGACAGAGCGACGTCATCCGTTGGCTCTTCAGCGCCATCTTCAGCATTATCTTCTTCATCGGAGCTAGCCAATAGTCTCTTCCTCTTCTTTACTGACCGTACAATCTGGAAACATCAGAACTCAACGTTGCCGGACATCATTCCTTTCTGCTGCTAGACAGGATTAAACTAGACTCTCCAAGAGGAATATTTTTTTGTTCGAAGGAAACATAACATGACTTTCTTTAAATTGTTCCTACTCACCTAATTAAGAGAAACAGCTGTTCGAAATTGTTTTAAAAAATATTTTAAAGGAAAAAGTAAGGGTTGAAGTTTATTTTAGAGCACAGAAAGGCGGCAACTTTCAGCGTGTTAAATGAAGATTGCGGCATGCATTCGTCTAGCTCCTTGCGATTTTAACATGATCGATAGTGTGAAAGCAGCGAACATGAAGGAGCGAAGTGAAGATATAGTGTGCTTTCAACAATTGCTTCTGACCATTCAGAAGTGCGTAATTTCACGCCGACAGAATTTTCGCTATCAATCAAATGAAAATCCTGAACGAGTGCACGGCGCAATCTCCTCGTTTAGCGATAATACATTGTTGCCTTCTTGCACCTTAGAGTAAGCTTTAAATCATTATTTTTCCTTTAAAAATAAAAATTCAACATGTGGCTCCACTCATTCGGACAGGCGAATTAAAATTCTAAGGAAAGTCATAACAAATTTTCTATTCCATCCTTCTCGTAGAGTGTCTGTCTTAATGTAGAAGAAGCTCTTTTTTGATTTGGAAGATGTTCTTTTCGATTTCGAGAGAACCAAGCTTGCTTAGAAGTGTTCAATTTGACGTGAAAATCATGAGGTGTTTCAGGAACAGCAGTATTTACAGAGCAGTCAAGTCACCGCACTTTTTTTTACTCTTGTTGTATTCTTGGTTTATTTTATCCTTGTTTTTTTATTGCGTTCTGACATGATGATTGTGGTTCTTCCTTTATTGTTCCTGACATTTTTCCATTGTGGCGCACCCATGTGTGCATGAAATAAAAATAAAAAATTGTGCAGAACAGCATAAAGATATCAGGATAAAGCATGAGGAGCCACTTGATGTATGCAGATTCATTTCGACAGTGCATGCGACCGATGCCATGTGGCATCTGCAGTTCCCGATCGAACATACATCCCGAGCCATGTTTCCTCAGCTGTTATCATTCAAACAGCAGACTCCGCATTTTCATAGCCGCAAAAACGGATCGGACGTCTGCGACTGAAGCGATGTGGTTCCGTGCCAGCTTTAAGTGTATTCGTCGCGTATGCCCCAACATCCGACAACGACGACGAAGAGGTCGAACCCTTGCAGTGGAGCTGGAGAAGTTCTATAAGGAAGATCACACCTTCTACAAGGTGATCGTCGGCGACTTCAACGCCAAGATCGGGCCACGAAGGTCGCCGGAAGAACTTCACATCGGAACCCACGGTTTGGAGTGGAACGAGCAAGGTGAAAGGCTGTCTGAGTTTATCATGTCGACCAAGACCATCCATGGAAACTCGCAGTTCCAGAAGCCTCCCTCCCTACGATGGACCTGGGAATCCCCCGGTGGCCAGTTCCACAACGATATCGACCACATCATCTTCAATCGCAAGTATTGCCTGACCGATGTCTCCGTTGTCCCCAAGTTCTACACGGGATCGGACCACCGCCTCCTTCGCGCGAGGTTCCGCTTTTCGCGTCAAGGAGAGAAGGCCGCGAAGTTCAAGAAGAGGAGTCCCAGAACGACCATCAACTGGGACCTCTACACTTCTCTTGCCGGTCTTTGGGAAGATACCGCCATGGACAACATCGACGAGGAGTACAACCGCTTCGTGAATCATCTCCGCGATAGTGTCAAGGGAGTCGAGAGCTTGAAGAACCAAGAGACGTCTGTCTCCGGAAACTCTCGAGCTGATACGCCAGCGTGAAGTAGCAGGAGCGTCAGGCAACTACCAGCTGACGTCCGAGCTTGCGAAGCTATGCAGAGCGGCGATAAAGGAAGATCTCAAAGAGAGGGGCGAAAGTGTTGGCTGAAGCAGCAGAGGCAGGGCTGAGCATCCGCAATGCCCGCCGGAACTTCGCCAACTTCAAGCCAAGATGACCGCTCTCCGACGCCTTGACAGAACCGTCACCTCTTCCAGAAGGACCATGGAGAAGGTCATCCACGACTTTTACTCCGATCTCTTCGCTAGCCACGTCCACCTGCCCCCACGCCATCTTCCGCAGGAAGGATACGTCGTCCCCTCTGTTCTCCCTTCCGAGATCCGACACGCCATCTCGTCGGTGAAGAAACGTACAGCACCCGGCCCTGACAGGATCAGACCCGAACACCTGAAGAACCTCCCGCCAGCACCCTGGCGCGGCTCTTCACACGTTACCTGTCGGAGTGCTAGGTTCCATCTCAGTGGAAGACCAGCAGGACCGTCTTGCTGTACAAGAAGGGAGACGTGCACGACATTGGCAACTATCGCCCGATCTGCCTGCTGTCCGTAGTCTACAAGCTATTCACTCGAGATATCCTGAATAGAATCGGCCGAACGCTGGACGAAGGACAGCTATGCGAACAAGCACGATTTCGGAGAGGATTCAGCACGATCGACCACATACACACCATTACGAAGCTCATCGAAGTCTCGCGAGAGTACAAGCTGCCGCTATGCCTTACGTTCATCGACCTGAAGAAGGCATTCTATTCCGTCGAAACTGAAGCGGTCATCGACGCCCTGCTCACTCAGGGTGTTACTACTCAGTACATCAGAGTCCTTCGAGAGCTGTGCAGTGGATTCACGACCAAGATCTCACCATTCTACAACGACGTCGTCATTGACGTGAAGAGAGGGGTTCGACAAGGGGATACCATATCCCCGAAGCTCTTCAGCGCCACCCTCGAAAACGTCATGCGCGAACTAGAATGGGAAGACATGGGAGTGAAGGTCGACGGCCGGCAACTGCACCATCTTCGCTTCGCTGACGACATCGTGCTCATAACACCGAGCATCAGTCAGGCGGAGCGAATGCTGGCCGACTTCGATCGTGTGTATGGGAACGTTGAACTGCAGCTGAATCTTACGAAGACGATTTTCATGAGGAACGGATGGGTTTCTGATGCCCCATTCTCGCTCAACGGAGCGAACATCTCCGAATGCTCCAGCTACGTCTATCTGGGTCGCGAAGTCAATATGGCCAACGACCTAGCGCCGGAGCTGAGCAGGAGGAAACGAGCGGCTTGGGGAGCTTTCAAGAGCGTCGAGGAAGTCGCGAAGAAGACGAAGAACGTCCGACGCCGTGCCCACTTATTCCACTCTACCGTTCTTTCTGCCCTAATATACGCCTCAGAGATCTGGTCTATACGAAAGCAGCATGAACACGCGATCAGCGTCGGCAGCGTGGAATCGAGAGGACGATGCTCGGAGTGACACGACTCACGCAAGTGAAAGAAGGCCTCCGGAGTTCCGAGCTTCGCCGACGTTCGAAGATCAGAGAAGCTGTCGCGTGGGCCAAGTTGTCGAAAATTAGGTGGGCCGGCCACGTAATGCGCTTCGCAGACAACCGCTGGACGAGAGCCATCACCGACTGGATTCCCCGGGATGTCAAAAGAACACCAGGACGCCAACCAACGCGTTGGTCGGACTTCTTCGTGAAAGCCCTGAACGACCGCTATGACGCTCTTCGTGTCTCTCGAGCGAGGAGAATCAATTGGAGCACTCTGGCACGCGACAGGGACGAATGGAGACGCTGCTGGCGCCCGACCGAGCAAGTCGATGATCAACGGGACGACAGGTGATACAGGTGATACTGTGCCTATCTACTACAATTGGACAGACCTAAATGCAGTTTGAGTAAGGTGGGAGCAACTTGTAGCTTTTGCTACCCTATTAGACGATTTTGTCATACAATTACACCTGACAAGCTCGCTCTTCTCCTACATACGTCAGGCTACACAGCTCTGTCCCACCAAACCTGAACTGCAGCGATGTAAACTTCGAGAAGCTAGTCACGGTTTCGAATCAGTTCTGGGTTTTTGAGCATCTAAAAATAATCACCTTAACGATACGTCAAACGACCCTTCTTAGCGCTTAAAGCGCGGACCCATCCCCAAGTGGAGCGCGTAGCACGTCGGACATGACGGCTGCCACGTGCACCCGATACGCGGTTCCTGATTCGGATTTCCCGCCACGGCCAACCAAGCCTTCTATTCCTCCTGGGTCGGTGAATTGGTAGCAGACTTGTCTGGGAAGGATAACGCGCTGACTTCTTCATCGTTTGGTCACTGCAGGTCATTCATTGTATGGCCAAGTAGCAATCAAATCGCCTCCACGACACCCCGTAGAAGTAGAATGCGTGGCGCATCCCAAAAGGGATTGAGTAACGCCGCCCATTACTCTTTATTCTAATAGGTTGGAAAAAGTCTCTTCACCCCTCAAAAAGTTTTTATCGTTCCCCTTGTAAACACACTAGCCAGTATTGACTGCTGATTTCATAATCCTATCACACTTGTCTACCGTATGCACGCGGACACAAGACCTTCTTGTACTTCGTCATCTATCCAATCTTCCGGACTCAATGCCAGATCTAACTCATGGCCATTTTTGGCGCGGCATTCTTCATGAATTCATTAAAGGATCCACAGCACGTCAGGCAACCGACTAAATTAACCATATATATGGCTTGGGATCTATTACTCATCGCACCTGTTACGAGCGGTTCGGAAAGTTTTTAAAGGGAGATTATTCACTCGAGGACAAAGCAAGGTCAGGAAGGCCAACTGAATTGGACGACACTGAACTGCTCCATTTTCTTCGTACCGATAGTAGGCAGAGGACACGTCAACTGGCAGGGAAGCTCGAAGTGTCTCATAGGACAGTGGGAATCCATCTGAAGGGTCTTGGCTTTGCATGTAAATTCGGAGCTTGGATTCCGCATGCCCTGTCAGACACTCAGTGCAAAACCACATGTTGCAAGACTCACAAGAGAAACAATAAAGGAGCTGGGCTAGGAGGTAATGCCACATCCACCGTGAAGCCCTGACCTCGCCCCTACCGACTACCATCTCTTCCGTGCTCTCAAGCACGAAATTGGAGAGAAGTATTTTGAAACGGATGAAGACCTCAAAAATTGGATTCAGCAATGGCACCACTCCAGAACAGCAGTCCTTTAAACGAGAGGAATTAGAAAAGTACCCAGTCTTTGGAGAAGTGTAGTGGAACAAAATGGAGTTTATCTCAATGGATTTAACATTGTAGTTGTGAAGTAATAAATCTTTGAAAAAAAAATGAAAAGACTTTTTCCAACCTAATATAATATTCATTACCATCCCCAATAAGAACAACTGTCTTACCTTTACTGGTGACTCGTCTTCGACCTGTGCAGCATCTAACCTAGGAGTATCAGTAGATCGACGTTCATCTTCCACGCTTCCCGTAGCACTAGGTCCTCTGCTCGATCCTTCTGCATCTCTAGGCAACGCATCCAGCTGACCTTCGACAATGCCATTATCCTCCTCGTCAGAGCTAGTCAGCACTCGCTTCGTTTTCTTTATCGATGACTGGGTCTGGAAAACGTATAGGTCAATTGAAAGACTGAAGAAGAATGCAAAATATCCATCTTTCATGACGAGTCCTCACCTTCGCCGGTGAATTGGCGGCAATCTCTTCGTTAGCTGAAGGTGTTCTGATTGGCCGGTACTCCTCTGCAGCAGTCGTTCCTCTACTCGACCCTTCCGCATAACTGTCATCGTCTCTTGGCTTAGCTGGCCTGTCCATTTCATCTCCAAGGTCGGCATTATCCTCTTCATCAGAGCTAGCCAACAGTCGCCTTTTCTTCTTGATTGACGACTGGGTCTGCGAAAGGCAGTGCTTCAGGCATCATAACGAGGGAAATATGACGGTTCAAGCTTGGTTCCAGTTCAGTGTGGTTGTGTTGGAGATGGATAGTAGGACGCGATGTAAGATGGGATCGGGTTTGTCCTATTCGGAGGAAGCATAGGTCACACTGTTTACATTTGTTACGCTAAAAAAACGGACCAAATGTAAAAAGTGTGAGCTCTCAGGGCTAGGAAATTGCAATGAAAGGTACCTCAGTAGACCACATCAAGCTGTTGCCATTGTAGACTAGTTTGCTTTAGTTTCTGCCGCAGTTATGAAAGAATTCAAGTGGAGTGCCCCTACCCACTAATACAGATCCGGAAGGATCCAATGAAGTCTATCAGACTTGGGCGGTTCTATCAGACCCATTCAACCATGCACCAAACCCTCTTATGTTGGGCTCACCTTCATCGGAGAATCAACCGCAGCTTCTTCGGGCGTAGTACGCCCATTTGCAGCGCCCTCTGCTGTACTTGATGCCCTGCTTGACGTCCTTTCTCTTCGCGAAGGCAACTTCTTGTGTCGGATTTCATCGTGGTCCTAAAATGAGCATTTTTTCCATCACGTCTGTCCTCTGAAAACCTAACAACCAACGAACCGAATCGTCTTCGAGTTCCAGATCCGCATCGCTTCCACCGCTGTGCTCACTGTCGTCCGAAAGACCGCTTCCTTCGTCGTCACTCGTACTCGGGCTCTTAAGCTGCTTCCTGGAAAGGCAGGACCGCTATTTCCACCTGAATAAACTGATGTATCTGAGCATACTTGGTGGATTTCGGTTTCTCGCGTCGTTTGATGACCGCTCCAAGCACTTCAAGCTCCTTCTCAACCTGCCGTCGTGCCCTCTTCTCACTCAACCTTCGCAACACATAGTCCACAATATCATCTGAAACACAAACAATCAGTGAATAACCCTCTGAGGACATAACGAGGAAGAAGCGAGTAAGTTTCGACGTACTACTCTCGCGTTCCTCCGTCTCCAACTCGTCGTACTGCTGCTTCAACGCTGCTAGTTCAAGCTTTAAACCTTCAGACCACTCCTTTTGGCTGAAATCATTCAGTTAGAACTCGTTCTTCGAAATGTCAATGCTTGCGACAACAGCAGCTGGAGCTATTATTAAAGACCCGAACCAGTGTAGTTATACCGCAAAGCGGTGGGACATAAAGTCAAATCAAGTTACGATTTACTGCCAGCGATCCTCGTGTTGGAGATAAAGAAGTATGAAGGACGTGCTAATCAATAGTCTTTCTGGGGTGCTCCACGCATTCTTCTTGCACGGGATTTCGTGAGGGCCATTTGAATGCATGTTTGATCTACACAATCACTTGCAGTGGCCAGCTGACGGACAAGTCAGCGTTCCATTTTTCATGACAGTCTTGTACCAAGTCAGCATCCCGGAAAGAGATGATTAGTGAACGTATTGTTCTTTTATAAGTTCGATTCCGCAGTCATACTATTTTCACGTCGAATTTGACACATTTCAAACCAAATCGGGCACTCTTTTAAGCTTAAGCCTAAAACTTTTGAAATCAAAGCGAACTCTTCCAAGTCGAAATGAGCTTCTTCTACACTAAACTAACAGCTCTCCAAAAGATTAGAATAATTTTTGCTCAAGAATTTTTTCCTTTGAAATTTTACTTCACCTGCTCAATAAATCAGCACATTATTCGAATGTTTATAAAATTTTTATTTTTTAAGGAAAAACAATGGTTTATAACTTGTTTTAAAGAACAGGAAGGCGTCATCCATTTGTTTGTGCCAAGGAAGAGATTGCGCATGCCCTCGCCCAAAACGTCGCGATTTTTATTCGATTGATAGCAGAATTTTTGTTTGCACGGAGTTTGACTCCAACTAACGGTACAACAAAAGTGCATGGCGCAATCTGTACATTTAATGCTGTTTTGTTGAGCTTTAAAACACAATCAAATTTATCAATTTTTCTTTAAAAATTAAATTTTTATAAAACTCTACACTCATTCGGGCAGCTGAACTAAAAAATTGTAGAAAAGTTATACCAAATTTTCTATGAATAAAAAATTATTCCAGCCATCTCGTTGAGTTTGTAATTTAACATGCCTGGAGGTCATTTCGATTTGAAAGGGTTAGCTTTGGTTTCGAAAGTCTTAAAGCTAGCTCAGAAAAGTTCCATATAAAGGGAAAGTGTCCACATTGATTTGAAAAGTATCCAAACCAAAGTGTAAAAGGTATATAATACCCAAATGGCGCATGCTAGCTCAGTAACACGAGGCTGACAATCACATCTTCCACCGCTCCAGTGTCCGTGATTTGGTAAAACCTTGCCTGGAAAGAATGAAACACTGACTTTTCCACCGACACACCACCTCAAATTACTGACTGGTCTAATACAAGTACAAATATTCAAATTACTTCCACGATATCCTGTACAAATAGAAGGCATGGCGCATCCCGCAAGGAAACTGACTAATGCCGATGTTTGCCACTTATCGTTGAGATAGAAGAGCAGGACATGACTTCCTCTTCCTACAGCATCGATACAGATTCAAAGATCATTGCGCTCGCCGGTCCACCTGCGCACATTCCGTAGCCATATCTTATGCCATAGCAGCCATTCCGCCGAGATACATGTGCGAGGTGTTAGCCGAAGTTGCAACGGCATAGTCAATTTAAGTGCTCACAAACCTCGGCTTTTCACGCCGCTTGATAACAGCTCCAAGTGCTTCAAGCTCGCGTTCAACCTGCCGACGTGGTTTCTTCTCGCTTAGCCTTCGCATCACATAATCCACGATATCAACTGAAAGAGTGTGGTTATAGAGAACCACTGCATTGCTTCCAGCTATAGTCTGGCTGCGTAGCTCCATAGCTACGTACTCAGCTCGTGATCCTCCTGATCCATTTCGTCGTACTGCAGCTTCAACGCTGCCAACTCAGTCTTTAAGCCATCCGTCCATTGGTACCTCTTTTGTCTGAAATCATATAATATTACGCCTAGAAGTGCCCCTAATCAATATCATGTCATATGACAAAAGAAGCCAAAATAAGCTGAGAAGGGAGAAAGGGACTAATAACAAGAACGGTTATAAGATCCAGGTGGGATGGGAACCCGCACCTCCTGCTGACCGGGCAGGAACGCTCTACGACACTACACCACCGGCGCCGTTTGATCGAATGCGACATTCACAACTCGTGGGGCCTGTCAGCACTCACCCGAAGAACAAGAACGTTGTTGAAGAAGGCGACAGACGATGCAAGAAAGAGATGAGAGAAAAATAAACTGGTGGAAACAGGAAAACGAATGAAGGTGGAGATAAAGAATGAAGTGAGGAATACCGAGGTGAACGAAGCAGAAGATGACGATGAAAGTAGA
Source organism: Heligmosomoides polygyrus bakeri (assembly GCA_947359475.1). Taxonomy (NCBI): domain Eukaryota; kingdom Metazoa; phylum Nematoda; class Chromadorea; order Rhabditida; family Heligmosomidae; genus Heligmosomoides; species Heligmosomoides polygyrus. The sequence continues at coordinate 19,187,768 of OX375867.1, forward strand.
CGAACGAACGAAGAGAGATGTGGGATGAGGGAAATGAAGCAAAAAAGAAGAAGGAAGAGCAGAGAAGACGAGAGATGAAATAGAGGAAAATTCAACGAAGAAGAATAGGCGAAAAAAATTGCAGAATGGAGAGGAAACCCCACGAACGGAGATAAGGCCCTCCGCACACTTTTGCGGCAAAGCGGCAGCTCTATCTTCAAGCGTTGTGCAGAGAAGCAGAGTTTGCCGCTGATGTGCTGTCTGAGCGGCAGGCGCGGCAACAATGATTCAAGGCATTATTGCCGCTGCAGCCGCTTTCCTGCCGACAAATTCTGTCTGGGCTCTATCTGGTCGTGGCGGGATCTAGAATGGAAACTGATAATGATAATGATAATGAAACCGTGGCGACGGAGTGGGACTGCAAAGCTGAAGATGAGTGCCGCTTAAGCGGCAGTTTTGCTGCCTGCCGCCTGCCGCAAAAGTGTGCGGAGGCCTTAAGAGGAAAGAGGAAATTCAAAAGATTAACAAATAGGTAAAAAGAAAAGGAATACAGCAGAGGAAAAAGCAAAAAGACGGAGAAAGAAAAGTAGAGAGGAAAGATGAAGTCGGGGAACAGGGACTGAGAATAGAGATAAGGGAAGAATTGCGAAGAGAGAATAGGTGGGAGGACATAGAGTGGCATAAGAGAATGAGGAAAAAGAACGGAAAAAGTGGAACAGGAAAGTAAAAAAAGGAAATAAAAACATTTCAAGGAACAGGAACGGAAGAATTTAAAAAAAGAATAAAAATGAACGGAAGCAAGGAATGAGGGGATAGAAGAGAACCCAAAGATAGTGGCGGTGAAAGAATGAATAATCGCTACCAAATCCAGTAAAGATTCCACTTACGCTGGCTTCCTTTCGTACACTACGCCAAGATAGCTGATCTGTTTGATGATTTTCTGTCGTGAGAACTCGCCATGCGTTTCAGCTAATCGAGTACGCAAGAAATTTATCATATCCTCTGAAATTCTTGAAATAAAATCAGAAAAATGTAAATGTAAACTGTAAAAAGGGTTTATTTGGGACTACGCAGAGCACAATTTTTCCTTTAGACCGCGGTCGAGTGAGGTCCTCAAGGATCTCTTTTACACATGATGTAAACGTTTCCAAACAAAGATGCATCACACTACCCTTATGAAGCTTCAAACTTCTCTAGCCAAAGTAGTCCACGGGATATTTTCGAAGCAACTCAAAACCGGAACGGCGAACAGCTTCCCAAACGACGCTCCAGGTGAATAGACGCTTCACACCAATCCTGTTAGGAGAGGGTGGTCTACTGAGGGGAAATATAACAGCGGCCGTCGTTATTCAATGCCTTTGTGCAGCGCTACGCAGTCTACTTTGAAAGAAGATCGTGGAGGGCGATTGAGATTGTTCTGGACCTGACATACCGCGCCAAACCAATAGATAGCACATTGCTTTATTCGTCCGTGACAAGCCTGGTAAGGACAAAGATAAAGGATGAGGAAGGCATTATTCAATTCCTATTGAGGTGTACCCCGTATTCTGCTTCTACGGGATGCCTATACAATGACTTGCGATGACTTTCAGACGATGAACGAGACAGTTTTTCCTTCCAGGTGAGGCTGGCAGCAATTCACTGACCCCGAAGGGATAAAAGGCCTGCTTGGCCTGGACGGGAAATCATAACCAAGAACCTCAAATCGGATTGGCGCGACATTCGTCGTCTGTTCAGACTGTCTACCACGCCTCCGTAAACTTGGTACCAATTCCAAACAACGGGAGAGGAAGAGAGGACGAAAGCAATGATAACTTGGACTAAACGAAGAGCGTCACCCCCTTCGACTGTATTCCTCACGCTCCAGGACGACTCCGTATGCCTTGTGATGACAGAGTCTGCGCTCTAGGGATCAATGGTAGTACGGAAGGCACCCAATCGGGCTAGAACAAAGAATAAATGACAGCATTAGTCAGCCCGTTTGCCGAATGCGCCACGAATTCTACAGCTACTCGACGTCGTTGAGGCAACTTGAATGCCTGTTCGGATTACCGAGTTAGTTATGGTGGCCACTACGGACAATTCCGTGTGTTATCCTTCGCAAGCAAGTCTGGTACTATCCTACCGACCCTGGAAGGGCGGAAGGCATAGTTAGCCTGAGTGGGGTCTGAACCAAGAACTTTTCATCGGAATGCAACGACAGCCGGCGCAACATCCGACTGCGCTACCACGCACCCTGTAATAATCAAGGTAGAACAACGATCTTCTCACCATCCTTCTCCTCTTTCTCATTGTATTGTTCTATAAGCTTCTTGACTTCAATGATCGGGAAGTTCCTATCCATTATCGATCTGAAAAACAGAGATTGGACCTCCGCGGCTCTCACTTAACACTATTCTGCACTGCATCATCACCTAATAAGGCGAAGAAACTGAAACCACAAACCCTTTGTTAGCCTTAGCTCCAAGGGGATCGAGAGCGAACTCCTTAAGCTTCTTTAGGATCTGCTTGCGGGTACGTGGTCGACTGAGATTTGGCTCAATGAAGTCGAGAACGTCCATACCTTAGAGAAGGGGTCTCGAAATCTGGTTAGTTTGACAAGAGCGGTCTGTAGTCAGGTGAAGATCTCACCTTCCGGTCTTTCATCCATATCTCGGTACTCATTGTACAGTGAACGGAGCTCATCCTCTAACTCTTCACTCCATGTGTACTCATTCCCATGCTTGGAATGCTTCGCTTCACTGAAACATTACCAGATCAAATTCAACGATTTTTAAAGTCAAACCAGAAGCCAAACTCACTCATAGGTACCGTAGCCATTTTGAATCTCATAGCACTCCTTCGGCCCTTTCCAGAAAAGAATCTCGGGCGCCAGCTTCTCTTCAAGTCTTTCAAAGCATTTGAAGAACCTTTAAATTTGGTTACTCATCCTCGCTCTGGCGAAACTGAAGCGTTATAATGCTTTAAAGCCTACTGTTTCAGGAGGTGGTAGCCAAAATTGTACAACTCAAACAGCGGATGCTTCTTCATCTCCTCTTTGGTCATGCCACCGATTTGGGTCCTGACCTGCGCGAAGATTCGGAACAGCGACAGCTTAAAACAAGTTGGATGAGGATTAGGACATTGTTTTAAAAGACACAGGAACCTGCCTGGAACAGTCTTGTGGGCATATCCAGATCGAAAGACACTCTATGAAGAAGCTTCACTAGTGCGTGGTTCAACTCGGCGGAATTCGTCGCAAAGTCATTTAGTAGGAATACATACCTAAACGAGTCGGATATAGGATATAGGACCAACCATAATCAGTTTATTGGATACGGACACCTACCATCGAAGAACATCCGTTCGAGCATAAAAGGCGACGTACTCCTTGAGATCGAATTTCACCTGGAATTGGAAATAACAGAGTGGGAGGAAGTAACTGAAGATAAAGCACAGCGTTAAAAATCCAGCTTCGGGACGCGGCACGCGTGCTACCCCTGCAGCATATCGTGTGAGTAATTCGAATGCGCACTTAGCCTATACAGCGACTTTGTGGTGGTCAGTCAATGGCTAAGTCAGTGTTTCACGCAACTAGACAAGTTTGGGGGGGGGGGGGGGACATCGATCTGGGAGGGATGAAAAACATGGCTGACCTAGGTGGGACCAGAAATAAGAGTCTAGGTTCGAAGTGCACGCGACAGCCAGCACTGCGCTACCACGAGCTTACCTGGTATTAGGTTGGCAGAAGTCACTCTGTTCTGCCACTCAGTTCTTCCAGTACTTCAGGAAGCACGATAACACGAACGATGCGGTGAGAAATATATGTCAAGCGATGGACACGTGAACACGCAAAAGTTTGGGAGCCAAACTTTTGTCTCCCAAACTTTTGCGCATGTTCAAAAACGGTGACTTTGACTTGAGCGACAAATGGCGATTTGGTCGTCAGTCACAGTGAATGACGAGCGCCTTCTGGAGTTGATTGAAATCCCCAGCGTGACATCCCTGTGCTGGCAGAGGAACTCCATAAACCATTGTGACAGAGTGCCTGCTCATCTGCATCATGTTGGAAGTGCATGGAGACAAGGCGTGCAGACTCCCGATGATCTGAGCGGTCACCAGCTTGAAGTGCGTGTATAAACTTTCTGGCTTTTCATCGGAATTTCTCTTGGACTCGACAACTTTGTTGTTGGTGGTAATGAGGAGTGATCTCTTTACGTAAGCCACATGCGGAGGCGTCTGTGGCTCGAACGTAGAGAATCTGGGATACCAACGTCAGGGTAGGAATTCCACACTCAGAAGTCAATGTTCAGTCTTTGCTGAAAATCCAAAGGAATCATTCACGGGAAGTTGGTGCCAACAAATGCTACTCCCACCGCCGAAGTCTACTGCAGGCAACCGAATCGTGTCGCAGCAGCTCTACGTGGAAAACAGGACATGGTCTTCTTTCTCCACGACAACGTTTGCCCACATATTGCGGAAGAGACAAAAAATCTCCAAAGCTTGCGGAGAGGGTGGTATATACTATTTTCACGTCGAATTAGACATTTTAAATCAAATTGGACACCCTTCTAAGCTAGCTTTAAGACTTTTGAAATCAAAGCGAACTCTTCCAAATCGAAATGTTCTTCAGGCGGCCTCAATAAGTCGGATGAATAATCTTTTGTTCAAAGGAAATTTGGTAGAACTTTCTTTGTTTTTTACCTTACCTGCTCTAATAAGTGTAATAATTTTTATAAAATTTTCCTTTTTAGGGAGAATTAATAAATTAAAATTTGCCTTAAAGCATACCAAAGAAGCAAGCGCCTTAATAGACCAGATCGCGCCATCTAGCCAAACAGTTCGTCGCAACTTTCATTTGATTGATGGTGCAAATGCCACTTTTAAGCGCCATCAAAGTGAGGGTATGTGTGCTCTTTACAAATGTTTTTGCTGTATATTTAACAGGAATGAATTGTTAACTGTACAGCAAAGCGAAAGGAAATTTTGTTCATTCCTGAACATATACTAAAAATTGGGCGCGTGGAGCGCAGTCGGAGGAGGCGCCGGCTGCCTCCTGCACCCGATACCAGGTCCCTGGTTCGGATTTCCCGCCCAGGCCAACCAAGCCTTCCATCCCTCCGGGGTCGGTGAATCGGTACCAGACGTGTCTGGGAAGGATAAGCGCTGACTTGCTCATCGGCAGGCCACCGCAAGTCATTGTATGGCCAAATACGCATTCACAACGCCTCCACGACATCCCGTAGAAGTAGAATGCGTGGCGCATCCCAAAGGGATTGAATAAAGCCGTCCTTTATCCTTTTATCCTTTAGTTAACAGAAGTCAAACTCCATGCAATCAGAAATTCTGCTATCAATGGAGTAAAAATAGCGACGTCTTGGAAAAGGGAATCTCGTTTTTAGCACTAAAAATGGCCGCCGTCTTGCTCCTTAAAACAAGTTTCAAACCATTATTTTTCCTCGAAAAATAAAAAATTTATAAAATTTTAAACAACGTATTCACTTATTGAGTAGATGAATTAAAACTTCGAAGAAAGTTTTACTGAATAAAAAGTTATTATAACCTATTTGGAGAGTCTCCAGTTTAATGTAGAAGAACTCATTTCAGTTTGGAAGATTTCGCTTTGATTTCAAAGGTTTTAGGCTGGCTTAGAAGAGTGTCCGATTTGAGAAGTGTCGAATTCGGCGTGAAAATGGTATATATTTTTCCGCCCAGCGTGTTCACCAGACTTGCCGCCAATACGCTACCATCTGCTTCGTTCGCTATTTGTCCATTTATAGCACGGAAGGTTGACGATATGGAACAACTCAAGAAGTGCAACATCGACTTTTTCTTTTCAAAACCGCAGGACTTCTATAGAAGCGGTACGCAAATGATAAGTGATAATATTGTTGATAATGATAGCACATGTAATTGTTGAATGTTGATTGTATTGATGAAAGAACACATTTGAAAAAATGTAAAAGTGGGGAATTTTTTCTTCCAACCCAATAGATATGAACTCTAAATGCAGCAAAAGTTTATGCTTTCACTGCACTTATATGTAAGACTTACCTCCTTGGTCTCGTATCTATCCGGTTCCTCTTCTTCGTCGCTGTATTCGTCTTCCTCGCCACCTTCGTCAAACATCGTCTCAACGGTGAATTTCTTGTGGGCGACTGTTTCCGCTTTAAGAAGCTCGTCTGCAACCTACACGGGAGGACATACTGTCTGCTCGAGATCTCTCAAATCTAGGAGCATACCTCTTTGAGATCGGCGAAGAATATCTCTCGAATCTCCTCCACTTGTTCATCGACGCTCTTATTAGGGTCGCCGAATATCCCTACAAAAGAAGTGATTGAAGGGATGAGCGAACCGAGCGCAGTGTATCCCATGCTACCTTCAGTTGGCCATATAGCTCTGCTCGCCCGATACATGCCCATTGCGTCTGCAGGCCGTCGTTCTCGCAAGGATCGCTGAATCTTCAGCATGGCGAACTTCCTGAAACCGCACAACCAAAACCATTGAGCGATTCAGTCCTGCTGCTGGAGAGAAATAAGTGCAAACAGACTGGTGCTGCTCATCCTGAACATCCAGAAGCGAGTTGATTGGTATCTGATCGTCTGATGGTTCCACGTTTCCCAGGACAATATCGCGAACTTCGCCAACGATTTTAGGCCAAACTTCGTCCATCTCGTCGGCTGTCATGCTGTCCACTACGGCTGGAAGCGGTGTCAGGCCCGCGGAGTCGTCTGAACAGCAAACAGTGAACGCCATCGTTCAAGCAGTTGTACATGGCGGTGGACTGACCGACGACTTTTTTGTTTCTCGCACCGGTCCGCCTTATTCTGGTCTTCTTCGTTACGGTAGTCAGCTGCCCGGCTTTCACGCTTCTCTCAAGAAGACGGAAGTAGTAGTGAGTGGCGAGGACCAATTCTCGCAAGAACGTCTTCGACAGGAAACCCGGCTGCAACGGCAAGTTCAACGACTGTTCCATTTCCAATCTTTGACCATTCGGTGACCTTATACTCACCTTATACTTCCTGATCAACGCAAATCCCATCTCTCGATACTCTTCAACGGTCAAAATATGAAAGCACGTTCGCTTCGCAAATTCCTTCTCCTCTGGAGTGCCTTTGTCAATAAGATGTTGATGGCTGAAACGCGAGCACTGAAGATTGACAAGTGAGTAGTAGCCTGCATATGTGCAAGATATCGCATTTCAGAAGAATTCTAGAATTTCTGTAGGAGTGGAATTCATGGCGCATTTGGGATGCATTCTAGTTCTACAGAATATCATGGAGGCGATTTGAAGGCGTATGTCCCTACATAATGACTTGCGCTGGCCAGCCGAAAGACAAGTCGGTGTTCTGCCCTTTCCGGACAAGTGTGATAGCAACTTGTTAGACACTGGAGCCGACACCGATTCGGATGATTCGAAATTTGTCATTTTTTCAAACCCGGTTAAAAAAGAGTATGCGAATAGTTACATTTTTGAGGAGCTCCGGATCTTGGAATTATTCAGATAAGAGTAGCCTTAACAGGAAAGATCCTCAGATGATCCAAAAACTTGCTTTATCTTCGAATCGGATATGGTATCAGTTTTCCGATCAAAAATCAGTTATCTGAATTTTTTGAAAATTCGATCTGCTGAAAACAGCCCCTATCCAAACCATCCTAAGATCCAAGTTTTTCAAAGATGCCATTATTCGCACGATCATTTTAACCAGGGTTTGGAAAAACGACGGCTCTGAATTATCCGAATCGGCGTCGGATCCAATATCTATAACATACTGACTCCAGATGGTTGGAAGGCTTGAATAGGCTACGCGATTCGAGGTGCACACAAGAGCTACCCGCCAGCATCGGCTGCGAAATATGCGGCCTGAACGTTGAACACGCATTCGAAGCACCTCCAACGTAAAGTGCTCTGCTAAGATGGACCGAAGAGAGCAATTATTGCACTTTAGCCTGTTCTCAATCAGTCACGCAGTCCACCTTAATCACTTCAAGCATGTCATTCCTATCGTTTAGGCACTTTCAATGTGTATGTAACATTTTGGTGAAATATTGCGCCGTTAAAACAGGCGTAGGATCTCGTATGTAGTTCGAATCGAACTCGAAGGGTTGGGGTTCAAGCACACGGCGCACTCTAGTCAAGGACTGGTTTATATGGACGTTTGTCCTTCACATAAAACCAACCGTGGTTAAAACGTTTCTTTGTTTCATTCCATCTATTGAGCTTCTTCATAAAGCCCTGAACGATAGGTTTGATGCCTTACCTACCGTGATGTGTCAGTAACGCACGCGAGGTTTGAGCGTAGGTGACCATCTTCTTGTTGCCTGAGAATCTTCACATCACCTATATCACCTGTCGTTCTGTTGGTTATGGATTTCGTTTCCGTTGTGAACTTTTTGCTTTTGAGCCAAGGATTTTGACAGGTGGAAGATTTTATATTAGTTATCTTAGAACTGATTTTTCGACTATTTCGTCGTCTTCAGGGGCTTAAAGATGGCTCGAAGTTGTTTTGTTTGAAGGCTACCCGACCAAACGCCCCACGTGGCCGCTGTTTTCCACCGGAAATCGAGAACGGTGAGAAACGTCTACATACTGAAGATGAGCTCGCACGATTTTTCACCACTTAGCTTAACAATGCCGTTAGTATCACGGTCGCTTCGTAATTAGTAGACCAGTAGTGAATGAGATTCACTATTGTTTCACTCCTTTCCTGGTCAGAAAGTTCGCAGACTACGAGTAGTAGTCTTCACTAATGGTCTACTAATTACGAAAGCTAGCGAAATTGATACGCTAAGTGGTGAAAAATCGTGCGAACTCATCATCTGCATTCAGGAGTTTCGCACCATTCTTGACTTCAGGTCAAAAACGGCAGCGCGATGTAGCGTTTGGTCAGGTAGCCTACGAAATAAGAAAATTCGAACCTTCTTTAAGCTTCTGAACACGACGAAATAGTCGAAAAGTCAGGTCTAATATAAAGTCTTCTACCTACCAACTTAAGTGATGTGAAGATTCTCAGGCGACATATAAGAATGTTGGCATTGTTTCGTTTCTACTTCCATTTTTGCCCACACAAGGAAGAAACAATGACCTTTCTGCGTGATATGGCTAACGACGGGCTCATGGTCACCTAACACCACTGCAACCCTGCTTCCTCCTAATACTGTTCCAAAAACAGAAAGTGAACTAAGTTATTCTAAACTGAATTCCATGCTAACCTGGTGGAGCAACACCACCAAGTAGAGCCTCAACACCGTTCTGGCAGACTGACGCTGTCATAAAGGCAACGGAATGATGCCAACTCACAACAGAATCAGCTCTTTGTATGCCGACAAGGCATATTGCGCACGAAGACCGTAACTCTTCGCCTCTTTCTTCTGCGCTGTGGCGCTCTCGAGATAGTTATCCAAATGAACTTGGATATGGTGAAAGGCCTCGACGGGTATACACATCGACACCTAAAGAAGTCTTGGAGCATCTCGTCGGACGGACATAGTACCAGCGCTTACGTTTGAGGAAGATAAACCGGCCAGTCGAGTATATTCCAACATGAAGCGCATCAGCAGAAAGTAGTAGAGGTCCGCATTCTTCTGGCCAGCCGACAGGCGCGTGTCGAAAGCCTGCAAAGGTCAGAGCTTCGGTTATGAGTACGGTGAAGTCGCATGCAAGGTAGTGAGTACACCAACCAGTTGCTTGGTGCTCTTCATGAGACGATTGAAGCACTTCATGAGGTCATCCTCAATAAACAGTTTCAGTTTTATGCGCACATCCATAGACGAGAGGTGTGTCTTCTGTTCAGCTTCGAAGGGCCTGTAGTCAGTGTACATTCAGGATCTTGAGCTCGAGAAAGCAAGAAGCTTACCGCCGATTTCTTGCCGTTATCTTCTTCGTCTTCCGCTCTTCCAGAAAGGACAACTCACTTACATCCTTGATTGGTCTGAAAATGCGTGAAATGGTATGCTGTATACGAACCAGTTAAAAAAGAACGAAGCTAAAAAAAGAACAAAACTAGGAAGACACTCACTTCACAACGACGAGATCCCTCTCCTTATTAACAGCCGACACTCCTTTGACAATGTACGATCCAGAGAATCTGGAAATGAGTCTGATAAGGCCGTTAATCTCGCAACGGAAAATTCAATAGGCCTCATACAGATGATAACATATACCACTTCCACGTCGAATTGGACACCTTTCAAGGCAAATTGGACACTCCAAACAAACCTCATGCTTCTGAAATCAAAGGTAACGTATTCCAAATCGAAATGAGCTTCCTACAGGTCAAACTACAGACTATTCAAGATATCTGGGATAATTTTCTGTTCAAGCTTTGAAGCGCAATAAGGCACCTATAATGTACAATGCAGCATCGCGTCATGCACTCGAAAAGCTCGTCGTGATGTTTATTTGATTGACAGTGTAAATAACGCTTACAGGAACCATCAAAGTGAGGATGTGTATGTTTTTTTTTTACAACAGCTTATGCTGCATCGTTCGCGGGTGTGAAACTCATTGCCAACAGAAAATCTAGCTATCAATCGAATAAAAATTGCGACGTCTTGGACGAGGGCATGGCGCAATCACTATTTTGGCACTAAAAAATGGTCGCTTTCCTGCTCTTTAAAACAAGCTTTGAACAATTAGTTTTTCTCAACAAAAAACTACAAATTTTTATGAAATACCTAACAATGTGTTTACTTATTGCGAGGAGAATAAAGACTTCAAAAAGAGTTATACTATCATTTTCCCTGAACAAAAAATTATTCTAACCTTTTTGGAGTCTCTAGTTTAATGAAGAGGAAGCTCATTTCGATTTGAAAGAGTTTGCTTTGACTTCAAAAGTTTTAGGAGAGCTTAAAAGAGTGTCCTATTTGGTTTGAAAAGTGTCCAATTAAACGTGAAATGGCATGAAAGGCGAGACGTCAACAAAAGCATCGTTTACCAGGTGTAGCGAATAGCTCGCTCAACTGTGCCTATGTCACGATCTGCGCTAACCGTCTCACTGTTGTTGATCCCTAACCGATCGTCATAACCAACAGTGAGACGAAGTCACAACTCCTAGTCACCCGACAGCATTACGGTCGGTGAGTAACGCAACAATTCAAAAGCAAAGATTACCGACCTCGAGTGCCGGCTAGCTAGAATCTTTCTCTTCTGGGCAGCTAGCTTCGCCTTTTCGGCTTCCACAACTTGTCGCAGCTCTTCTTCAGCTTTCTGCTTCTCAGCCTCTGTTCGAGCTCGTCCAGCACAGATAATATCCGCGGGTTTCTGAGCAGGAGTTCGATATAGCCTAGTAGCACCGTAGCGGTGGTCACGAAACTCACATGTTCCTTCAGGATAAGGGCGAAGATAACCATAATAGATAGGTGGAACTCGTGTTCCTTCGACTGCGTGCCTATATTCGTCAGAATCTGAAAGCTGTGCTTCAGGATCTTCAGTTTCATTACAACTGCAGATATCCCCAATAATGACATACCTTATCTATTCCCGAATCGAGAAATGCTATTATTAGTCTGTCGTGGCTGTTGGATTCGGCAGCAGTCCTCTGCAAATTCTCATGTTGACCAAAACCCCACCCTCTGGTGTACCCTTCTAAACTATTATGCACTAACCCTGCCGTCTCTTTCCGTTGGTGATATCGAGAAGATGTATCGTAGCAGGACGACAATTCGCTCCATGACAAGGCGGTTCTCTTCCAACCGGCTCTCCCAGTCCTAAGTGAGATGAATATACACTAGCGGAACGATTAACTATGAAAGCAGCACTGCCTTAAACAAGACCATATCCTGACTTTCTATTTTGATGGCTTAAAATGTCGGTCATAACGTCACTAATCATGAGACTAGCTGAACGTCAGAATTGGATTTCACGTAGAGAAGCGCCTCTGCCTCCGAAATAACAAACTGCAGATATCTCTACTCAGGTCCTGAACCAAGCAGAGCTACTTCCGATTAAGGCTGCAACAAACCTGCCTTTGGGGGCTCGCTCTTGAAGCAGAGAGCGATTGGACGAGTGGACTAGGTCATCGATTGTCAAACAGCCCAAGCGCGACTTTTGACGAATCTTGGCATAGCGATGTTAAACTGTTAGTGTATTCTTGTTATAGCCGTTAACCAAGATTGTTATGCAGTTCTTTAGTCGGCTTACGCTTCGGCAAGTTTCGCCTTCTTCAGAGCCTGGAATAGTTGTAAACATCTATTATGTCGTTACCTAAGTTCTGCCGTTTTCTGACCTCTAACTTCAAATGTAAATATCCTGTTCCAAACATAACTTTATTAGTCGAAATAAGAACCATTACAATCTACACATCTCTGCCAATGAGATATAGTTTATTTATTTTAGTAGCGTAGAACTCCGGAGATCTAGAAGCGATGAATTTTTCCAAAGCATATTCTGCATCATGTCGGTTCCTGAAGTATTTTCCGCGAAGGAAGCTGTCGAGATGTTTGAAACAGTGGTAGTCTGCAGGCGATAGGTCGGGCGAATACAGTGGATGGTTGAGTGTTTCGTATCCCAAAGAATGGAGCTTCTGCCTGGTGATCATCGATACGTGCAGGCTAGTGTTGTCGCGCAAAAGTATCGGTTCCCTTCTGTAGATCAGCGTTGGGTAGATTTGCTGGAGCTTTTTGTGCACCTTGTCTAGCTTCTGACATTACTTTTCCGCCTTGATTGTTTCACCAGGTTTGAGAACGCTATAGTGGATTAAACCGGTGGCACACCACCAAACGGTCACCATCACCTTTTCCTGGTGCATACTCTGCTTTGGACAGTGTTTAGGTGCTTCGTCAATATCCAGTCATTGAGCACTTCGTCGTCGATTCTCGTAGACAATTCTTCTTTTTTTTGTCAAATTCACAATTCACTCCAGAAACGGGTCGTTTTTGTTGCGAAGAAGAAGCGCTGACGATACTTGCAAACAGCGAGCTCGAAGGGCGAATCTGCTCTCGAAGAATTCATGGCTTCTAGATCTCCGGAGTTCTAAGCTACTGGAATAAATAAACTAGTATCTCGTTGGCAAAGATGTGTAGATTGTAATGGTTCTTATCTCGCCTAATACAGTTATGTTTGAGCCGATATACTTACATTTGAAGTTAGAGGTCAAAAAACGACAGAACTTAGGTAACGACCTAATACAACACTGCCAGCTAAACACTACTTCATAATACAGGTTAGTCGTTCTTTTAGAACAATGGTGTCGAGTCATGGTCTTTATTTTCGTAAAGGTTCATGGTCTTCTTGCAGCCCACGAAAACTTTTTCTAATTTAATCGTCGAAACAAAGACTTTTCATTTGTTACTTCACGAAGGAAAAAACCTCATGAGATTCCTAATTTTAAAATTTATTTAAAGGACCCACGCCCACAACACATCTACAGTGTTTGAAAGAAATAAAACGTCCTCGGTGCTATTGTTATCAACTGTCACATTTTCAGACGTAATTTTTGGCTGCTATCCTGTTCTCTGGTTCCACAAGGGTAGTTGTCATACCCATGTCCCGAAATTCTAGCAATGAACTATGACAACTAACTGTTGGGACCAACTGGTGGAGAACAGTCGCTTTTCCTTAAATGGCAGACTCCACCGTGTGCAACCATTTGTGGTATAATCCTCGATCGATTTGCTCCGATTTTCTAGGCCTAGATAATTTTCGGCTGAATCTGCCCCTGTACTGCCTGCGATGAGTTACGCGACGGAAACCTGGCCCGACAACAAGATAATCGCCAGAGTAACGCAACATCGTGCACTGGAGAGATGTCTTCTGAGAACAAGCCTTCGTCAGCTATGGCAAGAAGGCCTATGAAACTCGGAGCTAAGGGAGAACGCGCAATTAGCAGATCCGCTGCAGTACATGAAGAAGTCCAAATATCGCTGGGCCGAACACCTGCTTCGACGAAAGGACGCTAGATGGAGTCTCCGTGTGGCCCCCGAGAGACCACAAGAGACCACTGGGACGACCGCCAATGCGATGGGCAGACTCATTCTCAAGATCTTTCAGAGCGGAGTCTGCCTCACTGGATGCAAGCTGCCAGAGATCGAGCGGTCTGGGAGAGTTGTGGTCCCGCTGAGAAGACCTACAGCCGACAAAAGGACCATCAAAGTATCAAAGTAAAGTAAGTATCTGCTCATTACTGTTTTTCCTGTTTCTCACCACTTTCATTTTATTTTCGCTAGAATTCTGAGATTCTTTATTGTTTTGGGACGCACTCTTTGTAGTGTATGAATAAAATAAAATAAATAATATTCCATTATAGAGAAGACGTCAAGCGAAAAATAAATCCATACCGTGTTGAGAAAGTACTTCTCCAGATGATACTTCAAGATGGAGAAAAATTTCACGTCGGCAAACGCATGCTTCGCTCTCCTTAGGTTGTCCTCAAGAATCCAGTATGTCTGCCACTCGTCGCGATCCTCTGGCTGCCTTCCTTGTAGACTGACAATGGCCGGTTGAGTGAGATTTGCCAACAGCCTGAAAAGCATAACGGTTAGAGCTCATATTTGAGATCGATGCTCTAGGAAATCCGTGATGATCACGAATCTGACTTTTTTTTTTGGAATTTCGGCCGATTATAAAAGACTACGGTAGGTACGGGTGGCTAAGGCTGTTGAGGTCATGATCACCTACTGTATCCTACTGCACTCCACCGTAATACCCAAAACATACGTCCGATTCGTGATCAGCATCTCAAATAAGCCCATAGGAGAGTTTGAACGAAATCGGTGATCATGACCTCGACAGCCTCAGTCACCCGTACCTACAGTGATCTACCATAATTAGCCGACATTTCAAAAACAGATGTCAGATTCGTGATCAGCGCCCCAACCATAACCCCTTAGTGAGTATCTTGGGGAAAAAGTTTTTTACAACCTCCCCTCGACCTGTGGAGTCGTGAAGGTACAATAGTGCTGAAACTTTCGCCCGAACTTCGTTTATGGGATTATTTGGGGCGCTAATCACGAATCTGACACTCGTTCTTAGTGTCAAGGTAGACGAGTACGGTAGGCGAAATCGCACCATTACCGTAACCTACTGTATTCTACTGTAATACTAACAACGCATACAGATTCATGATTCACGTCCCACATAACCACATCGACGAAGTTTGGGTGGAAATGTTTTTAGACCTCTCCTCGACCGATGGAGTCGTAAGGTACAATAGTGTCGAAACTCTTGATGATGAATGATTTAGCCTTGAACGTCCATTTGAAAGGAAATGCAGTAGCAAAGAGAGACACCCAGAACACCTCATCATAAAACTCTCTGGCTTACCTAAGAGTTATGTCGAACATATCATCCTTGAGGTTGGGCGACTTAATAATGGGAATGAGATCATTCTCGATGATGTTGAGCTCTCCGCAGATCTTGCGTGCCAGCATCACTTTGTCATCGGTTCGGAGAAACCGAATCAGATCTCGAATTGTCTCTGAAACCGTAGCCAAATCAAGTAATTCCAATTTGAGTCATTGAAGACTCAACTTGAGGGCTCACTGAAACTGGGACAATGAAGACGGATACTGAAGACACCTACCGAAGCAATCCGGCTCCTGATAGTAGACCCCATCTTCGAGGTAGCCCAGAGCACTGATCGTTCCTTGGATTAGAGCATCCATCGTGGCCCTTAAACCTGAACTCACTAAACGGTTATAACGAGGAAACTACTGGACGGTGAGGTAAAGCATCCTGACGCAGATCAAATCAATATTGGACTTATGCCAGTGGGGAAGGGCACCCTACGTATGATTAGACTTTTCGATAACAGCGGTAAAATTGAAAGTGAGCTATTTTACAGAAACTACAGCTTAGTGAAGCTATAAAGGAATAAGGGATCAAGGACGGCGTTACTAATTCCCTTTTGGGATGCGCCAGGCAACCAACTTCTACGGGATGTCGTGAAGGCGATTTGAACGCATATTTGGCCATGCAATGAGTTGCGGTCGCCAGCCGATGAACACGTCAGCGTTTTATCCTTCCCAGACAAGTCTGGTGCCAATTCACCAACTTCGGAGGATGGAAGGCTTGGTTGGTCTGGGCGGGAAATCCACAAGATTATAAACAGCGGATATTAGGACCGGCTCACCGTAACCTTAGGCGTCGGGTGAGACGTCCTTTGTCAAATCACAGAACTAGGCTAAGGAAGGGACTCCAGGGTGTGTGACATACAAGCTGCTCGTATGGAAACTGCTTTCGTCGCTTAGGGGGAGTCCGCGGCTGGGTTCTGCGCTCTTCGAGCGGCGAAGCGCATACGGCTGAAACAATGCGTAAGAAACGAGCAATGTTGTGTAGACCTCGAAACCTTTCAGATCTCAGATAGTCAGTTGAAATGCAAGAATGCCACGACGCAGGAAAACCGAACCCCCGACATCCCTCCCATGAAGCAACGCCGCTACACACTACTCCACGACCCGCTTGGCAAGAGTGCCATCGCGGGCTTACAAGAGGTCGATCGAATCTCAGCGTGATCGCTGACGCGATCTCTAATGTAGGAGGGAGCAGACAGCAAAAATCTCAGCGCGACCCGCACTGCGGTTACGGTGAGCCGGTTCTGATATTCACCGCTTTTAATTGTCTGGGAAATTTGAGTCAGGAACCTGGTGTCGGATGCGCGTGACAGCCGACACCTCTTCCGACTGCGCTACACGCGCCCCTATAGGGAACTTGTCCTACAAGAAATAGGTCCTTTCCATGCAGTCCCCTATTCGGATAGGCCACCCAGTTTGTGTCTGTTTCGCTTTTCTAGCGATCCCTCCTCCCCCTCCCGAGTAAGATAGGTTCTCTGCATTTGTTGACTTCTCGTAGAAGTAACGCCGAACTCCACATGAAGTCATGCACCTCAGCTTAAAATGATTACAAAGCAAGGCAATAATGGCATCACCTTTGGAATGTATAAGGGCCTGTTTGTACTTCAAGCGACAAGTACGACAAGAGCGTCTGGGGTGACGGATACACTATGTCCGTCGCCCCAGTCGCTCTTGTCGCTCGAAGTATGAGCAGGCCCTAGGTGGCAGAGTAATGGAGGGAGTAGTACGTCAGTTGCTAATTTAAATCTCAACGTTTATTCCGCTTGCATAAGGCAACACGCTAGAATACAAAAAGAGCAACAATCGTATGACCACACGAAAAGGAAGCATAGAGGATAAAAACAGGTGAACAATAGACCATTTCATGCAAAAACAATTATACCGTTCAACCAGCTTCAAATCTGATTAAAAAAGAATCTTTCGAGACGGCTCGAACTGTCCCGGTGTTAAGGCGTTCGTTGTGCAAATCGACCAAAAGATCATTGGTTACGAACTACGCGAAGGTTTCGTGACCTGAGCGCATTTCAAAAGTGGGTAACTACGACATGATAGCAAGAGATAGGTTCCATAAACGAATCGGTGAACAGTCAAATGCTCCTGAAGCGATAACAGAAGCTGCCAATATTGGTAGCCTTCAACGTAGCTTGACAAGTTGTATCGGTGCATTCATAGAAACGGTGTATCACTGTGTATCTTTGCCAAGTCTGACAGCTTTGTTCTAGCCGAAACAGCCTTAAACTTCTTCTATCGTTATAGTGCAAATGTATACGTGCTTAACGTTTTCACTCTGAAAGTTTTTGGACAAATTTATCGAACTCTAAGGAAGGAAATAAGCCTGGAATCTCTTCCTAGACTTGAGTCCCTTTATTGCGGTACCAGTTTTGCCTAAAATAAATAAAATGTTATCCTTCTAAAGTTTGAAAAACATTTAAATAGAAGTACCAAGCTCTCCAAGTGGCTCAGTCCAAATGATCCCAGGCCTCTATATTGTGCCTACTTGGAATAAGTTTTGTTCAAAAATACCATCCAGATATGTCATCCAGAAACCGTCAAAGCAATTGATAGATCTAAGCAAATTACATTTGAAACAGCTGAAGTCGGATAGCGGTTTGAACGTAAAATTTTCGCGCGTTCATGGGACGCAATTGCACAATCTTGTCAGAGCTACCGTAAACGGCAACGAAGACCTCTGGGAGTTGCACTCCAAACGATTCTTTCCCGTGAAATCTTATCCACTTCACAGGGACGAGCATTGTATTGGATGACGTTAGCTGAACGGAGACCAACTGACACCGATATACTCAGACTGAGACATATTGGTATTGGTGGGAACGGGTGCAATTCGATCATGGCAGCTCACTTGAACACAACTGAGTTATGTCGCTCTTGGCCAGCTATTCGTTGAACTCGACTATCAGGGATTGTGAGAATGGAAAGGAGAATCGGTTGAGTTAATTGTAGGCAGCAATTTTGCGTCATCAATGGAGGAATTGGAGGTGAAAGTCAGCGTTACCCAAAATGCTTCGTATCAGAGACAGACAGAAATTCTGTTTTCTGATTTTCTGGCCATTTTGAGCAAATTTTTCTGTTGTATGTTTTCTGGGGAAATGATCGAAAATTTGGTCAGAAAACAGAAAATAATGCTGCGTACAAAATTTTGACATAACAATTCAATAGAATATCAATGAATCATAAGTTTCATGGAAAAAGGAATTTCAAGAATGTGGCGTTCTGGGGCCGGATTCATCAAAGTTACTGCAGTAACTTTAACGTAGAATTGTAAGCGAAAGCTCAGATAACGCGGCCTATCAAGCGATATGGTGAGAGATAAGCCGCGTTATCTGAGCTTTCGCTTACAATTCTTCGTGTTAAGCTACTAAGTAACTTCGATGAATCCGGCCCCTGGATGTGCACAAGCAGAGATTGCGCCGTGCACTCCTTGAGTATTCTACTTTGTTTGTTTGATCGTTGGTGTAGGTGCCACTAACACGGAGTTCCTTCACAGCATATTTCACACTTTTTATATATTGGCTTCGCTGTCTTTCCATCATCATCAGGGATGTGCGGAAATTATTCTGGAAAAAGTGGAAAACGAAAGACGGAACGGAAACGGCCACAAATCGCCGGAAACCGGAATACGAAACGCGGAAACGGAAATGACACATGTTCGCCATTTTTTTCTTTTCAGAAATTGCATCTGAAACGGCGTCGGAAGCGGTTTCTATTGCACATTTTCTTGCTCAGAACTTTGCGAGCAGCATTATCTCCCACAGATTAATGCTCATCCTCATCTTAACATAACATAACGAAGCACGAATTCATAATATTGCTATGGTGACTTTTAGCTACGGCTGAGCAATGAACGAAAACAAATTCAGGGCTTACTTCACTATTTCTCACTATTTCAGCATGCAGTCTTTCCATGCCTAGTTCCTGCGACGGGTTTCTCACTGACTTTTTGATGCTGATATTTTTGAATGATATACCAACCGACTTATTCACTTGGGAGTACTTATAGGCCCGCATCTAAAAAGAAACTGACTCGAATGAAGTCTAAAACTGGAGTAGCCACATAGATCATTTTCCGACTAGGAAAGAGATTCCTCTCAACACTTTTAGAAACCTGTGGCATCACGGACGATTTGGTGACTGCACACATATCTGTATACTCAACATTAGCAGTTACATTTAGTCATCAAAACCAGTACTCACGAGCAGAATTCATTCTAGGATCTAAGATGATAACTGGACGACTGATTAGTCATGGTGGGTCCATACTTCCACAGAAATATTCAGTCTGTGCCAGCCTAGAAATCCTACGTCCAAGATGGCACAGCAGGACAGTTCCTAGATGGTTCTCGAAGCAATAGTTTTGCGTCAGAGTTCAATAAGTCACCATAGTCAGTCAAAATAACAGCTCATGGTAGATATTCGTGATGCTTCATTAGAAAATGAATCGAATAACTCCAAATGGATGAATATCACACCCGAAATTAAAAATTGAAATTCACACCTTCGATCAGGAGAAATGATGTAATCTTGGAGCAGACAACCGCATGCCACAATCTTCACTGAACCCTTTGTTTTATGATACTTACTAAGTTTTTAGTTTTTTTCTGTATGCTTACTAAGCTATTTGTAACTAATGGATCAAGAATTTTATGATCATTCAAATGTTAAATGCATTATCTTAGTATACAGTGCATAGCCTTTGTGGCACATTAATTTTGCCCTGCACCCGGCCGTTGTCATTTTTTGAGTGCTTTTTTTTGGTAGTCTAACCAATTTCAAGAATATTAATACTAGAGTTGTCTAACAGTATTTCTCTCACAATTATGTAAAGGAGAACTCTTTTTAACCGACACGCTGTGTTGAAGGGCCTTTTTTATTTGACTGCTGTGTTCAATGGAAAACTACAATACCAGCCCGCGTCGCGCGGTCAAAAAGACGGTTTGCGACGGAAAAATCCGTCGCAAACCGTCGCATGCTCATAACTCCTTTAATTTTGAGTTGTTTCAGAAACTATTGCCACCATTCGATTCGTCTCCTCGAGATCTACAAAACCATTTATGAAACTTTACCAGACCACCGCGTTTTCGCCGTGGGTGGCCTAAAAAAATAACTAAAGGAGGCTTTTGCGATTGGAGCACCTTATTTTCCAGGACGTGCATGTGACGTGCAGTGTCTTCGGAGTATCTCAAGCATGGCGTGCGTTGTCAGTGCTCTGTCATGCCTGGAATGTTCCGAAAGTGCGCCGTGCACAATGCATATAAGATCGAACCTATCAATCGAATGGACGAAAGCATGCCCACTGGGTTTCTATCTTCGCTTGATGGAAAATGTAAAGCTTTCAACACTATCTTGCACCGTTTGGAGAACTTTATAAGAAATTTCCAGCCGTCCTACTTAGGAGTTGCTCCAGTCAGTCCGATGAGCCTTTGGAGTGCGCCCCGTGCAATGCGTATAGAGATGAACCTATCAATCGAATAATCGAATGGGTTCAAGTGGTAGAGTGAGCGTTTGGGGAGTTCTATCATAAATTTCTAGCCGCTCTACTAAGAAATTGCTCTAAGGCTGTCCAGCTAGCCTTCGGAGTGCGCCGTGAACAATGCATATAGAGTCGAACCTTTCAATCGAGGGGCGCGTCCGCTTGCAAATTGCACGCGCGGACGTGTTCGGAGCGCAATAACTCCTTCAAGTTCAAATCGTTTCGGCTGCAACTCGTGGGTCTTGTAGGCAGTAAAACGGTCTAGTAGTAAGCTAATGTAGAACGGTGTAGCTTAGGAATAGGCAATGTTACAGGGGTGCGAAAATGCAGGTGAGGCTTGTGGGACATTTTTTTCCGATTTTGGTGGACCACTGCGGGAAGACTCGGCGAGCAAACGGTCTTGAATTGCGTGTGCAAACGGAGCGCGTAAGGTACTTCACGATGACGTGCTCAGAACTCCTCAGCTTTCTAACCTCAGCTGCCAGTTTAAAACGGCGGAAGATAGCGGTTAGAGTTTCTTGCACTTTTTCTCGCACAGGTTTGATTGTTCGACACTCTCAGTGATACCGTTCTGTACAGCATGAAAAGCGCTATCGAATAGTACCAATTCCTTGCGATTCTGGGAATATCGGTTTTTTGGCAATTTCGTATCAAAGGCGAGGCGGCTCAACGGCGCGGCAGAAGGTCGATGACGTCATCGGAAACCGATGTCTTCGAATTGGGCCATGCTTGACACTGTTCGATAGAGCTTTTCATGCTGAATTGAATAGTGTCACTGTGAGTAGTGAAAACTGTAACGCGGGCGAGTAAGATCGAGGAGAACATCGACCGTTATTGTGCTAAATTGCACGCGCGGACGTGTTCTGAGCACGATAACTCTGTCATGTTTGAACCTTTCCGATTGCAGCTTGTGGGTTTTGTAGGCAGCAAAATGTTCTAGTAGAGCTCTAGAACACAGCGACGTAGCTTATGATTGGACAAAGTTACAGCGGTGCGAAAATGCAGGTTAGCCTTGCGTGGCACAATTTTTTCCAAATTCAGTCGACGCCTGCAAGGATACGCGGTGAGCTAACGGCCTACAAATGCGCCAGCGAGCAGAACACTTAAGGTTCTTTAGGAGAATGTTTAAACAATTCCCTAACTGATTAAACTGCCTTAGCACCAGCTGCCATTTTAGGGCGGCGGAGTTTTAGTGTTGAAGTTTCCTGCGCCATTATTCGCCCAGGTTTGAGTGCTCGACGCTCGTAGTTTTACCGTTCTGTTCAGCATGGAAAGCGCTTTCGAATGATATCAATCTCGACCAAGTTCAGAAAGATCGATTTTTTGACAATTTCCCATCGAGGACGGGGCGCTCCAGGCCGAGCCTGCGCGAACGATGACGTCATCGAAAATCGATGTTTTCGAAATTGGCCGAATTTTCTCGTCCAAAATCATCTAGGGGTTATTTGGGGCGCTGATTACGAACCCGACGTCCGTCTTTGAAAATTCCGCCGATTTCGGTAGGTTTTGGATATTCTTCTGGATAATTGGAGGTGGTCGGGTCAGGATCACCGATTTTGCTGAAACTTCGTATAGGGGCGGGGACTTATTCGGGGTGCCGAACAGGATGCCGAAGTTCGGTCGGGCGATTACAGGAGACCGCCCATACCGATATCTGAGGGTGACCGGTGATCCTGACCCGACCACCCTCAAACGGGAAGTAACCTACTAAAATCGGCGGAATTTTCAAAAACAGACGTCGGATTCGTAATCAGTGCCCCAAATAACCGGCTGGATGATTTTGGACGAAGTTTGCACGAGGAAATTTGGCCAATTTCGAAAACATCGGTTTTCGATGACGTCATCGTCCGCGTCGGCCTGGCCAATGGCGCCCTCGTCCTCGATGGGAAACTGGCAAAAAATCGATTTTTTGGAAATTGGCCGAGAGTGACACTCTTCGATAGAGCTTTTCGTGGTGAACAAAATGGTGCTATTGGAAGTGTAAGTGTGGGCGAGAAAGAGGGCAGGAAACTTCAACTGCTAAGTCCGCCGCACTGAAATGGCATATGGGGCTAAGGCAGTTTAGGCATCTGGGGAGTTGCGAGCCTATCGTCTTAAAGCACCTTAGTGTTTCGTCCGCCTACGCATTTGCATGCCGTTGGCTCGCCGTGTCTTCGCGCAATGGTCGACCGAAATCGGAAAAAAATTGGGTCGCACAAGCCTCACCTACATATTCGCAGCGCTGAAATTTAGTCCATTCATAAGCTACACCGTTGTGCTTTAGAGCACGTCAAGAACCTTGTACTGCCTACAAAGTCCTCGAGTTGCAGCCCAAACGATTTGATCTTGATAGAGTTATTGCGCTACGAACTGTCCCGCGCGTGCATATGCGAGCGATCGCCCCACTCCATTGATAGGCTCTATTCTATACGCATTGTTCACAGCGTACACTAAAGCCTCCCCGGAACAGAGTACAGCAATTCCTGAGTAGGGCGGGCAGAAATTTCTAATCTAGCCTAATTTCAAACACGGTTCTATCGTATATGCATTTTGCACGGCGCACTCTCTCTTCTCGCTTCTTAAAACCTCTTAATTTGTATAAGCTGCAGTCAGTGTGTACACTAAAGCACCTAAAGAGGGTAAGCTTTGATGTTTAGCCCGACATTTGAACCGCTTCCGCTCGCTCGATTAATAGGTTCGATCCCATATGCATTGTGTACGGCGCACTGCAAAGGCTCATCGGAGTGACTGGAGCGACTCCTACTTAGGACGGCTAGAAATTTCTTATAACGTTCTCCAAACGGTGCAAGATAGTCTTGAAAGCTTTACATTTTCCATCAAGCGAAGAAAGAAACCAAGTGGGCATGCTTTCGCCCATTCGATTGATAGGTTCGATCTTATATGCATTGTGCACGGCGCACTCTCGGAGCATTCCAGGCATGACAGAACACTGACAACGCACGCCACATGCTTGAGATACTCCGAAGACACTGCACGTCACATGCACGTCCTGGAAAATAAGGTGCTCCAATCGCAAGAGCCTGCTGCAGTTATTTTTTTTAGGCCACCCACAGCGAAAAAGTTCTGGACTGGTAAAGTTTTATACATGGTTTTGTAGATCTCGAGGAGACGAATCGAATGGTGCCAATAGTTTCTGAAGCAACTCAAAATTAAAGGAGTTATGAGCATGCGACGGTTTGCGACGGATTTTTCCGTCACAAACCGTCTTTTTGACCGCGACGCGGGCGGTACTGTAGAGTGGAACAGTGTCCATTTCCGTTTCCGCCTTCCGGCCCAAAAACAGGCGGAAGACGGAACGGAACGGAAGAGCCTAATATGGCCGGAAACCGGAATTCGAAACACGGAAACGGAAATTTGGGGGATTCTGACGTCTATACCATTTTCAGACGTTTTCTGCGCATTTTTCCAACGGTACGTTGTGATATTCAACATGGTGATGTAAAAATGTTCAACACCAGTGTACACAGGTACAAAGTTCCTGTGTAGTGAATTGCTGTGATCCCAATCGTCCTCTTCTTCTTCCACCACTTCCAGCTGTTCGTCTTCGTCAGCTTCAAGTTGACTTGTTTCGAAGTCCTTGAGTATGCTTGCCATCCGTTCGGCCAGCTTGATTTCTTCCCTCGAAGGTTCCTTGTCTAAAGGTGGGCCACACTTCAGCGTGAGCAGGTGGATCACCACTCGACCGTCGGCGGACGTTGTTGGTGTTAGGTTCTAGAAAACCTTCAGCAGACCTCTGATTTCCAGGTGACAGGCAGACATGAGGGAAAGAGTGTATCGATGCCGTTTAGCTTAATTTGCGGGATTCGCACACCTCGTTTCTCATTTGAACCACGTCCAACGTCACAACGTGGTCTCCTTTGAAAATACGAGCAGCATGGTTTGTCCAGAGGCCTTTGGTCCTTGTATGTAAATAGACTATGAGGAGCCTGTAGCCTTTATACGCTACCCGTAACTTGCCAAGTTGTGCTTCATGCACTTTGTACCTGTGTGTCACTGGTGTTGAACATTTATACATCACCATATTGAATACCACAACGTATCCCTGGAAAAATGCGCAGAAAACGTCTGAAAATGGTATAGACGTCAGAATCCCCCAAATCTCTACCGATCAGTTGAAATGCAAAAGTGCAGCAACGCAGAAGAGCCAAACCCCTGACCTCTCTCGCATGAGTCAACCCTGTACCCACCTGCGCTCCGAGCCACTGGCTCCAGAAGCATCGCGGGCGTACAAGACCCCCAAACGCGTGCTGCGCCATATCCCATTGTGACCCCCACTCCTTGGGTTTAACGACTTGGCAAAAAATAAACACATTTTCAAACCAATTGAGGGATGAGGATTTTCCCTATATGACTCACTCCCCCCGTTCAGACATACGCTTCAGACGTTTCCCTTGAGAGAGGATACCATCGCACATATATGACGGAGAAAGGATATGCTTGCTTCATTCATGAAGTCCACATGGGCACATTCAAGAAAACGCTTTCACCAAAGATTTGTCATGACAGTTCCATTGGCTTTATCAGAGAGAATCTCGTGTTGCTCTATGAACAATACTTGCCCACTTAGATATTTAGACGGCTCGTTTTCACCGGTCGCGCGGGCCCCAACGCAAGCGCCATTCCGCATTCGCTCGACGACCACGACCGTCAGCCGATTCTGAATTAGAATTTGGCAACGAACGCTGCGTTTCGATGATTTCGAGGAACGCATCTGACCATCTCTTGGAGGTCTTCCTCAAGGACGCTTGTACCCTCTTGGAATCCACTCCGCTGCTCTTTTTATGACCGGCCCATCGTCGCTTCATCTTCGATGTGTATTCCGCCGGGTCTCTTAATCGTGGCATCGTGCGCAAGTCGGAACTGTGAAGGCCAGCTCGGTGTTGCAATAACCGGCTGAACTTGAGAAGACATCTTTCGAGCGCTCTGTGAGTAGTACGCAAGGATTTTGACGTGGACGCAGTGTTAGCCTGTGCTTCGGCGTCGTAGCAGAGCACTGGGAGGGCGGTTGAACCGAACAGGTGGGCGCGTAGATCGGGATCCGAGAGTTGGTCGGTGGCCTCTTTGAGAGACCCGTAGGTCGACCACGCAGCCTTCCTCCTTCTTAATATTTCCTACTTCATATCGTTGTCGATCTTGATGGAACGGCCCAGGTAGACATATGATGTTGTTTCCGTCAAAGCAGAGCTATCAATGTTGATCTGGTCTTCTTCCACCAGCCGTTCTTCAGCTGTGATCTATGACTTCTTCCGGGTTATTAGCGATCCGACTTTCATCCCTGTTTCGTTGAGTTCCTTCAGCATCGTCTCCGCTTCAGCTGTAGTCGTCGAGACGATGACGATGTCGTCGGCAAAATGTGCATTTGAAAGGAATTTTCCATCCACACAAATTCCACATAAATCCCCTTTTCGTCCCGGTCGAACGACTTCATCACCCACGGCAAGGCGGCGGTGAACAACTTTGGCGAGATGGTATTGCCTTGTCGAACGCCCTTTTTGATGTAGATGTCGATGGTGCGTTAAAATAGTTGTATTGTTGCTGAGCAGTGGCGGTAGCAGTCGGCCAGTGTTCTTATGTAGGACGATCCACTCCCTGACCGACCAGCGCTGACAGAATTGCATTCGTTTCACCCCTTCTCGTAGTCGACAAAGGTTAGGACAAGGGGCAGGTGGTATTCGCTACATACTTCGTTGACCCTCACGACGGTTCGGATGTGGTCCACGCAGCTGAGTCCTTGACGAAATCCAGCTTGTTCTACCGGTTGCGTTTCATTCAATTTTCACGATATGCGCTCAAGAATGATCTTCGTGAATAGTCTGTAGAGCACATTAAACAATCATATCATATTGGTCGATGGTTCTTCAGCTGCCTGTATCGCGCCGATAGCTGGCAAGATGCGAGAAGCTCGCCTGCGATGTACGGCCGCGTTCTGCTTGGAAAAGAAGACAGCATCCGCAAGATAGGCCTTAAGTTGTAAGTGTGTGGAAAGCGGCCTAGAGGGCGTCCGAAACAGCGCTGGACTGGTACGTTACATCATCATCTTATTATTATTATTATTCTTCAGCGTCTGTCCCGCATCGTCGCGGGGTCCGCTCTTCTGGTGTTACGATCCTGCGCTTGATCAGGGTGGACACCAGCTACTTTCATGTCCGTGTGTAACGTATCGGACTAACGCTGCTTCGGGCGTCCTCTAGGCCGCTTTCCAGATACTTTCAACTCAAGGCCTATCTTGCTGACGCTGTCGTCTTTCCCACGCAGAACGTGGCCGTACCATCGCAAGCGAGCTTCGCGCATCTTGTCCGCTATCGGCGCGACACCGAACTTCTGCCTAATAGCATCATTTCGAATGCGGTCCATGCGGGTGACTCCAGCCGTCTAGCGCAGCATCTTCGTCTCCATGACGCTGAGGCGCGTATCAACTTCCTGATCGCAGGCCAACACTCAGCGCCGTATATCGCTACCGGCCGCACGACGCCTCTGTAAATCTTCGACTTCAGGTGCTCTGGTAACTTAATATCGCAGAGCACGCCAGTCAGCGATCGCCACTTGGACCAAGCTGCACTCACGCGGGAGTTCACTTCAATCATCAGTTTGCCGTCAGACGTGACTGCTGATCCCAGTTATTTCAACACCGAAGTGCGTGCAAGTTAAGTACCGTCAATCTTAATGGAGCCGGACTCGTTCACGTCAGTCGTTGGTACTCGGTCTTCTTGACGTTCAATTTGAGTCCGAACATCGCCAGGCGGTCGCACCAAGCTTGCACCTGCCGCTCGAGATCGTCTTTCTCTTCGCAAGCGAGCATCACGTCATCAGCATAAAGCAGCGTCCATGGAACAGGCTGCTGAAGATCTCTCGTAATGGCATGCATGACGACAACAAAGAGGAGTGGAGAAAGCGCTGAACCTTGGTGCACCCCAACAGAGATGGGAAACTCCATTGAGGTTCCAGCTGCGGCTTGCACTCTACTCTTTGGGCAAGAATAGAGCATCCGCACCCACTCTATAAGTTCCTCAGGTACGTTGTGTCGTCGCAAGGCGTACCATATAACCTCACGCGGTACGCGGTCGAAAGCCTTCTCCAAGTCGAGAAAGGCTATATGCACCGGCTTCTGTCTCTCGCGATGCTTCTCCACCAGGAGGCGGGCGGCGTGTATAGCATCAATGGTCCCACAACCAGACACAAAGCCGCACTGGTTGTCGGAGAGCTTGACGATTTCATGGATTCGTCTATCGAGGATTCGCTCGAAGATCTTCATGCTGTACGAAAGCAAGCGAATCGGACGATAATTGGAGCAGTCTGCAGGACTGCCCTTCTTCTTCCAAATCGGAATCGTCGTACTGTTGTGCCAACACTCCGGTACTTTCTTCTCCTTTACTACCTGGTTGAAGAACTCAGCCAACCACTCAGCAGGATACCAGAGCTTCGACTTCCAAACATCGGCTGCCAGATCATCCGGCCCTGTCGTCTTACTGGACTTCATCTTCTTCAGAGCCGCTTCTGTTTCTTCCACGGTGATCTTGTGAACGGGACCGTGAACAGAAGCCACAGAAGGGATGACCGGATGAGGAAATTCCATAGTGGAAATTTAATCAAAGTAATCACGCCATCGCTTCAGCGCCTTTTTGCGGTCTGTCAGAAGATAGCCGCTCTCATCATTGATGCCAACGAACTTTTCAATATCCTCGGTTTGGCGATGGCGAGTCTTAGCAAGTCGGTACAAATGCCGCTCACCATCGCGCGATTCGAGCTTTCGGTAGATATCACCATAATGAGTGGCTTTCGCAACAGCCACGGCTTTCTTTGCAGCCTTCTTCGCCTTCTGATACTCCTGCCAGTTGTCGGGTGTCCTGTTGCCGAGAACAGCGACTTCATCTCTCAAACCTTCGCTTTCACATCCTCTGTCCACAGCTATGTCTGCTTGTCGACTTTGCGTCGTCCAGGCTTCGTAGTGCCGAGTTCCAATCTTGCAGCTTGGCGTATCGCGTCGGTTGCTCTCTTCCAAGTTTCATCGACAGTCGTAACTGTCAGTAACCGCACGCGAGAAATCACAGCTGCTTCCTTCTCTTTCATTCGCCACCACTTGATTCTAGCTGTGTTCATAATGGTGAGGCTATGCGATTCCGCATACTCAAGAATACGCTCACCATCGGGGTTACGAGACCCGATGGTGAGCGTATTCTTGAGTACCATGACAGCTGTACCCGTCCTTCGCTGCACCTACATGCTCATTAAGGTCACCAGCGACTATGATGACATCTTTCGACGGTACCTTTGCTGTCTTCTCATCAAGCAGGCTCCAAAGCTCATCCTTGGCTTGATCGGAGCAGCTAGTCTGAGGAGCATACGCAGAGAAGAAGTGATAGAGTCGCTCCTTAGCGGCGACAACGATCTTCATTAACCGATCGTCAAAGCGTTCGACGCTTACAATCGAGTCACGAAATCGTTTGGAGACGACTATTCCGACACCGCTGGTGGTCCTGGGACTTCCGCATAGAACGGCCTTGAAGCCACGTCCTATGTCCCTTGACTTGCGGCAGGACCACCTCGTCTCCTTCACCGCACAGGGACCAACTCTTCTACTCTCCAGTGCTTCAACCAACTCGCACGAGCGGCCCGTTAACGTACCCACATTCAGCATAGCCACGCGGGTCCTGCTTACGGGACTTTCGGACTAGCTTAGTTGCCCCCCAGTGCCGTCCTCGCACCGGGGACCCTCGCATATTTTCCACACTCGCCGGGCTCTGCGGGTGCACGTCGGCTCCCGAGGACGCCATAGCACTATCTCGAGAAACTTGAACTGTCACACACCATGTGATGTGACATGGGTCTTCGTAGGCCGGCCTGTCACAAGGGCCTGTCGCCTACATTCGAATGTCCGTGATTAGCTTAGCTCGCAGAGCGAGCAGTTTCCTGTGGCACCACGTGGAGTAACGGACATCGCCACCTGGACTGATACGTTACATATGGACATTAAAGTATTAGGCTGTAACGAAATAAAAATGAAAAAAAAAAAAACGAAATGGCACTGAACCACTGTAAGTTTAAACAGTTAATATCTCGGCTTGTAGGCAAGTTTATTAATCGAAATAAAAAATCAGAAGTTCTGGAATTGACGAAATCTTCGAAGGCACTTTCGGCATCCTGTTGGTATTTGAACATTTTCCCTACCAAGAAGTCACCAAGATGCTTGAAGAAATGGCAGTCTGTTGGGGAGAGGTCGGGAGAAAACGGAGGATGTGGTAGAGTTTCAATGCTCAGCTCATTCAATTTCTGCAACGTCATTCGTGCTACATGGGGGCGAGCATTGTCGTGCAGAAGGAGAACTCGCCTTCGGTTTACCAAGGCCGGCCGGATATCCTTCAACTTTTTCATCATTTCTTCAATTTCAATGCAGTACTTCTCTGCCGTGATGGATTCACCGGGAGGGAGGAACCTGTGGTGAATAATTCCCAGCGAACACCACCATACTGTCACCATTACTTTCTTTTGGTGCAATTCCGGCTTCGCAAAAACCTTCGCAAAAACCCATCGCTGTCCACCCACTGTGCCGATCGCCGCCTGTTGTCGTACATTATCCATTTTTCGTCACAGGTTACGACGCCATCAAGGAATGGGTCCGTTTCGTTCCGTAGAAGCAGTGCGGACGAGATCTCATATCGTCGGTTTCTTTACTCCTCAGACAGCTCGTGAGGCACCCATCTTTCCAGCCTATTGGTCTTTCCAATTTCCTTCAGATGCCGTTCAGCTGTGTTGTGACTGACGCCAAGAACCTTCGCTATCTCCCTGGTACCTTTGTGTGGATCCTCCTCTACCACATCTCTCAGCTTGTCCTTATCAACATCACTATGCCTCCCACGACCTTCATGTTCTTCCAAGCTCTCATCTCCATTCCGGAACTTCTGATACCAACGATACGCCGTCCGAATTGTGGAACATCCTTGACCGAATGCGGCGTTGATCTTCTCGTCCGCCTCCTTAGCTGTAGTGCCCAGCTTGAATTCATACAAGTAAATGCTTCGGATTACCCTTTTGTCCATCTGCAAAAAAGTCAATAAAACTCTAAAGTTTTCTCACTTTTACATAGAAAATTTGGTACTCACCGGTAGAGCACAGTTTGCGCTTCTAAACGATATGCCACATGTTACGGTTTGCTCTTGACCAAACGCGTCAAGACGCGCCAAAAAATGGCGCGAGCCAGTGCCGTTTAATTCGTTACAACCTAATAGATGGTATCCTCGTGATGATATCCACCCTGATCTAGCACTGGATCGGGAAAGGTGGCGTCATGATACTAGAAAAGCGGATCCCGCTACGAAGGGGGAAAGACGCTGAAGAAGAAGAAGAATAAGAAGTTCTTCAGCTGTCGCCCTTCTTGTGAAGAATGACGGTGCGTGAGTTCCTCCACTGATCTGGAATCCTTTCCTTCTGAAGATAGGACGTCATGAATCTGCGAGAATCCAGTGCAGATGATGTTGTCGTGCTCGAAGAAAGTCGGCGGTGATTTTATCTATTCCGGGAGCCGTGCCTTTCTTCATGCTCTGTATTGCAGCTTGTACTTCCGAGGGAAGGATCCGTGGAGCTGTTGAACCAGCGGGGATAGCTGGATCCTTTTACGGGAGTTTTGGAGCTGAGCAAATTGGTGTAGAAACACTCTGTTATTGATTCCTTTTCGAAGCGGGATATGATGACGATGCCATCTTCATTTCGCGAAGCTGTGAATGGAACACTGTGATCGTTGAGGTGCCGACGACACTTCTTCAGATTTGAATTTGCTGGGCGGCTTCCAGTATCCTTCTCTTCCTGTGTTTTTCCAAATCCTTCTGCAATGCCTTTCTGCAACTGGTGTTAGCCATCATTCGTTCCAGGTGAGTTGCATTCGGATTGAACAATAACGACTAGTATATAACATTCTTGGTCTGCTCAGGATCTTGTTGCACTCAGGTCTTCCAACGAACATTGGCTTGTTGCCCAGAGGTTTCTTTTAACAAGGCGAGGCTATTTATTTGGGAAACTACTATACAAAAGTGGAAGAAATTTGGAATATAACCCCTGGTGCAACAGGTACATGTAGTACCCTATGGATTCTGTAGGAGTTTAGTTACAAAATTTTTGCCGCCGTTAGGATTGAGAATGGCACCAAATGTGAGGTTCACCGAAATGATTCAGTAGACGTAGCAGTTGCTCAACGGTTACGATTTCTGAGAACTGCACGGACTGCACTTTTTTCTATTGAGAAGGAGCAAGCCATCCGCATTGTAAGCTACCACTCTACACTCCATGGGTAGGTACGGGCAGAATACGTCTTTATGTATCTCGTAGCACTTATTTACTATTGATTAGAAAATTATAACTTACTAATTCATGTATTTTGTTTAGTTCCAATTTCTGTTGATTACAATTCCCAAGTTTGAAGTTACACATGTTTGTAATAAACCGTTTATTCGGTGGTGTTCTAACTCGATAGGCTAGCGCAACTAGAGCTGCTTTACTTTCCAAATTTCTGATCATTGGGTCTACATGTATATGGGACGTTAGACGCTCCACCGTGAGTTCACCCCAAAAGATGACCAAAGCACATCTGTTGGCTCATAGAATTCGCGATGAATTTCCATTGTAACTTCAAGGAAATGCGACATAAACTTGGTGCAGAGAATCCTCTTCTGCAAGGAATTGGGAACTATAGCTAATGCAGAAAAAAGAAAAAGCAACTTTCGTAATAAAGCGATAGTGGTGGCTTTTTCACTGCTAATATCTGCCCAATACAAATAAAAGCGTGTGCTGATCCTTAATTAAGCTTTGGAATCAAACCATTTCTTGCCCAATTTAATTGAGAGCAAGCAGACCAATAAAACATGTCGATTGTTCTTCAGAATCTATCTATAGACCCAGTTTTCATGGCACCTCTGCAAACTCTGTGCAAGTTCTCTCTTAAAAGCCTGCATTATTTCATGTTTTTTTCAACTGGTTTATTAAGTTCCCTAATATTGGCGCATGTATGGAAACGCATAACAATAGCCAAAAGAGCCTGGGGAAAAAGTTAACACGCAAAAGACGAAGTTACTCAATCGCTCTCGGGATGCGCCACGCATTTTTTTCTACGGGATGTTGGGAAGGCAATTCGAATGCGGTTTTTGCCTGTATCTACAATGACTTGCGCTGGCTAGACGATGGAAAAGGTAGCGTTTTATCCTTCCTAGACATGACTGGTACCATTTCAGAGATCCCGAAAAGATGGAAAGCTTGCTGGGCGTGTGCAGGAAAGTCGAACCAAAAACACCGATTCGGGTGCACGAGACTGTGGTGGGAGCCTCGCACGACTGAGCTGCCACGTACACGTTCAGAAAGAAGGATATTAAAGATACTTCTATCTACCGTTCTCCAGCTATAAAAACAAGAAGGGCGTCGGTGAAAGATACGTGTTGATGGTTACGAAGCCGTGCGCAGTCAGGACTTTTGTTAGGGAACGACTTCTTGAAGTCATTCTAGCCGTGGTCTCCATATGAAGTCTACTTCTTGAAGTTGTTCTCTAACAAATCGAATCGAATTGCCTAGAATCCAGACTTTTACTATAGCTGGATGGTTCTTACAGTGAGCTTTCCTCAATCTTCTTATATTTTTTTAAAATATTTTTTTTTGAAAAGGCAGTGTTTTATCCTTCCTTTTTTAAAACATTCACTATTTTCAGCAGCCTCTTCAGCTACCTCTGAACGCATTATAATTAAAATATAAAGCATATTTTGTGCTGCGCAAAAAATCGAATTTTCTAGAGCCCGACTTTCGGAATCATATGGGGACCACGGCTAGAATGACTTTCAACCCATTTGTCATAGCAGCAAGACATATGTATAGGTATACAGTAGACATGGGATCCGAATCATGCATTTTCGGATATCCGGCCGGATTTATCCGGTTTCGGATTATCCGAAATCCGGCTGGGTCGAAAATTGCCCTCATCTGAATCATCCGAAGATCCGGGGTTTCTAAAATTGTCCTCATCTGAATCATCCGAAGATCCGGGGTTTTCAAAATTGCTCTCATCTGAATCATCCGAAGATCCGGGGTTTTGAAAAACGCGATGATTCGGATAAAATCGGATAAAAATCGGATTATAGGAGGTTAGCGCGCCTTGCTGGCAAACTCTGCGCCATTGATAACCTGACTTCTTCGTGCAGATTTGCAATCATTTGGCGGGAATTCTCCCACAAGGGAAGGGTCTGATAGCGAATGTCTGTCTATCCTATTAAATAGGAATATTCCTCACCCCTCAATTAGCATAAAATGTGTTTCATTTTTGCTAAGTCGTGAAACCCAAGGAGTGGGGGTTCTTGAAGTCACAATTGAACGGCGCATCACGAATTTGGGTTCTTGTACGACCGCGATGCCTCTGCCGGCAAGCAGCTCGGAGCGCAATGGGTAGTGAGGATGCTTCATGGGAGGAAGGTCGGAGGTTCGATCCTCATGCGCTGCTGCATTCCTGCTTTTTAATTGATTTTAATTGATTGTTTTTATTATTAATTTTAATTGAATTTTAAATGATTTTTAAATAATTGGTTGAGGTTTGAGGGATTCTGACGTCTATACCATTTTCAGGTGTTTTCCGCGCACTTTCCAGCTGCATGCTGTGGTACTCAACAGGATGATGCATAAATATTCAACACCAGTGAATACACAGGTACAACATGCATAAAGCAGCACTGGACACAATGGGCAGGGTATAAATGCTGCAGGCTCCTCTCAGTCTGTTTCCATACATCGGCCAATGACCTCGGGTAAAACCATCCTGCTCGGATTTTCAAAGGAAACCATGACGTGACGTCACATGTGGTTAAAACGAGAAAGTCTGTGGATCTCGGAAATTGACCTAAACGGCATCAATACACTCGTTCTCTCATCTTTGCCTGTCATCTGTAAATCAGAGGTGTGCTGGAGGTTCTCTAAAACCTAACACCAACAAAGTCGCCGATGCTCGAGTGTTGATCCACTTGCTCATGCTGAAGTGTGGTCCACCTTTAGATAAGCAGCCTTCATGGGAATGACACCAACCTGACCGAACGGATGGCTAGCATACCCAAGGACTTCGAAGCACGTCAACTTGAAGTTAACGAAGACGAACGGCTGAAAGTGGTGGAAAACCAGGAGAAGGTTGGGATCCGCAAAATGAACTGATAGACGTGGAAAGGCTGGCAAGCAGTGGGCATATGATGACGTTTTCGGCTGGAACTCTTGTTTCAGAGGAAAGGGAACGTCTTCAATTGGATTTCGCCTATGGAGCCGATCTCATTTGTCCATATATGGAAGCAAACTGTGAGCAGCCTTTATGCGCTGCTCGTATTGTGACCAGTGCTTATGTTTCAGGAACTTTGTGTCTGTGTATCACTGATGTCAAACGTTCATACATCGTTATGTTGAACAGGTTTCCAATTGAGTTTTGGTTAAAAAACCGGTCAGTAATGAACAAGTGGCAACAAAGTTGCTCTCACGGCATACATCTGGAAACACTGCACAGCAAACATCTAAAATGGTGCAGATGTCAGAATACCTCAAATCAAACAATAAGTTAAAATGCAAAGATGCAGCAGCGCAGAAAATTCGAACCCTCCACCTCCCTCTCATGGAGCAACGTCGCTATCCACTGCGCTACGAGCCGCTTCCCGTCGGCGGCATTGCGGGCGTACAGGACTCCCGAACTCGTGAGGCGCCAATTCCACTGCAACTTCAAAGATCTTCTACTCCTCGGGCTTATCGATTTGGCAAAAAAGAAACACATTTTTATACTAATTGAGGAGTGGCGATTATTCCTATATATATATGGTGGGATGACTCGCTCTCTCCGTTCAGACATACGCTTCAGACCCTTCCCTTTTCAGAGAAATGTCTTGCGGGGCGTTTCGGAATCGTTTCATTATTGTCCTTTACAAGACATTACCAACTCACTATTGAGTTGGTATTGGCTCTCTGGGTTCTTAAAGCTGTTTTTTGTTTGTTCTGAAAGCGCAAAATAGCTCTGCGGAGGGCTCCCCTCGTAAGGCAACCAAATACGACATCTTTTACGTAGCGCTGGTGTGTTCCATTTCCATTGGTGAACTAAGCTAGGCCAGATATAATGTAACTGGGCATTCATGTGCCTTGCTAACAGGGCATATAGACATTTAATTCAAGATGAGGCGCTCCAAGCTGCTTTGCGCGCTAGTGACTTCAATTGGTCAAGGAAATAAGCGCGGAGTTACTGATGTGTTCCGTTTTTAAGAGGTTGCGTGCCCCTATTATATCACTTATCCGGTTGTATCCGAATCGGATATCCGAAATCCGGCTCGACTGAAAATGGCGTTATCTGAATCATCCGAAGATCCGGGGTTTTCGAAATTGCCCTCATCTGAATCATCCGAAGATCCGGGGTTTTCGAAATTGCCCTCATCTGAATCATCCGAAGATCCGGGGTTTGAAAAAATGGCCTATCCGAATCATCCGATTATCCGGAAAATCGGTGTCGGATCCAATGTCTAGTATACAGTATCTCCACCTGCATGACATACCTGCAAATACATTGTTTCTCTGCGTTTCAGAATTTATCTAAAATACTGTTTAAGGTGAAAAGGTAAGAATTCCATGTCTATTGAAGCAGTTTAGTCAAGGATCGTTCCCTTTTCTTAGACTGTGTCTATCTGAACTTGAGACGCATTTTAGTTTGGTTTGCAGAAGGGTCACTATATATTGAAAATTGCGGTTCTAAAACAAAATGTAAACAAATTATTCTGAAAGGCGTCCAGTTTACAATGAAAATCATTCTGTTGTCATGTTGTCGTTTTTCATTTAATTTTTTTGAAGCATATTTTGTTTCGGTATTCTTCTACTCAAATTGTAGAGTGTGTCTTCTTTGACACATGCGTAAATAATAAAAAATAGTGAAAGTGATATATACAATAAGGCTTAAGGGAGGAGTGACGTTTTGACGCAAAAATGACATAACGCTTTGTTCTTCTCCTTCTTTTCCTATCTTCTTTCTTCTGCCAGATGCAACAAAAAAATCGTTGCAGGATCATTGGGGCCATGCTAACGTGTTTCTTCCTCAGTGTGTTTCGGTAGGTTGCTATCGAATTGCTCTCTGAATTGGACAACGGAAACGGGTCGCCGTGCGGAAAACAGCGAGACCATAGTGCAAATCTGTTGCACTCATAATCCGCCGGAGAATCCTCGCCTTTTCGAGAAGAAACATGACACTGTCACGTTTCCGATGAGCATCAGAGTCCATGAATAGTCGCCGCTGCCACATGTATTTGTTTGATTACGAATGCTACGGGATACCTGCGACCACGGTCCTTGCTGTTGATGACACAGCTGTCCTTTAACTTTCCAGAGTGGCAGAATGTTATGCCCAATTAGTATCATACCCCAGTCCTCTTACTATGGTCGTATGTATTAGGTCATCCAGCAAGTAATGCCGTTTTTCAACCTTGACTTCAATTGAACGCATTTTTAACAACACTTCATTTTAGCCAACAATTTAATCACCGTCATGATCAACAACTTTCCCCATCTAACGAGTAAATCTTCAATACCTGAGCAATAAAGCTGTTGTGGTTTTTGAGCAAAATATGTGGATCAGGGATGAGCGGATTAACTGTTACCCGTTATCCGGTTTCCGGGGGGTTTTGGCCTATCCGTTTTGTTGTTCGTTATCCAGCAATTTTCGGGCGGATAACGAGCAACAAATTAGTTGATACCCAGGTTTGGACTTGGTATGGGATAGCTGTGTAGAAGCTTCACAATCATAGGAGTGATCGCGAGCAGCAATAGAGGGCATCATTTTTTTCTAGAAGGGTGAGGTGACTTCAGGCACATGTGACGTAGTTGGAAAGACGTCTAACTTCCATCCTTCCAGCGTCGCCCATTTATACCATACATCTATGAAACCTATTATGGATTGAATTGTTCATGAGCTTGTCACCACAAGCCATGTGCAGACCAAGAACGCATACAAGCTGCCTTGATAATATTACTGATGGTCACAAGTGGAGGGCCTGGCACATCCCAAGAAGAATTGTTTAGTGCCGAATTTAGCGACCTCTTCCACGACTGCAGTGTGTAGGTAGCATGCGACAAAGGTACTTTAGTTTTTACTGATAGACTGTTGTAACGCATTAAACACATACCGCTGAGCAGTAATGAACACAAGCAAAATGGGCACAGGTTCAGTCTAAATGAGTGGAGAAAGCTATGCTCCTACAAATTGCTGAGGAGTGTTTATAGAAAAGCATTTTCTGTGCGTACCTCCGCAATGTTAAGGAACTAATACTCTCTATTAGAAATCTAAAGAGTGCAGTTGAACTGTACTAAACTGATCCCCCGCTGTGCTAAACTGATCACCCTGTGTTGGAGCTTCATTCTAATTTAAGATTGTCTTTTAGGGACATTATTCTTCTGCTTTTCTAGTTTTCATATCTATCCGCATCTGTATTTGGACTGCACAATGGCTTGTAGTGGCTAGCCCGTAGAAAGCTGGTATTTCATCCATCTCATTCCACGTTCTTCTTAGATCTTGGGATACTGTCGAACAAGAGTATCGGTGCGCGTGAAGCTGCGAAACCAAGACTGTTATGCAGACTTTATTCGACTGAGTCGGCCCAGCATAGAAAAGCCAAGAGGCGTCGGAGGAGCCACTCATCCAAGGATCATTCTGTTTGGTCACAGCCTTAATTCAAAAAGAAAACCTGACGGTTGATCAGTAAAACAACCCAACAATAGAAACTGACAAAATGCCGGCAAGTTGCTGTTCAATGAAGGAAATGTGAGAGAATAAGAGGTGAATGAGTCTCACATTCTCTCCCTCCAAGGGCGAACTATGAATGTTTCCATACTGTTAGTTGGGCTGTTTTACGCATCCTTTGTCTCGTTCTTCCCATTCGTTTTTAACGGCAAAAATAGGAAAAATTGTAAACTGTCTATGGAAATGTGCTTGGATGAACAAATTCTCAATTTCTCCTTATCTTTTCCAGACTTTAATTAAGATGATCATGGCGAAACATAAGCAGAGTAGAGTTTGCAGAACAGTTTTAGTTTCACAGCTTGGTGGTCTTGCTACTTCTCCTCCCTGTAGAGTTTGACAGTAGTTCGCGAAACCTGGTTAAGGAATTGTGGTTCGCAAATCGAACTCGGCATCGGCTTGGATGGCAATGAAAAAGCGTTTCTTTTACTGAAGTTTCGTGAGAATCCCATAGAGCCTTGCTAATGTGACTGCACTATGTTTCAAAAAATACTCCATTAATGTCGTTAGAAAAGACTTATAATTTTACAGCAGTTGCGTTTAAAGTGTGCTGACGAAACTAGAGCAGTTTAAGCCCAGTTTTATTTTTGTTGTTTGTTCGTTATCCGTTTTCCCTTCTCCGGCGATTTTTGGGCAAAATTATCCATTATCCGTTATCCGGGTTTCAAAATTTTGTTATCCGCTCATCCCTGATGTGGACATGGCATTTTGATTATCCTCCAAACTTTCAAATTTCTTGCCATTAAGAAAATGCCATAGAGGATGGGGTAAGTGGTAATCTACGGTGGATGAGGCAGAACCTCCCATCCTAATTCGTTGATTTTTTCCAGCGTCCGTTCTGCACAGTGCAGCCTTGCATTGCCGTGATGGAGAATTACGCCCTTTCTGTTGATGATCGCCGGATAATTTTCCAGTAAAGCTTGGTTCACTCGATCCAGTTGCTCACGGTAAAGGTCTGCGTCAACGGTCTATCCAGATTTAAGCACGTCAAAGTGGACAATTCCACGGATATTCCACCAAACACAGAGGAGTGCCTTTCTGAGATGAATATTCGGCTTCGCAGGACTTCTTGGTTGTTCATTTTTGAAAAGCCACTGCTTTTTGCGCTTCGGATTCATCGTACAAGATCCGCTTTTCGTCTTCTGTAATCAGTCGATCAAAAAACGGGTCTACACGATGTCGCTGACGCAGTGCGTTGCAAAGCGTCGATCGGTTGGCACGGTTCTCGGTGGATAAATCGTGCGGTACCCAAACACCTGAGGGCCCGGATTCATGAACGATTTCTGCTCTGCATACCTTGCCAATTTCTGCTCTGCATGCCTTGCCACCAATTTGGCGTGGATGAAAATGTATGGTTGATTTAGGTCCGTTGAGAGTACTCGAAAGTTACTCCACTGTTTAACAAGGATTCGCCTCCAGTTCCGTCATCAGCATGTCGTTGTCAAATGTTACGGGTCCTTCTGATCGAGAGGAGTCAGAGAGGTCGAAATTATCGGATTTGGACTTGGAAAACCATCGCTGGCATTTGCGAACGTCCAATGCATCTGGATGTACATCGCAGATAATTTTGGTAACAACCGTTGCGGTACTACCCTTCCGAAATTCGACAGCATGCAATGCCGAATATGCTCCTCTGAGATTTGCCAAGCCATTTCACCTGAACTTGCGAGCTAACAATTCAAAGGATGGTAGCTTTTAAAAGCGCAAGTCTCATTTACTTTAGGATCACTTTAGTGCACCTTCGAATTTCATAAATCTGGCGAAACAAAATAATGAGCTAAAACCGTAGTGCACAAAAAACGACATTGCCTATTGGATGGCCTAATAGCACAATCTGTGATTTGTCATATGCATCCTTACTTCAGAGCACTCCGTGAGGTGTTAGTCAGTTATATTTTTTGTGTCACGCGACGTTTTGAGGCGGATCTTTATTCGACAGGGCTTGACGTCTCGACTTCTTGCCGTCTTCAGGGGTCTGGACGTGGTGCATCAGTTTTGTTCGCGCTCTACTCCAGCAAGCGCCCCAACTCCCCTAGCATTTTGGACCTGCTCTACGAGCACAAAAGGAAGGGCCAGGTGGGAGAAACAAACTCACCACCTGGATCCACTGCAACGGCTGATGTTCGTCCAAGTCCCAGTAGGGACGAATGGGGCATACTGCACACCACTGTCGGCGACCGGTTCTTCTACAGTTCACAATGAGATACAAACGGCAGGAGGTCACTCGTTACAGACAACACTCATCCTGGTTGTTCATTACTGGATTTCTTGTGAGAATCCAGAATGCCTCACTTTCCTCGCCGAAATGTCTCCTACAATGGTCAGAATGGTACATTTCACCTCAAAGTCGTTTCCGCTGTGCGCATCAATCCTGTGCTTTCCAAGTGGACTGGTTAGCGAGCCACGTCGTTTATCTGATAGATGTTTCCTTAGGCGCAAGAGCTCTCCCCGTGTCTCCTATATATCTGGCCTTACATACCAAGCACTCGCACTGGCAAATTGCTCCAACCTTTACGATCAGCAGTGTATTTTGGAAAACTGCGTTCTTTGCCCAAGTGGTATTTTAGGCGACTGCCCGAAAGTCAAAAGACGAAAATAAGCCCCACAAAGCCATTTCCAAAGCTTGCTCTCTTATAGTTCCAAGCTGGTTTTATGAACTCCAAATTCATGTCATCGAAGCCATATAGTATACGCGTTAGGTTGGAAGCCAAGTTCTCACTGTTTTTAGACATTTTATTCTGAATTTCGTAAAAGGTTTTTTTTCGCATAATGTTGTATACCATTGAAAGAGACTGAGGTAGTTAGACGAAGACATAGGTCGAATTCGAGAAGCATGTGCACAGGACGGTTTTATACCACAGTAACACATTAGAACATAAAAAACACAATTCTAAAAGGAAGTGGGAGTGAGCTGCAAGAGGACAAAATTAGGGTGGGCACATCTTTATAAGCCGGTCCACCACATAAATTCGGACGCCAGTTGGTTGTGATCAAAGATCACATTTACGAAAATTTACGATTTACGACCCAGAATGTCGTAAATTGTGAAAAATTCGGCCAAAATAGAGGTCAATCGTAAAATCGTAAATCGTAAGTCGTAATTACGCACAGCCCAGGGCGGGACATGCTTTGGCCATCCCTCACCGCTCTCGCGCCAGCTCTTTCGAACGACCAGCCTGCAGTCCGACCCACCAAAATTCGACAGGTCACAACTCGCATAGGAATTTCATTTCGCAATTTTGACGCCAACAACCGTAATCAGTATTCCCAGCTCTTTCTAACGACCCTGGTCTCCACTTGAAATTCCATGGGAGTCGAAACCCTTTCCTAGTTAGTTCTTTTTTGGCTTTCCATTTTAATGAGCTAAAAATGAACAAAAATCAAAATAGGAAAGAAGCGAAGAAAACTTTTGATAGAACAAATTATCCTCTTTCAAACTTTGTATAAGATTGAACAAAAACCTTCCAGCGAAATTTAGAATAATAAAATAAGGATAAAGGACGGCGTCACTCAATCCCTTCTGGGATGCGCCAGCGCATTCTACTTCTACGGGATGTCGTGGAGGCGACATGAATGCGTATTTGGCCATACAATGACTTGCAGTGGCCAGCCGATGAACAAGTCAGCGCGTTATCCTTCCCAGACAAGTCTGGCACCAACTCACCGACCCCGGAGGGATGGAAGGCTTGGTTGGCCTGGGCGGGAAACCCGAACCAGGAACCTGGTATCGGGTGCACGCGACAGTCGCGCCTCCTCCGACTGCGCTACACGCGCCCAAATTCAGAATAAGCTGTAAAAAACAGTGGAGACTTAGTTTATTTATTTATTTATTTATTTATTGAATACGTCATAAGACGCGCCATATAAAAAAAAGCTTAGTTTCCAACGCTATGCAATTCCTTTTTCTATCTGTCGTCAAACTTCATAAGTAGCGAATTCTATCATCGATGCTTACAAGGATTTACAGGGAGAGCGTACCTGATCAAAGTACAGTCTACCGCTTCCATTGCAAGCCTCCGATTATGGTAGTTATTCCATTGAGGAGAAAGACGACCTCTGCCAACCGATGGAATTGGATTTAGATAGGCTGCAAGATAAAGTTGGGGTGGACCCTTTTAAAGCTACTTAAACCTTGTGTTGAGCTATCAAGCTACCAAGCAGGAATGTGCGTTCAATTTTTTCGTTAATTCTAAACGACTATTTTTAACGGATTTTTTTACGACATGTTCGGTAGACATGTTGAATAAAATTACCCTTCGCTGCAGTCAGTTTGGCTGTATTTTAGTGGTTGAAAAGGCAGATCCTTGCCTTAAAGATTTTTTCGACTCCATCTAGATAGCAGTTATATGACCACGTATTCATTCTCCAAGTTAGCATTGTAAACATTTGCTGAGTGTTTTTCTCTTTGTCGGATAGATTAATCGATGCTGAACCCAAATACTGGATATTTTTAAAGCACGCAGTTTGAAGAGCGTTATCGAAAAGGGTCGAAGAAGGCGTTTTCTGCGCTTTTCCGCCTGAAGACTAAAAGATTCGGCCCGTATTGTAGAAGGTGAAGGTGAAAAAGCGACGGCTTTCGCTTACGCTAATCAACTTCAAAAGCTGAATCAACATCTAGGAATTGTAACTGGACATCAGAACAATGTCTACTTCTATTAAGTGAAGACTGGAATGCGAATTGTATCATCGATGAAGTCTACACTAGCCTACAGCTAATGAACTATCCCTCAGGATAAAATAAACTCCACTGTCTCCTTTCCTCACTATTTAGTAGTTTTTTTTAAAAAGAAATCTGAAACTGAGCTGGAGTCGGATGTGCATGAAAACCGTCGCCATTCCAGCTGCCCTACCACAGGCGCCATGCTCCACCATACAAAAACCAAGTGCATGGCCCACTCTAAGTGTGCTGACTAGTATTTGTTGACACTTTTCAAGAAATGTCCCATCAAGAGTGGAACAGTTCCTATGCGGATGTTTAGCGGCTCGCCTAGCCTAGTCATTTCCTCGGCGACGACGCACGCACACAGAAGGGAGTGCAAGTGGTGCAAGTGACAGAAATAGCTCACGAGAGTGTAGTTGTACTAGGCTATGACGTCAATTCTGAAGACTCGCGACGGAATTGCTGACCATTTATGTGCCGCTCTGCTCCGAGAGTCAGAAAGTGAGTCGCGGATCGTTTTTGGAGACCTCGCCGCCTTGCGGCAAATCGCACTTTCAACTCAGCCTTTCTGCTTTGTTGCTCTTCTTCGGACGTCGTTACACTCAGAAGCGATTCATCGCTGCAGTACTTGCTTCAGCAGTGAAATTCCTTCCAAAACATATAATGCTCGCCAGCATGAAGCAATGAGCAGCGGAAGAATTCTCATTCGATCCGATCCTCTTCAGTAACGCCGTCTTCATAGGTTGGAAGATATAAACATCATTATTTTTAATTTTTCTCCTTCTATTTAAACATCTGTTTGGCATTCAGAGCTGTGGACAAATTCTTTCACTTTTTTTATTCTGGCACATGAAATCGTAAATTGGACTGCACCAAGGTCTAATGGAATCTTGGTGGTTCTAAATACAATTTTTCCTTTTATTCCTACAGTACACCCTTAAGTATTTATAT
Source organism: Heligmosomoides polygyrus bakeri (assembly GCA_947359475.1). Classification (NCBI taxonomy): domain Eukaryota; kingdom Metazoa; phylum Nematoda; class Chromadorea; order Rhabditida; family Heligmosomidae; genus Heligmosomoides; species Heligmosomoides polygyrus. Next base: position 19,231,874 of record OX375867.1, read on the forward strand.
ATTTATTCCCATTAAAATCAACCAAGAAGTACTCTACAAACTCCACAGAAATGAGAGTCGGTAAAGAAGTTGTGGTCTTGAAATTATTGTTAATCTTCAGGGCCTTAGCTTTGAGCTTGCTTGTTGAGTTGCTATTATCTTGTTGCCTAGTTTATGCGGGTCCGACGACTGAAGTCGGCATCCGGCTCTAGGACGGTTGATTTGTGATGGTTCTTTCGTACGTAGAGTTTCCCAGGAGTCGAAAGGCCCGATGATCGGACGACCAGACCGAGGCGGAGTAGACCGGACTGGACTGAGCTGAACCGGCTCGAGCTTTCATCTGCTCGACCTCAATTTATAGTCGAAAGTAGGCGGACTCAAAGATGGTCTAGATATCATTAACCAAAGTCTATGACGATCGTTCTCTCGGTGTGATCAACACGTCTAGTATCTTATTCATTCATACAGATCTCGTCGGCTTTAGCAATGCTTATTCAAAAAGCCATGAATCATAAAGACAGAACACAGTATCCCATTGCGTTCGCCTGGATGTTCTATGAGGAAATTGAAAAATGAAAAAAAGAAAGAAGAAGAAATGAAGAATGAAGCAATCTGTTTCTCTGCCTTGTAAAGGACTAGAAGAACTCTGGAACTCACCAGATCAATAAAAATAAAATAAAAACATTCGTCTCCGAAGTATCCCGTGATAGCGGATCGCGTTGCGCGTCACAAACTGGGACCGATTAATGCTGACTTTTATCATTACCCTCATATACTCAGACAAATTTGCGTTTGAAACCGTGAACCAACCGGTTTGAAACCCGGTGGTTAGTAGCCGACCATGAAAGGGTTTGAAACCGTCCATGAAAGGATTTGGAACCGAGCACGAAAGAGCGGCCACTCCCATCGTTGCGCAATAGCAACACGTGCTACGGGGGGGGGGGGCTCCTTTCGTGCTCGGTTTCAAACCCTTTCTGGTCGGTTACTAACCAACGGGTTTCAAACCGCTTGGTTCACGGTTCCAAACGCAAATTGTCCTGAGTAAGCATAACAAGCCGGTACCACTGGGGGCCGAGCGTTCTACCCCCTTGTTGTGGATACCCAACTAGATCTATGTCCAAACATATTAATGTACTACTGTAATATAATACCTTTGTATTATAATATAGGACAACTCGATTTGAATGATAAGACTTAAGATACTTAGGTGAGCAATATAAGATAAGCACTATTGAATATCATCCACAGGCATAACCTAGCGATATCGTAAGTAGGCACTCATGAACGTAATCTCCCGCGGTGCTCGAGTGCGGCACCGTCTTTTAGGTTTACACTTGTGATACCGATTGCGACCAGAATGTCGCCATATCGTGGCTACGCCCACAGAAACTGTGTATATATATACGATGCGTGTACCACTATTGTGGGTTCTACTATAAAATCGTGAGAATAAACCTTTGTTCCACTGAATAGTAAAGCCACCCCATTGGTAATCCACCAAACCCCTCGTCCCCACTGCCCGCCCACCCCCAACTCCCTGGGCTTGCTCGAGATTCCAGTGGCTGCCTTACGAGATAGTGGAGACGCAGACATTTGCCACGCCTCTGTTTAAAGGGCGGGGTGTAGAACGCCACCCCGCCGCTACCACTATCGAAAACCAGAGCGAAAACTAGTGAATTAAACTTGTGCAGGTCTGCGCCATCAGCTAAAAGTACGCAGCATTGCGTACAGTAATCCCCTTGTGGCATTTCGCCGCTATCAAAAGCTCCCAAGTTCACAGCGGCATGCCGTAAAACACTTAATGCGGGCCTAAGGCACAACGGCAGTTTGTATTTGCGCGATACTTCAATGGCTTCGTGACGGTGTGTATGTGGTCGATGGTGCTGCATCCTCTCCGAAATCGTGTTTGTTCCCATGACAGTCCTTCGTCAGCGTTCTGCTAATCCAATTCAGGATGACTCGAGTGAACAGCTTGTAGAGACACACAGGTAGCGCGTGACGAGCCGCGCCAGGGTGTTGATGAGCGTTGGCGGGAGGTTCTTCAGGTGTTCGGGTCTGATCCTGTAGGGACCGGGTACTGTGGGTTTCTTCACCGACGAGATGGCGTGTCGGATCTCGCAAGGGAGAACGAAGGAGACGACGCATCCATCCTGGGGAAGATGGCGTGGACGTGGCTATCGAAGAGATCGGAGTAGAAATCGTGGATGACCTTCTCCATGGTCCTTATGGAAGAGGTGACGGTTCCGCCAGGATGTCGGAGAGCGGTCATCTTGGTCTTGAAGTGGGCGAAGTTCCTGCGGGCATTGCGGATGCTCAAGCCTGCCTCTGTAGCTTCTGCCAACAAACACTTCCGCCCTTCTCCTGTTATGATCTTCCTTTATCGCCTCTCTGCATAGCTTTGCAAGCTCGGACGTCAGTTGGTAGTTGTCTGACGCTTGTGCTACTCCACGCTTCTCGACAGTTTCCGGAGACAGACGTCTCTTGGTGGTCTTCAAGCTCTCGGCTTCCTTAGCACTATCACGGAGATGGCGCACGAAGCGGTCGTATTTTTCCGCAATCTTGTCCAAGACGACGTCTTCCCAAAGGAGTACAATAGAGGTGTAAAGCTTCTAGTTGATGGTCGTTCTGGGACTCCTTTTCCTGAACTTCGCGGCGTTCTCTCCTCGACACGAAAAGCGAAACTTGTACATATATACGCTATACCGCTGTGATTACTTGTATATATGATTTCAAAGGGCTCACGGGCTTTTCTCAGCTAGCAGATTTGTTTCTGATATACCATGCCCTCATCCCTTGTTGTATGGTCGATCATAGGGTTGTCATACTTTTTGTTTATTGCTTTTGCTGGCTTGCTATCGGCTTAGGTGGGCATAACCATAGTTCTGAACCATTTTTATTCTTCACGAGCAACATCAGCAGGAGGAGTTCAGGTTGGCTTGCAGCAAATTCATCTCCCATCCGCTCCCTTACAGACGAACACTGGGGAAAGTTACTTTGACTGTTTGGTTTTCGTCTCAGGTTCTTTCGAATCGAAGTTTACTATAGCTCACTCTTTTCTTTTCATTCTGTAGCAGTTAAGGATACTATTACACTCATATGGCTTTACTCCTCGATAATAATCACCCCCTGTATGCCCACTCACGCACTCGACAGTGAGGGTCTAACGAAACACGAACGGCATACATGGGTTATGTAACCAATCGAAGAAGAATATTGTAGGAAAACTCAGGTGGAGGGTGATCCTACCGTAATGTTCGTATAAGTGCTTGAATTCAAGTTTTGCACAATGCTCTTAATACAGGAGACAACAAACACTGACAAAGACACGATTTATGGATTTCCTTCAATTCTTGTGTAGTGAAGCTATGAGCGTAGGAGATTTGCAGTTGAATCTTCGCATCTCATTGAAGCTCTCAGCGAGCACTCGTTCAGACTTCTTTGCAGAATTTTTGATTTGCTGTGCATCTTACTTTGAATGCTGTTAAAGTAGCCGATTACAGAATAGGTTGAGCTCCGCAGATTTAGCGCCGATATTCCAGTTTAATGAGGCTTCTTTAGCGCAGTTTTTGTAGCGTTAGTCGTTTAATAGCTCTCCTAGAATGAATTTCTAGGAAAAGAGTTGAATCGCAAATTGTGATTCCCCTTGAGTAACTGCCTGCATAGATACTGAGCATTAATCCCCGATGAGCAGCTGCACGTCTTGAGAACACCTTCTCTTTCCTCGAAAGCTTTCAACTTCTTCGACACAAGAAAGAAGCTTAAGGCTCAAAACGGCGTATATGAACAACAATGATATGATGCAATGCTCTGCGTCAATCATGAGGCAATTATCGAGGCAATAATTTCGGTGTGCTTTAAGTGGTGATCTGCTGTCCTTTTTCTCTTCTGTCACTCTCAGTGAAGTTATGCATGTGGGTAAAGATAAAGGTAAAAGATAAAGGACCGCGTTATTCAATTCCCTTTGGGATGCGCCATGCATTCTACTTCTACGGGATGTCGTGGAGGCGATTTGAATGCGTATACAGCCATACAATGACTTGCGGTGGCCAGCCGATGAATAAGTCAGCGCTTTATCCTTCCCAGACAAGTCTGGTACCAATTCACCGACCCCGGAGAGATGGAAGGCTTGGTTGGCCTGGGCGGGAAATCCGAACCAGGAACCTGGTATCGGGTGCAGGCGACAGCCGGCGCCTCCTCCGACTGCGCTCCACGCGCCCAAGTTATGTGGGTATGCAAAAATTTTCTCCTCATCATTATTTGCCACATTTTTACCATTTGTCTCGATAATTGCCGGGCCTTATTTAGGGCTGACATTGGTTCGAAACCTACGAGCTGACAGAGTCCTCTACAAATGTCCTTCACTAAGCTGTTTTGTTGCGATCAAAATTTCGAGCGCCAGGCGGGACTCGAACCCGTACCTCCTGCTAACCGAACGGCAATGCTCCCACGGGTCCCACGAGGTGTGGATGTTGCGTTCAATCAAACAGCGCCGGTGGTGTGATGGCGCAGAGCATAAACTATTATTATAGGTTGAAAACTCCAAAAAATCCCCGTCGTTTATTCATTTTATTCTAAAAATTTCGCTGAAAGTTTTTTGCATAGTGTCATCTAAATATGATTCGAAAGAAAATCATTTGTTCTATCAGAAAGCATGTTTTGCTTTTTCCACTTTGATCCTTGTTAATTTTTAGGTGAATAAATGGAAGGTGAAAAAAATCTCTTTATCCATGTTTATGCTTGAGTTGCGATGCTCCGTGTTATAAACCGTTCGTTCCATGTGACTTAATAACGATATCTCATCTGATCCTGCTCTTAGTTCTAGCTCGACAACGAGCTCCACATACAAGGAGACCTGTCGTTGCTAGTAGCATGTGTTCGGCTGTTATATGTTCTGATTCTTGGCGCACAAGTGGACATCAACCTCCGATTGCTGTTTAAAGAAATTTCACTATTGATGAATAATCACTAATCCTCGCAAAAGTCGACTTTGTCCACACCACATTATATACAATTTTTATGTGAAATTGGTTACTTTTCTAATCAAGCTTAACGTTTTTGAAATCAAACTGAACATCTTCCAAATTAAAACAACTCTTTTCCACATTAAACTAGAGACTTTAAAGCGGTTAGAGTGATTTGTTTGTTCAAGAAAAACAAACATAACTTTTTTGGAGTTTATTTCATCTACCCAATAAGTGAACATATTATATAAAACATTAAGAAGAAATGATGGCTTAATGCTCATTTTGAGGAGCAGCAAGGCCACGGTGCCGAAAAAGAAGTTGCGTCGTGCCCTCGCCCAAGACGTCGCGATTTTTATTCGATTAATAGCAACATTTCTGTTCGCATATGATGAGACGAGTACAACTATAAAGAACACACATATCCTCATTTTGATGCCTTATCTTAGCAACATTTAAACCATCAATGAAATAAAAAGTGGCGAGTTTCTCGAGTGCATGGTGCGATCTGGCTTTTAAATACGTTATATGATTGCCGCCTTGTTGCATTTCAAAAAAAAAATTTAAAATTTAATTTACTATTTTTATCTATTTTTGGGAGCGTGTAGCGCAGTCGGAGGAGGCGCGACTGTCGCGTGCACCCGATACCAGTTCCTGGTTCGGATTTCCCGCCCAGGCTAACCAAGCCTTCCATCCCTCCGGGGTCGATGAATTGGTACCAGACTTGTCTGGGAAGGATAAAGCGCTGACTTGTTCATCGTGTGGGGCACTGCAAGTCATTGCATGGCCGTATACGCATTCAAATCGCCTCCACGACATCCCGTAGAAGTAGAATGCGTGGCGCATCCCAGAAGGGATTGAGCAACGCCGTCCTTTATCCTTTATCCTTTTATCTATTTTTATTTTTATTATTTTAAAAATAAAAAGGCATTCAGGGTGTATGTATATTACTCCACATTCAATTATTCAATATTAGTCATTCGGGAAGCTGAACTAAAAATGCTGAACACTTCATTCTTATGTGTAGACACGTGATTCAATAAATTGGATCTCACCGATTTTTTACAGTTTTTAACTTGAGGTCTCATTTCACGAAATTCGAGCGAGAATGCAGTCACGAAAAAGTTGAATGTGGGCTTAATTACCTGCCACCTGAGGTTTCAAGAAAATGAGCTCCGTCTCTTTGAAAATTTTGGTTTTTATTATACCTGGTGCTGCTTCAGACACTGGTATTACGAACCAGTTTGCTTAGACCTATCCTAAGCTCTTGATAGTTCTACTTTGAGTGAATCATCAAATGATTACAGTGGAGCCGAACCGGAGAAGATCCATCGAACTCGACCAGAATTACGGGATCATTAGTGTCAAGGGTTTCAAAGTGGGTAAAGATGTTTGACATTGCTCCTCCAAGATGTTCTCTGATGCTGTAAATTTCGCACTACAGCTTAAGAATTCAGTTTAGAAGCCTAAGCTCTAGCCAGGAGTCGCACCTTCACACTGATTCTCGCTTTCAAGTGCGGTGGGCAGCAGTAGCATTTGTTCTTTGAATTTTCTTTTGCCTTAGCTACTGTACAGTATGACCCGGGCGGAGCTATTGGTTACGGTAGTCATGGTTGTAGACTTATAACCATAAGCTTTGTCATCGAAACACCTCATGCGTGCCTCATGGTGCGCATGTTCTCGTTTTTCGTTTAATTGCTTCTCTCGCAGTTCTAGTCGAGAGCACACATCACACGGATTTCTTGCCCATTTTGGAACAGATTTGCACTTTTCGTCTCACTTACGTCACACAGATATCGCCGCTTCCGCTCCTTCATTCGAAGCTGAGCTTCTACTTTGTTCGCATATTCAAGAACAAAAACATTTTCTCACCTTTCCTCGAAATTCATAGGTGACAAGTTTTTCTACATAATTTTTTCCCAACTCCTCGGTTTAAGCGGTCTAATTAGCAAAGGCAAGTTTATGGTATAGTTGTGCTTCCAGAATGTCGAATGTTTTGAGCTCTCGGATTCGAAAACAATTGAAAAAACGGTTTCCTGAATATTCGAATCCGAGTGCATTAAAGGACTGCAATTTTTCGAAGATTCGAAAATGGGTATATGTCGCAAAGGCGGGCAGCATTGGGAGATGGGATCGCCCAATCCAATCAGACGTACTGAATGGGTAGGCCATTCAGAGGGGACGTGCACGGTCAGTACCCCGATCGACTGGCATGTGTTCGGTTTATGCTCTGCGTATTATTGGCTGGTGCGCTCCCTCCTACCAATGCTGCTCTCCTTCGCAGCATGTGCCCGGGAATGAAAGTTCAAATTCGATTGAAAATCGTTCGAACACCTATTGGAACTGGTCATTAGGGCGGGCATAACTATAGGCTGAAGCTTTTAACTTGAAACATGAAACTTAGCTTGAAATGTACTCGAGCCCAGGGCAGACATTTTTCGAATGGTTTGATCTCTGAACACTGATGGTTTCATCTCTGAACGCTAATTCTTTTGCAAGCTGACATAGATAGTCTCGTTTCACGCAACGGAATCATAGAAAGAAAAAAGTAAAAAAGGGATCTATCCTAGTCGGGGGGCGGGCACATAACTAAATATTATGCGCCAATTGACTTGAGACTCAGCGGTTTCTAAACGACAAAATAGGACCTAAAATGACCAGTTTTGCCTGCATTCTACTTTTTGTGCAAGTGTGAAGCATCAACAAGCTTTTTGGAAACATCGTGCTGTTGTAAGGCTCACCGTATCGCCTCATGCGGTAGGTACACGATTGAATGCATTCTCAAAGTCGAGAAAAGGTAGAGCGGCTTCTACTTTTCGCGATGTCTCGACCAGAAGACGAGCAGCATTTATGGCACCGAAGGTGCCTCAGCCAGCTACGAAGCCGCATTGGTTGGTCGGAGGTTGGACGATATCGCGAATACGTCCAAATAGATAGAGTCGAATGTCTACTTAGAGTCATATCTCGGCCACTAACGACAGCATTTGCGACGTCGCTCCGCGTTAATGGTGGGTCAGCGAGCCTCTGAAGACGTCTAACAGGTTGAAACGTTAGGCCGCTCAATGAATTGATCCACGTTACAGCCTCGTTCGGCACAGAAACGTTGACACAATAAAGCCTCATAATTTATAGAATTTTTACTTGACTTTTATTTTGTACATGGAGGGCCGCCTGTGCAGTCGGAGGTGGCATAACAGGTTCTTGGTTCGAGTTCCCGCCCAGGTCAACCAACACTTCTATCCCTCCTGTGTCGGTGAGTTGGCACCAGAATTGTCTGAGAAGGATAAAGCACTGACTTGTTTATCAGCTGGCCACCGCAATCATGGCAGAGGTCATATCACCTGTATCACCTGTCATCCCGCTGATCATCGACTTGCTTGAGCGGGTTCCAGCAGCTTCTCCATTCGTCGCGTGCCAGGGTACTCCAATGGATCCTACTCGTTCGAGGGACACGAAGAGCGTCACATCGGTCGCACAGGGCTTTTACGAAGAAGTCCGACCAACGCGTTGGTGGGCGTCCTGGTGTTCTCTTGACATCCCGCGGAATCCAGTCGGTGACGGCTCTCGCCCAGCGGGTGTCTGCGAAGCGCATTACGTGTCCGGCCCACCTAATTTTCGACAAGTTGGCCCACGCGACAGCGTCTCTGATCTTCGAACGTCGGCGAAGCTCGGAACTCCGGAGGCCTTCTCTCACTTGCGTGAGTCGTATCACTCCGAGCATCGTCCTCTCGATTCCACGCTGCTCGACGCTGATCGCGTGTTCATCCTGCTTTCGTATGGCCGAGGTCTCCGAGTCGTATGTTAGGGCAGAAAGAACGCTAGAGTCGAATGGGTGGGCACGGAGTCGGACGTTGTTCGTCTTCTTCGCGACTTCTTCGACGGTCTTGAAAGCTCCCCAATCCGCTCGTTTCCTCCTGCTCAGCTCCGGGGCTAGGTCGTTAGCCATATTGACTTCGCGACCCAGATACACATGGCTGGAGCATTCGGAGATGTTCGTTCCGTTGAGCGGCAATAGGGCACCAGAAGCTTGTCCGTTCCAAAAAGAGGCCAAATCTGCATTCAAATCGCCTTCACGACATTCCGTGACGATAGAATGCGTGGCGCATCTCGAAAAGGATTGCTTGACGCCGTTCTTCATCGTTTTTATCCTTTAGAGAACATGAAGAGGGAAACAGTCAAAGCAGCGCAATCACAATACAACTCATAGCAGGAAGCACAACAAACAACAAATCGCGTACCAAAAAGGAGCCAAATCACTAAGCTACGTCAGGAAGTCTTTCTCATCGTCTTTGACAGTTCGGTAAAACTCGAAACCCGATGGAGAAGTGAAAATTGAAGATCTCCTTCTATTTTATGCTCTAGAAAACTGAATGTTCCGCTAACCACCCTAGTGTTTAGAGGTGAAAGTGTATAGAATCTGTGGAAGATGATGCGAGTCAAATCGCTTGTCCTCTGACATACGCAAGTAAATTCTTTCTTCTTCTGCGAAACTCAAAAGTGTACTTCACTTTGATACTTTGATGGTCTGATCTGAAAGATCTTGAGAATGAGTCTGCTCATCGCGTTGGCGGTCGTCCCAGTGGTCTCTTATGGTCTCTCGGGAGCCATTTTGTGACACGGAGACTCCATCTATCGTCCTTTCGTCGAAGCAGCGATATTTGGACTTCTTCATGTACTGCAGCGGGTCTGCTAATTGCGACTTCTCCATTAGCTCCGAGCTTCGTAGGCCTTCTTGTCATTGCTGACGAAGGTTTGTCCTCAGAAGACATCTCTCCAGTGTACGATGCGTAGTTTGCACTGCTCTGGCGATTGCCTTGTTATCGGGCCAGGTTTCCGTCGCGTAAAATATCGCAGGGAGTACAGAGGCGTTGAATATCGAGGCCCTGAGGCCGGCATCCTTGACCTGATCGGTGACGTCGCGAATCGAACCGAAGGCTGCCCATGCTGCGCGTCTCCTGCGGGCGATTTCAGGAGCGAGGTCGTTATCCATGTTCAGCTCTCTTCCCAGATAGACGTAGGAGTCGACCTGTTGTAGAGCGACTCCATTTAACCTTACGAGTCCCGTGTCACACCACTGGTTGACCATAAATCGCGTTTTGGACATATTCATGTCCAATCCATTCTTCATACCTGCCACATTGAGCTCGTTCAGCATTTCCTCGACTTCTGCCGTGCAGGTAGAGATAAGAACAATATCGTCGGCGAAGCGAAGGTTGCTGATCCGTTTACCGTCGACAAGGTAGCCTTTATTGTCCCAGTTCATCGTGCCGCTGTGAATAGCTTCGTGTCTCCCTGCCGTACTCCTTTCCCGATAGGAATTTTAAGCTTTCGATCGAACAGCTGGATGGTAGTCGATGTGTTCGAGAAGCATTCGTCGAGAAGTCGGATGTAGGGCGATGGTATACCAGCATGCACAAGCGCGTTCAGAACGGCGTTGATTTCCATAGAGTCGAACGCCTTCCGATAATCCACGAAGACAAGTACAAGTGGGAGGTGGTATTCGCGGCTCATCTCGATGAGCTGTGAGACAGTCTGAATATGGTCCATGCAGGAGAAATCCTTGCGAAACCCTGCTTGCTCCACTGGCTGATATTCATCCAAGCAACGCTCCATGCGGTTAAGCAGTATCTTGGTGAAGATCTTGTACACAACCGAGAGAAGACTGATGGGTCGATAGTTGTTGATATCCTCCTGCTGACCTTTTTTGAAGATTAAAACTGTTTTCGACTCCTTCCATGAGTCCGGAATCCTACCAAGTCGAAGGTAGTGGTTGAAGTGCTTGGCTAGAAGTGAGCAGAGGGCACTGTCACCCGCACGAAGGAGATCAGCAGGAATGCCGTCCGGTCCGGGAGCAGTGCCCGGCTTCATCCTTCTGATGGCATGAGCAACTTCTGATTCCAGAATGGGAGGTACTTGCTCAGCTAGTGGCATCAAGTATTTAGCACTCAGAACTGTGTAGAGGTCAATTTCAATGAGGGTCTTTAACGCTTTATTTTTATATTGAATGCGTCGTCATGCCCATACCTATCGAGGAGAACGTCATTTAAAGATCATGAATGAGCTTTCTAAGCTCCTAGTGAGCTTCTGTCCCGACTCCTAACTGCCTTGGTCTTCCTTAACTTTCGCCGTTTTCTGTGTTGGGGTTAGAGGTGAAACAGGATATAGCTGCTACTAAAATCCTCTACTAAAATGGATTCTTGCACCCAAAACGACTTCAATCTCTTATAGGTGGACATTTCCTGTTCATGAATGAGTTCTTCATAGCAGCTTCTCTGGAACGTGCGCTACCTTATCCATTTGCTGACGTCTCCTTACCCACAACATTGAAGCCACTTGAAGCCACTCCTTCCACTGATGCGAAGTTTGTGGAGACCTTTCAACTTCTACAATCGTCGAGTTTCTTTCGTTATAAACTCCACGAAACTACTCGAGCGTACTCGAGCTGCTATAGCATTACAGCACTGCACTTCTGGAAAATATGGAGAAGGTCTTAAAAATGTTGTATCACATTCTTCCGGATTATCTGAAGGAAGTCTTCAATAGAGATGTCGTATCACATTCCAAAACTGTTAGTCTGCAATAGGCACTTTATAATTCAATCGATTTTGTAGCAAGAAGCAGTAAAAGGACAATAGACCACCGAATGTAACAAGAAGGCAATCCATTGCTTCTTCGACGGATCTCTCCGACGCCGTTCTGTTTCAGGCCTCCAGTCATCCGCTTCAATGTAGACCTGCGACATCATGTCCAAGAGTAATGCGCAGGCGCATTCCAAGAAGCCTTCTACTTTGGTGTGCAGTAACGATTGAGAAGGCGGAGGTCTGATCACAAGGTGGACGAAATTCAACTCCTTTTGAGTATTGCAACCACCCCAATTGCCAGCCGCTTCATATCGAATTTCGGAAGTCATGTGGGCTCTTCACAGGCAGCCGGCGGAGTCTCAAGTGCCCCAGCAAATGAAAGAGAGACAAAAGATCCATTGGCCTAGCTGGAGCCCTTGCTTGATTCTATTAAACGCCCTTTCTTCATCAATAATACAACACATGCTATAACACTATTATGAAATGCATTTGTCCTCTAACAACTCGTACGGGCACAGTCAAATTGTATTAGGCTGGAAAAGAAAGCTTTCATTTTTTCAAAGATTTATTACCTCACAACTACAATGTCAAATCCATTGAGATAAACTCGATTTTGTTCCACTACATTTCTCCAAAGGCTGGGTACTTTTCTAGTTCCTCTCGCTCAAAGGACTGCAGTTCTGGAGTCGTGCCACTGCTGAATTCAATTTTTGAGGTCTTCATCCGTTTCAAAATACTCTCTCCAATTTCTTGCTTGAGAGCACGGAAGAGATGGAAGTCGGTGGGGCGAGGTCAGGGCTATACGGTGAATGTGGCATTACCTCCCAGCCCAGCTCCTTTATTGTGTCTCTTGTGAGTCTTGCAACATGTGGTTTTGCCTGAGTGTCTGACAGGACATGTGGAATCCAAGCTCCAAATTTCCATGCAAAGCCAAGATTCTTCAGATGGATTCCCACTATCCTGACACTTCGAGCTTCTCTGCCAGTTGACGTGTCGTCTGCCTACTATCGTCACGAAGAAGATGGAGTAGTTCAGTGTCGTCCAATTCAGTTGGCCTTCCTGACCTTGCTTTCTCCTCGAGTGAATAATCTCCCTTTAAAAACTTTCCAAACCACTCATAACAGGTGCGAGGAGTAGTAGATCTCAAGCCATATATATGGCTATTTGGTCTGCTGCCTGACGTGCTGTAGATCCTTGAATGAATTCATGAAGAATGACGTGGCGAAAATGGCCATGAGGTAGATCTGGCATTGAGTCCGGAAGATTGGATAGATGATGGATTGGATGGACGAAGTACAAGAAGAGCCTGGACCTGTGTCCGCGTGCGAACGGTAGACAAGTGTGATAGGATTGTGATATCAACAATCAATACTGGCTAGTGTGTTTACAAGAAGAACGGTAAAAAAACTTTTCGAAGTGTGAAGATGCTTTCTTCCAACCTAATAGTTGGGCTGAGTATGAGTTAGAAAGATAATATTTTTACTTCCTCAAAAATTCTACATTGAAATGACTTTAATGAAATAAATATTTGGAGGGATGAAGAGTTTGCAGTGTGTACTCAGTGAGCAGTACTGGCCAAATAAGTTTAATTGGTGGTATACATGAATGTAAATCTTGGGCTCTTCTCAGCTAACAGATTTATTTCGGAAATCACATGTTTTCCTTCCTTATTAAGTAGCCGATCGTGGAGTTGTCATGTTTTTTGCTTGTTAATTTCGTTGTTTTGTTATTGGCATATATAAAATAGCAAATAGTAGGTGAACTGTGAATTTTGAGTTAGGAATCGAAATATTTAACTTGACAGATTCATTTTAAACCGTTTTTCGAAGTACTTTTTAGCTGTACAGTAGGATTATCCATGATATGCCAGCTTGCCTGCTGAGTTTTCTCCAGCTGAAAAAGTGCTGACGACGAAATGTATTGCCAGGGTTTCCTTTAGCATTGTCCATTATTTATCTGCAAAAATGTTCCTTTCGAGAAAACCTCACTTCGATGAGTTATGGAAGGAGGCACTCGAGATTCGAATTCGAGAAAAGTGCAACGGTTTGCTGTTCAGGGGATGCTGCATGAAGCTGTTTGAAACGCACCACAAAAATAAGGCAAAGGACATCGTAGTCAAAGGACGGAGAAATTTACGAGAATAATTTCTCTGGGCACGTGCTGGCGCAGTTGAAGGACGCGGAGCCGGCTGTCGTGTGCTGCCCAAATCGAGTTTCTTAGGTTCCTAACCAAGCCCCCCATCCGTCCGGGGTCGGAGAATTTGTACCATCTTAGTCTGGGAATAATAAAGCACTGAATCGGCCATTTATTGGCTGAACACCGTGCAAGTAACTGTATAGACCCTCCCATTAACTGTATAACTGTATAGGTAAGTGAAGCTATCTCCACAACATCCCGTGAAAGTAGAACGCATGGCGCATCCCAAAACTTGGTTGAATAATGCCGTCCTTTATCCTTTTTAACCTTCAAATTTTCTAGATAAAGGATAAGGATAAAGTACGGCCACGGGATGCGCCACGCATTCTACTTCTACGGGATGTCGTGGAGGCGTGTTGAATGCGTATTTGGCCATACAATGACTTGCGGTGGCCAGCTGATGAACAAGTCAGCGCTTTATCCTTCCCAGACAAGTCTGGTACCAATTTACCGACCTCGGAGGGTTGGAGGGCTTGGTTGGCCTGGGCGGGAAATCCGAACCAGGAACCTGGTATCGGGTGCATGCGACAGTCGTGCCTCCTCCGACTGCGCCACACGCGCCCAAATTCTCTAGATGTAATAGCTATATCGATATGAATCGCTTGAGTGTTTAGAGTATTTCCGCGGCAGCATTTATAAGGGAAGATTAGATTAGACTTTACAGCTGTTAGGATTTGTTTTCTTTTACAATTTCTTTTAGGGTCTGGGATTTTGTCTATCACTATAGTGGTGGATGGAATAAAATCGCCTTCTTAGAGCTACATAATACCTTAATTAGGTCCAGTTTTATTGTAAACGAGGCTGGCTCTATCTATCGTAAACTTTCTAAGAAGACACCTCCCCCCTGACTGGAAGGAATGCTTCAAACGTAAAGTCTCGAACTTCACCTTGATGCCATAGTGTATTTTTATGTCGTTCGCTTCGTCTGTTTGCGTGTTTTTGTTCTTCTCTTGGTGTGTATTTGTGCTCCGTTATTGTTCTTTCGTTATACGACTTTTGGCTTGAGCAGCGTAATAAACCTGTACTTTCTTATGTATAGAAGTGATGGATGCTGTTGTCTATTCTAACGGTCCTAGTTTGGCAAATAATTTCAGCTTCAGACTGTTTGGCCAACTTGTGTCTAGTCTACTCTAAGAGAATTCACAAAGAGCCCCCAGAGAAGGTCGTTTGGGGCTCTGTCAGCGTTTTTCACCAGCACCGCGAATTTTTGGCAGACGGCTGCTTAAAAGCTGCACTTTGCATGGAACATTTGGGCTCGGGATGCTTCCCCCGAGGCTCTTGCCTACTGTCTACAAAATAACTGTGTCTGTATTGTCGCACATCACCGCTTGTACGCTCATGCTCCTGCTAGTCATATTCTTGGTGTCCTAATCGCCTTTGATATTGGTTGAATTAACTTGAGGTCGTTCATTTTAAAAATGTGTGCTGCTTTGTGTCCTAAGATGACAACGTTTGCGAGAAATAATAAAATGCTGCGTTTCCGAAGGCGACAACATTTTCCGGTTCAACGGCTTTAAGTTGTTTCCAAGCAATTGGTCTCGAAATCGTGTGAGATCAAGAGATTTCTCCCACAACGACAAAACGGCGCCTGGAATTACCCTGAGACTTGGAAGAACTTTACTGTTTGCGCTGTGGGAAGGTGTTAAATAGGCAGCCATGCACTCCGCTATTATGTAGAAACGATCATGTTTCCCTAACGCTATGTACGGATCAGCTTCACACCTGTTTTTGCCTGTGTATTCGAAGACTCTCAAAAAACGCCTACCATCTTGAATGTCATTTTGTGATTTCTAGTGGCCAGCATAGTTTCTCTTAGTTTAGTTTTTTTTCATAGTTTATTTTCAAGAAAAATAGACATCACAGTGGGGGTACACCAAGGGTCGGCTCTGAGCCCGTTCCTGCTCCTGCTCACGCTTGACTCTACAATGAGCCACCTTGAAAAAGGTCCTCTCAGGACGATCCTCTACGCGGATGACATCGCCCTAGTAGCCGACAACCAGGAGGAACTGGAGGAGAAGGTGCAGCTGTGGCAGAGAGCCCTCGCGGACAACGGTCTGCGGCTGAACGTGAAGAAGAAGAAGTTCATGAGCTCTAAGCGGTGCGATGGGTCGATCCTAGACTGCCAAGGGGAGGCGATCGAAGTGGTGGAAGAATTCCGTTACCTCGGAAGTGACCTATCCGAGGAAGGAAGTGTGAACCTGGCGGTCAGGGGACGGATAAACGCAGCCTGGCTCAAGTATAGGGAGCCCACAGGGATCCTCTGCGACCGTAGATGCTCCAGGACGCTCAAAGGCAAGCTCTATAGAACAATTGTAAGGCAGGATCTCCTCTATGGCTGTGAGTGCTGGGCCCTAGGTAGAGCGCAGGAGCGGCAACTGCACGCTGCGGAAGTGAGGATGCTAAGAAGGCATGTGGATGGACCCGTCAGGACAGAGTGCGAAATAAGGATGTTAACGCAGTGATGAAGGCGGCCCCTGAGGTTGTACGGACACGTCCTCAGAAGACCAGAGAATCACCCCATAAGGTTGGCCCTAGATTTCGAAGTACCCGGCAGGCGTTCGAGGGGAGTCCCAAGGAAAAGGTGGAAGGACGTCATCGAGAGAGACCTCACCGAAGTCGGCGCCAGGGCAAATGACGTCCTTGATAGGATGATGTGGCTACTGATCACAAGAACAGCGGACCCTGCGACTGCGCGGGACTAAACGCTCAAAAGAAGAAGAAGAAGTGGCCAGCATAGTTTCTGCAAAGGCACCTATACTGTGAAACAAACGCTGGACTCTTTAAGTTGCTGAACACGCAGCTGACTCGGAAAATGTTATAGTCTAAAAAAACAGTATTGTGATAAGTATTGTGATAAGTCAACGGGTAACCGTTGACTTACCACTTTGAAAGGAGGAGAATCGCGACGCGTGAAGCAGGTGTTGTAGTCACCTAAAAGAGGCCGAAGAAAGCGCATTCGATCCGCCTTTGGACCGAATTTGTAGGAGCCGTAGTAAGATACGGAAGACGCCCAACGTAGGCAGCCAATTCGACATTACATTTAGCGGGTCAGTTCTGCTGATTATGCGGCTGCTTCTTCTCCAACCGTGATTCCCTCCGAGTTCCGGCAAGCAACCTC
The DNA here is from genome assembly GCA_947359475.1 of Heligmosomoides polygyrus bakeri. NCBI lineage: Eukaryota > Metazoa > Nematoda > Chromadorea > Rhabditida > Heligmosomidae > Heligmosomoides > Heligmosomoides polygyrus. Next base: position 19,248,709 of record OX375867.1, read on the forward strand.
GTCGATAAAGGAAGAATTGTATGTATAGCACTTGGCCTCCAAAGGATTTTCTCGTCCACAACCTGAACCGGCTCTTCCCCGCTTCCTCTTGAAGTATGAGTTTGTTTTCAGCCGAATGAAAGGCCAAGTCCAACTGTTCCGTGATCTACTCGTTGTTCAAAGCCTCCAAATTCTCCACCAAAAGTGTTCCATGCAGTACCAGCAAAAAGTTAGACGGTGGCCAGCCAAGCAAGTAAGCGCGGCTTCTCTTATTCCGTGAAGGCCCCACACATTGTCTTCAATCCCAGCAAGTTCCCAGCTCACTCGGGTCGCCTTCGTTGCTATAAGTACTTCTTCTCACATGCATGCATTCCACAATTTTATCGCCCTATTTCCCGCGCTTTGTTCCGGAAATTGCTGGATCTTGTTATGTTTTTTTTAAGTAGCAGCCTAACTAGCAGGCTTGGACCAAGTAGTGCCAGCCAGTCACAGGATGATTGCGGTGAAGCTCAATAATTCACGCCGTTCTTTGATGCTGTTTCGTGACATTTTAGATGCCACCGATGACGATCGTAAACTGGAAAACTTTTTTGAAGAAGCCGCATCTAATTACGTATTGCTGGTGGTCTGGAAGAAACATGAATCTATAAGATACCTGGGTTTTTTGCAAGAAGTTGAGCATGCCGCTTTGTTGTATTAGGTTGGAAAAAAGTCTTTTCATTTTTTCAAAGATTTATTACTTTACAACTACAATGTCAAATCAATTGAGATAAACTCCATTTTGTTCCACTACACTTCTCCAAAGACTTGGTACTTTTCTAATTCCTCTCGCTTAAAGGTCTGCAGTTCTGGAGTCGTGCCACTACTGAATTCAATTTTTGAGGTCTTCATCCGTTTCAAAGTATTTCTCTCCAATTTCTTGCTTGAGAGCACGGAAGAGATGGTAGTCGGTAGGGGCGAGGTCAGGGCTAGACGGTGGATGTAGCATTACCTCCCAGCCCAGCTCCTTTATCGTTTCTCTTGTGGGTCTTGCAACATGTGGTTGTGCACTGAGTGTCTGACAGGGCATGTGGAATCCAAGCTCCAAATTTCCATGCAAAGCCAAGATTCTTCAGATGGATTCCCACTATCCTGACACTTCGAGCTTCTCTGCCAGTTGACGTGTCGTCTGCCTACTATCGGTACAAAGAAGATGGAGTAGTTCAGTGTCGTCCAATTCAGTTGGCCTTCCTGACCTTGCTTTGTCCTCTAGTGAATAATCTCCCTTTGAAAACTTTCCGAACCACTCATAACAGGTGCTATGAGTGATAGATCCCAAACCGTATATATGGCTAATTTGGTCTGCTGCCTGACGTGCTGTAGATCCTTTAATGAATTCATGAAGAATGACGTGCCGAAAATGGCCATGAGGTTGATCTGGAGTTGAGTTCGGAAGACTGGATAGATAATGAAGTACAAGAAGGGTCTTGACCTGTGTCTGCGTGCGAGCGGTAGGCAAGTGTGATAGTACTGTGAAATCAGCAGTCAATACTGGCTAGTGTGTTTACAAGGAGAACGGTAAAAAACTTTTCGAAGTGCGAAGAGACCTTTTTTCCAACCTATTACTAGTAGTTACTGTGCAACACTTTAAAGATAAAAGAATAAAGGTCGACGTCGATAGTTTGCTTCGGGAGACCGGTCATGGTTTCTACCTCTTCCGAATAACGTGCAGGCAGTTCGGATGTTAATGTGAGCTACATGTGCTATACGTTGTGGATAAACCAGGGGTCTATTCGTGGTAGATGCGGCACCGATTCGAGAACCCGATCGGAATGAAGTCTGCCAGATTCGAACCCCAGGTCCAATATGAACCCACGCGAGAGCGGCACTTTCTCGACTGCACTTCACGCATTCTTCATATTAACCATACCATATCGGCGCGTGTAGCGCAGTCGGAGGAGCTGCTGGCGGTCGCGTGCACCCGATACCAGGTACGTGGTTCGGATTTCCTGCCCAGTCCAACCAAGCCTTCCATCCCTCCGGGTTTGGCAAGCTGGTAGCAGAGTTGTCTGGGAAGGATAAGGGTCTGAATTGTTGATCGGCTGGCCACCGCAAGTCATTGTATGGTCAAATACGCATTCAAATCGCCTCCACGACATCCCGTAGAAGTGGAATGCGTGTCGCATCCCAAAGGGGATTGAGTAGCCTCGTCCTTTAACCGATATCTTTTTATATACGTTTTTATGTTAAAATGGACACTCTCCAAAGCATTTAAAATCAAACTGAAGAATTTCCGCACTAAGAAGAATGTTCTTCATGCCGGACACTTTCCAGAATGGCTAAATTATTTTTTCTCCAAGAAAAATGTACTATGTACTACTACTTTTTAAGAGAATTTACTGAAGTCTCCTAGAATGTGAACATTCAATGAAGTTTTACAACTTTTTTCTTCAAAGGAAAATCAGTCTATCTTAGTGATTCTCAAAAGCGCAGAAAGAGCAATTTTTCAAATGGTTAAAAAATGAAACTAAACCTAAAAAGAGATCGCGTCATGCATTGGTCGAGCTGGTCGCAATTTTTATTTGAGTGATGGTGTAGATGCAGCTTACTTGAAGCATCAAAGTTAAATCAAAAGGTAATACGTATTATATCAGTGCTAATTTTTAAAGTAAAGCCTAGCTAACATAGCGTCTAAATTTCGTTTCAATTCTGTCGTTTTTGAGGTACAAGCCATGAAGGTCTGTGCTACGAAAACATGGGTTTTTGAGTCGCATTTCTTTCCCTAGTGATAAGAGCTCCAATCAATCCACGAATTACACTTAAAACTTGGAGAAAAGAGGCAAGATTTGGAGCACTAAAACTGCGGAAACTCTCGATCCGACCTAAGGGAATGCCAGAAAAGGAATCGGTAGTATCCATTCCAGCGCGTCGTCGAATTCCCTCATAAATGGCGACCAAGGGTATACTTATACCATGATGGAGGATCCAGCAAATGGGAATCACAGAGGTGCAATATATCTGCTCAAGGCACACTTGAGCCGGACTCCAGCGTCACGTGGAGAGCTCCTAGCGTATATTGCATTTCCAGCGGGCTGAGCAAGAAAGCTTGTCACCGCGTTCTTCTGCCTACTACGACTCCCTGCGGCTCTGGGGTGCTTGTCTCTTTCATCAGTCTTTCATACTTCCGGTTCTTTAGCGGAAGATCCCGATAGAGTCAGTGGGGAAGGGGGGGGGGGCGTCTTGATAGCCATTTATGAAGAAAATTTAGGCCTTCTTACAGAATAATTGGAGCCTGTAACACCTCATGTGCACTTCGCCTTATTTATTTATTTATTTATTCATGACGTTCGCTAAGGCCAAACGTGAAAATACAAGGTAAGGATAAAAACGCATAAGCTCAGTCAAAAACAAACGAATACAACCGAAGGCACTCATTGCATACGCAAAAGCAGCTTCTTGAAGCCGTACAAGGATAGACCTAAGACTTCCTCATTTGTGTTCAAAATGTGGTTAAACTCCTTTAAATTTCTGTAGGTGAAAAAGCTTGCTCGGGCTCGCGATTTTGCCACCTTATCGGTCGTAACGTAGTGTGGGAGGCGCCTCCGAACGCAGCGCCGCTTCATCTCCATCAAGAATGCCGCAAAGTGCGTACAGGATGCGGAAAAATTACCCAAATAAAGGTATCACCGTGTAACTTCAACACAAATGCGGATTTGACAATCAAACTTAACACATAACTTCTATATTCCCTTATTAATAAAAACGTATCAAAGTCATTCGAAGTGGTCTCCTTTCTTATGAACACAAGTACTCAGACGAGTAACGAACGCATCACACGTGGCACGGAGGTAGCCCTCGCTCATTTCGTTCCATACTTCCGTCAGGGAAGCTTTCAGAGAAGCCAAGCTTGCGTGTCGACTAGAGTAAACTTTGCTCTCAATAACTGACGAGGCAGGGAAATCGAGAGGATTGAAATCCGGTGAATTCGAAGGTCAGTCTTCGTGCGCAATAAGATCCGGGAGCTCACGTTTGCATCACTGCTGCGTTGTCGTCGCCTTGTGTGCAGGCGCAGAGTCCTGCTGGAAGCACCATCTTTCATTACCGAAGTGTGCATCGGCCCAGGGTTTCAAAATCGTTTTCTGGTACTCGTCACTGTTAATTTTGACGCCGGATTCGACAACAACTAATGGGGACTTGCTGTTTAAAGTAATCGCACCGCAAACCATAACTGAAGCCGGATGTCCCGTTCTACCGACCAGATCCCCATCTCTGATAGCAGCTCCAACATTCTGTGAGAGAATGCGATCGTCTTGACGATTCACCGTTGGTTCCAGGGTGAAGACTTTCTCATCAGAAAAATGATCGCGCGGTGCGTGCCATTCGTTCCGCTTCAGCAAGTTCTTGCATCTTCGTAGTCGCTGAGCTTTCATTCTCTCACTTGGCATGTGAACACGTTGAATACGATATGGATACATCTTAAGCTTGTTCCTGACGATGGTTCTAACACCGCTTGCAGAAATATTGAGTTCTCGAGCCATTTTTCGCATCGAACGGCGAGGATTACGACGCATCCGCTCGCGAATCTCTTTTATCGTTTCCGGAGTGATAGCAGTCAATTTCCTACCTCGTCCAGTCCTGTCTGATAAAGTACCAACCTCCTTGAATCGTTTTATGGCATCATGCACCGTTCGTCGAGGAGCATTGAGAACTTTGGAGATAAGAACAGCGCTGCGACCGGAAAGGTGTAGACTGATGATGGCCGATCGTTTCGGATTTCGCTTTGCCATTACCGCTCTGTAAGCATTCATGGGCTCAAACTTGGAATGAATTTGTGTATGATATGAATGTATAACATATTCCAATATGGAGCTCGGAATCCAGTTCTGCTAATAGTTGTGGACTGCGTCGTACCCAATGCGGGTATTTTTTACACACCCTGTGCTTTGCGAGAGGTCCGGTAGGGGAAGCGTGCCATTATCACTGTACCAGATGCCCGTTCTTAAACCCATCTCCTAGCTCATCCCGTATCACGGGGACAGCAACCATCAACAACTGTCAAGATTGCTTACGCAGGAGTCCGAGGGCTGGAATGCTGTGAAATCCTCCCCTCATCCTCTACTTATCAACGATTATCTGTTAAAGAGGGATAGATTGATGCCTTCCTTTATTTTTTATTATCTAGTGCTTAGTGCACAGGATGAAGAAATGTGACTCATCCGCGTTGTAAAAAGTTTGATCTGGTCCGCCTCGAATCGCGTGTGCTATTTACACTAGCCAGAAGAGTGAAGGCTTGAAGCGGAGGTGGTAATTTTTTTAATATGTACTCGATCTATCTTGTTTCTCTTATGAGACTCCTTCCTTCTTCAGGACGTGATTTGAATTGGCATAAATAAATAAATAAATAAATAAATAAATAAATTAGACTATTGTAGTGACCCTCTGCTATTAGGGACTGAGTGTCTATTTGTTTAAATTCGTCTTCTTCACTCCTCTGTCAATCCTAGCCAGCTTGTTTACTAGTAGTTTTGTTGTCTACAGCAATTTCACGTCAAACTGGTCACTTTTGAAACCAACTGGACACTTTGCAAACCAAATTGGTCGCTTTTCGAATCAAAGTGGACGATTCTGTAAGCGAGCGTGACTCTTCTGAAATCGAAAACGAACATCCTCTAGTTCAAAACGAACTTCTTTCACAATATAAAGAAAATATTTCAAAATTAAAATAAGGTCTTTCTGAAACGCTTAGAAGAAGAATTATTCAGATTTTTAGTACGAATTCCTTTGCAATTTCCAAATCCACCTTTCCTTGTAGTGTTTAAAATTTTATATTTTTTAAGGGAAAATAGTCAACTTTTGAGCTCTTTCGTTCCGTATTTCATTTTTCGCCTCTCTCGAAAAAATTTCCACACATCCCCGTGAACCAGTATGTGCGTGAAATCAGCTAACAGCATTATTTAAAGTTTTGATTTACAAAGTCTTGGATTTGAGCAGCAATTCTGCTTGCCCGATAGTACCTCTAGAACAGTTCTCTGTCTGATACGGTTTTTAGAATGTTTTGGCGGACAACAGGAGGAGATAGAGTGCTCTACGATTGACCTAAAATTCATTCGTGTTCAGATTGCCGGTGGCATCCCGAGATCGAGGTCACAATCATAGGCTCAGAGGTGCTACTAGTGGAGAATGCTAAATAACTTTCCCCACCGCGAAGTTACGCATTATCCTTTACTATAGACCCAATTTTTTTTGGTCAAGAGGTTGTACCTTCCGCCTAAGACTAATCAGTTTCTGCTTCTCGTCGCTTAAATAAGCCATAAGTAACCTTGAGTAAACGAAATTTCCGGTCTAACAAACATTTGCACAAACGAGGTTGAACAAAAGAGCGCTGTTCCGCTGCAAAAGCTCCGCATCAGAGTTGGAGTTCCGTCACGACGAGACCGGAACTGCATTTCCACTGTGACCAGAACTTCAGCGGGTCAATGCATGAGACGTTCTCCTTGGGTGCTGTTGAGCCATACAGCGCTGATGCACTTGCTTCCGTCATCGCTTGACATATGCGTCGGATTTTTTAAGGCGGCCACTTCCGGTGGAAGGAGAAGGAGCTGTTCCTTTGTTTGCCTTGTCGTTGCAAAATTGGCTTGTGGTCTTCTCATTTCAAAAAGTGCACCAATCACCTGAAAGAAGGAGGGCGAATGCCCTGCTTATTTTTAGTCGTCTGCAGGTGGTACTCATTTAATATTCTTGTATGTGCGTCTGAATATATGATGCAGCTTCTACGTGTATAAAAGAACTTCACATCTAGCCGCTCTCCTTTTCGCTGCAGAAGGACGCAAGACGATTCATCCATTCTCTCTACTGCCTATCGAGTCGCGGTCTCCACCTAGTTTTAGGTCTACTCCAAGGGTCGACACTAAGTACATTCCTTTTTGAACTATTTCGAGCAATGTGAAGCGCTAGGCGCAATCAACGAAGATGCTTACTCTCGCATGCACTCCATATCGATTCAAGGTTCGACTAGCGCCTAAGGTTCCTAGGTCAATAGAGCCTTCCTGTTCTACAGGTTCGATAAATTGGAACCAGACCTAACTACGAAGAATAAGAGGAACGGTGCTCTGGCTTGTACAGCGAACTTTCATTGCAAGTTATTGTGTAAGCTTAACAAAGGAGAAAGGACGCCGTTGTTCAATCCCTTTTGGGATGCGCCACGCGCTCCACTTCTACCGGGATGTCGCGGAGGCAATCTGAATTCATATTTTGCCATACAATGACTTGCGGCGGCCAGCCGATGAATAGGTCGGCGCTTTATTGTTCGTAGACAACACCGGTACCAAATCATAGACCCATAGAGGGAGGGAAAGACTTGGTTAGCCTGGGCGGGAGATCCGAACCAAGAACCTGGTATCGAGCGCAAACAACAGTCGGCGCCTTCCCCAGCTGTGCTACACGCGCTTAGTCTAAGCCTAATACGCATTTAAATTTCAGCTCTTTCCTTTATCGGTGAGGTGTGCTACACTAGCCCTTCTCACGTCAACAATTGGTGCACACCTAATTGATTTGTAGTTAAACACTTCAAATGTGTGGGCGTTATAGAGGCAAAGGATAAAGCATAAGGGTCGGAGTTAACTATTTTCTGTCTGTGATGCGCCACGCATTCTATTTCTAATGGATAAGTGAATATTTCATTCTTCTCATACAAGTCTGCTCCCAATTCACCGACCTCCGAGGGATGGGGTGACTCGGTCAGCTTGGACGGAATCCGAACTAAGAACCTCCACTCAAGGTGCAGGTGTCACGAAGTGCCTCCTTCGTGTGCGATACGCACCTTGCATCAGAAAACCCAGTATGCCGCCTTTTTACAATCAGGATAAAGGATAAAGGACGGCGTTACTCAATCCCTTTTGGGATGCGCCACGCATTCTATTTCTACGGGATGTCGTGGAGGCGATTTGAATGCGTATTTGGTCACACAATGACTTACACGGAGTCCCTGGGATGAACAAGACAGAGCTAAACATCAACTAAGCATCCTTCAAAGATAAGTCTGGTACCAATTCTTTCCCGGAGGGATAGAAGCGTGGTACCAGGAACCTAGTATCGAGTGCACGCGACAGCCGGCGCCTCCTCCGACTGCGCTACACGCGCCCTCTTTTTAGCTTTTTGCCCAGTTAGCTCCGTCGGTAGAGCACCAGACGTTTTACAATACATTGAAGTATTTCTAACAACTTACACACATTCAACTAACCCTTGTAAAAAATTCGTTTTTATTTTTGTTTAAGCCTCGAACGGCTGTTATAGGAGACAGTAGTTAAAAGGATGTTTAGTTGCTGCCAAAGTTCTTGCGCCAGGCAGGACTTGAACAAGCACCTTCTACGTTCTTTCTGAGTGCTGATAGGTATGCAGTAGGCAGGAAGATATTGATGATGTTCTGTGAGATCAAATATGCTGATGGTGTGTTCTGTCAGGAAAGCAGAATGTGCGGGTTCGAGCCTCACCTGGTGCAAGACTATTGCTCGCAACGAAACATTCTTCCAACTACTCTGGTAGGAAAATCCAGACACGACTTTTTATTACTTCCCGATTGCTTTGTCATCATATCTAATTTTGCTTTCTATTCTCTAATTTCCACTTATTTTCTGTCATTAGTATTACTAAGCTGACCTTGTGATAGTAAGGCATAGTCAATAAGTAAATAAATAACTACGTAAATGTATAAATAAAAAGCCACAATTATGGGATTCAAGATAGAAGGTAATCGTAATTGATCAGTGTTAGACGTAAGAAAGGATAGAAGACGAAAACGGTGTTTTGTTCTACATATGAATCCTTCTTGGGATGCGCCATGAATTCTACCTCTTCAGGATGTCGTGCAGGCCATTTGAATGCGTATTCGGCCATACAATGAGTTGCGGAGACCATGGGATGAACAAGACAGAGTTTTGTCCTTCAAAGGTCTGGTACTAATTCACCATCCCGAAGGGATAGAAGCTTGGTTGCTCTGGGGGGGGGGGGGAAATTCGAACCATGCACCTGACATCGGGTCCACGCGACAGTCGGCACCTCCTCCGACTGCGCTACACGCGCCCAATTTAATTCAGTTCAGAAAATCCTTAAATAATGGTCTGTGGGATTTGTGATGAGCTCTTTCGTCGTACTGCTCGGCGGTCCCTATCGCGCCCTCTTCCGCTGAACCTCGTCCTCGTTGTAGAAATGCTCACTGGATAACGAGCCTTCCCCTGCAGCTCTTCCTCTCCAGAAAAAGTGATGTCAAGCTTTATCGGCTGTTATCCGGACTCCTGATTTGAAGCCCTGTCGACACGTGCTCGTCTTCGCCGTCAATAATCCGTGTCATGCTGCACTAGTCGCCGTCGACGAGGCGGAGCTTATGCCGTTCATCAAGTGGGGCACATCTCTGTTAGTGCAGAATAGATAGTCTCCCGGCAAAATCTGAGCTTTTAAGGCGAAGCAGATGACTCAGATGATGAGCAGATGAAGTTGCCAAGCTTCTTCCCTCAACGCCTAATAAAGAGGGGGGGGCTGCTGTAGGTGCGCTAAATCACAATAGTAAACGAGGTGAAATAATTCAGATAGAATGATACAGATTGGTGGAAACTACAGCTCAAAAACTTCTAACACTTTTTGCAACTCAAGTGGGGTTCTTCTTAATGGGAGGGAACGAACTTCATTCTGACGACAGCAAAACTGAAGGTAACCTAGTTTACAAAAGCAACACTTTGATCTAGCGTACTAGAGAAACCTTTCGCAATCCTTAGTCGGGAGAGGACACAATATTTACGCTTTCTTTATTTTTAGTTTGCCACCTCCGTTTAGCATAGACTCATCATGAGAATTTGTGTCTGAAGTCCGAGTTTCTTTCTAGAAAACTTTAAATCTGCTGCTTTTTCATAAAAAAAATCAAATTAATAAAACTCGAGAAAATTTGTTGAGGGTACGTTTAAGAGCTTAGAGATATGTAACAGAAAGATTGAAGCTCAGTAAGCTTCCGAAACAATAAGATAAAAAGCTGAAGTTTTATAACGTTCAAAAGAATTGTTGTAAAGGAATTTCACACAGAATTAAATAAATAATGAGGCATAGAGACTCAATGTTGCTACTTACCTAGTTGTTATCTCTCGCACAGACTGCGTCTCGAGAGCTACCCTTAGGTTATTACGAATGACGATTAAATTGGCATTATTCTCATTATTCCTTGCCAAAAACCTATAATTTTTCCCAGAGCCTGCTAGAACTGCAACTACCGGAACGGTCGATGTCACGACGGGGACAGCGCTGCAAGTTGGGGGCCAGCTAACCAATCGAACCAATCAGAGTACCGACAGATCACGCATCATCCAATTAGGGTACTGACCGTACACGCCAGGACTAGCACGCCCATTCGAAGCGGTTTGATTGACTGGCACTCCACGTCTCAGTGCTGCCCACATTCTCGACTAAGGCTTTAGGAAACATATTATATACCGTTTTACGAAAACAAGAAAAACTGTTAAGTTAAAGTGAAAGTAGCGCTGGATCTTCCATACCGTATTTAGATTGAAGTGTACGTGACAGCGCAGTTGGAGGAGGCGCCGGCTAACGATGATAAGGATGCTGTTTGACAGAGGCTATACATGGACCAGAATCGACGTTCTCGGATCGGGTCTTATCCAAGCTGTTCATCCGTCCGGGTTCGCTCAATCGGAACCAGAACTCTTTGGTTACCACGAAGCTGGCTAGCCGCATCATATGGCTCATACGCATTCAAATTGCCTTCGCGAAATCCCATGGAGGTAGAATGCGTGGCGCACCTCATCGAAACGGCTGATTAACGCCGGCGTTTACACTCTTTAACGTAGAACGATTTTTAGGCTTTTGTTAACAATAGCAGCGTAACGGTGCTGTTTGACAGAGGCTATATGGTATCGGGTCCTGATTTCATAGCTTCCTCTTCTGTTTCCGCCGAAGTGCAACGAATGCAATAAGAAGTAAGGAATGAATTGGAAGTTCGTAATGGACATCATGTGAGTAAAACGCACGGCTCTAAAAAATAGAAAGCTTCTTGTCATCCAAGCCTCAATTACTGAGCAGTTTGTTAAAGAACGGGCGCGTGTAGCGTAGTCGGAGGAGGCGCGACTGTCGCGTGCACCTGATACCAGGTTCCTGGTTCGGATTTCCCGCCCGGGCCAACCAAGCCTTTCATCCCTCCGGGGTCGGTGAATTGGCACTAGACTTGTCTGGGAAAGACAATGCGCTGACTTGTTCATCGGCTGGCCCCCGCAAGTCATTGAGTGATCAAATACGCATTTAAATCGCCTCCACGAATCCCGTAGAGGTAGAATGCTTTGGTGCATCCCAAAAGGGATTCAATAACGCCGTCCTTTATCCTTTCTCCTTTATTGTTAAAAATTTCAAGTCTCTTGAAAAATAAAAACTGTAATTTACGAAAACCAGGAAAACCCTCAGCTTCTTGTTCTTCTCCAGCGTCTGTCCCGCCACTTCGTGGAGGGGTATGCTGTTCTGGTGTCATGACGCCACCTTTCTAGGTCCAGCGCTAGATAAGGGTGGACACCAGCTACTCTCAAGTCCATACGTAACGTATCAGACTAGCGGTGCTTCGAGCGCACTCTAGGCCGAGGAAAACGGTCAGTTCAATTCAAATATTAGCCTGAAGCACTTCAACATGGCCTTTCCGAGACGTCGTTTTATTTGTCATCTGGCTGGAATGACAATAGAAAAGAACGATGTCTGCGTTATCCCTGTCAACTGTTCAATGAAATATTTCCTTTTTTCCTTTGACAACAATGTGTATCTATTGAGGTGGACCGGAGCTCTAGTTAAAAATTGTGTTCTGTGAGTATAGCCTTTACAGTGTTCCATTCTGCTGTTTTGTCTTTTCTATGCTTTACGGAGAAATTTTAGGTAATTGTCAATTTTTGTTGTTTTTAGTATATAAGTCCACATTAATTTTTGTTTGATATAAAGATATAAAATATCTATCGAAGGAGCTTGGTAGTATTGTAATACGGCTTCTCAGCATTTCGAGTTTTTTTTCAGTAGCAGCCTCTGATAGAAGCTGTATGTTGTATGTATTAGGTTGGCAACTAATTTCGTGGACTCTAAAGAATCATCAGCAAAAGTATTTTTTAACAAATAACTAATGGCAATCATTAATCAAAATAAGATCCTTCGGAACGCAGAAGTGCTTCCCATACATCAGGTAGCTGGTCTATCCCACGGCCATAGAATTATTGTGCTTTTAAGGCCAAGAATCTTTGGAGGTGCATTTTGACCCGGTCCACATTATTAAATCGTCTTCCAACCAAGAAGTACTGCTCCGAACTAAAAATGTGGTAGTCGCTCGGCGCAAGGTCTGGGCTGTAAGGTATATGAGTTTGACGCTCCCAGTCGAGCTCTTCTATTTTTGAGGCGTCCGGTTCGCTGCGTTCTCTCCATTTGGTGGTGTCAAGAAGGTATTAACTTCTGGAAGCTCATCAAGAACGCTTCCAGCATTAATCATCACCCGAAATCTACTCTTCTCAGCCTGGCCGCGCGCATGCTGAATTCCGCTAGAATCGGTTCCGACAGATTTTCAGGAGCGGAATTATCTATCAGCAATATAATACCAGATCTCACGTCGCGAGTCGGAAGCTTCAAAAAATCGAAGACCTTGGCTGGGAGCGTCAAACTCATCCACCTTAAAGCGCAGGCTGTGCGCCAGGTGACTAGCATCTTTATAGCACGCTGCAGCACTTCTTGGTTGGAGGACGATTTATTAATGTGGACCATGCCAAAATGCACCTCCAAGGATTCCTGGCTTCAAAAGCACGAGAATTCTACAGCTGTTGGATGGGACTGGTAGCTGATAAATGGGAATCAGTTTTGCCTTCCAAAAGATCATACTTTGATTGAGAGCTGTTATTTGTTATTTGTTTATGAATACTTTTGTTGAAGGCGCTTGAGAATCCACGAAATTAGTTGCCAACCAATAGATTAGGCGATTTGCTACTTGTGCTTGCATTATGCTAAATGTCTTGAAGAAAAAAACCAACATTGCTTTTGTTATAGCTTTTATCGTTTTTCCCATCTATTCTTTGCGGAAGACTCTAAAAAATCCGATTTTTTTCAATCACAAAAATTTTCCTAAAGGATGAAAAATGTAGTAGTTCGCTCCATTCGGTTGGAAACTAACGCGCCTGAAGCTTCGACGGTATCATTTGTGAAAGATTTTCAACACTAAATCAACAAAAAGCAGGTGGTAGCGCAACTCGGGGTATCGTCGGCTGTCGCGTGAATCCCATTTCACTTTTCTGGTCCGGGTCCCGCCGAGGCGAACCACTCCCTCCACTCCTCTGGGGTCGACAAAGTGTTGCAACACTGCTCAATGAAGCATTGTCTTGTCCACCACCTGACCAAACTCATTGGGTCAAAATGTTTAAAAAAGTAAAACTCGAAATTAAACACCTACACAACTTTCCGTAGGTGTAGAATGCGTGGCGCATCTCGCGAACTGATTAGCTAATGCGTCCTTTATCCTTTACCTAAAGATTCTGATATCTAAAGCCTCTTTAGCCACATGTAGGTGTCTGGTATTTTCGCATTTTCGCCGCATCTCCACGATATCCCGTAGAATTGGAATGCTCGGCCCATCCCGCAAAGAGTTTGTTCAACGCCGACCTTTCTCTTTTGTTCTTTACGGTTCCATGCTGTTCTCTTAATCCTCGATCCTAATGTCTCAAGCGTAGAATGGGCATAAATGATAAGTAAACAGGTCAATAAACAAATAAACAAATCGCTTGTGCCACTTGACGTTTCCTTGATCATCGAAAGGCTCGAGCAGGTGTCTGAAACTGCTCCATTCGTCACTTTCGCTTACCGTAGAGGCTCAGTGGATCCCTCCTCCTCGCTAGAAGACTCGGAGTTCTTATCTGACGGCTTTCACTAACAATTACGTCTTCTATATTTCTATAATTTCTTAGCTGTGTCTGGTCCTGGTATGGGTAAAGGCTATATGTCGAGTACATAGGTGAGCAGCGTTGATAGGTGGGAACGCCTAAACCAATCAGGGCGCATTGAATGGGCATGCCGTTCAGAGAGGGCGTATTCAGTCGGTACCCTGATGGGCTGGCATGCGTTCGGTCTATGCTCTGGTTATTATTGGCTGGCGCACTTCCGCCTACCAGTGTTGCTCACCTACGCGAAATGTACCGGATAAAGATCACCTGCCGCAACTAGGATAGGTGTCGTTCTTCCTAATTGTCGTATGAGAACCGGTCCCCATGCTCTGTTAAGGAATCTCACCTCCGGAGTGTTGCGTGAACGTGAGATGCGAGAGAATTCCTCAAATGTACGTTGTTTTCGTAGGCTGTGTATATGTATTCGCAACCTAGATGGCTCATATCCACCCTTCCGCCCCAACCTGCACGTACTTTGAAGAAGCTGTTGTTCGAAGCTGCTCAAAGAACGACAGCTGCAGTTTTTCTAGCCACGCTCGAGATTTTTATAGTCTCATTAAATGGCTTGCGAAAGGAATACATGAGGGCACGTTACCTTTTAAAAAATGCCCTTTCTCCGTGCCGTTCGCAGCTTCGTCTACAAATAAAATTGACGCTTCTTTGCTCACCTCAATTACTCGCCGTGTATCATGTGCGCTAGCCATTGCGCTGTTTTCAGAGACGCTCTCGATTTACACAGCTTTCTATGCACAGCTTGCTAACAACGAGGCGTTCTATCGTGTTTGATGCGCGTATCCTACGCCATAGAAAAGATTATGGCCGATTTTCAACCATTTTCGAGTGGAGCAACCAAGAATTTACCACAAGGGGTTTCATGTCTGATGTACGTCTTCGCTTCGCTGAGGACATCGTGCTCAAAACACCGAGCATCAGCCAGGCGGAGCGAATGCTGGCCGACTTCGGTGGTGTACGTGGGGACATTGGACCGCAGCTGAGTCTTACGAAGACGATGTTCATAAGGGACGGACGAATCTCTGATGACGCATTCTCGCTCAACGGAACGAACATCTCAGAGTGTGTTAGAAGGATATTTAGTTGCGATCAAAATTCTTGCGCCAGACGGGACTCGAGCCAGCGCCTTCTGTTCTCCGGGCAGCGATGCTACCTACGCCTTTTAACACCTTCTGACACCTTCTATCTTCTATAACAGCCGCTCTAAGCCTAAGCAAAAATGAAAACATCTCCGAATGCTTTAGCTGCGTGTATCTGGCCCGCGAGGTTAACATGGCCAACGACCTAGCACCAGAGCTGAGCAGGAGGAAAAGAGCGGTTTGGGGAGCTTTCAAGAGCGTCGAAGAAGTCGTGAAGAGGACGAAGAACGTCCGACTCCATGCCCACTTACTCGACTACACTACTCTTCCACCGCTAACGTACGCCTCAGAGAGCTGGGTCATACGAAAGCTGATGAACACGCGATCAGCGTCGCCCAGCGTGGAATCGAGCGGACGACGAAGGGAGTGACACGATTAACGCAGTCAAAGAAGGCCTCCGGACTTGGTTACTATTTTTCTAGACGAATTCCATTAATCAGATCGGTAGGACTATTTTTGTTTACTTGTTATTGAGCTAATCTATCGGTTTCCTGTTTCAAAAAGATTCCTACACCTTCTGGCCCAAAATCAAGCTCATTTCACTTATTTTGTTTACCATTTGTGAATTCCGTAAAGTGACCATGAATTAAGTATTAAGTTTATTACGTTCGCATAAGGTAAGCGTGTGATACAAAACAACAAACAACAACAAAACAACAACAAAAACAACAACAAAACAGCGTTGAGATGGTAAAACACAGTGCAGAAGAAATCAAATCAAAAACCCAACAAATACAATCGTCCACAAACGGAGTAAGACGAAATGACTGGTCCCTATCAAAAAACTAAGAGATACTATGAGTGTGCAACATGTCCGACACCACTCTTTTAAACTGACTCAGATTCAACTTAGCAGTAAGATTTTTCGTGACTTTAAGGTAGGCGCTACCTGCCCTGACAGTAAAAGACTGCGCACGTACCCTGGTTTTGGGTGGCTTAAGACTTATCTTAACAACCGGCCCTCTAGATCTGGAGGCAGCGGTAACGAAAAAATTTTTTGGAGCATAAAGACCTGAATTGTGCAGTAATCTGTGAACCATGCATAAATCAAATACCTTCCGCCGAGACTCCAGCGTATGCAGCCCCAAATATTTGTTCCTTATAGATGCATTGGGAATTTTTGAATAAAGAAAACCGCCGATTCTTACAAGAAGCTTTCGTGTGTAATTATTCTGGACCTTTTCAATAGCATGTATATTTTTCCTTGTGCTAGGACAAAAGACCGTTGAACTGGATTCTACTATAGGGCGAATATAGGTTTTGTATGCTTTAACTAGGGCAGATTTATTTCTAACTGAAAGTGCTTTGAAAATTGGAAAAGTTCTGATCTTGGCCAACTTACACCTCGACAGGATGTGATCGGAAAAATCGAGCTTATGGTTGTAGCAAAAGCCAAGATCCCTAATCATATCTACCTGTCTGATTGCCATTCCATCAATCATGTATGTATGCGGTGGGAAACCAGAACCCAATCGCATTGAGGTAGTCTTATGGGGGGCAAGAGGAAGTTGCCATTTATTGGACCAATCAACCAAAGAGTCTATAGCATTTTGTAACCTATTTATATCTTGTTGCTCACGAAGAACCCTATATATTTTTATATCATCCGCATAAATTTTTACAGTTACTCCAACACGCTGAAACATGTCTGGTATATCTGAAATAAAAATGTTAAATAAGATGGGCGATAAAACTCCACCCTGCGGAACGCCACTGTGCATATGGCAAATTTTCGAAAAAGTATCCCCCAATCTAACCTGAAATGTTCTGCCTGTGAGATAACACTCAATCCATTTAGTGAGAAGAGGGTGAAACTTCAGCAGTCTTAACTTGTACAGTAATTTACTGTGAGACACTCTGTCAAAGGCTTTTGCAAAGTCAAAATAAATGACGTCACAGCAGCGCTTACTATCGAGCGCTTCTGTCCAATCATTCAAGCATTCATTTAAGTTGGTCTCAATCGAACGTCCTGGAATAAATCCGTGCTGGCAATCTGATAATATATTATTTGTAACCAGATGATGCATTATGCATTCTTTGATAACTTTTTCAAATACTCTGCAAAATATGGACGTAATACTTACTGGACGATAGTTTTCAGGATTTGAGGCAGGTTGCTTTTTTAAAATTGGGGTAATAAACGAATGCTTCCAGCGAAGTGGAACCTCACTGTACATTAACAATTGGTTGAAAATATAAGTGAGAGGACCACTAATAACACCCGCTACTTTTTGAATAAACAAAAAAGGAATCTGGTCGGAAGTGAACGAGGATGATTTAGGCCATTTTGCTAACAGATTGTGCACTTGCTGAGAATCGAACCAAGGAAACTGTTCCATAGTAGTATTACAAGTTATAGTGCACCCAAGCGGCATAGTTTCATTATCTGTAACAAAAAAAGTTCTGAAAATAATCAGCTAGCATATTAGCCTTATCTAAAGGAGTAGTGGCTACAACTCCTTGGTGCCGCAGACAAGGAACTTGAGATCTTTCTTTAATTTTGGAACGGAGGTATTTGTAAAACCTATTAGTGTTTCCCGACTCAATCATCTTTCTTTCTAAAGCGGCATTGTATTTCCTAAGTTGTTTCAAAAACTTTTGCGAAAAAGCATTATACTCTGACCAGTCATTGGAACGCCTAGCAACTAAAAACAAGCAATCGCGGTGGTCAAGCATATTTTGTAAATATTTCGGTAAATGTGTCGATTTTGAGGAAGATACTAGCTTACAAGGAACAAAATACTCTAAAGCATCATGAAGAACGGCGAGTAGAGTTTCGTATTTCTCATTTACAGTACTCATTGATTCAAATAACTCTATCCAACGGACCTGGGCCAAATTGGCACAAACGATATTAAAATCACAAGACGAAAAAACCCTTCGAAAGATAGGCGTTGTTAACCCTATGGAACAACATAAATTAAAGGAGAAACTGCAATGATCACTGTTGCCAACAGGTGGGAGAATGGCCAGCTCAGCAATTCGTAGAGGAAGAAGGGCAATCTGACAAGCTTACTCCTCCCTATTTTAGCGCGGTACGATGGCACACACAACTCCTATGGCATGCTGTTGAGAATACACCTGCAACTGGGCGAAGAGAAAAGGCGGATTTTTATGCATAAGGCGAAGCAGGAATCCTCAACCGATTCGAAGAAGGACACCAAAAAATTATAGATGGCAAGAACGGTAGCTCATCAGTAAAAAGGAATTTGTTATAACGTTTTTGAATGTGCAACGTCACTAACAAGGGAAGGGTCTGGAGCGTATGTCTCAACGGAGGGAGCGAGTCATATAGGGAGAATCCTCATCACTCAGTTGGTTTGAAAATGTGTTTAATCTTTGCCAATTCGTTAAACCCAAGGAGTAGTGGGTCACGATGGGATACGGCGCAGCACGAGTTTGGGAGTCTTATACGCCCGCGATGCCCCTACCGACAAGCGGCTCGGTGCGCAATGGAAGTGCGGTTGCTTCGTGCAAGGGAGATAGGTGGTTTGGTTCCTCTGCTCTACTGCATTCTTGCATTTCAACTGATTGGTTGAGATTTCGAGGGTTCTGACGTCTATACCATGTTTGGACGTTTTCTACGCATTTTCCAGCTGCACGGTGTGGAACTTTCTTACGACTTGTTTATTACTGACCGGTTTTCCAACCACAAGAAAATGAGAAAGCTACTCAACATAATGATGTATAAATGCTCAACACCAGTGATAGACAGGCACAAAGTACATGAAACGAAGCACTGGTCACAATGCGGACAGCGTATAAAACCTACAGGCTCCTCGCGGTTTATTTCCCTACATGGACCAGTGACATCGGGGAAAACCATCCTGCTCGAGTTTTCAAAGAGATCAGGATGTGATGTCGCATAAGCAGCTTTGAACCAGACATAAGCAACCAGCTTTTCCACGCGAGCATGGCACAGGATTCGGTACACCAGCGACACAACCGTCAATGTCATTATAACAAATCCATTCTCTGTCAGCTACCCGCAGCTTAGACACTTACCTTCAGGATGTTGTCCTTTTTTAGCAGGTCAAAAGGAAGGTCGTGTACAATGACGTGGGAGCGAAATCGCTTCATAAGCGACTTCATGTTACTGAAGAAGCCCACGTCGGCTGGCTGAATCTGGCCGGTGGTACCTAACATGCTCAAAGAAGGAGAGCACAGTTTGAGTCGTCATGATGTGGGAGCAACCTGCCACGACGAAATGATTTTTCGTCTGGAAGATGCCGCTTTGTGGAGATAGGTGGTTCACTACTCGAACATCGGCGAAGATTGTTGGTGTTGGGTTTTCGAAAACCTTCAGGAGACCTCTGATTTCCAGGTGACAGGCAAAGATGAGGGAAAGAGTATCGATGCCGTTAGGTTAATTTACCGGATCCACAGACCTCGTTTCTCATTTTAGCCCCCTCCGACGTCACATCCTGGTCTCTTTTGAACATCCGAGCAGGATGGTTTTCCTGAGGTCATTGGTCCATGTGTGGAAACAAGCTGTGAGAGCCTGTTTATACGCTGTCCAGTGCTGCTTCATGCACTTTGCACCTGTTTATCACAGTTGTTGAACATTTATACATCAACATGTTGAACACCACAGCGTACAGCTGGAAAATGCGCAGAAAACGTCTGAAAATGGTATAGACGTCAGAATCCCCAAATCTCAACCAGTCAGCTGAAATGCAAAAATGCCGCAGCGAAGAGGAACCAAACCACCGACCTTCTTCCCACGAAGCAACCGCAGTTCCACTGCACTCCAAGCCGCTTCTCATCGCGATCGTACAAGGCCCGCAAACTCGTGATGCGCCGTATTCCATTGTGACTTCACGGACCCCCTACTCCTTGGTTTTAACGACTTGGCAAAAAATAAGCACATTTTCATACTAATTGAAAGATTCTCCCTATATGACTCGCTCCCCCGTTCAGCCATACGCTTCAGACCCTTTCCCTGTAAGTGCCGAATGTTCTTATTAAAGAAGACATATTCATTCGGATCCTTCAGAGGGCTGCAACTAATCCTGTAAAACGTGAGAAGGATTTGAACTCGGCTGTACTGATGCAGCATTCGAACAAAAGCCGAATATTGAGCATTAAAGGTAAAACGTGGTCCTTCCTGCATGTACAGTACTCCCTTACTACTTACTTCCATCAACCACCACTTCTGTTTTAGTGTCCTGCTTGATGTTTACAGTTGTACTTGTTTGCTAATAGCATGCAATTTTTAAATAAATAAATAAATGGAGTATCTCGAGGAGTTTGAAAAATCTTGACGAATCGCGAGGTCAAGGTAAACTCTCGCAAAAGAACTTGCATTATATTTCCTAGGTCTCTCTGGGATGAAATCGTCAACGTGGAGAGATTTATTTGATCTCCTGAGCTCATTTTGTTAAGGCAGCTGAGGCCTCTATGTCCAAGTTTTACCATAAGGTTTATGACAAACAAAGCCTTTCATTATTCTTTAGATCTAGTCTATTCGTAGCGAGACCCATCGGGAAGGAACTGAACTTTCAGAAACTTCTAGGCAGTTTTTAGTGTGGCCAAAGTACTTAAACAATTAAAACTCCACGATGTCATGTAAAAATTAAATGCGTGGCGCACCTCGTAGATGTATTAGCGCCCACCTTTATCATATGTCATTCTTTAAGCACTCTCCTTCCCTTCCACCTTGCGAGCTTAATGCAATGCCGAAGAGTTTACTGCCCACTCATCCACCAGTATAGCTTTTCAGCTTCTTTGAAACGTTAGCATCTCACGAAACAAATAACTGACATCACGAACAAAGAGCATTAATCACGATGATTTTCTTTTTGAAATTAACAGTGGCCTAACAGGTTTCAATTAGAGACCTCATTATTCGAGTTTAACGAGAGTCGTCTTTGACGAAAATGTACTTAGAATCCCCTCGTCAGAATAATGAAGGGTTTTTTGAAGGTTCTATGAACACATACCCCAACATTGAGTTACTTGTGCATGGGAGGGTTATTCATCTGTCATCTTTGACCGGCACATACATATTAGACGGTCCCCTTATTCTGGTAGTGCGTGGAACAGTTGGAGCAACCGGTACCAATGCCTTCGTTCGGATTTCCCGCCCAGGCCAAGCAAGCCTTTCGTTCCTCCGTGGGCGGTGAATCGGTGCAAGACTTGTCTGCGTAGGATAAAGCACTGACCTGCTCACCGGCTGGCTACCGCATATCATTGTATAGGCCGAATACGTATTCAAGTGGCCCATACGACATCTCGTTAAAGTAGAATGCGTGGCGCATCCCAAAAGGGATTGATTGAAGCGTCCCATATTTTTTATCCTTTTGTGGAGTTTCATGTGAATTGACGTTCTTGTTCGTGGAAGCCACTGCCTTGAGATTGCGAAGTTCCGCTTTCCATTTGGTTAGTGCCATTCTACCGAGCTTTCCATCGCTTCAATACGAGCAGATTTTGTGAGTTTGCGCATAAGCTCTCAGCGGTTCTGGCTATTGCCCTGCCCACGTTTGATGTTCGATACTTCTTGGCAAAACGTTGTTGGACTGTTAATGTGTTCTTGTTTAACTCATTAACCAAGACAAATATGCCCTTCTTATTCAGCGAACTTGCTGCTTCAGAGCCTGGAAAAGTCGAAATATTTTCCATTCTACTTATATGCATGTATTCGTATTTTATGTGCAAACATATAATGAATAAATAAATAAATGCTATCAGACCAAGACCATTTCATAGTATAGATCTATTAGTTCTCCAGAGTTGTAATCAACGAAAACATTCGAATTTTCTTTGAGCCTCGCTCTTCTGACCGTCAGGACATCCCCCGACGTGGAAATGTAGGTCGGCGTGTCGAGTTCAACTGATGTCATCTAATTGTGAAGTCGAAAAATGTCATGGGAGTTTGTGATTGTGCGCATTACTTAGAGGTTTTCTTTGCCTTTCCATTTCGTTTGGTTTTGTTAGGAAGGATTCATCATGTTCTTGAATGTCTGAATGGCGCAAAAAGAGCAGGCATGAGTTTCAGTCCAAATGGGGTATTGTATTTCTTTCTCTCTGCACTAACAAGGGAGGTGTCCAAAGCGCATGCCCGAACGGAGGAAGCGACCTAGAAGGAGTCCCTGCCCTTCAATAAGTATCAAGGTGTGCTTCCTTTTTGCAGCGCATAAACGAAATGAGTAAGGACCAAGGCAAATATGAAACACACTTTCATATCAATTGAAGGTGGAGATTCCGTGGCGCAATGCGTGCTAGGGTAGGGAAGGGGTCACGGTTATGATGACGATTTTTGTTCCATATTTTTCTTACTGTAGTTTCATATTCCAACGGAATCCTGGAGTTGGGGTGGACTACACCAAGGAAAGCGCAAATTCTTGTCCTACCATTAGTTGTTCGTTGAAGAAAACCACGCCTAGGAGGGAGTGCCCAACCCCCGCCCCCTCTGACCCGCATAGCGCCCAGATTCTTTTTTCTTAGGCTGTCTGATTATAAATGTTGTTTTTGCTCAAAAAGAAATTTCGCTACAAGAAAAGAATGACCATACCTTAATGCAAGGGGCAGTCTCCTTTATTATCAATGACATGTCGCCAACGTCCTCCGTCGCAAAGAATGAGTGCCCTTCTTCAGGAACTCCGGTGGCCGCGACTCGAAGAAGTTGGACACCCAAATTTCGACTTCGTCACGGTTCTTGAATGTTTCCTCAGTCAAGGCGTGTTGCATCGACCGGAGAAGGTAGTACTCTGATGGTGCAAGGTCTGGGCTACAAGGCGGATGAGGCGGAAGTTCCCAGCCCAACTCCTCAGTTTTTTGCAGCGTGATATTTGCGGCGTGCGGTCGAGCGTTGTCATGGAGGAATTTCACAGTTGCTGTGTTCACTCCTTGTTGACACAGTGCTTGATCCATGCGGCTCTGATATTCTTTGCAGAGGCTTGCCGTAACTGTTGTCATGAATGTCAGGCTTCGTCGCTGTCTTCGCAACCTCTCCGGGGCTCAAACATTGCCGCTTTCGTGTGGTATTGTCTCATCCGACGTCACGATGAAAGAAAGCGCAGTTCTTGGTATTGCGGATGAGAATTATAGCGATGCAGACTCGTGCTGTCTTATTAGAGTCGCTAAGCTGACGTGGCACACATTCTCCACACCGATTTGACTCTTCGATTCCATGCAAACGATCGGCAACGGTAGCATGGTGACGACCGAACCTCTGTGCGATTTTACGTGTAGCTTGTGTAGGATCCGACTCGACACCTTCCTTGAATCCCTGGCTATACACAACTTCAGGACGACGTTGATGCTCTTCATCTTCAAGGCTATCATCGCCGTCTCGGAAACGTTGAAACAATCGCTGGCATTGACATAATGACGGAACTCCGTTACCAGATACTTTAGGGGATTCTGCAGCAATACTTCCTTGCTTGAAGTCGTACAGCAAGCAAACCCGCACTTGTTACTTTTTCTCGATCGTCGTTAATCCAAAAAAAATCTTTAAATTGGTCAATGAATCGGAACAAAGCTTTGGCGAAAGATGCCTTCGGAAACGCTTATTAAACACATAAAGTTGCATAAGCCAAGAAACATCAATAGTACTTTACTTACTTTGATACTTTGATGGTCCTTTTGTCGGCTGGAGGTCTTCTCAGCGGGGACCACAACTCTTCCAGACCGCTCGATCTCTGGCTGCTTGCATCCAGTGAGGCAGACTCCGCTCTCTGAAAGATCTTGAGAATGAGTCTGCCCATCGCGTTGACGGTCGTCCCAGTGGGAGGTGGTATTCGCGGCTCCTCTCGATGAGCTGTGAGACAGTCTGAATATGGTCCATGCAGGAGAAATCCTTGCGAAACCCTGCTTGCTCCACTGGCTGATATTCATCCAAGCAACGCTCCATGCGGTTAAGCAGTATCTTGGTGAAGATCTACCCGAGAGAAGACTGATGGATCGATAGTTGTTGATATCCTCCTGCTGACCTTTTTTGAAGACTAAAACTGTTCTCGACTCCTTCCATGAGTCCGGAATCCTACCAAGTCGAAGGTAGTGGTTGAAGTGCTTGGCAAGAAGTGAGCAGAGGGCACTGCCGCCCGCACGAAGGAGATCAGCAGAAATGCCGTCCGGTCCGGGAGCAGTGCCCGGCTTCATCCTTCTGATGGCATGAGCAACTTCTGATTCCAGAATGGGAGGTACTTCCTCAGCTGGTAACATCAAGCATTTCGGGACAGTGATGGAAGAACGGAACAGATCTGTGTAGAATTCTTGAACGATGGCCTCCATCGCTCTTCGAGGCGATTGCGTTGTTTCATCCTTATCCACAAGGGCTGACATTATTGCCTTCTGATCGCAGGGATCTCGGTTGCTGCGCTTTATGCTTGAACCTTTCCCAGCGGCTTCTTACAGCTTCGATCTTCTGTAGGCTTGAATGGACTCCTTCACAGCAATTCGACAGGCCTTCGAGATGGTGACTTTTTCTAGATGGGAAGCATTGGGATCCAGTTTAACAGCTCTTCTTTGCTCCAAGAGCTTAATCGCATGTGCGCTGAGTCTTGAAGCAGACGGTGATGTGGCCTCGTGAGAGCTGCTAGCACATTTCAACAGTCCTTTGGAGAGAAGGTCGTAGTCTTCCGATGGATCTTCAAGAATATTCCAATCGTACGACTTTATTGCATATTCCAACTCCTCAGACTTGAATGTGGGGATCCTCACCGGTGGCGGTTTATGAGTGTCACGTTTGAACATCCTCTTTTTGAGAATCAGCCTCGCACGGACAAGACGGTGATCAAATGAAGGCAGCACGGAGACGTCGAACAGACTCCAGCGTCTGTTTGTAAGAACATGGTCGATCTCCGAACGTGTTTCTCCATTTGGGCTTTTCCAGGTTCATCGTCGGTTTGAAGGCTTCTTAAACATAGAATTTCCATGGTAGAGACGGCACGCGGATAGGAAGTCTATCAGGCGCTCTCCGTTTTCGTTCCTTGAGGAAGTTGCATGTGGTCCTAGCCTCCATTCGTCGTGATCATTCGTACCGACGATAGCGTTAAAGTCACCAACGACAACTTTGTAGTAGCTCTTCTCGTCGTTGACAGTCCTTTCGAACAGCTTGTAGAATTCCTCCTTTTCTTCATCTGTGGCCGCAGATGTCGAAGCATATCCATTTATGATGGAGGTGGTTCCTTGATCTTTGGTTTCCAGACGAAGAACAGCTACTCGCGGACTGATGATCTTGTAAGAGTCTACTAGGTGGTGCACTGTCGAATTGACGAGAAATCCAACTCCGCCAATATTCTTTCTGTTCACCTTTGCTTCGATGATGAGAAGCTTCTTATGGTTTCCGTTTTGCCTTTCGTTTCCTGCAGGGCGATAACGTCGTATTTGGTGTTGCGGCTTCTGTAAAGCAGTTTCCGAAGATCCTGCTCAGATGCGATCGAACGACAGCTATAAGTGCAGACGAATAGGCAGTTTCCGTGTCGTGGTGGGAGGGAGTTTCCGGTAGTCCGATTCCAATGACGTCCTGATAGTTTAACTCCGAGATTAGATGGCCCCTCGCTGGAGGTGGATGCAACCGACGCCGTAGAAGTCCACCTCCGGCGCGCGGAGGACTGGGGCGCGGGTTTAGTTGTTTGAGCCATAGCGGTGGTCTGGTTACTCACATGTTCCTGGCCAGGGATACAGGAGAGCCGTCCATACATGACAAAGCGTCGCGTACTGCGTGACCTTTGTGCCGTTAGCCATCACAAAGTGATGTTCACCCCTTCACCGCGATGAGGTGGCACATGAAGGGGGTAGAGAAATGTATTTCTCATCAATAGTAGAGAAATGCAAATCGAAAACGGCGACATTTATAATTCGACAACCTAATATATGATTTGCTTCCGCCTCGACATACCTTCAGACCTTCACCTCGTAAGGGAATTCCTATCATAACTTGCTCTCCGTATGGTGATTCATGGAGCATTTTCTGTTAGGAAACGTATGTCGCCCAGATTTGGCAATTCGATGTCTATACGTCAGAGCGCTTATTGCATCTTAGTTTCCAGCAGGAACCAAAGTAGTTCTTGGAATTCTCCTCCTGCATTATTCTCCACGTTCGACTGTCATGAAACTTGGGCATGTCTGAATTGTTTCAATACTTCTGTGCCACCAGGTTTGATATGATGGAACGTTTACTTCGGCCTGACGTTTCGACAGTTTCGTCGTTTTCAAAGGCCTGAAAGAAGTTCGAAGCCTAAGATCACTCATCTCTGCAAAGACTTAGGTTTCCAACTCAGCCAGTTTCAACGAATTCCTAAGAGCGCCAAGGTGAATCCTACTGAAGCAAACCGAACCCACCGTTGTTCTACCAGCACTGAGTGACAGCTCAGTTATTGGACCACCATGGAGCAAATTAGACCTACCAAGTACAAATCTATAGTGATGTTAAGCTATAGAAGTACTTGGTCTGGTCTCATATCCCACACAACGGAATGAACGACAAAAAGTCACTGGTGATCGAAATACACTCGTTTCGGTTGTTCATCGTTGGGTTACGTTCTCGAATCCAAAAAGCCTCTAGAATCTTTCTGGCTCCAATCTCTCTTTCACATACCAACACAGTGCACTTTATACTAAAATCGTCTCCACCGTGGGCTTCCTCTTCTCCTCCTGCAGTTCTCGCTGTTCCGGCTCATCTTGTTTCAATTTCGCACTGCTTGCTTGTCCGCCGCTTTTGCACGACAGAACCACAAATTCCAAACAGATGCTGCTACAGAAAACACGAAACCAATCTCTTACTCCAGTTTGGGATGGTCTAGAGTTTGCAGGTTGACCGAGCAGGTAATCATCTTTTACACATCCTTCACGTCAATGAGCTGTCCTATTCCTCAGATGTTTAGCTGCTTTTCTGCAGTCAACAAACCTCGAGCTTTAAGAAGAAGCCTTTTGACGACTTTCGAGCAACTATGCAAAACCATTTTCGCGTTTAGCTGGAGATTTTGGAACAGACTCATTAATCTTAGTGTGAACGTGAAGAAACCACCGTGAACATGCGGAAGTACCCAGAAGGGTAGTCGAGTATCCATTACCCAGTGCACCCGCGAATGAGTGGGCAAGGTATATGAAGAATGTTACCTCGTGGGTATGTATCTCACTTCTACCCAGCATACACCCCGTTTTGAACTACAGAAAGGCGAAAATGTTCCTATTCCAGCCAAACGGAGAGATCGCGCCATGCACTGACTAATACATCACTCTATTTTTCTGCAAGAGTGGAGAAGAATGTGTGCTTTTTGCAATTATTCTCGTCGATTGCTGTTAATTCACACGTAACCTCATCTAAACGGAGTTGTGACTGTCAGTAAGCCAAATATAGCGCCGTTCTTAACGAACGCATGGCGCAATTTCTTCGAGCGATACACCAGAAAACGTTTTGCGTTTGAAATAGTTCGAAAAACACTACTATTGCTTAATGGATAAGAATTGAACAGTGTTTTCATTTATTTGGTGCTTTAGACAACATGGGTGGCTAACAAATTTTTAGGCGGAGCAGAAGTAAATTTTTAAATCGAAAATTTATTTCTATCTTCTAGAATGTGCCCCCGTTAACTCAGAAGATGTACGTTTGGTTTCGACTTCTTTTGACGTCTTTAAGCTTATGGTTAGACCTTTTTAATTGCACTTCAAAGCTGTCGAATTCGGTCTGAGGAGTGTCCGTTTGACATGAAAATTTAATATAAATAATATCTGGCATGAAAAGTGTCCAATTCGACGTGAAAATGGTATATTATAATAATATATAAATATTAAATTAATAAATAACAAGATTTTAAGCTCTTACAACAACGGCACATTATTCCCAATGTCAGTTTCTCTCTAGTTTCGTAACAAGGGACAACGGATAATGAATAAAGGATAAAGGATGGCGCTGATCAATACCTTTTGCATGCGCCACGAATCCTACAAATACTGGATATCGTGAGGCAAACTGGGGTCTGTCTTAGTCTGAGGAGGGGTTGCCAACGGGTTGAATTGATCTGTTTTACAAAAGCGAGGTGCCGAACTAGCCCACACGTGGACTTTCCTTTGCAAATTATGACCTGGAGCGGTCGCACTGTTTCTGTTGGTGTCGCTTTCTAGCAGTGCCTGTACTCCGACTAGAATACACTGATCCTGCGAATATAGTGCGGTGGCTAGCCAATGGACAGTTTTATCCTTTCGGCACAGGCATGAGAATGGCATTCTTGGGTGGTCTGGACGGGATCCGAACCAGGAACACTGATTCGGTTTGGATGCAATAGTCGATGCTTCCTCTAACTCTGCTACGACGGATACAATTTCACATCGACGGGTCTCTATCTCACCAAAAAGGTGGTTTGCGGCAATGGCTTCCTTATTCACCTCGGTGTTTCATTTGTTCATTTATAAATTCAATCCTTCCTCCAATTTATGTACACCCAATTCTGAATGGTGCGCCTTGTCTGCTTTCAGGCGAAAGTCTCACATTCTGGAGCATCATAGCTTAGCGATAATTTGTAAGGTCATTTTAAATTCGCAGTCCTCCAAATGAATGGAAGCTTCATGATCAGTTTGCCATTCAAGACCTATACATATTACGTGCATTCAAGAGGTGTTATCTCCACAAATTCGAGTTGATTGTGTACGAATTAGAATTTTTAGTTTAGTTTTATTTAGAATTTAGTTTGGTTTCCTTTGAGGAGCTTAGAATTTATGGCATGTTCCAAAAAAGCGTAATAACCGTACGACATGCGGTGTTCAAAATTTCCTAGCCAACATTTTGAGGTCCATCATTTTGGGACACTATCCCCTTGTTTTCGATAACGCCTAGCCTTCTGGTTCGAGAGATTCTAGTTGTTGTTCGACGCGTAGCTACTATGTATTTCAGACTGCATTCACGAATGTCTCGTGTTTCTATTCCGGGGCACATTCCGATGCCCTAATGAGACCAGAAAGGAAAGCGCTTCTGTCCTAAACAGCTCCCCAGGCTCGTTTGTTTCGCGATGAATTCATTGCACTCTGCAAAATCGAGAGGCAATCAAGAGAGTGCAAATATTTCCTCAATCAATTGGGGAAGACATCCGTCGGGCCGCGCCCACTTCATCGTGTCCTTCGCCCCTTTTTTCCTCAAAAATTGAGGGATTACTCATTGTTGTGGGTGGCTGGCTAGCTGCTGCATGCGGAGCCGGTTGTCGGTAAGTTTTTGCTCGCTTCGTTTCTTTCTCAGCGTTTCAGTGGGACGCTTAGGCCTGTGCTCGCTGCAGATTTCCCAGATGTATCACAGGTGTGGAAAGGGGTAAGCTCCAGCATCATTCATTCTCCTTTCCCCGTTCCACTGCTACGTGACCTCTACGGTTCCCCTTTGTGTTGATTTGCACCGTGGAAGTTCCGAAAAGTCAAAGAGTGCTCCACATTTCAGGGTCTACAAGCCCAAGTTGTCCCTCGAACGATATTGCAAATCGTTTCCTGGTTTTTGTGATGTTTTGAATATTATTAATGGAAAGGTCCGGTCTATCTGACCTACCCTATAAATTTAAAGAGAAGAATATCCCTAACTTCGGCCTCATACGTCATGAAGAATTGTCGTGTAGGAGCGAAGAACCGTACTTATGAATCGTCCTGAGCAACCGAGCACCGCCTACTGCCGCTGCTGCACACGATAACCAGCGTCATTACCATCTAGAAACCTTTGAGTCTTTGCGATAGTTGAACGAATTGAAGAAATTCGGCTAGAATAGCTGCACATCAAACAGCAGTAAAGCCGGCCTATTCTTTAGTCTCGCACCGTGGGTTGAACAAGCCTGGAGCTTGCTATCTCCGGCGGTCCCCATTTATGGGAGTTTGAAGCGGTTTTCGTCACGTCAGGTTGATAACGACTATTATGATCAGCGATTCAGGAGATGAGTCTCGTTCGACAGAGCCTATAGCTATTTCTGTTGCTGCAGCCTTGACGAATCATCGACGAATTCATCTGTATCAGTCCTAGAATTGTAGGCGTTTCTTCGGATCCTATCTGTTCTCGTTCTCCACAGTTTAGCTTTTTGTGTTTTTTACTGCAGTAAAATAAAGTGGAAATTGACCTTGTTAAGGTCTGCTATTCAGTTCAATGGAAAAATTCTTTCCACAATAGGAAACGTGGTATCTAAAGAACAGAATGTGATAGAAAAGGGATGAAGCAAAGGAAATTTGTGCTAAGAAATTGTTTGAGAAATTGTGTCTTGTATCTGTAGTGTTCCTCAGGGAGGTGTTTTGTCTCCAATCGTCTTCTCTAGTATATACCTCTGAAATTCTATCTTTGGTTAGTCAGTTCAGTTCGATGTCTCATGTCTCACTGTTGCCTATGGATATGAGAATTTACTATTAAACGATACGAGTACAAAGGCATGATTACAACACCATCCCTTCATCAACTTCACGTGACAGATTTTTCAATCGGCACACCCTTCACTGTCATAGGATGATTATGACAGTGAAGGGCGAAAGGAGAGGATATGATTTAATTATTTAATTATTTTTTTATTTTTTTACGATATATGGGATGATAACCTGATTTATTAGTGTTCACCTTTAGGAGTTACATGCCTTTTCTTTATCAAACACAAAGGGTGGTCTGTGGAAGATTCAGTTTCCCGAACTAATAAGCAGTAAAAGGCCTCAGTTTTTTACTTGCAGTGCTGGCTCTGATTTTTTGAAATTATCTGAGAAGACATCCTACTAATCTTCATAAGGCAATGTAAAAACCTCTTGATCGCTATCTTCAGAATGCAGCTTAGTAGTTTTCCTCTTTACTACGTTGATTCTTGTTGCATGTTTTTTTTTTCCTGTTCACAATGACTTAACTTATGTTTCTTTGCGTTGTTTTGCACACGAATGGCTATCCATGCACAGAATAAATGAATGAATAAAGAAATAATGCATAAATAAATAAATAAGTATTTCACTATGTATATAGATGAAAACGATTTAATCATGTATTTCACAAGTGGAGAGGGTATGACTCGTGTTCAGGTCCTAGGTGGGGATTCTCTAAAATTTCCCGTTTCACCCGTGATTTATATAAGTACAGGGTAGGACACGAATATAATAACTCTCTAGCGTGTCGTTTGTTGTAATCATACGTGAACGTTTTTATGCTTCCATTGTTTCTTCGGATTCTACTGTTATCTTAGCCGTATATAGTGTTTTTGCATCTCCACGCTGCTTCTGTCAGAAATGGTAAAGTCTTGTTGTCAAAGATGCGCAATCTTGGATCCGGGAAGGACAGGACTTTCTGTTCCCAACATCTCTCGTCTGTTGAAGCTCCACAAGATGACAGTTTATCGCTTTGTGGAACGTAACTCTCTCGTTGATCGTTCCCGACCTGGCTGACCGGTATCCGTAGCTACGAGCAGTCTTTGAAAAATCGTGAAAGAACAATTCAAGGGGAATCCAGGCCGATGCATGAGAAATATGACATCCGAGCTCAACGATGTAGCGGGTTGCTAAGAATGAACTTGGACTATACTCCTCAACTGCACTGACAAACGCCTGCACAGATGGAAGGAAGAAGAAGAAAAAATGTCCAAGACTCCTCAAGCGGCGCGACAGCTGCACGACGCTCTTCACTGATAAGAAACTTTTCTCAATTGAGCAGCCTTTTGACCGCCAAAACTCGCGGTTATTGGCTGAAAGTAGTGAGGATGCAGAACCGTTAACAGAAACTCTCATGCAGCTTCTCTGATGGTTTGGGCCGGAGTTTGTGCCACAGGACGGACACGATTTGTTTTCGTTGAAAAGGGAGCCAAGGTCAACACCAATGTCTACGTAAACGACATTGTGATGAAGAAGTTGCTTCCCTGGGCTCAAGAGCACTCTGGAAATACAACATGGACCCTTCAACAGAACGGCGCACCCGCGAATAAGTCCAAGAAGACTCAGGAGTGGTGCGCAAGGAATCTTCCCCAACTTTATCCCTCTTTCTGAATGGCCGACAAACTTAAAATTTGAGTGTTATGGATTACTGATTTGGTTCATTCTAGAGGGAGAAGCCTGCGCTAAAAGGCGCACCACGATTCGAGGATTGAAATCTTCACAGGAAAGAGCATGGAAGGAAATTTCGCAAGCAACCTTGCGTGCCGCCATAGAGTACTACCCTAAGCGTCTGAAGGTTGTAATTCGTGCCAAGGAAGATCATAATAGATGATATGCATTTTGCTTGTTAATTAACTAGATTGTTAGCAAATTGTTGAGGAAGTTTCGCTATTCCCTGACAAATTCCCCGTGAGTAATTCGTTTTTTATTGAGTGATAATATTAGGTTGTAACGAAATAAATGGCACTGAACCACTGTAAATTTAAACAGTTAATATCTCGGCTTGTAGGCAAGTTTATTAATCGAAATAAAAACCTTCTGATTCTACACATCTTTGCCAGCGTGACACAAGCTTTTTTATCCCAGTAGCACAAAAATCAGAAGTTCTGGAATTGACGAAATCTTCGAAGGCACTTTCGGCATCCTGTTGGTATTTGAATATTTTCCCTACCAAGAAGTGGCCAAGATGCTTGAAGAAATGGTAGTCTGTTGGGGAGAGGTCGGGAGAAAACGGAGGATGTGGTAGAGTTTCAATGCTCAGCTCATTCAATTTCTGCAACGTCATTCGTGCTACATGGGGGCGAGCATTGTCGTGCAGAAGGAGAACTCGCCTTCGGTTTACCAAGGCCGGCCGGATATCCTTCAACTTTTTCATCATTTCTTCAACTCCAATGCAGTACTTCTCTGCCGTGATGGATTCACCGGGAGGGAGGAAGCTGTGGTGAATAATTCCCAGCGAACACCACCATACTGTCACCATTACTTTCTTTTGGTGCAATTCCGGCTTCGCAAAAACCTTGGGGCTCTCATCGCTGTCCACCCACTGTGCCGATCGTCGCCTGTTGTCGTACATTATCCATTTCTCGTCACAGGTTACGATGCGATCAAGGAATGGGTCCGTTTCGTTTCGTAGAAGCAGTGCGGACGAGATCTCATATCGTCGGTTTCTTTGCTCCTCAGACAGCTCGTGAGGCACCCATCTTTCCAGCTTTTTGGTCTTTCCAATTTCCTTCAGATGCCGGGCAGCTGTGTTGTGACTGACGCCAAGAACCTTCGCTATCTCCCTGGTACCTTTGTGTGGGTCCTCCTCTACCACATCTCTCAGCTTGTCCTCATCAACATCACTATGCCTCGCACGACCTTCATGTTCTTCCAAGCTCTCATCTCCATTCCGGAACTTCTAATACCAACGATACGCCGTCCGAATTGTGGAACATCCTTGACCGAATGCAGCGTTGATCTTCTCGTCCGCCTCCTTAGCTGTAGTGCCCAGCTTGAATTCATACAAGTAAATGCCTCGGATTACCCTTTTGTCCATCTGCAAAAAGGTCAATAAAACTCTAAAGTTTTCCCACTTTTACATAGAAAATTTGGTATTCACCGGTAGAGCAAAGTTTGCGCTTCTAAATGATATGCCACATGTTACGGTTTGTTCTTGATCAAACGCGTAAAGACGCGCCAAAAAATGGCGCGAGCCAGTGACATTTAATTCGTTACAACCTAATATATATGGCGCACTCTATACTAGCTAGTTCCCCTAAGTGATTTGTCGTTCTCTGCTATGGGTGCTGTTCTTGTGAGTTGTGCTCGCCAGTCAGCAATGTGCGATCGGTTAACCGAGCTCGAGCAAGGGAATCTTTCGTAACTACTCCGGCCGCTGTGCGTTGCAGGTGAAGAATACAGGGTGTTCCAGAATAACGTGATAAAGTTTTAAAGTTCTCCCACGCATCGATCTGCAGCATGGCGGAGATAGTAAAAATTTGTTGCGCGCATCTTTCTATCCGTGCTATAATTGTTTAAATCTATTTTGTCCCACGGTTTTTCTCAAGACGCCAAAACATCGCACAGCGATTTTGGAGCTTTATCGTCAAGGAAAGCGCTAATGCGACATCGTTAACACCTTGACGACTAGAGCGATTTTCGCGCGTCTCTCGTGTGGGACCAAGTCCCTCACGACACGACGTCCCCTAACCCAAACGTTATCCTAAGGGTTATTTGGGATGCTGATCACGAATCCGATGTTCGTTTCACCGAGTACAGCCGTAGACCACCCATATCGACAACTAAGGTGGTCGGGTCAAAACCACCGACTTGGCTCAAAGTTCGCCTAGTGTGGCTGCATAGGGTGTTGATTATAAGTATGAAGTCTGCCTTCAGTTCGAGCTTTGTCTCCATTGTTGTAATTGTTTTCCCACAAGCTTTCGAATGCATTTGCATGTTTATTTGTGATTTTCAATTGCTGAATAGCTAATACCACCCATAAAAATTTGTGCTGAACACCAATATAAAAATCAGAAATGTGATGTGAGTACACATTAATTGTAACTGTCATTTTGAGAATGAGACGACTGATCACCCTTATTTATCTGTGCGCGCTGTGTTTGGTGAAACGGTCATCCAAATCGCGTTCAGCGTCCCAAAAAACCACCCTAGGCAAAGTTTGAGCCAAATCGTATTTTCTGACCCGACTAGCCTAGTTGTCGATATGAGAGGTCTTCGACCGTATTCGGCAGAGCGGCCGTCGGAGACGTATTCAGCCCCCTAGGTGAAGTTGCAGCCAAATCGGTGGTTTCGAAATGGTATTAGAGGTGGTCCCAAATTAGGACGCATTGTCCGTGGCTACCGAAAAAGTGCGTCCCAATTTGGGACGTATTGTCGTCAACGTGTTAACCTGCTCGGTGGCCTGTCTCTACAGACATTCATCGATGAATGGACCTTGGCCATGAAGGTGGCCGTCTAGGACAAGGAAGAAATCGCACTGCCAATATGTCGCAGTTCCGAAAATCATCGAAAAGCGTGGATCCCAAATTTGAGGGCCTCCTGAGAAAAATTACCCGTGATATCTGTGTCAGTCGCAAATCAGTGCATCGAGTAGCCAGAACGGAGCTGAATGACTCAAGTGCTACAAATTCCATAAAGTCCAGTTCCTGATGAACAAGAAAAAGTCTCTAAACTTTGTTCTCTAAACTCGTGGCTTTTCCGTGAGCGTTGCTTGCTTATACTCCATTTTCCATTTTCTTAGCATGTTGAGTGAAGTGAACCCAGTCTCCTTCAAAAAGGGTTTTTTTCTAGACTGCGCCCCTGCAAGGGCCATGCAATTGACCGGTCTCATCCTGTGTCACAACCAGGTAGAGTCCCTAGGAGCACTTCCGGTGGGGAGGGCTTCACCTATTACGATTCATGCTTCTTTGGCATAGGCGGCTCTCCTACAGCTTTTAAATGGTACGGCAACCGTCTTCTATCCCTTCAGCTTTCTGCCGACCATCTAGCCTTTGGAAGAGCAGTAGACGTTGTCCTGAATACGTCTGCCTCCACCTGTGCTTAAGCCTGGTCACGCCCGAGGAGCCTCTACCAAGGGGAGAGCTCCACCTATCGCTATGCACGGTTTCGATTTTCGGCCATCACGGGTTGTTGCCGGTCTGACATTTTCTCTTTTCTTTTTTTCGACTATCTTTTGCCTGGACTCAGCTTACACGACAGGGACGTTTTGTCAAATCATGGAGGATATTCTAACCTCGTTCCCGGGAAACCGCGAAAAAAAAAATCGTAGTCGTATTAGGACACTTGAACCGATTCGGTCTATTTGGCGAGTAATCTCCCTCATCTGCCAACTTGTTTTAAGCGCACGAATAGCATTATCTTAACATTCCACGATTGTAACTGTCTACTTTGTTTGGTCGGTTAGTTTGTCTAACTAGTTTACTCGTTTCCCTTCGTTCTGTCCCTTGCGTTCTTTCTCTTGTTGTTGAGCCATGGATCACTTAAATTTAGCGTGCCCTCCATGGGTGCATAAATAAATAAATAAATAAATAAATAAATAAGCGCGAAAGGCTCCATCGATGCCACCAGCTCAAGCTGCGGGTCGCAAGTCGCGGGTGGGAGCGAACACTGTTCAGCTGTTCACCGTGGAGTAGGCTCACAACCTCCAACACGGCAGGATCTGATGTGGAGAGGCTCCAGCTCTCTTTTCCATCGCCGAACATCGTCAAAATCTGCAGGCGTTCATGGTTTGGAGTGAAATCTACAACAACGGAAATACCCCTGGTTTTGTGGTCGAAGGAGTAAAAATAAATCAAGATGTGTACCGACGGGACAACCTCGAGGCTGTGGTACTTTTCTGGTCCCAGCGGCAGTTCAACAACGCGCTGTGAAGATCTCAAGAAGACTCGATTTCTGCACATAGGGCGAAAAGCACGCAAGCATGGTGCTAGGCCAATTTTCAGGACTTCGCTAAATCTGCGGAATGGTCACCGCACTCGCCGGATTTGAATTCGACGAACTACAGCGCGTGGTCATTTTGAAGGCCAGGGTCCGTGCCAAGAGCCACCACAACCTGAAGGCAAAGAAGAGATATCTGCGTTGGAAGTGGAAACGACTGTCTGGAGATGACCTGCGGCCAATCCCTAAAAGCTTCACCACGCTTTTTGACTTCTGCATTCGCGCCAAGGGGACCACTTCGAATCCAGACTAATATGGTGTTGCCTAGTGTCTTTGTTGTTGTTATCTATGTATTTCTTGTAAAATTATGAGTTGTTTCATAGTTGTAACTAAAAATCTTCATCGGGCTACTTTGGAACAGCCTATAAATATGTTGGCACTAATCAGTCTCCGTGTTGTGGGATGCCCCACGAATTCTACTTCTAGGAGATAATGTGAGGCTATTTAGCTGCACGAGTGCGTGGTAGCCAGTCGGAGAAGGTGCCGATTGTTACCTGCACCCAATTCAAGATTATTCATTCAGATTTTAGATTTTGGACGCAGATTTTGCAATATTTCTTGTCCACTAACATAGACACCAGCTGAAACCCAAGTGCAGCGCAGTCGGAGGAGGCGCCCGCGTTTGTCTGCATTCTGAGCTATGGCTTAAGGTTCAGGTTCCGCCTATGTGAACACTGGCATGCAGCCTCCTGGGTTTAAAGAGCGTGATATCTGGGAAGGATAAAGCGCTGATTAATCGGTCATGTAGCCAGTGTAATTTTTCATGTATGTCAACCACGCATTCATTTGGCCTCCAGACATCCCGCAAAAGTAGGATTCGTGGCGTATTCCAGATAGGGTTAGTAATCTTTGCAGTCTGTCCCCACATGTTGTGTACCAAAAATGATGGCTATTATTTCATTATATATATATGCTAATTGAAGCTCATAAGCCTATATATAAGCTAAATTAGAAAGCGTAAAACATTAAATTATAGATTTTCTAACATTTTTCGTTTAAAAACACTAAAGTTTGCTGAATCGAACTTAGTAACGATGCACATTCGAAAACGTTATAACAACTTCTTCTTCACTGATGAGCTACCGGGAGGGTGTTATGACGAAAAAGGTTCGTCTGGAATTAGATGGCGAAACGAGCCACTTTGAAAAAAGAAAAATTGGTAATTTTATGCTCTTCGCTTTCGCTATGATTAATTAGAAAGGCTGGTATAGAGGCCGTGAGATGTTCCAAGGATATATCGGAACACTTACGCGTTACGCAACCGCGAATAGAAGGATAAAGAACAGTTGGTCACTCCTTTTGTGGGATACGCCACACATTCTAATTCTACGGGATGTTGTGAAGGAATGAAGCATCGTTAAACGCTCAATTGGTCTATGCAATGACTTGCGATGGCCAGCCGATGGACAAGTCAGTGTTTCGTCTTTTTTCGGACAAATCTAGTACCAATCCAACATCTCCGGAGGGATAAAAGTGTGGTTGGACTGAACGGAAAACCAGGAACTTGCTATGGGGTAACAAACAACAGCCTGCACCCCCTCCAACTGCGCTACAATGCCCCCATCAGACCATTACCGAAGGTATGAACCGAGATCTCGAAGAAAGTTGTACCAAACTTTCTGTGATAAACAATCTCTATGATGTCTATGGTCTGGCCTCCGCAATTTATTACGCAATTATCCATTCTAATTATCTCCGTGACATCCCGCAGAAGTAAAACACAAAAGAAAACAAGAAAAATAAAAATGAGTGGCGTATGTCAGTCAAGAATTGATTAGCGCCGCCCCTTATACTGTTATTTTTGCACTTTAAAACCAGGCAGAAAGTTTTCCTGAGGTGTAAGAATCTAATTTTACAACGTGCGATGAGTGTAAACGCTTTCTGGAGCACACTTATCTACTGACCATCTCGAAGTTTCGTTTTTTCCGAGATCTGGAAAATTCCAAACAATAATTGAGAGATTCTAGCCTGGAAGAATAGATCAATAATAGTAGACTTTGTCATTTCTCTACTCTACATATTACTCTGTGTGGCGGCAGCTGCTGAAACAAGAGAACGTGACTGCACATTGTACTCTTAGCAGAACATTTCCAGTGGTTGTTTGCATTGTGGGTGGGACACGACACAAGCTGCTCGACCGGCTTGCACTTTTGGTGTGGTCCTGTCCTCCTTGTATGCGTTGAAGCCGTCGCGACACACAATTTCCTCTGCAACGTTATTGCTGAAAAGCATAGGCTGCGTATTTTTTTAAAGGTCGCTACTTTTTGGGAGGGCATAGTTCTTAGTTAACTTGCCTTTTCCGATGCGCTGTGCAGTTCGCTTAGCAGGTGTTACGTGTTACGTGTTAAGGGCGCGTGTAGCGCAGTCGGAGGAGGTGCCAACTGTCGCGTGCACCCGATACCAGGTTCTCAGTTCGGATTTCCCTCCCATGCCATCCCAGCCTTCCACCCCCGAGGTCGCTGAATTGGTAGCAGACTCGCCTGGGAAGAATAAGGCGCCAACACCGGCTGTTCACTGCAAGTCTTTGTGTAGCTCAAATACGCATTCAGGTTGTCTTCACGGCATTCCTTAACAGTAGAATGTGTGGCGCATCCCAAAAGGGATTGAGCAACGCCGTCCTTTGTCCTTTATCCTTCTATTGCAATAAAAGATCGAGCTGTATTCTTCCAATTCCGAGGTCAAGGAGGAGAAGCTTCAGGGACGACTGTTTCCTCAGTCTGTTTAAAACATCCGGCAGCAGTATACTATCCTTTATCTTTTATCTTCATCTGTTTCTTAATATCTAAAGCCATTCCGCTCTAGGTGGTGAATGCACTACTGTTCTCAAAAAGTGGACTGACCTGGAGCGAATTACAGTGTTTAACAATTTCGTTAGATCCTCAGTTCGCGCAGCGAATCCATCTTATGCGATGAAGTGTTGTTTTTAATCCAATACAAAGTTGAGTCAGAAGTCATGAGTCAGAAGGACACATACAGCGGTGTTAAAAAATGAGAATTTCACCATGTAATCTAACTATACCCTCATCGTCTGGAGTGTTATGTTAAAGAGATCCTTTAGCGTTCAGTTTTCCCACTTTTCTCATGTCTCCCTCCACTTAGGCACGTGCTACTGGCTTCAGGATACTGATTCGGACTTCCCGCCTAGGTCAACTAAACCTTCCACCTCTCCGGGGTCGGTGAATCGGCACCAGGCGTGTCTGGGAAGGATAAAGCTTGTAACGTATTCATCAGCTGGTCATCACAAGTGATTTTTCAGGACAAATGCGCATTCAAATTGCCAATGCAATCCTACGTAGACGTAGAATGCGTGGAGTATCCCCAAAAAAGAATTGAGTGATACCGCTCTTTATTTTTTATGATATTGTTGAGATGTGATCATCGTTATTTATATGATAATATTAAGTTTATTCACATGGCGAGATTCCGCCCATGTAGGAATTTATTAACGCGATCTTTTATCCATCCTCCAGTTCACGGTCGACTAATGAGCTTCAGGCCATTTTGAAGAGCAGAAAAGGTGTATCTGAACAACACTGACACTGAATGCTATCGTTCCAATATGACGTGCTCCTTGGTCATCGACCTGCTGGAGCGGGCGCCAGCAGCGTTTCCATCCGTCCCTGTCGCGTGCCAGAGTGCTCCAATGAATCCACCTCGCTCGATGGGCTTTCACAAAGAAGTGCGACCATCACGTTCATGGGCGTCCTGGTGTTCTCTTGACATCCGCGGAATCCATTCAGTGACGGGTCTCTTCCAGCGGCTGTCTGCGAAGGCATGTCGTGGCCGGTCCACCTAATTTTCGACAACTTGGCCCACGCGACAGCGTCTCTGATCATCGAACGTCGACGAAGCTCGAAACACCGGAGGCCAGAATCCAGTAGGCTACGGCTGTCGTCCAGCGGTCGACCTACCTAATTCTCGATAACTTACCCGATGTGTAGCGTCCTTCATCTTCAAACGCCGACAATGATCAAAGGTCAGAAGGCGTTCTCTCACCTGCGTTAATTGCGTAACTCCGAGCATCGTCTCCTCGATTTATTGAACAGTTCCTCAAGAAGTTGAAGGATAAAGAACGGCGATAATCAGTCTCTAATTGGAATGCGCAACGTACTGTAATTTTACCGGAAGTCGTAGAGTCCCTACTTATCACATGCAGTGAATTTCCATGGTCACTAGATAAGTCGGTGTTTTAGTTTTCCACACAGGCCGTGCTGCGCCAATTACAATACTTGACCCTAGAGGACAGGAAGGCTTAGTAGGTCTGGGCGCAAAGCGCCAAACCATGAATCAATGCGGGGTGCATGCGAGAGCCGACACTTCCTTCAGCTGCGCAACACTCCACATTTGAATTGCTCACTAACCATCCAGCAAGCAATGAGTGGAGAGTTCAACGTCGCCTAAGGCTTTTCAGTTTTCTTGAAACATTCGCTCTTGAAGTCTAGCCTCTAATATCTACTATACTTGTGCTTTTTTAAAATTTTTCGAATGAACGAATAATCGAATAACCCAATTTTTTCGGTTATTCGAATCTCCGAATAATCGAATAACCCCATTTTTCGAAAATTCGAATGAGCGAATAATCGAATAACACCATTTTTTTAGTTATTCGAATTTCCGAATAATCGAATAACCCCATTTTTCGTTTATTCGAATTTCCGAATAATCGAATAACCCCATTTTTTGGTTATTCGAATTTCCGAATAATCGAATAACCCCATTTTTTGGTTATTCGAATTTCCGAATAATCGAATATTCGAAAAAATCGAATAATCGAATAAACTTTATTATAACTTAATACACCCGGTGCAAAATAGGTTCACCCCTGGTTTGTCCATTGGTACCCGAAGAACCCGCTGCCGAGGTTCAGTAATGTGACCATCGTATTCCTCACTATGGAAAACTTCTATAGGAGAATTCTAAGCAGTTTATCTTATCAGTGCAGGATACCACGAACTTTAGCTGAAAATTTAGGAAATGGAGACCGGTGCAAAGTATAAGTTCGCTTCATAGAAAATCTGATTAATCACAAAAGTAACTACAAACAAGGTTAGATTAGTACTTCGTCACATCACCTTTGTTGCAACCATATCGAAAATTCTATTTTGCATGCTACTGATTAGGTTATCAATAACAGTTCGCTCAAAATTGGCCCATGCATGATGTATGGCGTTCTTCAGATCAGAAACCGATGTCTCAGGGTGTTCTATTTTTGTACACTGTGTATAAGAATGTCCCACTAGCTTTCTAGTTTTCGGGTTGAGATCTGAAGAACAGCTAGGCCACTTCAAATGTTGAGTTCTGTTGGAGTTGAGCCAACCTGTAGTTGACTGCGATACGTGTATGGATGCATTATCTTGTTGGAAAATAAGGTTGTGCCTACGAAATCTTCTGAAATATGGCAGAAGGTAATCTCCGGGCAATTTCTGGTAGTCTTCACTGTTCATCCTACGCGAGACGAACTCCAAGGCAACAAGTTCGTATCCAGAAAACGTAGCCGAAACCATGAGACAAAGTAGCACCTGTAGAATACTCGCTTCTCTCTCTCCTCAAATCTCTCGAATAGTGTCTGTACCCGTCGTTCCCATCAAGATTCCACTTCTTTTACACTACTGGAGAGATCTGAGAAAAGAGGTCGAGTATCCTCTAGGCGCAACTTTGACGGTGAAAGTCTCATGGTTGGGCTGCGTTTTCTGGATGCGGACTTGTCTTGTTCGTTTCGGAAGTTCGTCTCGTGTAGGATAAACAGTGAAGACTACCAGGAATTGCTTCGAGATCACCTTTTGCCATATTTAAGGAGACTTCGTAGGCACAACCTCATTTTCCAACAAGATAATGCATCCACACACGTATCGCAGTCAACTGCAGGTTTATTTTATTTAAATTATTTATTTATTCAATACGTTCGCGACAAGCGCAAGCGGCAGAAAAAAGTATTACAACAACACAACAACATGAAGACCCACCTAGAGCGAGTCAAACCAATGTCCTATGAGGAGAAAGG
Source organism: Heligmosomoides polygyrus bakeri (assembly GCA_947359475.1). Lineage (NCBI taxonomy): Eukaryota > Metazoa > Nematoda > Chromadorea > Rhabditida > Heligmosomidae > Heligmosomoides > Heligmosomoides polygyrus. Next base: position 19,290,996 of record OX375867.1, read on the forward strand.
GCCACCTTCAGCTTACTCCTAGGTCGACTGATAGGAAGCTTCTCAGGCTCCCCTTTTGTTTGAGACGTACGCAGATCAAAGAATTTGGAGCCTACAAAGCGCTAAAAGTGGATTAACTTATAAACCCAACAAATATCGAAGAATTTCCTGCGAGAAGCCAATGTGTGAAGACCAAGGTATATGTTCCTTATCGATGCTTTAGGTTCCATAGAGTAAAGGAACCCGCCAATGCGAATAAGAACCGTGTAGTTAGTTATTCTGTACCTTTTCCACGAGGTTTATAGGTTGGCTCAACTCCAGTACAACTCAACTTTTGCAGTGGTCTACTTTTCCTCCAAATCTCACCGCTGATAGAAAACTTGTGGGGCATTCTTGTACACAAAGTGTGCAAAAATGGAACCACTTACACTTAGGTTTCTGATCTGAAGAACGCCATACTTGTGCACCACAAGTTGTGTTCAGGCTAGGTAAACCTTCTGAGGGTAGATCGCGTCTATTGAAGGTTGTTTTGCCAAACACATATTATCAGAATTTATCACTCAGAAGAGCTTCTAGGCTCCGATCCTTTTCCTGCAGAGGGGTGTATATCCGCCCTTCGCTTGCTAAACAGGAAAGGGATCGGATCAGAGAGAGCAGACTTGCTACAAATAGGCCTGCAATAGACATTTATGCTCACTTCTCAAGCAACCCAATCTTCAGCGGTAAACTAACGAGTCTTCCTCGGGTACCTGCAACGAGCGTAAAATGTTTTTATTCTAATATCAGGTCTCTTCAAAAAAATATTTCGTATTTGATGTTTGCTGCAAGACACTCCAATTGTGACCTTATAATGTTTACTGAAACTTGGTTAAGTGATATTAATGACCTTCTACCAATTCTTGGGCAGATGAATTCAACCTATTACTTTGTAAGATGTGACAGAGCTCAAAAAAGGGGTAGTGGTGGTGTTGTGCTTATTAAGCGTTCCATAGCATTTGAGGTTGTCTGGTGTGAATCTTATCCCAATGCTTTTGAAATTATCTCCTCTGATTTGAAATTGCTTCATCCACTGTCAGGACAATTGTGGTCTATAGGACGCCTAGTTGCACCACTAGTGGTACGATACAGCTTATCAAGGCTTTAAGTGATTTACCCGCACTTAAAGGGCAATGCATTATAAACGGCGACTTCAACTTTCCAGATATTGACTGGGTTAAGGTTCCTCTGCATGCCACTTCTTTTACATCACAAATGTTTCTCAATTTTTGCAACTCTAACATGCTTGTTCAAAAAGTTCACAAGCCAACTCGCGGTAGTCGTACACTTGATCTTGTTCTTTGTAGCGATACTAAGCTAATACGTGATGTACTTGTATCTGCACCAACTGGGTCAAGTGATCACAACAGCCTCTCTTACAATGTAGAGACTTTCATAGATCCACCATACTTCCGCCTCCGGAGGTCTTTCCACAAAGCTCCGTATGACGTCATTTGCCGCTACTTGTGCTCCTTAGATTGGAGATTTATTTTGGGGACACTTCCTGATATCAACGATAAGTATGAGTTTTTTCTATCAATTTTGCACGCATCAATTCAAGAATTTGTCCCTTTAGAGAGGCAGGCCCTAAATAGAGGCAACATTCCACCGCACCTGTCCAAGCTCTTTGAGATTAAAGAAAAAGCATGGCTGGACTACCAAAAAATCCATGTGTTCAGGCTTTTGAACGCTTCAGGCTTATTAAAACTAAATTTGACCGCCTTATCAAAGAGTACAATAGCTACATCGAACGAAAACTTTTGTACAATCCAAAAAATGCTCTTATTTAAGTTGTTGAACTCAAGGCTGAAGCAGTCAACTAAAATCCCTACGCTAGTTGATGATGAGGGTAACTCAGCTGTCAATGATTTTGAAAAAGCCTCCATGCTAGCCACACATTTTAAAAAATCATACTCCGTTGATGCTGATAATGAAAGCTGGTCTGAGTTAGCCTTTTCCACTCAAAGTGCCTCACCTGATAGCTTAGTTTGCTTTTACAAAGAGGACATTTTCAAGCATCTGAGTAACTTACCGCTATCGTATACCACTACTGATGAAATACCTGCCTGCTTCATCAAAAAAGTAGCTGTAGCCTTAGTAGCTCCTCTTGAGCATATTTTCAATTTTAGTTACATGCATAGCGAAATTCCAAATCGATGGAAGCATGCATTTGTCACTCCTATCCCCAAAAAACCACCACACAGCTTAGTATCTAATTATCGTCCTATTAGTATCACATCAGTGTTTTCCAGAATATTTGAGAAAATTCTGAAAGTGGCTCTTGTAAACCATATAGAAGCACATGAGGTTATACCTAAGAACCAATATGGTTTTAGAGTCGGAAGATCGACTGAGACCTTGATGCTATCTACCTCAGATGATTGGACCAAGTCACTGGATGATAACACTGATGTTGATGTGGTCTTTTTTGATTTCAGCAAGCTTTTAATAAGGTGTCGAAATTCAACGTTTTTGAAATAAATTTCAACGTTCTTCTGGAATCTTCCCCGTGTAACAACGTTGAATTTGATTTGAAAAACTTTGAATTTAAACTGAAAATGGAATATAGTCGTGCCATATATGCAAACTGTGATCTTCAGTCCCGAAGTAATCGAGGTCGCTAAACACGAATCTTAAGTTAATTTTTGCAGTAACGATTGCCATTAAGAGATATTAATCAAATTATCGATTTTTCGTAAATATCACTCAACAAGATCGAAACTTCAGGCCTGAGGTAATCGAGGTCACTGAACACGAATCTGAATTCATTTTTTAATTTTCCGTCGAAATTTGTGTTTATTGTGCGAATTCCATAGAGTATTCAAGTGTATGACATCGATGACAGTCGTGGTCGCAGAGAACGCAAATGTGAAGTTAGATTTTGAAAATATCGACCAAGACCGGTCATACAATTGATTCGCCTCAACGAATTCAACATAGAAAATCAATAGCTCGATCAACTTCAACCGATAATTTTAAAACGAACTTCAAATTTGTGTTCAGCGAGATCGACTACCCCAACAACTGAAGCTTCGGACCGCAGTCGATTGCCATCAACTGCGAGCAGTATCGCCAATACGCCATTTCCCCACGCCAGTTGTGATGGACTGATGGAAACACGCACGCACACACACACACTACCCTTCTATGTATAGTAGGATATTGAATGCGTTTTCGTTACGGTGAGCTCCTCGACAGTGTGCTATCGAAAACAATCGTCACCGAAATGAACGCCGCTCACAAAAATCATCATTATACCACATTTGAAACAACCACATATTCAAAATTCGAATGTTCGCATCTCGAATAATCGAATTTGAATAATTATTCGAATTTTCAAACCTCGAATAATCGAATTCGAATAATTATTCGAAATTGCAAACCTCGCATAATCGAATTCGAATAATTATTCGAATTTGCAAAACTCGATTAATCGAATTTGAATAATTATTCGAATTTACGAAACTCGAATAATCAAATAATCGAAAATCGAATTCGAATAAATTTTTCGAATAATTATTCGAATTCGATTATTCGAGCACAAGTATAATATCTACTCCTTTATGAGCGATTTATAATACCGTAAGATGGTCAACCTAGTAGTTCACTGAAGTCCGTTAATCCAGTAACGCCAGCGCTACATCGAATTATCCAGGCTTCCTGTCTGGTGTAGTTTTTGAAAGATTTTTTTTTTCGCATCGTATAAAAGTGCATGTCTCCTTCCTGTCACGTCTGTCGGTTTTCTCTTGTTTAATCATTCCGAGGAACTTTGTCAAAGGCAGCAAAAAGGTTCTGTTCCTCATGTATAGAAGTCTCTTCAAATGAGACTTTCTGCCATATCAATTACATGAATTTGTTTGTCCACCCTACAGTTCACCTATTGGATTGATTCAAAAATAATGCCGGATTTTGTCATTCGATCTTCAACTTCTTTGTTCGCGTAATTTTAAATCCTCTGGTAGAACGTGGAGCATTAGTTTTCAAAAGTTAAATATTGAAATGAAATTTTAAAGTTACCGAAAAATAAAATAACATTGTATTTAAAAAACTAAACCAATGATTTAGGCGACTTCCACAAGTTTGTCGTTTCCAGACTTATGAAATCTATCCATATTATATTACAAGGGATTACATGAAGATTCCCACAAATTGTATTAGACTGAAAAATCTTTTTGAATGAAAATCTACTAGTAAAGTTAAGAAAATCGGATCTATCCTAGTCCGGGGGGCCACATAAATAAAAAGTATAATATGTAACGAATCCATTTGAGACTTACCGAGCGGATCCTACAGAACAACATCTAAACCTAAACAAGAAAAGTCGCAAAGAAAAAAAAAAACGAAAAAACACATTTGTTGCGGTTGTAAGCAGGCAAAGTTGTGTGCCCTCCTCACCATGTTGGATCCTGGTTATAACATGTCAGGCGGCGGTCAGCACGCGGCATGCCTCCATTCCGTCGTTCTTTGCCCGCCGAGACTGTTGTAAGCCGGGGCGATTTTTTATTTTTTTGTTTGATCGTTCGCTTTTTAGTCCGTTTTAGGTTCCATTTCGTCCTCTAGGAGCAGCTCGGTAAGTTTCAACTTATTTTGTTACCTATTTTTTAGTTATGTGGCCCCCCCGGACTAGGATAGATCCAGAAAATCTACTAGTTTGTATAGTTGTATTATTGGGTTATTCCAAACAGCGTCATTTTTTAGTCAATTTTTTTTATTTTTTACTTTTTACAAATTTTATTTGATCCGAAAAATCTATCAGTATGAAAAACTACTAGCATGCATCGTTGAAATATTAGGTAAGTTCAAACAGTGTTATTTTTGCGTCAAATTTGATTTTTTAATTCTTTAGCAACTTTTATTTGAGCTGAAAAATCTACAGGATGCGCAAAAATTACCCGCACAGGGTACGACGCAATCCACAACTACTAGCAAAACTAAATTCCGAGCTTCATAATGGATTATGTTGTACACTTATACCATACGCAAATGCATTTCAAGTCTGAGCTCATGAATGCTTAGTGCTGTAATGGCAAAGCGAAATCCGAAACGATCGGCCATCATCAGCCTTAACCTTTCCGGTCGCAGCGCTGTTTTATCGCCAATGTTCTCAATGTTCCTCGACGAACGGTGTATGATACCATGAGACGATATGAGGAGCTTCGGACTTTATGGGACAAGACTGGACGAGGTAGGAAATTGACTCCGGAATCACTCCGGAAACTTCGAAAAGGGTTCGCGGGCGGATTCGCCCTAATCCTCGCCGTTCGATGCGAAAAATGGCCCAAGGACTCAACATTTCTGCAAGCAGTGCTAGAACCATCGTCAGGAACAAGCTTAATATGTGTCGATATCGTACTCAACGTGTCCACATGCTAATTGAGAGAATGAAAGCTCAGCACTACGAATACGCAAGAACTTGTTGAAGCGGCTCGCGAATGGCACGCACCGCGCGATCGTTTTTTCTGATGAGAAAGTCTTCACCCTGGAACCCCCGGTGAATCGTCAGAACGATCGCATTCTCCAACAGAATGTTGTCGCTGCTATCCGCGACAAAAAACTGATCGGTAGAATGGCACATCCGGCTTCAGTTGTGGATTAGGATGCGATTACTTCAAACGGCAAGTCCCCATTAGTTTTTGTCGAATCCTACGTCTAAATTAGCAAGGTCGAGTACCAGAGAACGATTTTGGAAAACGTGTTGAAGCCCAGGGCCGATGCACACTTCGGTAATGACAGATGGTGCTGCCTGCAGGACTCTGCGCCTGCACACAAGGCGAGGATAACGCAACAGTGGTGCAAGCGTAAGCTCCTGGATCTTATTGAACACGAAGACTGCCTTTCGAATTCACCGGGTTTTAATCCTCTCGATTTCTCTGTCTGGTCAGTTATTGATAGCAAAGTTTTCTCTACTCGACACGCAAGTTTGGCTTCTTTGAAAGCTTCTCTGACTGAGGCATGGAACGAAATGAGCGAAGACTACCGTGCCCCGAGTGATGTGTTCGTTAGTCGTCTGAGGACTTGTGTTCGTAAGAAAGGCGGCCACTTCAAATGATTTTGATATGTATTTATTAGCAAGGGGATAGAGAAGTTACGTTTTGAGTTTCGTTGTCAAATTCGCATTTGCGTTGAAGCTATACTGTGATATCTTTGTGCGGGTAATTTTTGTGCACCCAGTAGTAGTAGGAGAATACACTACTTTGTATAATTGAATTAGTAGGGTATTTCAAACAATGTATTTTTGAGTCAAATTTTTTAAAAATCAAATTTTATTTGGGCTGCGCGCGTAAAGTGCAGTTGGAGGAGGTGCCGGCTGTCGCCGCAACCAATATCAGATTCTGGTTCGGATTTCCAGGCCAACCAAACCTTCCATACCTTCGGGGTCGATAAATTGTTACCAGACTTGTCTGGAAAGGATAAAGCATTGTTCTGTCCATCGACTGGCCACCGCAGGTTATTCTGTGGGTTCGTCCGGCAGGGATAAAGCGTTGACTTGCTCATCGGTCGGCCATCGCACGTCATTGTATGGCCAAATACGTATTTAAATCGCCTCTACGACATTCCGTAGAAGTAGAAGCGTGGCGCAGAGTTCGGCCCTTTATCGTTTTTTTTTTTTATTTGGGCTAAGTGGGCGCGTGTAGCGCAGTTGGAGGAGGCGCGACTGTCGCGTGCACTCGATGCCAGGTTCCTGGCTCGGATTTCCCGCCCAGGCCAACCAAGCCTTCCGTCCCTCCGGGGTCGGTGAATTGGTACCAGACTTGTCTGGGAAGGATGGGACCGCGAGTCATTGTATGGCCAAATACGCATTCAAATCGCCTCCACGATATCCCGTAGAAGTAGAATGCATGGCGCATCCCAAAAGGGTTGAATAACGCCGTCCTTTATCCTTTATGACATACTCGTCGGAGTAATGGGTTTGATTTACTGTTCCAATTGCACCCACTACTCTTAGGTAATGGATGACAGGTTGCCGTGCGGACCTATACGCTGGTTTGCGCCGGAAAAATACCGTCGCGAACCGACACATGCAAATAACTCCTTCAGTTTTAGGTTTTTTGAAGAAGAAGAAAAAATTGGCACCATGCAGTTCTTCCCTTCGAGATCTACACAAACCTGTATACAACCTTTTCAGGCCTGTTCTTCAGTGAACTTCAAGAACCTTGTGTTGCCTATTAAATCCTTGAGATGCATCCTTGAACATGATAGAGTTATTGCGCTCCGAACACGCTCGCGCGTGCAATTTGCGAGCGGTGCCCCACTTGATTGATAGGTCCGATTCGATATGCATTGTTCACGGCGCACTCCAAAGCTTCGTTGGGACATAGTACAGCTATTCCGAGTAGGACGGCTGAAAATTTCTGATAAAACTTCCCAAATGCTCATTCTACAAGCTGTCACGTCCACTCGATTGATAGGTCCGATTCTATATGCATTGTGCGACACATTCCAAAGACTGCTGGACAGTCTTAGAGTAATTTCTAAATAGAGCGATTGAGAGATTTTCGTAAAATTCTGTAAACGGTTCGAAATTGTCTTTAAGACTTTATATATTTTCCATTAAGTAAGGAAGGGTAAATATCGGAGTGAACATGCTTTCACCCACTCGATTGATAGGTTCAATCCTATACGCTTTGTGCACAGCGCACCCTCGGGGAATTCCTGGCATCACAGATCACTGGTTACCAACGCCATGCTTGAGATCCTCCGAAAACATGCATGTCCTGTGAGATAAGCTGCTCTAATCGCAAAAGCCTGCTCCAATCTTTTTGGGGACCCACGGTGAAAATAGGGTATTTTCATGAAGCTGTATGCATGATTGTGCAGATGTCAAAGAGACGAATCGAATGTTGCAAACCACTCTTCAAAAAACGTAAGACTTAAGGACTTATGGGCATGCGACGGTTCGTGACGGATTTTCCCGACGCAAACGGCCGTTTAGACTGCGCGACGTGAGCTGAATTGTAGTGAGGAGGGGCACTATGACTCTTTAATCGAGTTGACGAAAAGGAAAGCGGACCAGTTTGCAAGGACGATACCGTGAAGTATGAGAGTTCTTTTCTCTGCAGTTCCTTGCCGGGAGATGCCTCACTTTTGAATTTGTTTCGCTCTTTGTTTTAGCGATGATCCTCCGACTAGGGTAGATCCTGCTGTGCCCTACATATTCGTCCCTATCAGACCACTTAAGCGACATTTCTAAACGACATTCCCTCACTTTCCTTTTTTCGACAGTCGACATTCGACATCCGATTTGCCAGAATTCATCTAATTGCTACCGCGTGCCACTCCTTTTTCTCAGAAGGGCAACGGTTCATCAAGCATTCATCTTGACTCTGCGGCGAAACCACCCCCATCTCTAAAAAGGCTCCACTTAACGATCCTAGGAACTAGCGGCCTGTTAGCATCACCTCAGTCTTTGCGAGAGCTTTCGAAAAGATCCTTAAGAAGCATGTCCTAGCTCACCTCGAAATCAACAAAATTGTCTCTGAAAATCAGTTTGGCTTTCTCAAAGGAAGATCTGTAGAAGCTGCTGTCCATAGTTCACTAAATGACTGGTCTAAGAGTTTCGAGAGTAAAAAACATACGGCAACATACTCGGCAATTTTTATCTAGAGGAACCTACCAAGATTGAAGGCCAGTACTCCTAGATCTTTCCTGCGTTAAGCGGAGTCCCTCAGGGAGGAGTACTTTCCCCAATCTTGCTTCTGTTGTACACATATGAACTTCCAGATTGTCTTACTAATTTAGGGGTAACATGTAAAATGTATGCAGATGGTGTTAAGATCTACAAAAGGATTGACAATGATGCGGATTCAATGTCTCTCCAGGTAGCGATCGACTTCATTAATCGCTGGGCAGAAATATGAGCATTGCCTCTCGCAATTGAGAAAACACATCTTCTGGGTGCTAAAAACCGTGCCCAAACTCCAGAATATCGAATCAACGGTCAGGTTTTAACTACAACTGATGAAGTTAGAGATCTCGGCTATATAATAAGAAACGACTTGTGTTTTTCCAAGCATTACAGTCTCTTAGTAAGAAAAGCCAAATATTGCATCTATAACCTCTTTAGGGTCTTAAAATCCGAGTTCCCGAGGTTTACATACGTGGTTTCAAAACCTACGTAAGACCTATAGTAGAAAGTGGGACATCAGTCTTCAATCCAACGAAAAAGAAAGATATAGACCTTCTGGAAAGCATTCAAAATAGTTTCACTAGGAAGCTTATGATAAGGTGCTTCTCAGTAGATTATAGTTCTATTCCAAATGGTACTCTACGAGCTTCGCTATTTGGTCTTTCTTCGCTGAAGAGCAGGAGAAAAATCGCTGATTTTGTTATGTCATGCAAAACTGTTGAAAGTAAGGTTTCCATTGACACAATTAAATCCCTTGACGGGATGTTGACAAGATCCGTGAGAGGGAAGTTGAAACTTCGAGTCTCAAAATCGCGAATCAGATCAGATTTCTTAACCTATCGCATTCTCAAGGAATCCAACCTACTACTGGGCAAGTATGATCATTTAGAGAGGCTCACTGCTTAAGCCTGTAGAATGCTTGTCAAAGATTGTATGCCAAACAGTCCAGAAATGATCCTGCGGTTTGTTATTTACTTGGCTTGTGTTCGAGTGGTCAATCTGTGATGTTTTGTTCGATGTTTTTTTTACACTTTACATGCTAGACAGTTGTCCGTGTCTGTCCATGCCTTGAATAAATAAATAAATAAATAAATAAATAAATAAATACATTCACGCATTAGGCCATTTCACTCACTACAAACCGAGGATCGGATCGCGATTTGTCGCTCATGCCAGAGTCACCGTCTTTGAACTTTTTTACTAGAACAAGAGCTCATATGAGATATGCAGGAATATCAAGTAAATGGAAAATGACGAATTTTCAAGTTTTTAGAAGCTCTCAAGACCTGTCCGGCATTTTCCCAGCATTTTTCAGGCCTCACCTGAGAGCTCCCCAACGTCATCTCCCTGTCGCACCGCCAAGTCCGACACGGCACCCTTCAGCTCTTCACGCTAAAAGCAAATATTTTGCAGATTTCCTGAAGAAAAAAAAAGCGACAAACCGTTGCAGAAAGTGCATCCCATCTCCACCAGGGGCGGTCTGCCACTCGCTTAATCCGACGCCTTTTAACGATGAGTCAAGCGCACAGAATGCAGCTTCTTCGATCAAAAACACTCGCTTTGCAATGCTCCGTTTGGGGTTTCACTTCTCATGCAGATAACCCTCCTACTTCAGATTTTTCGGCAGATATTCTGCCAGTTTTTCGAACCGCTTATCTTTTCAGACGGCCCTTTTTACTTGACTGCTTGTCTTTGATCAAAGTTTTCAGATTTATTTGTGAATTATTTTTTATTCCTCAGCTATCATTTTTCCACCCTTCGACTTTTCTCTACAATTTCTTCCTAAAAAACTTCCTAAAAAAGTTTGTTTGAAGGCCTAAACAGCTCGTTAGAGCCAGGAATTCCTGTTGCAGTTAAGTGGCAATTAAAATGACAAAATACAGCTACTAGACATGTCAAATCCATTAACGTTTATCGTGTCAACGGTTGCTTGGCTTCGTTGGGAAAAATTCTAATCTCAACATGAAGGAGGTCAAAATGGAAGCGAAATCAAGGATCGCAACTCCAAATAACCGCAATAGCCTTCATTAAAAAAGTTTGCCACGCGTGGCAGGCTCCTGGTTCCGAATTCCCGCCTAGGACAATCAAGTCTTCAATCCCTCCGGTGTCGGAAAGTTAGTACCAGCCTTGTCTGGGAAGACTAAGGACCCTGACTAGTCCATCGACTGGCTACAACAAGTCAATGTAAGGGCCAAATAAAAGGACAAAGGACGGCGTTACTCAATTCCTTTTGGGATGCTCCACGCATTCTACTTCTACGGGATGTCGTGGAGGCGAATTGAATGCGTATTTGGCCATACAATGACTTGCATTAGCCAGCCGATGAATATGTCAGCGCTCTATCCTTCCCAGACAAGTCTGGTAACAATTCACCGACCCCGGAGGGATGGAAGGCTGGGTTGGCCTGGGCGGAAAATCCGAACCAGGAACCTGCTATCGGGTGCACGTGACGCCTCCTCCGACTACGTTACATGCGCCCTAAGGGCCAAATACGCATTCAAATGGCCTCCATGACATCCCCCAGAAGTAAGATGCGTGGCGTGTCCCAAACAGGGATGATTATCAACGTCCTTCATCCTTTGTCCTTTATCCTAACAATGCGTGAAATACATATGTTTCAGCTGTTCTTTAAAAAAGAGCGCTTTCAGCACACGCCTAGGGATATGATCCCACTCGTGGCCTGCTTCATCCATTCGTTTCAAGTTCTTCCCGAGGTTGGGCGCGTATAGCGCAACTGGGTAATGCCATCGTTCTCGTGCACATCCCTAATCGACTGCAGGTTTGGTTCCCACTCGAGTGGAGAAAACTTCCCATCCCTGCAAAGCTTATCAAATAGCACCGTATTTGTCTTTGACATGTAATTTTCATCGAACTGTGACTTCATACTAACCACAAGCTTACTAAATGAATGAGTCACCGGTTATTGAGGTTATGTGCAGCTGGAAGAACGTTTATTTGCGACGAAAACACGCGCACCAGACGGGACTCGAACCCGCACCTACGAGGACATCATGGTTGTCGCTTTCAAACGACAGGTGATTAATGAACTTGCATCCTGGTCATTGGAAAGATTTATCAATCGCGGTAGCTGTGGTTCTGGTTCCACAGCCTGTGATATAGAACAGAAAGCGTCCAAGGGGGGGGGGGGAGCTGTGAGGTTCCCAACGATCGCAGAATTTTCACCGACTAGAATAATTATTTAAAGGTTTATTTACTTGTTTAGGCGCTTTAGGCGCGTGTAGCGCAGTCGGAGGAGGCGCGACTGTCGCGTGCACCCGATACCAGGTTTCTGGTTCGGATTTCCCGCCCAGGCCAATCAAGCCTTCCATCCCTCCGGGGTCGGTGAATTGGTACCAGACTTGTCTGGGAAGGATAAAGCGCTGACTTGTTCATCGGCTGGCCACCGCAAGTCATTGTATGGCCAAATACGCATTCATGTCGCCTCCACGACATCCCGTAGAAGTAGAATGCGCTGGCGCATTCTACAAGGGATTGAATAACGCCGTCCTTTATCGTTTTTTATCCTTTATTTACTTGAAAATTATTTTTTATTTAGGATGTTCAAAATTTTGTTTTTGTGACATGAAATAAAATATGAAAGAAGCTCTCCCTCGAAAGGAGAAACTCGCGGGGACGAGCGTTCTACCCTCTGGCTCGTCCACCTCAACCTCCTGAGCTTGCTCGAGAGTCAAGTGGCTGCCTTACGAGATAGTGGAGACGACATACATTCGCAACGCCTCTGTTTAACACGTTGACGACAATGTCGCGCAATGGTGCGCGACAGTATTATTTCGATAAGAGCGACATTACCTTCGTCCAAACTTTGCCGAGGGAGGTTATTTAAGATGCTGAACACAGTGGCGATGTCCGTTTGGTAAATTAGACCGGCTACCACCCATATCCCAACCCAACTAGTGTTGTCACACCTTTGCCCAAACTACCTGAATGGAGTTATTTGAGGTGCTGGTCACGAATCTGATATCCTCTTCTCGAATTTTGCTCGATTGCAATAAGTTACGAGTGGCCTTTCTGCGTGAGAATATATCAGAGGCAACCTATTATGGCGTCACTATCCATTGAACTTCAGAGTTATTTTTGAGACTTCATTCACTTAGAGGTAACAAACAGGCATGGTTACAGACTACACTACTTGGATGCTATCAAACATCCCTAGTAGATCAACTTCACAAGTAAAGTCCAGACGCAAACTATTTTTTTGATCGGGGCCAGGTACCACAGCAGGAACCATGTTACATTTCAATCTATCGTCTGCTCCAAGATTGCTGTCGAGTATCAAGTCGTCAAAACGTCCGTTTAGTTCGTCGACATTGTCATACAGAAGTCTCATGATGACGATTTCTGATGGCAATTCTAGAATTTTTCAGTCTAAGTTCCGCATCAAAAACAAATATTTTTCAATTAGATCATCAAAATTGAGAAAGGGGGAAGCTCATTGCGGAGAAGAAAAGATTTAGAGAATATTGCAAAAACAAAACCGAAATTTCGAGAATGGATATCAGATTCGTGGTGTGCGTTCTAAAATTTCAATTTATGCTAAGCTAAGGTGACGAAATATCGTGTCACACGCGCGCAGTACGCGCGGTCACACGGGCCCGACGCGCGAAAATTGCGCGGTCGTCAACGTGTTAAAGGGCGGGGAAGAACGCACGTCGCCGAAACTCGCGAGAGCAGTTAATCTCGATCGCGGCTATTTGCAGCGGGGGTCCGTTGGTCTTTTGCTGTATGCGCCCTCCTAGCTTAGAGATCGCGCGTCGGCGTTGACGTTGCCACGTTCGATCGATGTCTTGTGCGCTCGCGATGGCAGTCCCGACGAGCAGATCGTGGCGGAGTGGGCAGCGCGTCGATTAACGCGAGAGAGGTCGGTGGCTCGGTAATCACCTTGTGGCAGTGATTGCATCTCAGCTGATTGCTTGGGATTTAGGGGATTCTAACCTGTGCAGCCTTTTTGTGCAATTTTTGCGCATTTTTCCAGCCATATGTATTTCGCCGCTCGAACAGCGCAGAATCCAGCCGCGGATTCTCCCTGAGCGAGGAATGCAGTTTCCACACGAGCAGCTTGGATGGCACCCACCCTGGGGTCCCTTCCCTAACCTGCTCTGCGCTCGAAGAGCCCAGAACTCAGCCGCGGACTCCTCCTGGGGCGAGGAATGCAGTTTCCACACGAGCGGCTTGGATGGTACCCGTCCTGGAGTCTCTTCCCTAACCCGATTCTGCTCTAGCTCAGTTCGCCACCGTGGAACACAGCTGCGGACTCACGCGTAGCCAGCCCGTTGCTGGCAGTGCGCGCTCCAGCCACCATGGCGCGCTCCAATCAAACGGACCCCCGCTGCAAATAGCCGCGATCGTTAATCTCAGTGGAGCGCACCTTTTTCAGTGGGGCACGACATCCTCACGAGGGTGTGCTGATATATTATACTATACGATATACGATCGTGGAGTATTCTCCATTCACTATACAATTTTACATTTCTTATTTTTGAAAATGTAGTTTAAAATGACAATTCTCGCGTAATTTCGTAGTTGTCTTCAATCTAAACTATTAACTACTTTTAAACTTCAACTTATGCTAATGTTGGCGCAATGCAGGTCTGGGGATGCACTTTTTGGTTGGTAAGCCTGGATTTTTCGATGTACAGCCATTGGCGGTAAGATAGAATACTTAGCTTTCCTAGCCTAGGCCCACGTCCACACCAGGGGTGCACAGAAAATTTTAGGCGTTAAATATTTTTGAAGCCTATCATCATCACCATCAAAGGGATGTTAACACGTTGTCGAACGCACGATTTTCGAGCGCCTGGTGCGCGGGACCAATCCATTTCAACATTGGGACCGTGACACGACATCATGTCACAAGGTCTCACTCTGCCGCAGAGTGTGACACATCGTCAATGTTGTTAACGTCCAGGAAAAGTAGCTTTCCAAATTTTTGTTGTTAGCGTTTTTCAAAAATTATTTAAAATAAGTCCAACAGTCGAAAACGTCCTCTCCGCCTCATCTATTCCAGGTGGCGCGCAAAAGTATTCTGGAATAGGCAACGCCAGGTGAGGATAGGCATATCTTACGAGGAGATTAGACAAGCATCTTTGTGGTTTCGTTGACGTGCTTGGGGGTTCTAAGAGGAAATTTCTAGCTCCAAAATGCATTAGAGGATACGGATGAAGGACAGCGTTATTCAATCTCTTTTGGGAAGCGCCACGAATTCCGTTTTTATGGGATATCGTGGAGGCATTTTGAAAGCGTGTTTGGCAGTACACATGACTTGCGGTGGCCAGCCGATGAAGAATTCAGCGCTTTATCCCTACCAGACAAGTATGATACCAATTCTACCAATTCTCCGACCCGGAGGGATGGAGGGCTTGATTTGCTCCAGCGGAAAATCCGAACCGGGAACAACGGTATGAGGTACACGCGACAGAAAGCACCTTTTCCGATTGCGCTGCACGCGCCCACAAAATGCATTGTTTCCAAAAATTCAAAACAAATCCATGGAAACATAAAAATATTCTTGCACATTTCATTAGTTTTTTTCAGGAACAGTCCTAATCGGGAAGATGAGGCCTGCAAAATTATTGAAGATTAAGGGCGAATGTGGGAAACTCACTGAGAAAAACGTCCGTTAAAAATTCCGTTAAATTTCTAAAAATTTCCGTTAAGTTGTTAAGCAAGATTTTAACGAAAAATGCCGTTAATTCTTTAAATTCGTTAAATCGTTAACCGTCAAATGTGCACCCCTGGTCCACACTAGAATTGTGATGTGACTTCGAGAAAAGACAGAAGAAAATCATTGTCACAAGAACGCACTCCCCCCCAAACCCATATTGCGCTAAAATCTGAAATATGCATTAAACAAAATTTAACAAGAAATATAAGAAAACCTCCTGGTTCTCGCGAGAACAGCTGCTCTCAGTGGAGCACACTTTTGTCAATGGGGCACGAAATCCTCGAAGGGGTGTGGATATAGCCATGACTATCGTGGAGTCTTCTTCACCCACTGCCATATGCACGATGTGGCGGGTAAGGTTTGTATTAAATACCACATCGTGTTTACGTTTACTCCAACACTCGGCATACCCACGGGTTTAGGCATTGATGAATCTGGCCCAAAAAAAGTGGCGCGGGTTCAAAACCGACCTTGCTCATGGGTTTTGGTGCCAACTAAGCATCCAACCTTAACTCATTTTTTAAAAATCATTAAAAACACCAACTGTATGGGTTACCTAATAAAGGCTTGCCTACGTTGTCGATGCAAAGGTCCAGAATGCGCACGCATTCCGAATCTGCCGGAGATCGTGGAAGGGCATTACGTACTTTCCATATGACAGTAAACTCGGCATTTTCTGCTTTGTAGGCAGATCTGCTGCCAGATCACACGTGAGAATGGAAGGAAAACCTGGAACTGTCTCCCTTTGCAGCCTCCCGCTGGCTATCCTACATGAGTCACTTTCCAGATTACCATAGTATTTTCAAACTGATTGAAAACGACAGGGTTCACTATTCTCTGGTAGCTCTATTGCTGCTTGATCACCTGTATCATTTTTCTTTACATTATCCATCGATTAGCTCGAGTGGATGCTTGCAACCTTTCCATTCGCTTCTGTTGCGTGCCAGAGTGCTCCACTGGATCCTTTTCGCTTTAGGGGCACGACGAGCGTTATATAGCGTTATATAGCGTTATACGTTATAGCGTTATAGTCCCGATCGAACGATCGGGACTTTCACGAAGCACGCTTATTTTATTTTTTCTTTCCTTTACCACTATAGATCTTGAGGTTTATGATTTCCAGGCTGGGGTGATAACTACTAGACATAGGAGGAGCATTACCCATTATACAATCACCTCTCAGTTGGCCCAATGATCGGATTGATTGCTGGCTGGATCTCCATCCTAAAAGGGCGTAGTCATCGGTCGATATTGATCAGTTTATTGTTGTTCATTAAAGGATGACTCCTTTTTGGGATGCGCCACGCATTCTACTTCCACGGTATGCCGTGGAGGCGATTTGAATTCGGAGTTCGCCTATAGAGTTGCGTGATGGTCAGCCGATGAACACGTCAGTGCTTGTTCCTTGAAAGACAAGTCTGGAAGCAGTTCACCGTCCTTGGATGGAGAGGAGGGCTTGGTTGGCTTAGAATGGGGATCCTATCCAAGAACCTAGAATCGAGTGCTTGCAACTGTCGACGCCTCCTCCGAATTCGCTCTCATGCGCCCAATTCGATTCAATTTTTCGTGCCATTCCCCCCCCCCTGAAAAGATCACTTTGGATAAAAATCGATCAAATCGACCGGTAATGGCTGCCCTGTTAATCCTGTTCATTTTCTGCAAAACATGAAAAATGCGTCCATAAGCCGACGATCGCAAGTCTTCGAGGAAAACAAAAGCTGCCTGAACCGTGACAAAGATACTTCACTCGGAGTACTCGGAGTTTTGGGTGGGTATCGATAGAGACCGCCTTCTTTTACGTGAACTTATTTCAATCGCTGGAGCGGTTTTGAAAATCAGAGAACAGCATGGTGGTGAGCTAAAGCTTTCACAGCG
The DNA here is from genome assembly GCA_947359475.1 of Heligmosomoides polygyrus bakeri. Classification (NCBI taxonomy): domain Eukaryota; kingdom Metazoa; phylum Nematoda; class Chromadorea; order Rhabditida; family Heligmosomidae; genus Heligmosomoides; species Heligmosomoides polygyrus. The sequence goes on from OX375867.1 coordinate 19,308,194, forward strand.
TTCCTCCCCGAACCAGCTGAGGATTCCCGCTTCGCCTTGCGCATAAAAAGCCGCCATCTCTCCTCTACTTAGTGCAGATGTACTCTCAGTCGGATCGCGTACGACGCTACGTGTGCAGTTATCTCGTACTAGAAAGGAGCGGGTTGTTCTCTCCATTCATATGTCCTCGATGTGATTGATATCTGTCCACGATGTGCCGCTCAGCGAGCTTATCAAAATCAGTAAGATGAGCCTAATTCTGGATCATAGGGAGTAGGTATCTGTGCAGGACGGGAGCCATTTGTAGCAACCGCTTGACGTGAAGACGTGTACTTGAATGAGAGCGGTGTGTTCTTTTTGGGTACATGTCGCGAATATGGGCAGCATTGGATTGTGGGAGCACGTCAGCCAATTCGATAACATTAAATTAGCATCCCATTCGGAGTAGGTTTGCACGGTCAGTAATTTATTTATTTTGTACGTGAACAATCACGCAGGTTAAAACGAAAACAAACAAAAAAGACAATGTTAGTGAATAGGAAAACACAGATAGCGATAACTAGTACAAACACGAACAACTCGGCAAGCCAATAAGTAGCTTCTTTGGGATACCGGTTAATAAGCCTTTTGTATTGCCTCAGTGAACTTGGCACAACGATTTTCTCAGAAAACTTTAGGAACTCAGCAGAATTTGATTGGTTGGCCTGCGTTAGTAATGTGTTCTGCTTGACTATGATTGGCTAACACGCCAGCACCATCCAATGCTGCCCATATTCGCGACATAAACCTTTTTTCGCAATTGGTAATGTTTAATTATTTAAATAAAGCCCAAATCAATTTCAAAGTTACATATATGTGTTAGTTTACTTATTTGTCTATTTGTTTTAATTTTAATTTTAATTTTAATGTATTTATTTGATAATAAAAGATTTGCTAAATTAACAGATATTAATCAATTTAGCCATCTAAAAAATGAAATAAAAAATTTAAAAGTACAAATATAATGATTTACAAATATTAGAAATGTTAATACTTGTCAGAGTTGGCGGCATCTTACCATTAGAGGAGCATAAAAGAAAGATTCGAAAGTGGCGAAACAAACCTTTTCCTTACTCATTCCATATTTATGAATTTGCAAGTCATGTCTTGTTTGATCTTGTCTGCTCTCCTCTCTTGTTGTGATACAATTCTTTTTTCTTTACTTTCTTTCATTTTCGATTGAGAATACAATGACCGATGGACTGGTCTCCTAGCAGGCTGACAAAATCAGATCTAGCACTCTTGCTATAGGCATTCGCTCCAGAAAACGTAGTAGCCAACCGATGCTCACTTCAGTATTCTTCTATGGATGCCAGGTTCATCACGAAAGCTTTGAAAGGAATCATAATATTTAAAGTACCACGTCGAAGATTGAGAACAATCGGTGTTGACTTGCTGTGAAGACTATGTATCTATCGCTCATCATATTCGAATGCTTCCAACCTCAAGCGGTAGGGTAGATGCGCTCAAGAGTGGGTATAAAAGGAGAGAAACAAAATTTTCTGAATCACTTTGTGGATCTTATTGAAGATAATTTCAGAATATCATAATGCCTTTGTTATTAAGGATGTTTTGTTGCGATCAAAACTCTTGTGCCAGGCGGGACTCGAACCCTCATCTTCTGCTTTCCGGGCAGCGATGCTACCGCCCTCTAACGTTTTTGACACCTATCTTCTATAACAGCCGCTCTGGCTTAACCAAAAATGAAAACATCTCCGAATGCTGCAGCCATGTGTATCTGGGCCGTGAGGTTAACATGGCCAGCGACCTAGCGACGGAGCTGGACAGGAGGAAACGAGCGGCTTGGGAGCTTTCAGGAGCGTCGAGGAGGTCGTGAAGAAGACGAAGAACGTCCTCCGATTCCGTGCCCACCTATTCGACTCCCCAGTTCTTCTGCGCTAGCATACTCCTCAGAGACCTGGGCCATGCGAAAGCAAGATGAGCACACGGTTAGCGTAGCACAGCGGAAAATCGAGAGGACAGCGAAGGGTGACACGATCCACAAGAAAGCCTCCAGACTTGGTCACCAAATTTTTCGCAAATTTTTATCTATTGAATAAAATAAAATAAAATAAAATAAAATAAAATAAACATCATAACACATAAGCAAATATACGTAAGTCGACAAATATATGTAATTTGTGATTGACTTTAGCATTATTTAAATATTTGAACATTGCCAATTACAAAAAGAGATTTATATCACGAAGATGGACAGCACTGGGAGGTGGTGGCGCGTTAGGCAATCATAACCAAGCACAGAACATTCCGGACACAGGCCAGCCAATCAATTACTGACCGTACAAACCTACTCTGAATGGGACGCCAATTTAATGTAATCGGATCTGCTCGCTCCCACAATCCAATGCTGCCCATATTCGCGACATGTACCTAAAAAGAACACACCGCTCTAATCCAAGTACACGTCTTCACGTCAAGCGCTTGCTACAAATGGCTCCCGTCCTGGACAGATACCTACTCCCTATGATCCAAGATTGGGCTCATCTCACTGATTTTGATAAGCTCGCTGAGCGGCACAACGCGGACAGATATCACATCGAGGGCAGATGAATGGAGAGAACAACCCGACGGGCCAACTCTGCTTCTTTCTAGGCCGAGATAACTGCACACGTAGCGTCGCAAGCGATGCAACTGAGAATACATCTGCACTGGGTAGAGCAGAGATGGCGGCTTTTTATGCGCAAGGCGAAGCAGGAATCCTCAGCTGATTCGAGGAGGAACGCTGTGCAAGCTTTAGCTCACCACCATGCTGCTCTAATTTTTTAAAATCCGAGCCAGTGATTGAAATAAGTTCAAGTAGAAGGAGGCGGTCTCTATCGATACTCACCCCAAACTGCGAGTAAACCGAGTGAACTAACTTTGTTAATGTTCAGCCAGCTTTTGTTTTTCTCGAAGACTTTGTCGCTGTGAAAACAACCGTCGGTTTCTGGACACACTTTTTCACGTCTTGCGGCAAATGAACAGGATTAACAGGACAACCATTACCGGTCGATTTTATCGATTTTTATCCAAAGTGAATTTTTCAGGGAGGAATGACACGAAAAATTGAATTGAATTGGGCGCATGAGAGCGAATTCGGAGGAGGCGTCGACAGTTGCAAGCACTCGATTCTAGGTTCTTGGATAGGATCCCCATTCTAAGCCAACCAAGCACTCCTCTCCATCCAAGGACGGTGAACTGCTTCCAGACTTGTCTTTCAAGGAACAAGCACTGACGTGTTCATCGGCTAACCATCAAGTGTAACTGTATAGGCGAACTACGCATTCAAATCGCCTCCACGGCATACCCTGGAAGTGGAATGCGTGGCACATCCGAAAAAAATAGTTATCGTTTAATGAACAATAATAAACTGGTCAATATAGACCGATGACTATAAGCTTTTAGGACGGATATCCAGCCAGCAATCAATATGATTGCTGGGCCAGCAGACAGCTTGTTAATTGTAGGTAACGATCCTCTCTAGTCTAGTGGTTACCATCCTAGCCTGGAAATCATAAATCCTTGAGGTCTACAGTGCCAGTAAGATAAAGGAAAATTTACAAATTCTACGGGCTTCGTGAAAGTCCTGAACGAACGATATAACGCTCTTTGTGCCCCTAGAATGAGGGGGACCCAGTGGAGCACTCTGGCACGCAACAGGAACGATTGGAAACTTTGCACGCATCCACTCGAGTGGTCGACGTAAGGAAAAATTATACAGGTGATCAGGCAAGCTGCAATAGAGTTTCGAGAGAATAGTGAACCGTGACATCTTCAATCAGTTTAAAAATCCTATAATCCTGGAAACAGGAGGCTGCAGAGGGGGACAGTTCTAGGTTTTTAAGTAAACAGGCACTGAGCCTTTGTTTCTTCACTGTCATCTGCTTCAGGTCTAGGTTTCGCCAAAGCAGCATGATTTCGTTTTTTACTTTATTTCTCTTTTAGATTTATCGTAGTAATCTCTGCATATCTTTTCTGTTCTGTGCTTGATATGTATTACTTCGTTTTTATTTATTCCACCTAATGGTGAGTATTTTGGTCGGTGAAGTTAGGTAGCTTACGTGGTAATGTTCAATGCTAAGCTAACATTAGTCGGCATAATTAACAAAAAAATGAACGACTCTCCGAAATATTGTACCTGTCTCGTTTCCGTAATTGCCACAACAAAGTTCGAGCATAACTGTTGAGCTCGTTCCAATTTAATTGTTCATTGTTGTGGCTAAGGACCTTCTATTATAGAGACCACAAGCTCTTTACCGTATACTGTATGCTCTCTTTTTCCGCCACGCGTACAAATTGATAGGAGGAAGCTCATACTATTCTCGAGGGTTTATTACACGTAGGTCGGTAAAATAAATAGTTTTCGACACATGTTACATGCGGTCAAACAGCGTCGGTGGTGTAAGGCGAACATCGCTGCCCGGAAAGCAGAAGATGCGGGTTCGAGTCCCGCCTGGCGCAAGAGTTTTGAACGCAACAAAACATCCTGTAACAACATATAGCTTCTCTACCAGGCACTCCAAGCTTAAGCAAATGTGTTAAAACATTTGCTTATGCCTTCGCTTCTATCGTGTCGAAAACTATTTTGCCGACGTAGGTATAATGAATCCCTCGAGAATACATAGTATGAACTTTCCTGCTATCAATTTGTACGCGTGGCGGAAAAAGAAAGCATACAATAAACGGTATAGAGCTTGTAATCCTTATAATAGAAGGTCCTTAACCACAACAATGAACAATTAAATTGGAACGAGCTCAACAGTTATGCTCGAACTTTGTTGTGGCAATTACGGAAACGAGACAGGTACAATATTTCGGAGAGTCGTTCATTTTTTTGTTAATTATGCCGACTAATGTTAGCTTAGCATTGAACATTACCACGTAAGCTACCTAACTTCACCGACCAAAATACTCACCATTAGGTGGAATAAATAAAACGAAGTAATACATATCAAGCACAGAACAGAAAAGATATGCAGAGATTTCTACGATAAATCTAAAAGAGAAATAAAGTAAAAAACGAAATCATGCTGCTTTGGCGAAACCTAGACCTGAAGCAGATGACAATGAAGCAACAAAAGCTCAATTACTGTTTACTTTTCAGTTTTTGACTATTTTTTCGGTTTTATGAAAGCAGTTAGAGCTAGGGATAACGTCACTCTTGACCTCAGCGCAAGAATCCGGCTCTCAATTTTCGAGTGTTAGCTATTCTTCCTAACAAGATTTCTATTCTTCCTGCTAGCTAAAACTAAGCAACTCTTTGTAAGATCCGACCCTGAAAAACTAGAGATCAAATGAACATCCATTCGAAGCTGTTTTGGTCGATTTCTGGCGGACCTCCAGCTCTTCTACGAAGAAGGCAGTCTAGCCTTATTACCGACTTAAGAGTTAACATCTATGGTAAGTGCTGGCAATGCACAACGAAGCGTAGGCACCGTCGTTTTTCCGAGTTCATGACTAGCCCTAAAGACCTGCAACAAGAAACCTGTAAACTTAAGGAACGAAAGGTGCAAGTTGCAATAGAACTGTACTCTGGGCAACCTTTTAACTCTTCTTCAGAACCGAAAAATTGTGTTTTTTGTTCAAATTTTTTTGAGGACGAGGTACTGGACGGTACATTCGATCCATGAGGCAAGGCTAAAATCTCCTTCGCAAAGAAAAAGTTGATGAATTAACTCCTACTTCGCTCGGACATCTCGCTGGTTAGACAAACTCCATCCCCCCTCTCATCAGTTAGGACGTCCAAAGAATTCAAGAAAGAACTATCAAAAATCGGAGCTTTTGCATGTCAAATCAGAGGCATAGATGACGTTATTTAATTGTATTCTCCAGTTATTGGGCGCGTGTAGCGCAGTCGAAGGAGATGTTGTCTGTCGCGTGTACCCGATATGGTATCGTTCCTGGTTCGGATTCCCTCCCCTCCGGCTCAACCAAGCCTTCCACCCCTCGGCTGTCGCTGAATCGGTACCAGGCTTGTCTGGGCAGTATAAAGCGCTGACTTCATTGGCTGGTCCTTAAGGGTGTATTCTTGGATGCGAACAGCTGCAGAATGCGTTTCACACCACAAGAAGTAGGACAGAGTCATATGCATCCGTTCTGATTTCGTTTTTTCTGTTGCATTACAATTCCAGTTGCAAGCAAGAAGCCAGATGGCGCTAATTCCTTCGGCACGAGTTGCGCGTTGAGCGGCTTCAGATGATTAACAGCAGCGTGATATGTTGACAGGCAGGTGATTAGTGTTCATTAGTGGATGTTTCGGCAGGTCTTCGACTAATCTGCTCGCGCCACTCATATCCATTCATAGGAAAGTCACGCTGAGCTCTCAATAGGCTGGCATTGAAGGACTACTTAGTCATGATATTTAAAGTGTCGTAAAATCAAGTGCTCCGATCTTCAACTGATGCCTCTTTCAACGACTGTGAATTACTGGTTAGCTTCAAAAGAGCTCCCTTCGTACACCGTTCTTCCTCCGTTTGCTCTATCTAAAAAGCCTTTCAATGGCTATTTTTATCTGCCTTACACTGGCTCACAGATTAGTGTCTGCCATGACGTATTCGTCCGCATTTATGATTGAATCCGCGTCTTAGCTGATGCTTTCAGGGGTGTCTCATGGCATATTTTGTCTTATTTTTTCCCCTCCCTGCATGAGCGCTCTAGCTTCGTATCGAAGTTAACTGGTCAGCTCTACATCTTCTGTAATCCCAGAATGTGTCATTGCCTTACTCTTTCTGAAACAGTTAGGCCTTTTTAGGTGCTTTCTATAGACTTGCTAAGTTCGTCATGATCTTGTTAAAACGGCTTTATTGGCATACGCTTCGGTTGGATCTCCTTCTTCAGAGCCTGAAAGAGTAAATCAATTAGTAGTTACCACATGAATCACATCAACCTTACAAAATTAAATGTCAAAATTTTGAAAACATGGCTAAATGAAAGAATCCAATGTACCGCAGCTTACCATAGCTCTATGAAGGATCAGCGGAAGCCGTACAGGGTAGACCAGAGGTAGGTGGTGCAAGCTGGTACAAGCTACCCCAGGTTAGAAGACGAGACTCGTTATACAGGGACATGCTCCGTTCCGGTTGATCTCGAGGTCCCTAGAATAGATCCAGCGCCGGACTCATCACTAAAGGAGTCGGTACCACAGTCGGTCTCTACCACAGATTTACCCAACCGGCTCCTTGCCAGAGGCTTCCCGGCCTTTGTAATTCACGAAGAACGCGGTGAAGGATGTCGAGCATTACGCTTGGCAGCGCGCCAAACTGGTTGTCACCGGGTCAGACAGCTGTAGTGCGTTACCGGTACCTCGTCGTTCACCCGACGCTCTAACCTGGTAGCCGTTACACCATCCACCGGAAACCTACTACGCCGCGCGTTTGCGAATCGCGATACGCGGCAGTTTCGCGGAAAGTTCTATCGTTACCTTCCGGTAAATCGTTGATTAATCCGGGTCCCAGTAATGCCTCAAGGGCTTTGGGCGAACCTCGTGTCCTAGAATCCTCCCCTCAACGCTGAAAACCTCCCCCTCCGTGACAGTTGATCTTATGGTAGCCTAAGGCAGTGGATGCCCTAACAATAAGCCTTTTCTTTCCATCCAGTGCTCCTTTATCACATATAGAGCACGGCCGGATTTGCCGATGTACTCCTGGCCGCAAGCTTGACAGGAGGTCAGGCGGACTACACTTGATACGGTGCAGTTACCTTCCTTTTCATTGGACAAAGCACACAGTTAGGGCTACCACAAGCCCGGTCATACAGCCGACCAACTGGGTTGTTTGTCAGGTTGTCACGAGGAAGGCTAACCATCGAAACCGCGTTTTTAAATGTTTCGTTGTTCTTTATTTGATTGTTTACTTACACTCGATGGTGCACTACAGCGCCATCAGAATCGTCCAACAAAGAAATGAGGGTTAGAAAAACCCGGTATGATGGAAAATCGGTCACATCCGCAGCAAAAAACACTCTGCTTTTGTAAATACCACCTGGCTTCAATGATCCAGCGCCTTCTGTAGCAGTGAACCTATACCAAGTAATCTATAAAAGATTAGGATCCGTCTTACTAAGGAAGTTTTTACAAGACCACATAAAAACTCTCTTAAATCTTTCCGAACCAGACCATAGGAAACAATATCGATATTTCAGATAGTCACGCTAAAATTAGAGGGATTCGTCGTGTCGCACGTCGCATGCACACTTAACGATCCCTTATTCCTTCTGAGTAATTCTACGGTCGTTTTTTTCTTAGCGAAAGGAAAAATTTTCACTAAATAAGGGATGTTCGCAAAATTTTCACTAAATAAAGGAACTTCGACTAAAGGGTCAGGAGATTGCCACCTATATTTATGACATCCTTCACTCATTATTTCAAGGGTTTCTTCTAGGATTGCCTTTCGCGGTCATCGTTAGTCCATGGTTGTAGGGTCTTTATCTTTATCTTTATCTGTAGGCATCCACTAGTAGGTTACCGTTATCGTAAATTTGCGAAGATATTAAAAACCAGAAATCAGAATGGAGAAATCTATGAAGGAGACATAAAGCTATGAATTGATAAGACATGTAAACGTAACAAACATGACAACAGCAAACCGGAGCAATGGGCAACTTTCCGCTAGCTAAATAAGAACGTAGACTAAAGAAGGAAAAGAGAAGAGCTCTACTGAGGGATAACCAGCTTTTTAAAGAGACTTTTAAAATCAGTAAGCCGCATTCCTAGGCAGCCTTTAGCTATTAAGGTGTTGAAGGCAGACACAACTCTATTTGAGAAGAACTTTAACCTGGTATTAGTGCGAGAAGCAGGAGTCGCAAGTTTATGCTTGCCACCTCTGGTTCTAGATTGGCTTGTGGTGAAGAAGTTTTGGGAGTTAATGGAAGTCAAACCGGTAAGGATTTTAAAAGCTAGCAAAAGATCATATTTTATTCGCCTATATTGTAAAACTAAAAACTAAACTTTGATCTTTGCCAAAAGGTCGAGAAACGAGATTAGAGTATTCAAGACTGGGTAAGCCTAGCTGTAAACGCCTTTCCTTGCCATTAGGAATGTGATTATAATGGAGTCCACTGCAGCGCAAGACTAGCTTCCTGGTGAGGTTGTTTTGGACATTCTCCAACACTGCAATGTCCTTTTTCCGATAGGGGTTGAACACTGAGGTGCCGCATTCAACTATTGGCCGCACATAAGTTCTGTATGCTTTGATAAGTATATGAGGATCCTTACCATCCTTGGATATTTGCCTTTTCCACCAGCGAAGCACTAAAAAGTGATCAGACGAATACATCCTTGTGTTTTCGTCTTCGGCTTCTTAGACGGCTTTGTTCAAACCGACGAATAAGGCTTCAGATCCCGTTTTTTCCTTTTCCACTTCATCTACACATTCTTGACGGAGCATCTATTGCTTGAAATTTGAAGACTTATAGTCCTTGTGGCGGTACGAAAATTTGGATAGGATAGTAACCGTGTCCGACAGCACATATGTACAGGGTGCGTAAAAAGTATTGACGCACCTACTTTTTGTTTCAGCTCCAGCTTTCTGTTTCTACCCCTCTAGGTTTTCGTGTGTTATTTTTGTTGTCTTTATTGTGCTCAAAAAACACTCACGAAAAAACTGAAGAAACATGATCGTCACAGTTACGGTGGCCCTTTTTTGTCTGTTACCCAGACAGCTGAATACTTCCTTAACAAGAGAATTTGGCGCTGTTCGAAACGGTTGGTGAGGAAAGAGGTCAGCAACCCAAACGTCAGCCACGGCTCTGTCAGAACAGATGATGATTACAAGATGTTCAAGCACGATAACGTTCAAATCAAAAATTGTCAACCTCTGTCCCATAACGGCAAACAGATAACGCGCGCAGGTGTGGACAGCTTCTCAGACGAGCACAGCTTAAACGTGAAATCGCTGGATTGCTCTTTTTATGCGATTTTGGAGAATGAGGTCTGTGCTACTTTCAACAGAAGTGACCAGTCGCAGAAGGCTACCCTGTTCGAAGCACGGAACAAAATGCAAGCGAACACTTGCGACGCGTGCTCATGAATTTTTCCGTCGTTTTCGCTCCTGTATTCACAGTAAAGGAGCCGATGTCAATTACGACTTATTCTGTCGTGTTTGCAAGATCATTTTCCATATTTCTGAAATGAATAATTTAAAACTTACTGCGCAATACTTTTTCCACAACCGCCATTTACTGCGTCAATACTTTTTACGCACCCTGTAGGTTACCCATGACATGGCTGTGCTCTTCTCACAGTAACCTCCGAGTTTAACGCTTTTGGCTGGATTGCCTTCTTCAAAGAATGTTTAGGGATAAGAATGAGGAATAAAGAAAGGCGCGCTTTAATTAACCTCTCTGTGGTCCACTTCGATTTCTACTGCTATTAGAGATATTATGACGGACATTTGAGCGTGTATTTGACCGTTACATTGCTTTCGGTGGCCTTGCCGAGGGGCAAATTAGTAAAAATGTATGGCAGTGCCTATCGTGGCTTTGGCTAAGATTGCTAAACAACCTTAATTCTTGTTTATACTTCCAACGCCGCCACGCGACGTGATTCACGTACAGATGCCAAATTGATTGATCGCGTCAACGCCACCTGATCGAGTGCATCGCATGAACCCGCCACCCGCTCAGTATCGCCCTCGAAATCGGCGCAACGCGATTGATCGCGGTGGATTGGAGCACAGTATACTGAGAGGAAGTGAGGAAGTCGAAGCGGACCCGGGGCCGGATTCATCAACAATTAAACCCGCGGGTATGCGGGGTATAATGGGTAGAGATAAGGTAAGAGACAGAGACGAAGGCTTTATCGTGGGTATCTCCACCACCTCTACCCGCCGGTTATCGTTGATGAATCCGGCCTCCGAAAATGTGCGCGCCAATTACGTGTGTGCAAGCACGCAGTTGTACATAGTTGGCCACTCGAGTGCTTATCGTCGTCCGAAACAGTTCGACGCGATGGGACGCTTTGCTCCGATCGGATCGCGTCACCCGGCGATGGAAGTATAGACGGGGCCTTTTCCCGGCATACGTTTCGCCGTAGACGCCTTCTTCGAGCCTGAAGAAACCAAACCACATTTAGGAAGCTAACCTCCAAATGCCATTCATTTTGCAAAGTAAATCCAGAGAGCGAAAGAGCCTAAAACGTCAGTTCAGTCATGAAATGGCTCAGAGCAGTGAGCTGCCCACCGCTAACCGTTTGTGAGCGAGAGCGAAAAGCTTAGACCCGCATTTTCGAAGCGGTAGAATTGCGGCTATGGCGCCAATACTTAACTGAAGGAATGAGTGTGTTGCAGTAGCTCAGGATCTTGCAGCATTCGCCGACTTGTGTGGACTGTGATCGGTTGAACGTATCGCGATAACCACTGACATATAGGGTGTTTCAAAGGGTTGACTTTTCACTTTCTCACATCCAGCAACAGTTGACGGTGGACGACTCTATGCTCAGAGGTCATACATTTCATTACTCTGAGGTTCCATTCTATTAGGTTGGTGCATAAGTTCTCGGACATTTGGGGCATGAAATATTTATTGTCACAACATCACCTGTATCACCTGTCGTCCCGTTGATCATCGACTTGCTCGAGCGGGCGCCAGCAGCGTCTCCATTCGTCCCTGTCGCGTGCCAGAGTGGTCCAATGGATCCTCCTCGCTCGAGGGACACGAAGAGCGTCATATCGGTCGTTCAGGGCTTTCACGAAGAAGTCCGACCAACGCGTTGGTGGGCGTCCTGGTGTTCTTTTGACATCCCGCGGAATCCAGTCTGTGACGGCTCTCGTCCAGCGGGTGTCTGCGAATCGCATTACGTGGCCGGCCCACCTAATTTTCGACGACTTGGCCCATGCGACAGCGTCTCTGATCTTCGAACGTCGGCGAAGCTCGGAACTCCGGAGGCCTTCTCTCACTTGCGTGAGTCGTGTCACTCCGAGCATCGTCCTCTCGATTCCACGCTGCGCGACGCTGATCGCGTGTTCATCCTGCTTTCGTATAGCCCAGGTCTCTGAGGCGTATGTTAGGGCAGGAAGAACAGTGGAGTCGAATAGGTGGGCACGGAGTCGGACGTTCTTCGTTTTCTTCACGACTTCTTCGACGCTCTTGAAAGCTCCCCAAGCCGCTCGTTTCCTCCTGCTCAGCTCTGGTGCTAGGTCGTTGGCCATGTTGACTTCGCGACCCAGATACACATAGCTGGAGCATTCGGAGATGTTCGTTCCGTTGAGCGAGAATGGGGCATCAGAAACCCATCCGTTCTTCATGAACATCGTCTTCGTAAGATTCAGCTGCAGTCCAACGCTTCCACATACACGATCGAAGTCGGCCAGCATTCGCTCCGCCTGAGTGATGCTCGGTGTTATGAGCACGATGTCGTCAGCGAAGCGAAGATGGTGCAGTTGCCGGCCGTCGACCTTCACTCCCATGTCATCCCATTCTAGTTCGCGCATGACGTTTTCGAGGGTGGCGCTGAAGAGCTTCGGGGATATGGTATCCCCTTGTCGAACCCCTCTCTTCACGTCAATGACGACGTCGTTGTAGAATGGTGAGATCTTGGTCGTGAATCCACTGTATAGCTCTCGAAGGACTCTGATGTACTGAGTAGGAACGCCCTGGGTGAGCAGGGCTTCTATTACCGCTTCAGTCTCGACGGAGTCGAATGCCTTCTTCAGGTCAATGAACGTAAGGCACAGCGGCAGCTTGTACTCTCGCGACACTTCGATGAGCTTCGTAATGGTGTGTATGTGGTCGATCGTGCTGAATCCTCTCCGAAATCCTGCTTGTTCGCATGGCTGTCCTTCGTCCAGCGTTCTACTAATCCTATTCAGGATGACTCGAGTGAACAGCTTGTAGACTACGGACAGCAGGCAGATCGGGCGATAGTTGCCAATGTCGTGCACGTCTCCCTTCTTGTACAGCAAGACGGTCCTGCTGGTCTTCCACTGGGATGGAACCTTGCATTCGGACAGGTAGCGTGTGAAGAGCCGCGCCAAGGTGTTGATGAGCGCTGGCGGGAGGTTCTTCAGGTGTTCAGCTCTGATCCTGTCAGGACCGGGTGCTGTACGTTTCTTCACCGACGAGATGGCGTGTCGGATCTCGGAAGGGAGAACAGAGGGGATGACGTATCCATCCTGCGGAAGATGGCGTAGGGGCAGGTGGACGTGGCTATCGAAGAGATCGGAGTAGAAGTCGTGGATGACTTTCTCCATGGTCCTTCTGGAAGAGGTGACGGTTCCGTCAGGACGTCGGAGAGCGGTCATCTTGGTCTTGAAGTTGGCGAACTTCCGGCGGGCATTGCGGATGCTCAGCCCTGCCTCTGCTGCTTCAGCCAACACTTCCGCCCTTCTCTCCTTCAGATCTTCCTTTATCGCCGCTCTGCATAGCTTTGCAAGCTCGGACGTCAGTTGATAGTTGCCTGACGCTCGTGCTGCTCCACGTTGGCGTATCAGCTCGAGAGTTTCCGGAGACAGGCGTCTCTTGGTGGTCTTCAAGCTCTCGGCTCCCTTAGCACTATCGTGGAGATGGTGCACGAAGCGATCGTATTCCTCGTCGACGTTGTCCATGACGGCATCTTCCCAAAGGCCGACAAGAGAGGTGTAGAGATCCCAGTTGATGGTCGTTCTGGGACTCCTCTTCTTGAACTTCGCGGCCTTCTCTCCTTGACGCGAAAAGCGGAACCTCGCGCGAAGGAGGCGGTGGTCCGATCCCGTGTAGAACTTGGGGACAACGGAGACATCGGTCAGGCAATACTTGCGATTGAAGATGATGTGGTCGATCTCGTTGTGGAACTGGCCACCGGGGGATTCCCAGGTCCATCGTAGGGAGGGAGGCTTCTGGAACTGCGAGTTTCCATGGATGGTCTTGGTCGACATGATAAACTCAGACAGCCTTTCACCTTGCTCGTTCCACTCCAAACCGTGGGTTCCGATGTGAAGTTCTTCCAGCGACCTTCGTGGCCCGATCTTGGCATTGAAGTCGTCGACGATCACCTTGTAGAAGGTGTGATCTTCCTTATAGAACTTCTCCAGCTCCACGTAGAAGGCCTCGACGTCTTCGTCGTCGTAGTCGGATGTTGGGGCATACGCGACGAACACAGTCAAGGCTGGCACGGAGCCACATCGCTTCAGTCGCAGACGTCCGATTCGGCTTGTCAGAGACTCGTACGAATCGATGTTCATGGCCAAGTGCGTGTTGACGAGGACACCAACGCCGCCTACTCCCCTGCTGTCGCATGTTCCGAGGAACAGTTCTTCTCCGGAGTCGTAGGCGGCGTGTAGGGGGTGGTGTCTTCTCGTCTCGGTCAGTCCGATGACGTCGTACTTGATCTTCCTGGCTTGCATCATCAGGTCCTCGACGGATGCTTCCGACGCAAGCGTGCGGGCGTTGTAAGTACAGATCGTCATCCTAGTCCTTCTCAGTTTGCGCAGCCTGGTTAGGCCCTGAGATTTTAGCAGCCTCTCCGTACTCGTCCTTCCCATCGCTGCAGAAATGGGGGCTCTTTCGGGGTCAGGGGAATGAGGCCCTTTAGTGCTGCTGTGTTTGACTGGAATACAACACGGGTAGCTAGTCAGGCTCTGTCGTGCGGGCGGGGTACTCCGGGCAGCCAGCCAGACTGCCCGAAGGGACGGGGCGAGACTTAAGGCGGCCTCGATTCGCCTTACATGTACTCCCAGTCTACCGAGTGCAAGCTTTTGGCCGAGCCGACACAGTTACAATCCGCACAGTCACGGACACATCCACGCACACTGTGCACGAACATGCCGCTCCCACGCACAAGGAACGCATCGACCCGACACAGCAGGAGCAAGGAGTCCATCCCCTGCATCCCACCTGCGTCTCTGGGCAGTACACGGTCGCATTTGGTTCGCGTTTAATTCCCCTATCCACCACCCGGGGACGCGCCACGTGGCCCTGCGACAAGCGGCCCGAGATCCCTCTTAACAAGAGAGCCCGAAGGCTCTCTATCGAGGGAGATCCGTGGCTATCGAGGGAGATTGTCACAACATACGAACAACAATATCAAATCATTTGAAGTAACCACCCTTTACATCAATTGTCGTTCGCCAACGTGCTGGTAAGTCATGGATGTCTTTTCTCCAACACATGGCCGGTTGGGATTCGAAAAGTGTGAGCAGTGCCTCCTTGACATCCTCTCGGTTCCTAAATTGTTGGCCGTCCAAATAGCGTTGAAGGCTTGAAAACAAATGATAATCAGAAGGAGCGAGATCTGGTGAGTAAGGCGGACGTGGAAGAACGGTCCATCCGTAGTCCGCCAACTCAGCCGCCGTCGCTCTAGCAATATGCGGTCTAGCGTTGCCGTGTTGAGAATACACCTTCACTTGCTCTCCTCGTGTGGTTTGAAGGTGGGCCCTCAACTTCCTCAGTTGGTTGACGTAAACCTCTGCCGTCACTGTTATCCCTTCGTCCAGCAGCTCCCAGTATTCTACGCCAAGAACGCTCCATCAAATGCATAGCATCACCTTTTTCACGTGAAGGTCGGGTTTCGGAACGTCCTCTGCCTCTCCAATTGCGTCAACCCACTGTGCACGCCGGTGATAACTAGAGTAGAGTATCCACTTCTCATCCCCGGTGACAAGGTTGTCCAGCCATCCGTGGGTACGTCTGAGGGTAAGGAGAGACAGAGCGACATCGGCTCTGCGATCCATGTCATGTTGTGTCAAGTCGTGAGGTACCCAGCGACCCAATTTTTGCACCTCGCCAGTCGACTTGAATCCTCGAACGACTGTTAAGTGACTAACACCAAGAGTGCTTGATAGTTCGCGAGTGGTTTGGTATGGGTCAGCTTCCACTCTACTTCGGAGGCCATCCAAATCCAGTGTCATCGGGCGCACTTCTCGTTCATTATCTTCAACGGAGAATTCACCAACTGCAAACTTCGAGAACCACTGGTACACAGTACTTCGAGCAGTAGCACTCTCGTTGCACATCCTTCAGGCGACGATACGATTCGTTGGCATTGAGGCCAGATGGATGCAGGAATAACATGACGTGCCGAATATGCGTCTCAGTTGGGATGAATTGCTTAGCCATAATAGCTGACGTTAAGAACGCAGAAGTAAATGTTAGGAACAGTTTTGTAGCCCTTTCCTTTCTCTATCGATCGATCATTTACGCGTTGATACATGTGAGAAATTTGGCGGGAAAATGCGCTTTCAGTTCAGGAGGGATCAAATGTCCGAGAACTTATGCACCAACCTAATAGGCTCTTTTATTTTTTGAATTTACTTTGCAAAATGAAACGGGGTATAGGGAGGTAGCTTCTTAAATGTAATCCAATTTTATCAGGCTCTGAAAAAGGAAGGATAAGGATAAAGGATAAAGGACGGCGTTACTCAATCCCTTCTGGGATGCGCCAGCGCATTCTACTTCTACGGGATGTCGTGGAGGCGACATGAATGCGTGTTTGGCCATACAATGACTTGCGGTGGCCAGCCGATGAACAAGTCAGCGCTCTATCCTTCCCAGACAAGTCTGGTACCAATTCACCGACTCCGGAGGGATGGAAGGCTTGGTTGGCCTGGGCGGGAAATCCGAACCAGGAACCTGGTATCGGGTGCACGCGACAGTCGCGCCTCCTCCGACTGCGCTACACGCGCCCTGAAAAAGGAAACAACATCAAAATGAAGGTCGGAATAAAGATGTTTATTAATCTTGTCTTGACCAAAGCTAGACACCGCCATAGATCTTTACAATGCCGTACGTCTTTGCTCTCACCACGCCAAGATTCATTGAGACTTGCATTTGGACAAATCAGTGTTTCATCCTTCTCACCATCAGACAGATCCGGCACCAATTCACCTATGGATCCTGAAGGGATGGAAGGCTTGGTTGGCTTGGGCTTGAAATCCGAATCTAGAAACTTGAATTGGAGTGCGCGCGAATTCCGGCGCCTCCTCGGACTGCGCCACCACGCGCCCTCAATGCTTTTCTACCTTCTGTAGATGTTTGAGACAGATAAGATGAGATGCGAAGCTCTGGCTCTATAGCTAATTGAAGTCTTGAATAATTTGTTTGGAGTGGTTTTCCGCGTCACTTTGTAGCCATCAAGTTCGTCTACCTCGTTACGATTATCCTTATCCTCATTGTTGTCATCATTGTTGTTTACGTCTGACCATTTTGATGTCTGGCGGTGCTTATAGTTAACTGCTATTTCTCTGTTTACAAGGTATATAGGAAAAATGGTTCTTGTAGTCGAAGCTTCTACAAGATTAATGAGCCAGAAGACCAAAGGATTAAGAAACCAAAAACGCATAGAAGAAATCGCAGTTGACCATTATTACCTCTACTACGTGTGACGTAGTAAGAAGGCTTACACCCTGTCGTCTGCACTTCGAACCGATTCCAGGTTCAAATTCTAACCCCTTTCTACCAGCTCCTGCATTCGTTATTCAAGGTAAATGGCTGCTGGCTTGCTTAGGATTGATTAAAACACTGATGTGTGTATTGGATAGTCACCGCAATTCGTTGTAGAAGCCGAATATTGTTCAAATTGTCTCTTCGACATCTAGAAGAAGCAACGTGCACGGCGATCCCAATGAACTGACCACTGCCAACTTTTACCCTCGTCCCTTACTGAATTCGCATATGCTTGCATATGACAAGTTCTAGAGTTCTGAATACTTTTTTCTTTCGTACCGCAAAATGGATACAGATGCTGCCGTTTGAATAAATTAGTTCGCCTTGCAGTTCAGTATTCCGAACAACACTGAAGAAATCGACCTTCTTTCCGTTCTGAAAATTTGTGATTCCTGACTCTTTCACAACAAGTGCCCTTCATAACTTCTATTTAAAGCTTCATTGCAACAAGGTTCAACGGGTTCTTCTAGTTTGCCAACGCATCGTTTCAGGCAGTCGTATAGTAGGTGTTGGGCAAGACCGATGAAGTTTCTTGCTGCTCGAGATGTCTTACCATTTAGCTACATTGATCCTACTCCTATGTGATCTGGTAGATTCATTTGGTCTTGTTGCTGAGATGATTAGTTCTACATATATAACTTTTTTCTGCAGAATGGAAACGGTCCTAGTTGCCGGTCCCATGAGGCGGCCAGCGTACCCATGTGTCGATGTTCCTGCAACTATTAGGTTGTAACGAATTAAATGGCACTGCTCCATTTTTTGGCGCGTCTTTACGCGTTTGATCAAGAACAAACCGTAACATGTGGCATATCATTTAGAAGCGCAAACTTTGCTCTACCGGCGAGTACCAAATTTTTTATGTAAAAGTGGGAAAACTTTAGAGTTTTATTGACTTTTTTGCAGATGAACAAAAGGGTAATCCGAGGCATTTACTTGTATGAATTCAAGCTGGGCACTACAGCTAAGGAGGCGGACGAGAAGATCAACGCTGCATTCGGTCAAGGATGTTCCACAATTCGGACGGCGTATCGTTGGTATTAGGAGTTCCGGAATGGAGATGAGAGCTTGGAAGGACATGAAGGTCGTGGGAGGCATAGTGATGTTGATGAGGACAAGCTGAGAGATGTGGTAGAGGAGGATCCACACAAAGGTACCAGGGAGATAGCGAAGGTTCTTGGCGTCAGCCACAACACAGCTGCCCGGCATCTGAAGGAAATTGGAAAGACCAAAAAGCTGGAAAGATGGGTGCCTCACGAGCTGTCTGAGGAGCAAAGAAACCGACGATATGAGATCTCGTCCGCACTGCTTCTACGGAACGAAACGGACTCATTCCTTGATCGCATCGTAACCTGTGACGAGAAATGGATGATGTACGACAACAGGCGACGACCGGCACAGTGGATGGACAGCGATGAGAGCCCCAAGATTTTTGCGAAGCCGGAATTGCACCAAAAGAAAGTAATGGTGACAGTATGGTGGTGTTCGCTGGGAATTATTCACCACAGCTTCCTCCCTCCCGGTGAATCCATGACGGCAGAGAAGTACTGCATTGAAATTGAAGAAATGATGAAAAAGTTGAAGGATATCCGGCCGGCCTTGGTAAACCGAAGGCGAGTTCTCCTTCTGCACGACAATGCTCGCCCCCATGTAGCACGAGTGACGTTGTAGAAATTGAATGAGCTGAGCATTGAAACTCTACCACATCCTCCGTTTTCTCCCGACCTCTCCCCAACAGACTACCATTTCTTCAAGCATCTTGGTGACTTCTTGGCAGGGAAAATATTCAAATGCCAACAGGATGCCGAAAGTGCCTTCGAAGATTTCGTCAATTCCAGAACTTCTGATTTTTATGCTACTGGGATAAAAAAGCTTGTGTCACGTTGGCAAAGATGTTTAGAATCAGAAGATTTTTATTTCGATTAATAAACTTGCCTACAAGCCGAGATATTAACTGTTTAAATTTACAATAGTTCAGTGCCATTTATTTCGTTACCACTTGATACCATAAGGGCGTCATAACTGGCTGACGCGGACAAACAAACTTCGTTGGCACGCTGTGATATCCGTCTCTGTACATGATAATTAAGACCATGAAGTTGGCACTTTAATCGACTGGCCTAACTTATTTTGTCGATTTGTATAGCACTAGGAGTTTATTGAATCGCTCTCATCTGGCATACATTCTACCATTATCCGTCTTACAAGGAAAGGTTCCCAACTCATGGTGAGCTTTTGTGATGCTATTTTAGTGCCCTGTGAGTGGAGTCTAGAACCACTGTCAGTTTTTGTTGAACGCTTTTTTAAAGACCTGAAAAGGAGGTCTGAAAGTGTGCGCGAAACTTTATGAACCCCTACGACACTCCACGAGGTGTGCCTCGGTGGCGTCATATATTTATTATTTCCCTTCCAGTCAACAGCTATGGTACAAAACTATGAAACAACTAAAACACAAGCGCTTGGAACACCAGTAGCATCTTACAAAGGCCAGTGAGGAAAAGTCTTCCCCCCTGGCAAGGAATGACTTATTCGTTGAACGCGTAATTTGTGGGTGTAGAAAAGGGCCCTGGGTGAGCGTTGACGTAGCCAGCTGCCACCACGCGTATGACAGACACGGCCGAAACACCGGAGCGTTGCTAGGTCGGCTTATAATCTGCACTCAAAAGAAAAGTCACGGGTGGTACTCTTTTTGTATGTTGGTATTTTATACCAGTTACCCACTTTCCATATACCATCTCGGCTGCATATAACATATTTCGGATGGCCGTGAAAGAGGACTGAATTCTCTAACGGTGATTGCTCACTGTTGTGTACTCCTCACAGTTATCATCAGTGTCCAATCGACATCCACCTCCTCATCGAAACGCACCTATGATACCACCTAGATGATACGTGTAGAAAGGTCCCATTTTCATTAGACTTCCTCTAACCTGTACTGCCTCTTCTTTCTGGCAGTCGGTATCCTCATAAATGGCGTCCAGGAGGAGTCCTTTTATGGCAACCGCAACGGCAATCCGTGTTCTTATCGAATGAGTGAAATCCGGTGAAATTAGTCGGCTGACATCACGTTCAGGTGAGAGCGGTATTTTTAGCACACCTATGTACCGACCAGCGTCGGTCGCCGGCTTTGCTGGATTGTGCGGGCCACGCTAGGCTAGCCGGCTTCGCCGGCATCGCATCCGCGGGCCACGCCGGACTATCCGGCTTCGCCGACGCTGGAGTGTGCGGACCACGCTAGGGACGTAGCCCAAACCTAGCTACGCGTGCTTCCTCACCCAGCGACGGTCGCTGGCTTCGCTGGCGCCGACGCCGAGTAAGGAAGCATCCGTAGCGTCGAGCACGTTGAAACTTGCGCCTACTCCAGATTGATTCCTAGCTTGGTACCACTCGTATCTCAGTATAGCACGCAAAAGAATGTCCTCAGCACTCCTTCTTCGTCTAGCGTTATGTTCACAGTCTATTGCAGCTCGTCAAGCCTAAAGAAATGTCTCACATTTCTGTCCAGTCGTCGTGCTTCGAGCCGCTAGGTGTGGCGAATTCCGGAGAAGGTGACTTCATTAGCCACTAATTTTGAGGGAATGGCAATTGTCCAAGAGTTGACTGCCTGAGAGAAATACCTCGCCCTATTTGAAGCCCTTTCGTCGCATATGCACGCATGTCGGTTATTAAGTGTGAAGCGATATCACCGCTGAAAAAGTTGATAACAATTGGGCGCAAAAGGAAGCCCGAGAAATGGTTGCAAGGAAGAGGTGTACATTTGAACTGGAATGGGAGGAGGATAGGTGAGAAAGAGGGAGATACTGCTGCCTTACTCAACATCGAGGCAGTAGCGATGGAGCAGGGGTGTTAAAGGCTCGGGCGCCCTATACTGGCTAGCCTGCTTAATCACCCAAATTTGAGGACATTTGGCAATTGCCCGTGGTCGCAGTCAACATCGGTTCGAAACCGCTGCCTGCCACGCTGCCATGTTGTGGTGCTTATGATGGCTGCTTACGGTGGCGATACGACGAACGTTCAGACAAAGCGAACCGATTCAGACAGTTGCGAAGCACTTCAGACAGTGACCAATGCCTTCCTCCTTTATATATGGTGGGATATGGCTCGGGAGGGCGCGTGTAGCGCAGTCGGAGGAGGCGCGACTGTCGCGTGCACCCGATACCAGATTCCTGGTTCGGATTTCCCGCCCAGGCCTACCAAGCCTTCCATCCCTCCGGGGTCGGTGAATTGGTACCAGACTTGTCTGGGAAGGATAGAGCGCTGACTTGTTCATCGGCTGGTCACCGCAAGTCATTGTATGGCCAAATACGCATTCATGTCGCCTCCACGACATCCCGTAGAAGTAGAATGCGCTGGCGCATCCCAGAAGGGATGAGTAACGCCGTCCTTTATCCTTTATCCTTTATGGCTCGGGTCCATAATATTCAACTGTAGGATGAGCGTATTTGTGTGCAGTTACGGTACCGTTGGTGATACGGTATGATATGGTGGTGGTACGAATATGCACAGTTGAAAAAGTAGCACATATGAAGACGCATGTAGAGAGCCTTGGTTTGTTGTAAGCACTGGTGGTCTAAAATTGACTCCTGTGATCATAAGAAAGTGTAATAACAACAAACTAATACGTGCAAAAATAATGGCAGCACTCGAACCTGAACTGAAAAGCCCCGGTGTGCTACTATGAGGCGGCAGTGTTGCCGGCTGCGCCAGGCACACCTCGTTGGGTGCCGTAGTGGTTGATAATGGTTGTGCGCACACATTCGGGCCTCCTTTTTAGGTCTTTAAAGAAGCGTTCAGCAAAAACTAACTGTGGTTTTAGACTCCACTCACAGGGGCTTACATCTTGCCAAAATAGGGTCGCAAAAGCTCATCATGAGTTGGGAACCCTTCCTTGTTAGGATTACATACGGTCAGGGATCTACGTGGTTAATCTGACGCATTTGTTTTGTCACTGAAGGATGGAACCGCCGCTACCATCCTTTTTATTGCTGTTGTCTTTACTAGCAGTCCTTTCTTCATTTTATTTTTTGCACATGTCTTGTTTCTCACCATTTTTTATTCAAATTTGGAGCACGTCTTCCTGACGCATACAATAAATAAATAAATTTGCGTTAAAAATTTGATTTCGAAAGAAATTTCGAAAACAAATTTTTTAACACATATTTATATATTTATTTATTTCTCTTGACCTTCTAAGCCATTTTCAAGTTTCCTTCCTTACTTACTTACTTAGTTCCTCGCGAGCTGTTGAGCGCATGGGGCGACGAGATCTTTCCACTGCTGCCTGTGTTGGGCTATTTCTTCGCACTCCTGCCTAAAAATATTCACAACTTTTAGGTCATTCATGAGCGCGCGATGCCACGTGTTTCTTGGGCGTTCTCTGGTTCGTTTTCGTGGCAGAGTTCATTGCATGGCTGATCTCGGCAGGATGTGTCCGGCCAGGCAGAGTCGACGTTGCGCAACGGTTTCGTAGAGGTACCTTGAGTGACAGCGCCGCAATACTACTTCGTTCGTCACGTGGTCCGTGCAACGTATCCTCATAATTTGCCGCAGACATTTGCAATGGAACGCGTTGACCCGTCTGATGATGCTAGTAGACGTCTTCCGTGTTTCGCTAGCATACATTGCAGTTGAGACGACTATCGACGAGTACAAACGCAGCTTTACGTTATTTGAAAGTTTCTTATGTACCCGGAATTTAACCGGAATTTTAATGGAGAGTATCTTTGTGTACTAAACAAAAAGGTTGTCGATTCAATTACCGCCTGAGCAGAATTTTCGCTACAGACGGCCAATGGCTCGTCGTATAAATTAACTAGAAAATGGCTCCCAGAGGACGAATTGCTTCAGAGCTCCGTGATTACGTCTAATGACACGGTATCAGATATCTTAATTCTTCATTACTCCATAGTGCAGCTGTTGATGTCAGCATATGATTTGCCCCGTATTCATTAACGCTTAGTAGTTCTTGTTGCGAGCTGTGACGTCGACTGATCTCGTTGGCATCATCTCCTCTTCTTTCCTTCCTTTCTGGAGCAATAATAGGGAATAGCTTTCACATCTTTCGAAAGCATCCGACTTGATTCCAAACGTACGTAGAACTGAAAGGATTCCTGAACGGATTTACAATCACTCGAGGCTTTTACGCACAAGTGATGTGTAGGCATTACAAGAAATACCTTCTGTAAACAACATTGGAGCCGTTTACTTAGGGCCTGTTCATACTTCGCGACAAGAGCGACAAAAGCGACAAGAGCGACAAGAGCGACTGGGGCGACGGATGTAGTGTGGTGTACGGAAATAATTACACATTTCACACTACATTTGTCGCGGACGGAGTGTGGAGTACGCAATTATTTACGTACACCACACTACATCCGTCACCCCAGTCGCTTCAATCGCTCTTGTCGCTCTTGTGGCGAAGTATGAACAGGCCCACAAGCTTAACAAATGACTAAACACCTACTGCTCTTTTGATCGACTGCATATATAGTTATGAAAGCCTGGTAAGCATTCGGAATCGCTCCAGCGCATGTCGTAGAAGTAAAACGCTTCTTATCATAGCTCATAATTTCATATTCTAGCCGCAGGAAGTGGCGATTAGCTCTATGCGGCACGTGACAGGTCTCCATGCATCTCACTCAATCTTGTCGGATTTTGCCCATCGAGACACCTTACGGTGGAAATCACTCGAATACGATGGCTGCTGGATAGAGTTCACAAAATGAGCAACATCGAATTAATAGTCAGTATCGGCCTCTAGCTATCGTGGACAGTACCAATTGAACAGCCACTGTCAACTGGTCGCTATCGACGTGTGAGGCAACCTTCTGCTGGCTTATCCCTCTGCTTAGATCGCTACGGCTAATACTGTACATGGGCCATGAATTTTGAAACTAAAAAAGGTTATTCAATAATTGCTGTCGTGACGCTCCTCACGACTCTTCCGTGGACGTAATGTTGCCCGCAACCAGAGATATGCGGAACCTCCATTTCCGTGTTCCGAATTCCGGCTTCCTGCCATGTTGGGCTCTTCAGTTGCGTTCCGTGTTCCGCCCGATTTAGGGCCAGAAGACGAAAACGGAAATGGGCACTGTTCCACACTAGTTTTCTGTTGAACACAATCAGCATATCATTTAAAAAGAGTCCTCCTTCATATAGGTGTGAGAGAGAAATACTGTTTGAGAACTATAGTATTAATATTCTTGAAATTGGTAAGACTACCAAAAGAAAGCACTCAAGAATGACAACGGCTGGATGCAGGGCAAAATTAATGTGCCACAAAGGCTACGTATGCACTTTATGCTAAGAAAATGCACTCAACATTGATCATCAAATTCCTGATTCATTAGTTACAAATAGCTACAAAAACTTAGTAAGCATACAGCGCAACATCATGAAACAAAGAGTTCAGTGAAGATTGTGGAATGCGGTTTGTGCTCCAAGATCACATCAGTGTTCCTGGTCAAAGGTGCAAATTTCAGTTTTTAATTTCGTTAGGTGTGATATTCATCCATATGGAGTTATGCGATTCATTTTTTAATAAAGCATCACGAATATCTAGCATGAGCTGTTATTTTGGTTGACTATGGCGACTTATGGAATTCTGTCACAAAGGTATTGCTTCGAGATCCATCTTGGAATTGTCCAGCTGTGTCACCTAGGGCGTAGGGTATCTAAGCTGGCACAGACTGAATATTCCTGTGGAAGTGTGGATCCACCGTGACTAATCAGTCATCCTGTTATCGTTTTAGATTCCAGAATAAATTCTGAGTATTAGTTTTGGTGATTACAGTGTAACTGCTAATGTTGAATATGCAGATATCTGTGAGGTCACCAAATCGTCCATGGTGCCACAGGTTTCTAAAAGTGTTGAGAGAAATTTCTTTCCTGATCGGAAATTAACTTAGGTGGCTACTCCAGTTTTAGTCTTCACCCGAGTCAGTTTTTTAAATGCATGTCTGTAAGTAATCTCAAGTGATTAAGTCGGATAAGTCTACCCTTCGAAAAATATCAGCATCAAAAGGTCAGCGAAAAACCCGTCGCAGGAACTAGGTATGGAAAGACTGCATGCTGAAATAGTGAGAAATCATGGGACAAGACCCTGAATTGTTTTCGTTTATTGCTATTGCTAACCATAGCTAAAAGGTTATCATGACAATATTATGAATTCTTGCTTCGTTATGTTATGTTATGATGAGGATGAGCATTAATCTGTGGAAGATTCTGCTGCTCGCAATATTCCAGAGCAAGACAAGGTGCAATAGAAGCCGCTTCTGACGCCGTTTCAGATACACTTTTGAAAAAATGGCGAACATGTGTCATTTCCGTTTCCGCGTTTCGTACTCCGGTTTCCGGCCATTTGTGAGCGTTTCCGTTCCGTCTTTCGTCTTCCGCTTTTTCCAGAGAAATTTCCGCACATCCCTGCCTGCAACCCATCGGTCCTGACTTAACAGCGCCCACTCCGCCACGCACTCTAAACACCTTCACGCACAGCCGTCATTCTTTGCCGCTCATCGCCATAACGAGCAGTCGGCTTTTTTCTCTTATCGCCATAGCGAGGGGACTACCGATGTCTATGATAGCTGCAGACATCTTATTCCATTCGGACGTCCAATTCCATCATCGGGCAAAGACAGGGACTTTAACCGGGTAGCCGCACAGGAACAGCAGAGACGAGCCTGAGCACCATTTTAGTGACCGCAGGACCGAGAGTGGAAGCCAGGTGAGTCCCGCGGCTTACGCTTAGGAAGACCCGTTGGCAACCGGGCCTAGCTCGGCCTTTCACCAGTTGGCTTAGTTTTCCTCTTCTCAATTGGTATAGTATTGGTATAATGTGTCTAGTGTTCCCACGTGAATTGCATGTGTAGGGCGCAGTGTTAGAACAAGGTTGAGGAAAGGTTTATTGAGTGGGCCATAGAGTGACGGAAAGGGGCCGTGGAGTGACGTTCAATCGAATTGTAGAGCGCGAGCGGCGTAAAGATGTGGAATAGGTGGGCAATCCCGGGGGATACTAAAGTTTATCTGCATTGTGGTAAGTTGTGATCCCAGCCGGGGCAAAAGGGCCTTCTCTTCTTAGACACAGTGACAAGAATTGATGAGCAACGAGCAAGTATGATTCCGGCTTCGTTAATGCCACAACACGTGGCCTCATAGAGATACCACATGGGTTCTACCGATGCTGCCGACTTATGATAGGTACGACGCCTGTCAGTAAGTGATTTACAGGCTTGCTGGTATTAGGCCAAGACGTGTCTTCTAAATTGTTGATTCCATCTTGTAGCCGCAACTGTTCGATGAAGTAGGTTAGCCGAAAACTTATCGGGCATCGGGCGTACATAATATCCTTAAACAGTATCACCTATTGTTCTATTCTTCGCCGATTTTCTAGCAGTCTCTCTGTTCAGTCGTCTTCTCTCGCAGCCCATCTGGTCTCCTTCGGAAATTTGTCTTTTTGTCTTTCGCGATTAACAGTTACCGAGAGGAGTTCCATCGATACCAGAGTCAGGGAATTCGATTTTGCCGTAATCTTACGACATCACTTTTCGGACGAAGCAGACTTGATACGGCCACCTCTTGCCTCCATTCAGTTTTATTCTTTATCTGCCTGGATTTAAACTTTTTGTAAATTCTTTTTCTCTCAATGAGTTGTTCTTTCCAAGTTGACTGCGACTCTGTGGAGGTTGTTCGCAGCTTTCTTCACTGATGAAGAGCTGTTGTGAAAATGAAATCCTACAGAATTTTAAGTACTGGTTGTTTAAAGAAATAAAGATTCTGCTGGGTGCTCTTCGAATCATTGAGGACGGTTTCAAAATTTTAAAGATTTTTTCACGGCACCGCACATTTCTACTACCTGAAAAAGGCATATCTAAGACTGAACTCTAGTATTAACTGGTAATAATAATATAAACGTTTTTAAGAGCACAGGATTTTTTTACAGTGTGCAAAAAAACATTTTGGGGTTTCTCTTCGAATCGCTCATGGAGTTGACTTCCCTTGTCACCGAAATGAAAATTTTCTACCTAAAAAAGACGACGTTAAAAGTTGTAGTTGTACTCTATACAGTTAGGGTTTCTGATTATTACACAGTAAAATAATGTAATTCCAGTGATCTTCGATCTGATTGGTGGAGGGGTTCTATTCAAAATCGTCGTTTCCCACGAAATTATAATACAATAAAGTTTTCCATCTAAAGAAAACCAATTGAAAAAGAGGAATCTCACCGCATACCATTTTTATCTCTATTTAATTTACAGAAAAAACAAAAATTTTGCGAAGACCTTTTATGCGATAAGCGAGTTCATTTAGTAATTATTGCCAAAAAAAAAAACAATCGACGCAAAAATCGATCTCCCTGATCAGGTCGAAGATAGTTGCACATGTGTTTTATTCTGTATAGTAACCGGGACTTTAAATTTTAAAAGGTTCAATCCAATGAACCTTCAAATTTATTTATTTTCTTTGGGTAGAAAAATTATTGACATGAGAAGTCAAGCCTTGGTTAATTGATGATCAGTTCGAAGAAAACTTGCAGAAATCCTTGTACCCTGTGAAAAACTTTCGTAACTCTGGAAAACGCTTTTAAATTATTATTATCAATTAGCATCAACATTTCATAAAGTACTATTGCGAAGATCTCGCTTCTTCGAATAAGAAAAATTCGTCGTGCAGTGATATTCTGCATAAAAAAAAACACGCAAAAATGAGCCTTTTCTGACTGGTTTAAATACTAGTCCTAGAAGACCTTTATTTTTTACCCGCAAGACAGTTGACATTTCAAAAACTTTATAGTTTCCATCTCCAGATCTATTTTCCCTAATTTAGAAGCGAATCCTAGAAAGAACAACAGATTAGTGGTGGCAAAAAATCACCTAAAAAGCCGAGAAATTATGATCCATTTTGTTGTGAAACTAGAACACTGCACGACTTTCCTCCCCAGAACGATACTACAATGCGATCCCCGTTTGATTCTCAAACCTAAACCTTGCCCCATATTCCCACTATTTAGATAGATATTTGGACATGAAACAATTAGTTGGCCATGAACGTCGATAATATCGAGTTAATGCTTGTCAATTGTCAATTAATCGATTCCCAATCGATTAATTGATGTTGGCCAAATGATTTTCTCACGTAGTGACGATCCCGTCTCCTGCCTGCAACTGTTCGATGGGCTAGATAACCTGTAATCGACATTTCCCACGCGTCCATATTACCTTTCAACCTTCACTGCCTCTGGGGCCTCTTGTTTCATTGGTCGCGGATCTGCAGGCATTATTTCTATTCATCCTTGTGATGTGCCAGAATAGCCCAGTGGGTCGTCGTTACGAGAGAATCGAAATATTTTTGGGCAGCGCGACAGGAGGTACACCCGCCCCTTGCTGGGGGGGGGGGGACGGGGGCGTGGCGTCAGGAGGTACACCGCTGTTCTGCGGACCGCAAACTTTTGTTTTGCATGTCAGAGGTTTCGTAAGGCAGCCGTTAGACTCTTGGTGAAGCCTAGGAGGTTGAGGGTGGGTGAGCAAGGAGGATTAGAGGAAGAACGCACGCCCCCCAGCAGGGGCGGGTGTACCTCCTGACCGTCCCCCATATTTTTGCGTTTCACGACGAACAGCGACAGAGAAGAAGTGTGCAGACATGAGACTTGGTGTTTATTTTTTGAGATTGTTGGAAGACAGTGAATCCAATTTTTGTCTAGAGGGTTACCTAAGCACAGTGTCAATTAATATTAGGATTCTTGCAGAATCGAAGCACGAAGAGTTGCACGAAGATTTCGAAAGTGCCTCAAACCGTGGTGTCTAGGTCCCCAGCACTTGATGCTTCCGTCATGGCAAATACGATGATAGAAAGCCATCGCTTCTTGCCAGCAATTCCTCGTCCTGCTGAACTTGGCTATCAGAGCACCTTTCGTGCATATGCACTTGGACAGCGTGATGACGTTATTCCGAGAAAAACGCCGTTTGCATCGCAACGATTAGGCAATCCCGCCCTTCCGTAACCAGTGCATAGATTTCAGTTGTGCTTCACGGCGGAGATACACCACCACGTCCGATCCACCCCTATTTCCGTCCGAACAATTCCTTCAAAAGCCCTGTAGTCCCGTTCCTCATTGCCCGCTGTACTCGAACCACGGCTCTTTGATTTTCAGCCTAAGAACTTAGCCATTGCAGCTCAATAGAGTTAGGTGCAAATCTATATATAAAGATTCTTAAAATTCCTATAGTGTTATACATAATCGCCTAATACATTACGTATTAACAATAGTAACAATAATGACAATAATAACAACAGTTGTCAACAAATCATGTGTACTTTTGTCTAAATGCTCTGTCCGAGCTAATTGTGAGTGAGGAAAAAATAGTAAGGAAGAAGAAGAATTTTAAAGATA
Source organism: Heligmosomoides polygyrus bakeri (assembly GCA_947359475.1). Taxonomy (NCBI): domain Eukaryota; kingdom Metazoa; phylum Nematoda; class Chromadorea; order Rhabditida; family Heligmosomidae; genus Heligmosomoides; species Heligmosomoides polygyrus. The sequence goes on from OX375867.1 coordinate 19,337,946, forward strand.
GGATTTGAAGCCGTTTTAGCGAAGCTGTCTATGAAGCCGAAAGCGAAAACTAACATCACAGAAGAGACGACGATGCATTCCATCCCAATTTTACTCTTTACTTCCCATTCTAGTGGGAGAGTAGAATGGGAAGGGAAGGGAGTGAAGGTTGACGGTAGGCAACTGCACCATCTTCGCTTCGCTGACGACATCGTACTCAAAACGCCGAGCATCAGTCAGGCGGAGCGAATGCTGGCCGATTGCGGTCGTGTGAGTGGGAACGTTGGACTGCAGCTGAATCTTACAAAGACGATGTTCATGAAGAACGGACAAGTTTCTGATGCACCACTCTCGCTCAACGGAATGGACATCTCCGAATGCTCCAGCTACGTGTATCTGGGTCGCGAAGTCAATATGGCCAACGACCTAGCACCAGAGCTGAGCAGGAAGAAAGGAGCGGCTTGGGGAGCTTTCAAGAGCGTCGAAGAAGTCGGGAAGAAGACCAAGAACGTCCGACTATGTGCCCATCTATTCCACTCTGTCATTCTACCAGCCCTAATACATGCCTCAGAGAACTGGGCTATACGAAAGCAGGATGAGCACGCGATCAGCGTCGCGCAGCGTGGAATCGAGAGGACGATGCTCGGAGAGGCACGGCTCACGCAAGTGAGAGAAGGCCTCCGGAGTTCCGAGCTTCGCCGACGTTTGAAGATCAGAGACGCTGCCGCATGGGCCAAGGCGTCGAAAATTAGGTGGGCCGACCGCGTAAGGTGCTTTGCAGGCACCCGCTGGATGAGAGCTCACTGACTGAACTCTGCGGGATGTCAGGAGAACACCAGGACGCCCACCAGCGCGTTGGTCGGACTTCTTCGTGAAAGGCCTGAACGACCGATATGACGCTCTTCGTGTCCCTCGAGCGAGGAGGATCCATTGGAGCACTCTGGCACGCGGCAGGGACGGATGAAGACACTGCTGGCGCCCGCTCGATCATCAACGGAGCGACAGGTGATACAGGTGACTGTTGTATTGGCTCTATATTTTGCTCCTTCACTATCTGCTCCTCCTTGTCCTTGTTACGCCGTATTAAAAATTACTATATAGGGTCGCCTGATGTATCTGAGTTTTTTAAATTTTTTTTTTGTTTAATTTCAATTCTTTACACCAGAAATCAAACAATCTTGCGAAGCCTATGTAGTCACTTGCCATTTAACACTGATGTAATAAATAAAAAAATAAATATAAATAAATAAGGTAAAAAAGTCCCCTTCTTCTTCACCTGACAGATTTGGCGAGATGCCCTTCTTGAAAGGCTTGAACTTATTACGCAAATGTTTTACGGTAGACTTCCATAGGACTAAGCCACAGCTCTGTTTTTCTTTCACGGTTTCTCTGGGGGCTTTTTCTGCTGTATCCTTCACTTAGCTACGGTTCTGCTGTAGCCTCGCAAGCATGGAACGTGTCTCCAGCCTTCTTATTGTCGGGTTTTTCCTTTTTCACAGAGCTATGTAATCCAATAGTCCTCTGGAAAGAACCGCTGCAGCATTGCTAGTCTTACCATGTGACGCTGTTGTACTACGTGCCGTTGCAGTTGTAAGATTCTGCAATCCGATTACCCGATCTGCTTCAGAAGGCAAAAACTGTCGGCAGTCCAGCAGAGCAGAGTGCTCCAAGAAACCATAGTCTAGCCATTGAATCCTGATTCTGCGTGTCCCTGCGCAGCTCTTTACTGGCTGATGCTCTTGAGGAGTCACACTTCTCTAACGATCTCTCCCTTGGGCGTTTTCCAACAAAATTCTATTCAAAACTCCAAAATTCCATTCCAACAACAGCCTGATGCGGACGTTTTCTTTGACTCCGAGGAACCTTCAAAGCTAGTCTCTAACTACTTAGTTCATCCACATGCTTACCAAGTACCTTCATCCTGAAGGGCTTCGACTAGTTAGTCATTGGGCCATCCATTTCATTTCCACGCGAGATCATGGGGACAACTTAAAACCGTTTTTTAATCCATAGAAGGAGCTAAATTATTGTGTTGTTAAATGGAACCGTCGGTTTCAGATGTTCTTGTCGTTGTCCTCTTATTTCACTTTATCATAGACTCGTTCACTGTCAGCCTCTTCAACTATGTATGGTAAAAACTGCTTCACAGACTGTATCACCCCGTCGATCATCGATATGCTCGAGCGGGCGCCAGTGGCGTCTCCATTCGTCCCTGTCGCGTGCCAGAGTGCTCCAATGGATCCCCCTCGCTTGAGGGACACGAAGAGCGTCATATCGGTCGTTCAGGTCTTTCACGAACACTACCAACAAAACCTACTAGTAGCAATCTTGAAGTTGCACACAATTACGTCCCAGTTCAAAGGGATCCTTGAAAAATAGTGCCCGCCCCAGAATGATGGCGTTGACGCTACGATGTACTAAGCAGCTGTGTGCTTAGTAAGTCGTAGCGTCAACGCTTCTTCGCCGTGTTTTGTTATGGTTAACTTTCTGTAATAAAGGATAAGCACGTCGTTACTCAACCGGTTTGGGATGCGCTATACAAGCTGTCCATTTCTTTGGAGACAAGAACAGAAGCAAGAGTAATTGAGAGCAGTCAAAACTGACTTCTCCTGATGCCTACAGTACGCCATTCCATAGGGATACGAATTTGACCTATGGAATGACTTATTTTAATGTCTTCCACCTTCTAAGCGTGCGGAATCGTACTTAAAAGATTGTAGAATTCTATAGTTCACGAGCAGGATGTCTCTACAGCAAGACTTTTTGTTGGCTGATGTAGTTTTTTGAGGCTTTTACAAACTATTCCATGTATTATAATAAGAGACAAAATTACAAAATTTAATTATAAAGTGTCTTATTACAATGAGGATTAAAATATAAAAGACGTCTCCTGAAAGTTAGCTAATTTAAATAACTTTTCGCGGAGTGGAGTTTTGTTGCTCGTATCTCGGGAAGGGGCGCGCGTAGTGCAGTCGGGGGAGGTGCCGGCTTCACGTACACCCTATACCAAGCTCCTGGTTCAAATTTCCCGCCCAGGCCAACCAAGCGTTCCATCCCTCCGGGGTCGGGGAATCGGTACCAGACTTATCTGGGAAGGAAAAAGTTTTGACTTGTTCATCGGCTGGTCACCGCATGTCATTGTTTGGCCAAATACAGTTGTGGCCGTAGCCTTTTCAAAAATGCCGCAAAAGCCGCATTTTCCCGGCTTTTTCGGCCTTTCGAAATAACTTCCTTCAAGGTTAACCAATTGCGAAAGCAAGCACATTTTTGAGTTCATCAGTTCAAGCTCTATCAGCTAACATTAAAAAAATGCCAAAAATTTCAAAGTTCAACCGAATTTTTTCAGAGGTTAGTTTTTCGTTCAAAATCGTGCTCCATTGCGAAGGGCGGCTGCGGACGAGTTGTCGGTAGGAATTCGTCGAAAACCGTTGCATGCTCATAACTCCTTCAGTTTTAGGTTTTTTGAGAAACAGTTGGCACCGTTCGATTCGTCTCTTCGAGATCTACACAGCAATGTATACAACTTATCAGAACACCGCATTTTCGCAGTGGGTGGGCAAAAATGACCTTAACGGGCTCTTTGCGATTGGAGAAGCATATCTTCCGAGACTTGCATGTTCTCGGAGTATCTCATGCATGGCGTGAATTGCTCTGACATGCCAGGAATCCCTCGAGAGTGCGCCGTGCGCAATGCGTACAGGATCGGACCTATCAATCGAGTGGGCGCGAAGCTTGTAGAGTGCGCGTTTGGAGAGTTTATCAGAATAATCAGCCGCTCTACTCAGGATTTGCTCTAAGACGTCCAGCTAGCCTTTGGAGTGCGGCGTGAACAATGTATATAGGATCAAGCCTGTCAATCGAGAGGAGGGGACAGCTTGTAGAGTGAGCGTTTGGGGAGTTTTATCACAAATTTGCAGCCGGTCTACTCAGGAATTGCAGTACTCTGTTTCGGCGAGATCTAGGAGTGCGCCGTAAACAATTATATAGGATCGGACCTATCAATCGAGTGGACGCAACAGGGTGTAGAGTGGGCGATTGGGGAGTTTTATGAGAAATTCTCAACCGCCCTAGTTAGGAATTTCTCTAACACAGTCCAGCTAGCCTTTGGAGTGCATCGTGAACAGTGCATATAGAATCGAACCTATCAATCGAGTGGGCGCGACAGCTCGCAATTTGCACGCGCGGGCGTGTTCGGAGCGCAATAACTCTGTCGAGATCGAATCGGTCCGGCTGCGGCTCGTAGGTTTCGTAGGCAGCAGAGAGCTTTAGTAGCCCGAATGTGTACAGTGTTGTAGCTTCTAAAAACGCGAGATTATAGCGGTGTGAAAATGCATGTAAGGCTTGTGTGGCCTAATTTTTTTCCGATTTCAGTCGATCACTGCGGGAAGACGCGAAGAGCCAACAGCCCACAAGCGCGTAGGAGATCAGAACACTGAAGGCACTTTACGATGGCATGCTCATAACTCTCCTGCTGCCTAAGCTGCTTCGGCAACATCTGACATTTTAGAGCGGTGGAGGGCAGCGGTGAAGTTTTCAGCGCTCATTCTCGTCCAAATTTGAGTTTTCAGCACTCGAAGTGGTAACATTACGTTCAGCTCGAAAAGCTCTATCGAACGGTACCAATCTCCTTCAATTCTGAGAACATCGGTTTTTTGACAATTTCGTATCGAAGACGAGGGCACTCCAGGCCGCGGCAAAGGGGCGATGACGTCATCGAAAACTGATTTTTCCGAACCAGCCCAAGTTTGGTACCATTCGATAGAGCTTTTCGTACTGAATTGAATGGTGCTTCTTGGAGTAGTGAAAGCCGTAATTTGGGTAGGTAACAGCAGGGAGAACATCGACCGTTAATGTGCAAATTGCACTCGTGGGCGTGTTCTGAGCGCGATAACTTTGTATGTTGTGGATCTGTCCGGATAGAAGTTGCGGGTTTTGTAGGCATCAGAAACGTCTAGTAGTGCAATGAAACACTGTAATGCAGCTTATGCCTGGACAAAGTTACAGTGGTGCGAACATGCAGGTTGTCCTTGTGTGACACATTTTTTCCCGAATTCAGACGACCCCTGCGGGAAGACACGGCGAGCTAAAAGCCCACAAGTGCGTAGGCGAGCAGAACACTGAAGGTACTTTACGATGACGTGCTCAGAACTCCTTATTTTTTATTTTTATTTTATTTAATACGCCGCAAGACGGCGTGCATCACCAGACAGTCAGCCATAAAGGAAGCACTCCAAGGAACCGAACACAAAAACCCAATAGTGATGGATAAAGGGTTTCAGTAGGAGAAACGAAACAAACAAAAATAACATCAGAAAAGGAAGAGCGCACAATTAGATAGGACCCATTAAGTCGGCTATATAGAAGAAAGAGCGAAATGACAGAATCCTTCGTGACCAACTAAACAATAAGAAAGGGAGCTTTCATAGCAGATGTTTCACTCCCCCAGCACAGACTTGAAACCTGCTGAGAGGAGCCTTAATAGAAGAGCATTTTTCAAAAGAAGAATAACTATAATGGAATATTGAAATTAAAATATGTGTCTAAACCGCCTTAACCTCAGTTCCAGATTAAAGCGTCGGAAGATAGCGGTTAGAGTTTCTTGCGCTCTTACTCACCAAGATTTGAGTTTTCAACACTAGCAATGGTGCTTTTCTGTTTAGCATGAAAAGCACTATCAATGGTGACAATTCCAACTGATTTTGGAAACATCGATTTTTTGACGGTTTCGCATCGAGGACGAGGCCGCTTAAGGACGCGGCAGAGGGATGATGACGTCATCGAAAATTGATTTTTCCGAACCGGCCCAGGTTTGGTACCATCCGATAGAGCTTTTCGTGATGAATTGAACGGTGTTATTGAGTTTCGGAGAAACTGTGATCTGGGCGAGTAAGAGCGCAGAAAACTTCAACCGCTAAGCCCGCCACCCTAAAATGGCAGCTGGTACTGAGGCAATTTAATAAGCTAGGGAGTTGTGAGCATGTCACCTGAATGCACCTTTAGTGCTCTGCTAGCATGCGCATTTGTAGGCAGTTAGCTCTCTGCGTCTTTCCGCAGGGGTCGACTGAAATTGGAAAAAATCGTGCCACACAAGACTATCCTGCATTTTCGCAGCGCTGTAACTTTGTCCAATTACAAGCTATATTACTGTGTTTTAGCAGACGACTAGAACTTTTTGCTGCCTACAAAACTCACAATCTGCAACCGGAAAGGTTAACAATTTACAGAGTTATCGCGCTCAGAACACACCCGCGTGTCAAATTTAGACCAATAACGGTCGATGTTCTCCCCGCTCTTACTGGCCCAGATTACGGTTTCCGCTGCTCTTAGCCGAACCATTCAATTCAGCATGAAAAGCTCTATCGAATGGTTCCAAACTTGGGCTGGTTCGGAAAAATCAATTTTCGATGACATCATCGCCCCCCCCCCCCGCCGCGGCCTGGAGTGCCCTCGTCTTCGATGCGAAATTGTCAAAAAATCGATGTTTTCATAATTGGTCGAGATAGGTGCCGTTCGATAGAGCCTTTCGAGCTGAACGTAATGTTACCACTGCGAGTGCTGAAAACTCAAATTTGGATGAGAATGAGCGCTGAAAACTTCACCGCTGCCCTCCACCGCTCTAAAATGTCAGATGTTGCCGAAGCAGCTTAGGCAGCAGGGGAGTTATGAGCATGCCATCGTAAAGTGCCTTCAGTGTTCTGCTCTCCTACGCGCTTGTGGGCTGTTGGCTCATCGCGTCCTCCCGCAGTGATCGACTGAAATCTGAAAAAAATTAGGCCACACAAGCCTCACATGCATTTTCACACCGCTATAATTTCGCGTTTTTAGAAGCTACAAAGCTGTACTTCTGCGGACTACTAAAGCTCTCTGCTTCTTACGAAACCCAAGAGCCGCAGCCGGATCGATTCGATCTCGACAGAGTAATTGCGCTCCGAACACGCCCGCGCGTGCGATTTGCGAGCTGTCGCGCCCACTCGATTGATAGGTTCGATTCTATATGCACTGTTCACGATGCACTCCAAAGGCTAGCTGGACTGTGTTAGAGCAATTCCTAACTAGGGCGGCTGAGAATTTCTCATAAAACTCCCCAATCGCCCACTCTACACCCTGTTGCCTCCACTCGATTGATAGTCCGATCCTATATACATTGTTCACGGCGCACTCCTAGATCTCACCGGAACAGAGTACAGCAATTCCTCAGTAGGCCGGCTGCAAATTTGTAATAAAACTCCCCAAACGCTCACTCTACAAGCTGTCCCCCCCCCCCCTCTCGATTGACAGGTTTGATCCTATATACATTGTTCACGCCGCACTCCAATGGCTAGCTGGACGGAAACTCCCCAAGCTTAGAGCAATTCCTGAATAGGGCGGCTGAGAATTTCTTATAAAACTCCCTAAACGCTCACACTACAAGCTGTTCCCCCTCCCCTCGATTGATAGGTTGATCCTACTTGCATAGTGCACGGCGCCCTCTCAGTGGATTCTTGGCATGACGGAACACTTTATGCTATGTTTGATATACTCCAAGAACATGCAGGCCCTAAAAAATAAGCTTCTCCTATCGCAAAGGGTCTGCCCCAGTCATTTTTGACCACCCACTGCGAAAACGCGGTGATCCGGCGAAGTTGTACAAATGATTGTGTAGATCTCAGAGAGGCGAATCGAACGATACCCACCGTTTCCCAAAAAACCTCAAACTAGAGCAGTTGTGAGCACGCAACGGTTTCAGACGGCTTGCGACAGACAACTCGTCCGCGACCGCCCTTCGCAATGGAGCGCAAGTTTTCAATTTCGGCCATTTCCATAGCTTCATATAAACAGTGTATACCATACGATAGAGCTCGAGCTCCTGAGCTCAAATATATCTTTTGTTTTTGCAATCACTGAATTTTTGGCGAGTTATATCAAAAAGACGCGGAAGCCGGGAAAACGCGGCTTTTTCGGGATTTGATCAAAAGATACGGCCATAACTGTACGCATTCAAATCGCCTGCACGACATCCCGTTAAAGCGGAATGTGTGGCGCATCCCAAAAAGGATTGAGTAGCGCAGTCATTTATAGTTATCCTTTATTGTAATAACAAATGCTGGACTACTCTCAGGCATAGAAAATACCATTCTTTGCAGCTGAATTTTTTAAAGACTTTTTTCATGGTCAATCATAGATCATATCTACATACAATACTGCTCCTAATTCGTGAACAATCGACGCTTTGCGACAGATTTTTCCGTCGCAAACCGTCGTACTCGCACAACTTTGTTCATAGCGATCCTCTTGAAATAAAACTTACACCAAACGATTCTTCGCTTCAGCGCAAATCCATAGGAACGTGAAAAGTTAATTTTGTTGAAAAGTGACCTAGTTGTAGACAGCTCTCCTTGGAGTGGTCGTTAATTGTTTTACGAGCTCTCCGAAGTCCACGCTGGTTTTCCTCAGGAATTCTAGAAATTGTATTTGTATCGTCAAATTCGTCTTTTGCATACTATGGCCGTTAGAATGATAGGAAGTTACACAAAAATAGCTGATACTGGATTTGTTCTGCTGCAAACACGAGAAACTTTTTCTTCATATTTTGGCCTTCATTTTGGCAGCCAGCGATCTCTCTCATATAAAGCTGTCCTAAGTATTGTATGAAAGAAAGTGCGTTCTCCCACTTTTGCCACAAGAACCCTCACAACTTCAACAAATGTACAAGTTTTATAGCTTTAAATTCGTGCCTTTCTCTGTTCAGCAAGTGATTTCTGTACGTTTAACGAGCTATAATTTCTAAGTGAGTATAGTTACGGAGCTGGGCTTGCTTCCATCTATTCTCTACGTCGGCGCCTACAAGGCGCTAGTCATAGAAGAGTTCACATCCTTCTTAGTCACTGTCCTCAAGCATCTTAATTTAGACAAAAATCCCGGTTTTCCATTGTTTTCAGCGTTTACTCGGTATCTCTAGCCTTACTTGGAAAACCGTTGTGCTGCCGATGCTCAGCACAGCGAGAGCTTTCGATCAATGTATTCGATCACATTGTTGAAAATTGAAAGAATCGATATTTTGCCGCCTTCGTCTCTGCTGAGGTTCTGAGATCGCTGCGACTTGACCCGACCGCTCTATAGCCCGGCCGACGCTCGCGCCTGGGTGTGAGCCCCAGTGGTACTGCGCCCTGTCGAGGATGTGAAAGGACGGCCATGAACCACATTTTCCCGGGAATCTGTAGCGCTACCTTCTTAGGTAGGGTTCATATATAAGGACTTCAAAATTGGGCGCAAACTTCAAACAATACAGTATTAAACTGAATCGGGTAAAACATATAGAATTTAGAATAGGCTTTACCTGACTTTACGCAATCTCCACACAAGTTGCCTGTACAGCACAGACTTTCGAAATTCTAAGAAGGCACACATTGGAGAAACCGAGATACCGAGTAAACGCTGAAAACAATGGAAGACCGGGATTTTTTGCTTTGTTTCAAGAGGATCGCTATGAACAAAGTTGTGCGAGTGCGACGGTTTGCGACGGAAAAATCTGTCGCAAAGCGTCGATTGTTCATGAATTAGGAGCGGTATTGTATTGTTACTTTTGTTGGCTTTTTGGGTTGCTGGCCACCATAAATATAAACTTTAACTTTTCCCACAAACAGATAATACTATTGTGCTAGTTTAAAAGTAGCTGCAGCAGTTGCAATCCTTTGCAAACCTTTTTTTGCATTCTTTCCTTTTTTTGTTAGTATTATTTTTCGCAGTTTGTACCTGAGCATTCAGCCAGCTTAATAATTTGTTATTGTTATTGTCATGTTTTCTAACGATTGTTTTAATGTTTGGTATTGGACGCACTATCATGTGCTCTGATTAAACCGTAAATAAATACTCTCAATGATATTCCTGTGGGTAGAATTCCTCAAAGCGGTTAAGTAGCGCCGTGATTTGTCTTCCTTCCTAAATGGCAACATACGTAACGACGCCATCAAATGCGTTATGGGCTGGCTACTGAGAACTAGAGAAATATTGTAATGGGTGTCCCAAAAAAATGTAAAAATGCACTGTTTGAAAAGCCTCCTTTGAAAGACCGCTTAGCTGCCGATGAAAGCAAAAGAAATTAGAAGTTTTCTGACATTTGACTGTTAGTGACTGCTCCACGCGTTTGCCTGAATTCTTGCATTGTACACTCGATGTGGTTCGATTGAACACTTGCCATAATTTCTTCAGAAAGTGACCGTATCGATTGGATTGTGCTTAATATAAAGTTTGAAACCTAAAAACACACTACAAAAAATGCTGGGTATCCTAAAGATGTAGGTACCGTTTGAATGGTTTTCACATTGCTGCTAGTAAAGCTTTTAAAGATGTTTGGAACTTGTATGAAAGCACTGGATAACGAAAACTCTGTGACGTGCAGTGGTTAAGATTGCGCCATGCACCCGTCTGAAACCTATCTTATTTCAGACTCGATTGGCTGATGGGCTGAATGCTTGTTGCCATCTTGTAACAGATTGACCACACTAGCCTCTGCCGTACCGTTTAGGACTTGACAGTGTACTAAAACCTTTAGCAAAATGCGTGGTATCCTAAAAAGCATAAGCGCTCCATGAAATGTCATACTATTGCTGCTACATAGTTAAAGTTTTAGAGATGCTAAGGACACACATATAGTTGTGGAGCACTGTCAGGTCCTAAACGCTAAAGGAAACACTGCACAGGCTAATATGGTCATTTAATGATAAGGTGGTAACGAGCATTCAGCCCATGCACACCCAACCGGGCCTGCAACGTAAGATTCCAGACGGGTGCATGGCGCAATCTCGACCTTTTGCATATCACAGAACTTCCGCTTCTCTGTGCTCCCATATGACCCTCAAACATCTTCAGAAGGTTCACTAGCGGCCATGTTAAAGCCTTTCAAACAGTACCTGCATTTTTTAAAGATATCCTGCAATTGGTAGTGTGTTTCTAAGTCCTAACCTTTAAGAAAACCTCAAATTAATGGATACGGCCATTTTAAATTAAACAAGTATTGAAGCGAGTCAAGATCAATCAGGTACGAAATGCAAGCATTTGGACGAGTGCACGGCGCAATTCTTGCGATCTACACGCAAATTTCTACTTTATTTTGCTTTCATATGAGCTCTAAACTTTCTTCACCTTTATTGGCTTCAAAGTTACTACTTTCAAACAGGGCTTACATTTTTAGAGACATCCTGTATAATGAATACCGTTGCAAAACAATTCAGAATCTCATGCTGGATGCTCGCTTGGCGGTCACATTTGACATGCAGCGCACTTTTTTTGAGAATGGCCTATCGGTGTGGTTGTTCCTCCTTTCTTGGAATGCCAAACCGCACTGTAATTCAATAGTCTGGAGAAAAACCGTTGCAGCATCGTTAGAACGAACGGCAATAGATTTCACGCTGCTTATTTAGATGGTCAGGAGAGAACCACGTGAGGAACTGGTCGTTTCCACTTGTACTGAATATTTGCGCATGTCACCTTCCTCTAGAGACGATACTGCTCTGACCTCTCCGTTACTTCCTTTCCAGACTCGCTTTGTAACTGAAGCATGCTTTGAAGGTGTTTTAGCGGGGCCGGCTGTAGTGTGACGCGATCCACAGAGATTGCCTCTCATAGATCTTTAGCCTTTATCCAGTGTCGAGTGAAAGCAAGAAACATCTCAAAAAGCTTCTTTGTCACCTTGTTTATATTCAAGCTCTATTTGTCGCTCTTTTTCTCACGTTTCGAAGTGCGCGTAGCTCTTCATCATCTTTCGTAATAGCCGGTGCGAATTCCCTTGAATAATCTCCTTGAGGATGCTCATAACCCATCGCTTCCTGCTTCCAAATTTTCTCTGAAATTCTCTGAATTTCTAACTGTTTCATTTTAAATTCAATTCTACCGAAACGCGTCGTTGCTTTCAATGATTGACCGCCGCATAATTGAATCGCTGACCGCGGAATCACGTTCGTCCGCCGGGGGCTTTCGTTCGATTGCCGTCAGGACATCAGGCGAACTCGTTCATCTGAGTGGAATTTCAGTGTGTGCTGGCCCTTCGATGGTGGACGACATCAGCGCCGGGAATCCACGAACGGCCTTCGATGTCAGTGACTACTACACGGTTGTGATCTGCGTCGTCTACCTGGTCATAGGTGGGTTCTCGGAGCTCCTGGGGCCAGATTCATCAACGATACCGCTGGTATCATCTTACCGCGGATTCACCATACCAGCCTACGTTGTATGTGATACAGAGAGATGCAGAGATACAGACACGACGACCGATATATCGTTACCGGCCGATAAGCGGTTGATGAATCTGGCCCCTGGAGGTCCAGGCGCTCTTCCAGAATTTTCGTCAATACGAATAGAAGCCAAAAGAGGAAGCCGTGATCACAAGTGTTTGGAATCGATATTGATTGAACCACTCGCTTAGAATGCGGCTTCTTTCAACCTCATAGCCTTCGTCTTCTGGGGCCGGATTCATCAAAGTTTCTGCAGTAACTTTAACGGAGAATTGTAATTATATAACGCTCACCATCGCGCGTTTCCAATTTTTTGCTGACATCAGCGTAGTATGCGGCTTTAGCAGCGGCCACTGCCTTCTTTGCCGCTTTCTTTGCTTCTCGATAGTTCCGCCAGTTATGAACTGTTTTATCACCGATAAACACGTGATAGAGCCGTTTCTTTTCTCGGACTTTCTCTCTGACATCATCACTTTAAAATGCTATACGTGTGAATTTAATAATGAAATATTCAATAAAAGTTGAAGTTGAGACCTCTTAAGTTTCCATCTGAAGATTTTGAGTGATTTGGTACTAGTGGACAATGTGGCCTGCATGTAAAGGCCAATCACAGTGCCATCCACCTATCATTTACATTCAGGATACATGCACATTGGTGTATATTGCCAGCAGAGTTTAAAAAATGGCGTTAATATATAAATCAATGTATACCTATGCAGATCATGCGCATTGGGTTCTTCTCTCCAGGGACAGCTGAAGAATGGCTTGCTACTCCACATAGAGTAGATTATACAGGATAATTTTTCATTAATTTGTTACCAACCTTATTTAACTTATTGGCTCTATTTAACTCTTGAAATTCGTGATCTACGCAATGCATCACTTGTTTAACGTGCTTGTTTTGACGTGCTTTAAGCTCTATTTGCTTTCTCCTTCTTTCACGCTTCATTCTCAGACCTTTTCTCACTTTCTGACAGATCACCACCAGGAAGTCTGTGAAGGTATAACTATCGTTAAGTGAGTTGCAAGATGAGCATCTTTTTTGGCTTTAGTTTATCGTTATTTTTGGCTGATCAATTTGTTTACGGGCGCGTGTAGCGCAGTCGGAGGAGGCGCGACTGTCGCGTGCACCCGATACCAGGTTCCTGGTTCGGATTTCCCGCCCAGGCCAACCAAGCCTTCCATCCCTCCGGGGTCGGTGAATTGGTACCAGACTTGTCTGGGAAGGATAGAGCGCTGACTTGTTCATCGGCTGGCCACCGCAAGTCATTGTATGGCCAAATACGCATTCATGTCGCCTCCACGACATCCCGTAGAAGTAGAATGCGCTGGCGCATCCCAGAAGGGATTGATTAACGCCGTCCTTTATCCTTATCCTTAATTTGTTTACACGATTATTTATGATTCATTTTTATCGCAAGGGTAGAATTAGAAGCACCGTTGTGTTTCTTTTGTGAAAAGTGCAACGTTCCTGCTTGGATCCTTCAATCAGAGCGATCCAGTTTCTTGTGGTGTTGCTTGTCCTCGTTCTTTGGAATCATATGATGTCGTGCAACCGTCTTGATTCTGGTGTTTTACTATTTATTTACTTAATTATTTATTTTTTGTCACGTACGTTACGTATTTAAGTATTTATTTATTCATTTATTTATGTACGTAAGTTAGATGTGTTGCTCTGGTTGTCCAAAATGTTTCTGTACTCCCGGTTTTGGTGACTCCGTCGAATGAGGTACATGCATTTGAATGATGTGCAGAGCTTTCCTGACTTTCATTTTTCATGTTCATTTTATCTCTTCTGTACTTGCTGGCCGAAAAATCTTCTCGCTTTTCTTTCTATTCGCGAAACTGTCCTCTCGGGTATTCGCCCTATTTCTTTATTCTAAGGCCGCGTGGAGTGCACTGGCTCTGGTGTGCGTGCCCTCGAGATTCATTGGTCAATCAGATCCTGCCTAAAAAAACAACAACTCTATCATCCTTTAGGGGTCGGTGGAGCAGTCTACCAGAATTATTTGGCAAGGATGAAACACTTGCTTGCTTATTGGTTGACTAACACATCTAACTGCGTAGACCAAATGGTGGATAGGAGGACAGAGATCGGCCCTGTGGGATGGGATGCTCAACGCATTCCGGTTTAACGGAATGTTGTTGAAGCAATATTTGAATGCATATTTGGCCTACACAATGAATCGCAGTGGCCGGCCGCAGGACAGATCAGTGCTTTATCTTTCCGACTAATTGGTTGGCCTGGAAGGAACCTCCAAATTGACTCGAAAAAAGGCGTTTGCTGGCGAATAGGAGCCTCATCCGATGACACACGTTCACAGAGCAAATACGCATTCAAGTTGTCCCAATCCCAGACGTAGATGCAGACGTAGATGATCCCTTATATGGTATATAGATCCGAAGACTCCGTTATTTTTCCTTCAAGTTAAATGCGTATTCAACCTAAACAGTGAATTGCCGTAGCAGCCGATGGGCAAGTCGGCGTTTTACCTTCCCTGGGACGTCTTCTATCACGATCAATCAAGTAAACATTGCAAGGTCTAGGACGAGTGCACTGCACAACATCTTCTTGTCTTTTTGGCTTTTTCCTGTCTTTTTCTGTTCCCAATACTGGCTATTATCCAGCACTTGGACTGATCTCTTTTTTACAAGCCGATTTCTTTTCTTTTGCTTCCTGGCCGCCGCTGAGGTGCGTACCAGTATAATGAGGTCTCTGAAAGACGGGACCCTCCTGGCGGTGCGTGTCCTGAAAGCCATGGACTGAACACATTACACAGTGGTTAACTTGGAATGTTAGCTGGTTCTCACCCCCACATCGTCTATGTCGGTTCTACTATATATACGTGAATTTTTTCAAATAAATAATTGATTTAAACATTAATATTCTACCATAGTTATTCCTTTTATTGAAAAATGCTCTTATATTAAAGCTGCTCTCAGTTGGTATCAAGTTTGTGCTGGGGAGTGAAACATCTGGTATGAAATCTGCCTTATTGTTTAGTTGGTTACGAAGGATTCTGCCATTTCGCTCTTTCCTTTATCTATGTAGCCGATTCAATGGGTCCTATCTAATTGTGCTCTCTTCTTTATCTGATGTTATTTTTGTTTGTTTCCTTTCTCCTACTAAAGCCTTTTATTCACTACTGTTAGCTTTTTGTGTTCGGTGCCTTGGAGTGCTTCCATTCTGGTTGACTGTCTGGTGGTGCACGCCGTCTTGCTGTGTATTAAATAAATAAATAAATAAATAAATAAATAAATGTCTGCTGATTAGCAAATCCTTGTGTCGATACACTTCAGAAGACCACCTAGCACACAGCTTTCGCGAAGGAATTGGAGCTCTATGCTCATTCAAAAAGTGACACTTCTCCCCAAAAGATGAGAGGCGATGTAGCATTTCCGCGTCAAAGGAAAGGATCTCCAAACGTTGCCATTTAGTCCACGTCCTCTGCATAGTGAAGCCTTGACTGTTGCAGGATCTGCCTCAATACTCTTCAACATCTTCAACATCTACGTGTTCGGATGGCGAAAATCACTACGGAAGAAATACATCGTGTTCATATTCCTCGAAGCCGCCGAGGTGGTCAACGGTGTCGCATACATAATGACAGGTGAGAAGCAGTCGTTGCTTACCCTATAATTTGCCCTTTAAGCGAATGCGCTTGTAAAGAAGTCTGATGGCTAGAGTCTTGTAGAAAACAACCCGATCTGCAAAAAATATAAATGAAATGATCTTCAATCTCAAAGAGCTCGTTCACGGAGGCTAGGTATTACAAAGAAGCAAACAATACGTTCTCTATATTCGCCCATTTTCTCCATAAAAACACATATTAATGAGCATTCCAATAGGCGCAGCAACTGTAGTTTCTTCACTGAATGTCAAGCAAACTAAAGTTAATTTCGTTTAAGAAAACCTTGAGCCCCTCCCATATAAAAGGGTTTTTCGGTCTAGGAGTTTGAGTGCATAATTTGTGCTGTGTCATCAAACTGAAAGTTTCGTCCGCTCTAGTGCCTTGAATGTCTCGTTTTTACTTGCGTTCTTGGGCCCAAGAAGGGATACACAGTTTTTTACGATTAGGGATAGAGCGCATCGTAGCATAGTCGCAAGATTCGCCGGCTGTGGTGTGCAAACCGAATCGACGTTCTTGGTTCGGATCCCGATCGGACCAGTCAAGCATTTTATCCCTCCGCGGTCCTTGAATTGCTACCAGTGAAGAACGAGTCTATCAGTTGTCCAAAGGTAGTAACTCTCTAAGCGATATACGCTTCCATTTTTGCCTTCATGGCATTCTGCATAAGTAGAGCGCTTGGCGCATTCCACAAAAGGATTGAGTACACATTCCTCTATCGTTTATCCTTTACGTAAAGAAAATCAAATAGTTTGAAGTGCTGAATTTGAATCACTTATCGTGATATGGAGTTCTGTTGCTCGCATGTCGGAAGGGGGTGGAGCGCAGTCGGAGGAGGTGCTGGCTGTCGCGTTCGCTTGATACCAGGTTCCTGGTTCGGATTCCCGCTCAGGACAACCAAGCCTTCCATCCCTGAATTGGTATCAGACTTGTCTGGGAAGGATAAAGCGCTGACTTCTTCATCAGCTGGCTACAGCAATTCACAATTGTATAGTCCAAATACACTCATATCGCCTCCACGACATCCCGTAGAAGTGGAATGCGTGGCGCAACCTAAAATAGGGATTCAGCAACGCAGTCCATTATCTTTTATTTATCTCAAGAAGGCTATTTCAGAACCGATCCAGCATTAGGAATTACGCTAAGAAGAGATGTCTAAAATCAACTTCTTCTTTTTCTTCAGCGTTTGTCCCGCTTCGTCGCGAGGTCCGCTCTTCTGAAGTCGTGACGCCACCTTTCCCGATCCCACGCTTGATCAGCGTGGACGCCAGTTACTTTCATGTCCATGTGTAACGTATCCGACCAACGTTGCTTCGGGCGTCCTCTAGGCGGCTTTCCTGACACTTCCAACTCAAGGCCTACCTTGCGGACGCTATCTTCCTTTCCACGCAGAACGTGGCCGTACCATCGTAAGCGAGTTTCGCGCATCTTGTCAGTTATCGGCGCGACACCGAACTTCTGCCGAATAGCATCGTTTCGGATGCGGTCCATGCACGTGACTCCTGCCGGGGGGGGGGGCGGCAGCGATACTCATTTTGGTACGTGCGGTCGCGCGCGCGTGCCTCGTGTGGGGCGGGATCGCTTTGCCTCGCGCGGCGGAAAGGACGAGATTTCCCGAGCTTCGCGTCAACGCCGTCCCTTTAAACTAATCAGCTGTTCCTGAGTTCCGGCCTCTACTAGCTGACTCTCCGACTGCTACTAGTCGACAGTCGACATATTCTTGGAGTGGTGAGTTGCTTCAAGCTTCTATTAATGGATAATTGGACCTGTCCTAGAGGAGAGGGCACTGAGGTCTCCTAAAAGCAGGAGCGCCCGCAGATTTGATGTCGACTGGGGCGCAATTCTTGGAGGGACTGGCGCTGGCCATTGCTTCACATAGTCCTCGCTTCCAGGGTAGACGACAGACGGTTGTGACATTAACGAATCCTTATTTCCTGAAATTTATTAGTATATACTTGGCATAAGTGGGGAACCTATATGCCGAAGGTTAGGAACACACATAGATATTGTTAGTTCTATCAAATCCCTTTACAGCTGATTTCATAATCAATAAGAATGCTCGCGGCATCGAACCTGAAAACCTTTAACCTGCCAAACTATTGCTCATAATGTATGTTTTTCATCACTGGTGCGCCGTTAGTGTTCTTGTGGACTTCATAAGCTAATTTTAAGACAAAAATTATTTAAATTCTTCATCCAGACTATCATATCTTTATATTGCGAAGTATTTTCGGAATGCTATAATATCTCCATATGCGGCTTCATTTTTGTTAGGGACTTATACACTTTTCCAAACACTTCACACCATTCCAGGAATAGCGCGCCCCACTCGACATCAAATCTGCGGCGCTTCTGCTTTTAAGAAACATCAGGGCAGGGGTGTGCGTAATTTACGATTTGCTGTGATTTTTGACAATTTTTATCATCATTAGCAGGAAAACCCTTTAGAGATATAGTGTCACGATTTACGGTGGCCTTTTCGTAATTATGATTTACGAAATATCGGATTTCATTTACGCCCCCCCCCCCTGATCGGGAGCAATTCCTTTCCATCTAATTCCTTCCTGGACTCTTCATGTGTTCAATCCGCTCTACCATTTCCAATGGTTGCGTCGGTGTGGGGGTAATGTGCTTTGGAACGACGTGTGGTGTCCAAACACTTTATCCTAATTCTGACTCGATCACAAACTAGTTGGTCTTTTCCATTATGTGAAGGATGGGCGAGGTACGAGGCCTCGCAGTAGTGATCTTTGTTGTGTAATAGTGTATTTGTAGGTTAACTGTGTTGTTATGTGTAGTATTTCTGATCAGTATTGCAGTGTATCTGTATTTTCCCAGCAGCGGGACCGATCGGTTGCCGTCCGCCTCGCCTGTGCCCAGCGCCGGCCATTCGGAGGCGGCGGGGCGGCGCGTGTCCACTTAGGGGCCGGCCTTCCCCGCGCGCAACTCCATATAAAGGGGGCCCGGGCGCGCCGGGCTCACCAGGATACTATCTCAACGGTAGGTCGGAACGGCGCAAATGTTGTATATGGGCAGAACCGCCTCTCTCTGGGTAGTAACAAACTGCAGGTATCTCGACCCCAATCCAACTCTGCGCAGAGTTAGGGCCGACGGAAGTCGCGGGTTGGCGCCCTGTTGATTCACGTGCTCCACAGCTGACGGGCGCGCGCGGGATGAGGGCTCGTATCGCGACTGAATGCAGTGCTCAGGTGGCGTAGTAGGGAAGAGACCGGGTTCGTAAACGCGGGGTCGGGGGTTTGGGTCCCGCAGACTGCGTTCGTCTTGCACTTTTGCAAAATCCATGTTTATCATATAGGTAATCCAGCTAGGGGTATTATAGTGTCTTATAGAGCATGTTTACATATAACATATGCTTCAAACTACAGATTGGCTAAAATGTTCACTCCTGTGTGTCACTTATTTTAAGCCTATTTTGTGTGAAGCTGTAGTTATGTAACGATAGATATTTTGTGGCACTAGTTAAAAGTTCCGACTCCACTAACAAGACTTCGGTTAAAAAAAAGTTTTGCTGAAACTTCGTCTAGGGAGGTTATTTGGGGTGCTGATCACGAATCTGACATCCGTCTTTCACGATTCGGTCGGAGGCCACCCATATCGTTAACAAGGGTGGTCCAGGCAGGGTCACCGGTTTCGCTGAAACTTGGTCTACGGGGGGGGGGGGATATTTGAGGTGCTGATCACGAATCTGATATCCGTTCTTCAAGATTCGGTCGGAGGCCACCCATACCGTTAACAAGGGTGGTCCAGGCAGGGTCACCGATTTCGCTGAAACTTGGTCTAGGAAGGGGGGATATTTGAGGTGCTGATCACGAATCTGACATCCGTTTTTCCCGATTTGGTCGGAGGCCACCCATACCCGTTAACAAGGGTGGTCCAGGCAGGGTCACCGATTTTGCTGAAGCTTTGTCTAGGGGGGTTATTTGGGGTGCTGATCACGAATCTGACACCCGTTTTTCACGATTCTGTCTCTACCTGCCGTCACCGGCAGAAACTTTAGGAATGTAATCCTGTGCCTTCCTGTATTTATATTATCCAGCCGAATCGTGAAGAACGGATATCAGATTCGTGATCAGCACCCCAAATAACCCTCCCCCCCTAGACGAAGTTTCAGCGAAATCGGTGACCCTGCCCGGACCACTATTGTTAACGGTATGGGTAGAATGTTATATGTAAACATGCTCTATAACACACTATAATACCCTAGGTGGATTACCTATATGATAAACATGGATTTTGCAAAAGTGCAAAACAAACGCAGTCTGCGGGACCCAAACCCCCGAACCCGAGCTCTTCCCTACTACGCCACGTGTTCACTGCGCCGACCCTCGATACGAGCCCTCATCCCGCGCGCGCCCGTCAGCTGTGGGGCACGTGAATCAACAGGGCGCCAACCCGCGACTTGCGTCGCCGCTAACTATGCGCAGAGTTGTATTGGGGTCGAGATACCTGCAGTTTGTTACTACCCAGAGAGAGGCGGTTCTGCCCATATACAACACTTGCGCCGTTCCGACCTACCGTTGAGATAGTATCCTGGTCAGTCTGGTCTGGTGTCAAGTTCGCGAGCGGTCGGCTCGGAAGATTCTGGTCTCGGTGGTACCTGGCGAGCGGCCGGGTCAGAGAGGAGCGCGGGCACAGCAGAGGCGGACGGACCGACCCCTGCTGGTGCCATAAGAAGCCAATAAATCGATTTCCCTGTCCGGTTCAGGCCACACCCCTAGACATCCAGCTCCCGGGTGAAACACCCCGGCGTAACATAGGGGCCGAACCAAAGGGCAGGGGATCGATAACCCCACCGCCTGAAAGCCGCGAGGAGCGGATACGGCTCGAATCCTGCCATAGACTGGGCAGTGTAGCAGGTCTTGTCGACCGCTGACCAGAGCGTGTGGCGCGGCGTCTTCGCTGGAGCTCTGGCAGAGGTTCGTCCTGCGGTTGCGTGTAGAAGCGTAGCGCTGGGGCGTTCTTGCTGCCGGTTCTCTGGTGTCGGCGCGCGTAAGTGGTCACGGTTGACGAGCCGTGCTACAACTGCGTGAAGTCTTTGCTGCAGGGTTCGCGAGGGTAGTCGTGCGCGAATCGTGGCGTACAGTGAAAGTCGACAACGCAGTCAGTCGGTGCTTTGCAGATGTCAAGCGCCCCAGAAATGACTATGGAGGAGATCGAGAAACTCATTCTCGAGGATCCATCGCAGGCCGACCAGATTGCGGCTATGAAGTCGATGTTAGAACGCCTTTTGGCCAAGGTTGATGACATCAGCAATAAGGGACCCGCGCAGGTAAGAGACATGGTCAGCCACGTCTCAAACTCCCTAACCGTGCTGCGGGAAATACCAGCCAAGGTGGGGCAAAGCACCAAGGCAAGGCCTAAGAGAGGTCAGAACCAGCTGCTGGAAAGCATGGGCGAGGAGATCGAGGCCCAATGTGGGGCGCTCGAGGACCACCTCGGAGAGCTGCAGCAGCTGGGAGCGGAACTCCGCTCGTTGAAGGCGCTGTCCAAGAAAGTGCGGGATGCACTGGAGCAGCGATTTCCTGCTCGTGGCGATCTCATGGTGCAACGTGGTTGCCCTTCATCAGCGCCTCGCACCACGGGTACAGGGATGGTCGAGGAGACCAGTATACCTGTGAAGGTGTCACGCTCCGTGTTTCAAGCGGAGCAGAGTGAAAACGCTGGGAGACCAGCGGTGTACGAGCAGTTGAATACGGCCGACTTCAGCGACGTAGTCTACCATGCGGGCTTCGATCCACTGGCAGCCGCACAAGGTAAGCGGCTGGAAGAAATGCGCACTAGTAAGCAAGAATTCGAGCTGTTCCAGCACGGAAACAGGACCGCATCGTCGCCGCCGACGAGGGCCGCGAGCCGGATGACGGCGAGAACAGCCACAGCGCCAGGTGAGTCGAGTAACGCAGGAGAAGCGTTAGGCGCGATGTTCGCGGCAATGACCCTACCTGACGTAGACACGTATAAGGATCCCCAGGGAAAGAACTTCTGTGATTTCGTGCTGAAATTCCGTATGAAGTACGGTAGCGTAGGGTTGAGGGACGACATGCTATCGCAGCTATTGTTGTCTAAAATGGACGGGTACCCTAAGGCAGTGGCCCAGGCCTTACCCAAGCACTTACGTGACGGAAGTTTTGAGGATCTGGTGAAGGCGCTCGAGGCCAAGTTGCGGGAGGACGACTCGTCCACTCAGCTAAAGGCCTACCTGGAGCTGAAGCACCTAAGGAAAACTGGGAACATCACCACCTACTGCGTCGAGTTAGAAAGGCTAACGCGGAGTGCGTACCCAGACCAATCAGAAGAAGACCTGTCACGCACCAGAGCCGGAGAGCTGGTAAGCCAGTTGACCAACTGGCCGGAATATCTCCAGCTCTACACGGCGATGGAGATCGCGCCAAAAGAATCGGCCTACGAGATGGTAAAGGCCATGGCACAGCGTTGCGAAAGAAGTAAGCGCATGGCGAAAGCAATGCGCGAACAGATGGAAGGACCCGAGCCGAAGCGGCCGGAAGGAATGCGCAGACGGGATCATGCTACATCGGTGAACCGATCAAAGTACGATCGAGGAAGAAACCCGGGTAGTAGTGCGGATTCCCAGCGTGCCCAAACACAAACTGAGGAAAGGAAGTGCTTCAACTGTAACGAGGTTGGGCACTTGAGGAAAGACTGCGCGCAGCAGAAAGCAGTGCGAGCCAAGGGTGAACCCACAGAGTCGGCTGAACCGAAAAGGGAGCCGAAGATCTTCACGGCCTCACTCAGTAGGTGGTTGTGTGGTACCACCAGGGCGGATGGTCTCCAGGAAGATCTGGTGGGCGCGCAGACCACGGCGCAGGTCCAGTTGTTGGGCATGACGCGCACTGCCCTTTTGGACACTGGCTCGCAGGTAAGCATCATACCGCTGCAGATGCTTGTGGATGCACTGCAGAACGGGTACGACCTAAACGCCGACGTCGAGGAAATAGATCTCGATCGGAGCAACCAGGTCTATGATGCTTCAGGCAGCCCTATGTCGTTCAAAGGGGCCGTTAAGCTGACGGTACAGGTTGACAAGGGCCCGCGGCATAGGATCGGCTTATTTGTTATGGCCGGAGACGACGACGTGATCGTGTTGGGCACGAATGCTCTGAAGAAGTTAGGCTGGAGCCTGACACCAAATGCACAGTCGTCGAGAGGTCGGGCAGAAGTGTCCAGAGGAAGGAGGCACCAGCGCCAACAAGCTGAAGTTAAGGAAGCTGCGGTGCAGCAGCGAAGAACAAAGGCTTCTGAGGTAGTCACAGTGGCTCGAAGGATATGCCTTAAGCCGGGAGAGACAAAGGTTGTCTCGCCACATCGTGACGAAATGAAGCAAGGTGAAGTGGTGCGGTCCTCTGGAAAGATCCTTCCGGATACGAAAGGGCAGGGTGCTCAACACCAAACCCAGGTAGCGGTGACGAATTCCTTTGCGGGAGCAAAGATGTTTCGTGAGGGGGAGGTGGTGAGCACGTACGAAGGCACAGAGATGGCTGAGCGCAAACCACCACCGCATGTCGGGAAGGAGCGCGCTACAAGGTCCACCAACTGTGGAGTTCGTTTCGCGGAGCCAAGTCATGGTGCAAAAGCGGTGTCTCTCCAAAAACCTGAGGCGAAGAGAGCTCCGAGGAAGGTTCGCTTATCTCTTCCGGAAGTCTCAGAGAAAAGCAAGGAAGAGGCTCCTGCAGTTACTCCTATTCCTCAACCTCGTGTAGCCCACACGCAGCGTATGAGGGTGATGAAGAAGGAGCCAGTCGGACGACGGATACTTGCTAAGGAGAGCATTCAGCATCAGCTGTCGAAGGTCAACGGCGATGATGTCGACTACGTGGAGACAGCAATCGACAAGGTGTGCGCAGAGCTCACCAGATACCTCAGCGCGCTGGAGAGGCAACTGGAAGCTGTGATATGCTGCCACTACTCGGAGGTGTTGGAAACCTCAGCACATACCCACCCCGCCAACGGCCGCGGAACCTACCTGCGCTGCAGGCAGACGTCGCTCACTGGACGTCAGGTCGTAGGGAACCTGAATAAGGTCAGGCAGAGGATTGGCGATGTCTTGAAGGTGGGAAAGTTCGAAGCAGCCTCGACGGAGCAGAAGAAGCGACGACGACAGAACAAAGCCGCAAGAGCTCAACGAAGACGAGGCGAGAGCCGCCCAAACCTGTTCGTGATGCCAGATCCAGAACTTCTGCGGAAGGAGATAACATCTGGCGAGCCGTCTCCACTCGTGGGTGTGGTACAAGCTAATGGCGTGCTTGAGAACCCACGGAAAAGTGGGACTACCAACGGGCGAGAGAATCACCGCGACGACCATACGCGAGCAAAAGGCGGGCCTCCGGGCCGCAGACGCAATCGCGAGAGGGATCGTCGCGACGACCATACGCGAGCCGAGGAAGGGCCTCAGGGCCGCAGACGCGAGGGATCGTCGGTAGTGCTGAATCGGGGCGATCCAGCCTTAAGGGGCGGCATGTGAAGGATGGGCGAGGTACGAGGCCTCGCAGTAGTGATCTTTGTTGTGTAATAGTGTATTTGTAGGTTAACTGTGTTGTTATGTGTAGTATTTCTGATCAGTATTGCAGTGTATCTGTATTTTCCCAGCAGCGGGACCGATCGGTTGCCGTCCGCCTCGCCTGTGCCCAGCGCCGGCCATTCGGAGGCGGCGGGGCGGCGCGTGTCCACTTAGGGGCCGGCCTTCCCCGCGCGCAACTCCATATAAAGGGGGCCCGGGCGCGCCGGGCTGAGTCTGGACTGGTGTCGAGATCGCGAGCGGCTGGCCTTGGAGTCTGCACTGGTGTCAAGGACGCGAGCGGTCGGCTCGGATCATTCTGGTCTCGGTGGTACCTGGCGAGCGGCCGGGTCGGAGAGGAGCGCGGGCACAGCAGAGGCGGACGGACCGACCCCTGCTGGTGCCATAAGAAGCCAATAAATCGATTTCCCTGTCCGGTTCAGGCCACACCCCTAGACATCCAGCTCCTGGGTGAAACACCCCGGCGTTACAATTACCTGTTCATCATCTTCGGCTGCCCTCCCATTTACCGAGGCTCTTCGCCGTTCACTATGCTTCAGTCAAGCAAACTGAACGTTGCCACTCTCTCAGCACGTTGAGCTGGCCACGGTTCGAGAGAGAAAGACGCCACATAGACAATCACATGTTGATAGACGATCACATAGACGTTCACACAAACACGCTAGTTATTTCGTTAGTTTTTTGCTACTTCACTCACAATTAAGACAAACTGGAATATTCATCAGCAAGCAATCAATGCACTGGAGTTTTAGCCGAAACAATGATCAATGATAATTTTGCGCTTCAAATTGATTTCTCGCTGATGAATCGTGACATGCGGCGACAGTAAGTGTTTATTGTTACCGTCCTTACACACGGCCAGGTTAAGAGTCCTTCGAATCGTTCCATCTCCCGCTCTACTTTTCTTCTACGTTCCTTGTCCCTTTTCCTCAGTCTTCGCACTTCCTCAGGAACCTGTGTCGATATCTGTTATCTTTCTCCGCAAACTCGAGTTTATAAGTTTTTTTTTCATACTCTTTCCATGACAAGAAGTCTTGCCAGAGCTGTGGTGTTAAACTTCCTGATCCGCTCTAAGACCACCTTCATGTCTGCGTTTTTCTGTCTCACGAGCCGCCGCAGTTTGCTGAACTAGTCGATTTAGATATACAAAACTGGTGGAAGTTGAGGATGATCTTCTTTAGATGTCAAGAAATACCTATGGTACGCCTCCGCAAGATTGGTGGTCCGCAACTCGGTTATGCCCCACTTACACCACATTTCCTTCAGCGGCCCTCTGATCCACGTGGCATTCAGGTATTCCAAAAATTGCTGGCATCTTTGGAACGCCTCGTGGTCTCGTGGAACGGGAGGGCGAGCAAGTGCGGGAACTCGCCGAAGCAGGTCCCGCCTTAGAAAGGGGAGGCCTTTTATGGTTCGCCACCACTGCGCCACTCTTCTGCATCGATCTGGACCGACGATGAACTTCCGTAGTCCGAGAGCGTCACGTCTTCGGTTCCATGCCTGCGCCAGGTGGAATGCGCAGCCCTCAACATTTATTCCAGGAAATGTTCTTTTCGCGGCATTAATGGCGGCTCTTTCAAAGTCGACCACGAAACGTCGAACACATTGGGGACCGAGCGAGCGAAGCTCCCGTTCCAGGCAGCTGAAGACCAGTTCATACGTACTCTCCCTCTGCGCTCTAGTCAACGCATAGAGTAAAGGGATCTGAAAAAAAATTAAATTGATGTCTCATACCGATTCGCTTTCATGCGTAGAAACCTCGTGGCCGTTACTGCACACTCCGTGAATGGTGTACAGCTGCGCTCGATCACCAAGTTGCGTTGGGAGAATTTTGTGTACTCCATCGGCAATCAGAGCAAAGAGGCCATTCTCGTATGCCTTCTGCAATGGCTGTTTGAAGGGACGGCGAGCCAGCTTTACCTTTGAAACAAACCTTAATTGTTGTGCAAGAATAGTAAATGTGCACGTCAGCGGTCATCAGCTGAAGGAAACGGGAGCCATCGGAAAGAAACGCGAACTCCCTTGGGATGTTATTCCATGAAATGGCTCGGTCTTTATGGACCGCTTTGCTCCTGAATTAAAGGCTTCACTATTTTGCAGCTTTTTTTCCCTTGTAATAGCACCTTGTAATCGCTCGTCGTCTCGATTCATGACCATGGCGAAACAAGTTGGCGGTGACCTCCTCGCGCTCTGAAGAGGATCCAACGGATGGGTTCTCTAAGCACTCTTGCACCATGGTCTCCCAAATTTCAACGGATGGTACGCTGGCGAGACTTGGATCTGAGCGAACCTCCTGATTCTTCTGAAAGGGAACAGTTCACCTCACAGCATTTGAAACGTTGTAGGTTTCGAAGGTACTTACCTTGTATGCCACTCTCTTAGCTTTATCCTCGGCAGTGCTGATTGGTGTGCATACATGGTTTTGCGATGGATCGCTCAAGAACTTATTTCCAACCACCTGTTTAAAATTTTAATTGCTTTCTACCATTCTCGGGTCAAACTGGACGCTTTTCACGTCAAATTGGTCACTCGAGCAGAAGAACTAAAAAAGTTTCAAGAAAGTGATACCAAATTTTCCTTGAACAAAAAATTGTACTAACCGTCTTGGACAGTTTGTAATTTAACTCGTAAAAAACTCGTTTCGATTTAGAAAACATTCACGTTGATTTCAGAAGCATTAGACTAGTTTACAAGAGTTTCCATATTTGCGTAGCAAGCGTCCAATTTGGCGTGAAAATGATATATAAGGATGTGGTAGGATATGTTGTTGAATATTTACCTTTACTGAGCAAGAATGACGTGAGGTTTTGCATTTTGTACAGTAGTACACCTCACAGCTCTGGTTTCTGCGTTGAAAGCAGAAAACGTAGCACATTCGTGTTCCTGGAATTGTATATCTTAAAATACTGTGCTGTCCTTTAAGACTTACCTGCTGTTCTCCTATATATTCTACGGTCGCCGCAGCAGAATGTCTCATAGGTTCCTGAAAAGCGGGATTTGAAGGAGCAGCTTGAGCTCCCCGAGCAGGGTTAATAACAGCAGTGGTAGTATGCAACTGCACGGCTACCGCAGCTGTATCGCCCCTAGATCTAGCTATGGGGTCGGCGCTCCTTGAGGGCAACTGTAAGTTGGCCCTTTCTGTCGCCACACTCCCTGCGTTGCGCATACAAGATGCGTCGCCTTCTCCAGAACTTCTCGCCATTCCTGAACCGGGCGTAGTTGGGTGGAAAACGCGAACCGGCAAAAGGAAACGACGCGATGAAGTAGAGAAAGAAGGAGAACCACCAGTGCTCTTAGCAGAGGAAACAGAACGCATAATCGAAGACATGAACGCAGTATCGCTTCGGATACAATTCGTGTGGAATATCAGGTTCAAAGCGTTGGTGCACCAGAGTTCCCGCAAACCTGAGTATCTAACTATTCAAATTTGCCCTGAGGTGAACATTGGTAATAGTGGGCTTTAAAACGTTCCTCATTGTGCTAGCGAGTATTTAGGAACCGCCTTAGGCTTCGTTGCGCGTTGTCCTCACAGTAGCGTAACAGCTTGGATAACAGTGAATACTGTCTGAGGAAAGAAACAGTAAATACAGCATTGTTAGGGGTGGGAAACTACATTTCGTTTCGGGGAATTGGGGCATCTGATCGCGGCAGCGTAAAAGTAAGCTGACTGGAAATCATATAAAGTTCCTAGGCAGCTTACATTCACACAAACGTCGATCTGAAGGGTAGGGGAAGTAATACCGGATAAAAACACAATTCATGGGTGAAACTGAGCAAATAAAGGAAACTCACCTCTTAGTCCTGTCCTCTGTTGGTGAATACGGAAGAATAAACCGCAGAGTTAGTGTTGGAGTTGTAAGTCGGTTGACGCTTGGCGGCAAATTAGCTAGAGAAGCAGGTAGACCAGAAATCGGGCGAGAATACAGCAGTCCGAAATCGGAAGGCCGATGAAATCGCCCCGATTATTGATTTTAGTGGGAGGTGCGACTCATGGCAACTTGCCCGGTGCATGGTTTCGTGGCGAGACCGTAACGGCGCACGGTGCAGCTCGAACGCGGCGGCCTCGCGACTGGAGGCGGCCTCGGCTGGCGCGCCGCGCCGCGACCGCGCGCATGGCACCGATTGAGTATCGTTGCTCGCAGCCCTCCTGCCGTCCAGCGCAGCATCTTCGTCTCCATGACGCTGAGGCGCGTTTCAACTTCCTTAGTCGTAGGCCAACACTCAGCGCCGTACATCGCTACTGGCCGGACGACTGCTCTGTATATCGTCGACTTCAGGTGCTCTGGTATCTTCTTGTCGCAGAGCACGCCAGTTAGCGAACGCCTCTTGGACCAAGCTGTACTCACGCGTGAGTTCATTTCACCCATCAGACCGCCGTCAGACGCCATTGCTTATCCCAGGTATTTAAACACCGAAGTGCGTGCAAGTTCAGTACCGTTAATCTTAATGGAGCCGGACTCGTTCACGTCAGTCGTTAGGTAATCGGTCTTTTTGATGTTCAATTTGAGTCCGAACATGGCCAGGCGGTCGCACCAAGCTTGCATCCGCCGCTCGAGATCACCTTCATCTTCGCAAGCGAGCATCACGTCATCAGCATAGAGCAAACGTCCATGGGACAGGCTTCTGAAGATCTCTCGTAATGGCATGCATGACGACAACAAAGAGGAGTGGAGAAAGCGAAGAACCCTGGTGCACCCCAACAGAGATGGGAAACTCCAATGAGGTTCCAGCTGCAGCTTGCACTCTACTCTTTGGGCAAGAGTAGAGCATCCGCACCCACCCTATGAGCTCTTCAGGAACTTCATGTTGACGCAGGGCGTACCATATCACTTCACGCGGTACGCGGTCAAAGGCCTTCTCCAAGTCGAGGAAGGCGATATGCACTGCCTTCTGTTTCTCGCGATGCTTCTCCATCAGGAGTCGGGCGGCGTGTATAGCATCAATGGTCCCACAACCAGATACAAAGCCGCACTGGTTGTCGGAGAGCTTGACGATTTCACGAATTCGTCTATCGAGGATTCGCTCGAAGATCTTCATGCCGTGCGAAAGCAAGCGAATCGGACGGTAATTGGAGCAGTCTGCAGGGCTGCCCTTCTTCTTCCAAATCGGAATTGTCGTACTGTTCTGCCAACACTCTGATACTTTCCTCTCCTTTACTACCTGGTTGAGGAACTCAGCCAACCACTCAGCAGGATACCAGAGGTTCAACTTCCAAACATCGACAGCCAGATCATCCGGTCCTGTCGCCTGGCATGGCTTCATCTTCTTCAGAGTCGCTCCTATTGCCTACACGGTGATCTTGTGAACGGGACCTTGAACAGAACCCGCAGAAAGGATGGCCGGATGAGGAAATTCCGTTGTGGAAATTTCCTCAAAGTAATCACGCCATCGTTTCAGCGCCTTTTTGCGGTCTGTCAGAAGATGGCCGCTCTTATCATTGATGCCAACGTACTTCTCAATATCCTCGGTCTGCCTATGGCGAAACTTTGCAAGTCGGTACAGATACCGCTCACCATCGCGCGACTCGAACTTCTCGTTGACATCACCATAATGAGTGGCTTTCGCAACAGCCACGGCTTCCTTTGCAGCCTTCTTCACCTTCTGATACTCCTGCCAGTTGTCGGCTGTTCTGTCGCCGAGAAACACATGATACAGCGACTTCTTCTCTCGAACCTTCGCTTTCACATCGTCCGTTCACAGCCATGTCTGCTTGTCGACTTTGCGTCGCCCAAGCTTCGTAGTGCCGAGTTCCAATCCTGCAGCTTGGCGTATCGCTTCGGTCGCCTTCTTCCAAGTTTCGTCGACAGTCGTGACTGTCGGTAAGCGCGCGCGAGAAATCACAGCTGCTTCCTTCTCTTTCATTCGCTACCACTTGATTCTTGCAGCACCGCATCGCTCGATCTGCTGCAGCCTCGGAGGGGCGATCTTTAGGGTGCAGATCAGCGGTCGATGCTGTGGGGCAACCGTCTCATATGGCACGATCTTCGCGTCTGTGACAATGCTTCGGTCGCGATCCTTCACAAGGACAAAGTCTATTTGAGACTTGGAGCTCCCACTATAGTATGAGATGAGGTGGGAGTCGCGTTTTCGGAAAACGGTGTTCACAATGGTGAGATTATGCGATTCCGCATACTCAAGAATACGCTCACCATCGGCGTTACGAGACCCGTATCCGAAACCACCATGACAGCTGTACCCGTCCTTCGCAGCACCTACGTGCCCGTTAAGGTCACCAGCGACTATGATGACATCTTTCGGCGGTACTTCTGCTGTCTTCTCATCAAGCAGGCTCCAAAACTCTTCCTTGGCTTGATCCGAGCAGCCAGTCTGCGGAGCATACGCAGAGAAGAAGTGGAAGAGTCGCTCCTTAGCGGCGACAACGATCTTCATCAACCGATCGTTAAAGCGCTCGACACCTACAATCGAGTCACGAAATCGTTCGGAGACGATTATTCCGACAGCACTGGTGGGTCTGGGACTTCCACATAGAACGGCCTTGAAGCCACGCCCTATGTCCCTCGACTTGCTGCGGGACCACCTCGTCTCCGGGACGCACAGAAATCAATCCTTCTTTGCTCCAGTGCTTCAAGCAACTCGCACAAGCGGCCCGTCAACGTACCCACATTCAGCGTTGTTACGCCGGTCATTGTCAGAAATCAACATAAATGTGAAAATAAATGTCTTGTGAGTATTGGAAAGAGACGTATTGTACGGGAGAAAGTGAATCATTAAATGTAGAAAACCTTGCACAGAAAGGACGACCGACCTAATGCCAGCTCCTGCAAGACATCCCTGTAAGATACATATTCATCATTATCACTATATATAATCCTTGGTCTATAATAGTGTGAGCATAGTATAAATCATTGAGGATAAAAGTCAACATCAATCAGTCCCTTTTTGAATGTGTCACGCATTCTACTTCTACGTGATCTAGTGGATACAATCTGCGGGCTATTTGACCTATTCAATGACATGCGGCAACTGAGATGATGAACAGGTCAGTGTTTTATCCTTTCCGGGTAAGAATGGTACTGTTTCTCCGACCGCAGACGAAAGGAATTATTGGTATGTCTCTGAGAGAAATCCGAGCTAGGAATCTGGAGGCAGGTGCACATCGCAGTCGCTGTCTCTTCTTCTAACTCCTTTGAATAATTACCACAATAAAAAGAGCCCCTCCTCAAGGCGGAATTTATACTTCAGACGACGGGCGGCGAGGCGTTGTAAAATCTTCCCGTACCGAGTGGGGCCACGCAGGGCATCGATATTCATAGCTTTCATAGCCCCGTGCCGCTCTGCGCCAAAGGTTCTCTCCTAACGCTTGTTAGAATATTTTTTACAGCATTTCAATTGTTTTTCAGGCAGGAAGATTTTAATCAACGCTCTGCTTTTGATTTTTTTACTGAAGAATTCCGCGATGTCCCTTTTATAGCTCTTTTTTTATCTACTGAACTTTTAAAAAATTGCTGTGTTTTTATTTTTGCTTCCCTTCTTATAAAGGACGTCGAAGTACTCTGTCTTTGTCGACAGCTTTTCAGCATTTGTCACGACAAACAGATGCCTGGTACAATATGAACAGGCATCTCAAGCATGATTTTTCCTTGAGCTAATAACCTTTTCGATCGCCTGTCAGCCTATGCAGTTTCCACATGTTGACATTTTCACAGTTTATGCCGCTTTGAAATGTTCACCGTGTCGAAGCGAGTCTCAAACACACAAGATAAGCAGCAGCATCCGCCGAAGCCCACAAACTCGAAGAAGCACCATGTGAGTCACTCGCGATCGCCGTTGTTCCTCAAGGCGCGCAGGCTTCACATTTCCTTGCATCGTCACTTTCGCTTTCTGAAATTTTGTCCATTCCTTCCTTCGCCTTTCGTTTAGCTAATGAAATACATGAGTTCTTATTATCTTTAGTGCGTTCATGCTTAGAGATCTCCATTGAATAAAGATTTATAAGATAGATGAACACATGAAAGGAAAGCCTGGATCAGCTTCCCAGCTCCATAATCCAGACTACGTCGAAATTTCGTGAAGAAGAATGTGTGCGGATGTAGCACAAAAACCTGAATAGGTCACCACTACAATGGAAAGGTTGAAGTGCAGAATGGAAAAGATGAATCAGAACCTACGGAATTATGTTCAGCGGGAAATAGAAATAGTAGCATTCGGATGGATCGTGATTCTACTCAGTTCACTTACACGACCTTGTCAGATATCCATTGCAATGAAGTCTGTTTACAACCCCGATTTCACCGTGACGAATGAAACAGCTGAAGATACAACAAAAGGTATTGCCAAGGGGGCCAGGGAAGGCTATGCAGCAGGCGAACGGCCCATTATTCTGCTCCTAACTCCTCTTCTGCTTCGAATGCGATGAACGACAATTCCGATATTGTACATGTGTTCGTAGATATCGTCATGAATAAAAATTTTGCTTGTGGTTGTGGAAACAGTAGATGGTCTGCTCGTTCTGTAGCGCATAAATGAAGTAGTCTATTAAGCAGAGCAATGACTCATAAACGGTGAGCACGCAGACCAACCACCACTCACCGCCTCCACAAAAATTAAGTTAGTCTAAAAAATCACTATACGTCTACTAGATTGAAAGCCGCAATGGGCTTGTTATAGCAGCTCTGACTAGTTGAATAAAATCGCAAGTGCAATCGCGTATTTAGGCATCATCACTTCACGAGTGAATTTGTTCTCAAAAGCTGAAAGAATCTAATAGCTTTACTAGATTAGGTTATCCTACCGGAATTTCCTTAGCACAGGTTTCACACTAAACAAATGATTTGGAGTTGTTGGATTTGGAGCAAAAGCCTATGTTGTTTATGTTTTACTCATTGCTTTGTATTTCAGGCATTGGTCGCCTCAATGCTATCGTCAACGGGTATTTGCGAACACCAATGAGTGTCGAGGACTGCTTCTTTACGGTTAGTCAGCCTTTTCTCCGTTTTGGGATCTATTCGAAAGGCCTTATGCAATCATCTGTGCCACTTGTCGTCCTCTTTAATCATCCTTATCGTTGATGAAGAAGTCCTTGCGGAAATGGGAATCATCATCATCATCTTCTTCTTCTTCTCCAGAGCGTTTAGTCCCGCGCAGTCGCAGGGTCCGCTGTTCTTGTGATCTGTCGCCACCTCATGGCGTCTGTGGTGGACCTCTCAGGCATGAAGCCCCACTGCACCTGGGAGATGGGTACCATCTCCCTCAGCCTTGAGTCGACCAATCGTTCGTAGATCTTCATCGTGTGTGAGATCAGTTTGATCCCTCGGTAGTTGGAGCATTCGGAGGCGTCTCCCTTCTGCTTGAAGATGGGGCTATGGTGCTGTTCCTCCAGTCATCCGGCATCTTACCTTCTTTCGTGTTTCTGTTGAGGAACCGCGTCAGCCAGTTGATTCCGAGGTCCCCGAGCACCTTCCAAGCCTCTACTGGCACTCCGTCAGGCCCAGCTGCCTTTCCAAGTTTCATCTTCCCTATGGCCTTGCGAACCTCTTTCTGCGTCCAGGGCGGGATGGGTCCTTCCGTTGGTTGTTCTTCCTGGGCCTCCCGACGGGGGAACTCCTCGTTCAAGAGTTCCTTGAAGTACTACTTCCATCTTTCCCTGACCTCGACCGGCTTCCGTAGTACCCTACCGTCACCACTCTTCACAGTCTTCACTACTCGAATGTCGAGACTAGCTCTATGACGCGCCTTAGCCAGACAGATGGCGAACTTCTCTCCCTCCGGCCCGTCTAGTTTCACGTACAGAGCATCCATTTTTGCGTTCTTTGCCTTCGCTGCAGCTGTTTTTGCCAGCCTCTTCAGCTTCCTGTAGGCTGTGAGATGCTCGGGTGCCCTCGTCTTCTGCCACAGCTTGTAGGCCTCCTTCTTCCTCTTCACCGCAGCCTGCACCTCTTCGTTCCAGAACCATGCCGATTTATCCCCTCTGGTTCCTCCCTTTGTTTCTCCCAGGGTTTCCTTGGCACATCTCAGGATTGTTTGGGCTACCCTCCTCCAGGTCTCATTCACGGGACCAGCTGGATCTGGAATGCCTGCTTCGAGCACTGCCCTTCGTAGCTCGTTTCGCTCTGAACCCCGCAGTCTGCACCATCGGACCCTGGGTTCCGTCCTCACTTTGGGCCTGGTGGGTAGAGGTATGCTAAGGTCGGCTACCAAGGGTCTATGCTGTGATGCCACGTCTTCTCCCGGAATGACCTTCACATCTCGGACTGTTTTCAGAGCAGCCCCTCGAACCAGGATGTGGTCGACTTCCGTCCTTCTTCCTCCGCTAGCATAGGTCACCTTCTGGTTCTCCCTCTTCGCGAAGAAGGTGCTACAGACAGCCAGGTCGTGGGCGATAGCCAGATCCAGAATTCGTTCTCCATCGGGGTTTATCAGGCCGATCCCATGGGAATCATACTCATTTGATATTCCGCGGAATCCTGCTCGCGCTTAGGCGCCTGCGAAATGTTGTACTCCTAACATTCAACAAGTTGTTCCAAGAACAGAATTGAGCGGAGCCTTGCCACGGATACAAGAAGCCATTTTAGTAGAAGATAGTAGTTATAGCCTGTCTCACCCCTAACAATAAGCCCTATACAGGATATAATTACTTAAGTAAAGAAGCGTAAGAAATTCAGCCACTCCCGGAAGATCGTCAGGAGGTCAGGAAGTGACTGCGACTAGTGTGGTCCTTCTAACATTGGAAAATTGGTCCAAAAACGTCCCTGACTCCTGAAAACGTTCACGAGGCTAGAGCGCCTTTCTCTTACATGCGTATGCGCTTCGATTTTTTCGTTTCGTTCCGACAGCGGCTGCGCATTCATGGTATGGCAGTGAAACTAATGAACTAAGCAGGGAGCTGAACGTTCTCTGTCTGCTCCTCAACTTCCTTGACACTTTGGAGGCTCCCAAGCCGTTCGTTTCCTTTCCCAAGTCACACACCTGTGCGATTGCGACATTCACTCCTTGATATAGATTCAGTGGTTGGAGCATTCGGGGAGTACCATTGCGATGAACCTGTTTAGCGATCTTTGCTTACAAGGAGAGCCTCCAACATTGCGATTAGCTTTTGAAATGCAATTTTTACAGGATGTAGGATCCCGAGTGTGGAGTTCAAAGCCATAGTTATTTTTTTCGAATGCTCTTCTGTGGTCGAAAAAAGGCGTGTGAAAACGTGGGCGTGAAATTCTTTACATCTGCTGCCACTCAACGAATGTGGTTGGTCGGCGCAGTGGATAGTAACGTTGCTTCTGCGATCGGAAATTTTTGCATTTCAATTTACTGCTTGAGGTTTGAGAGGACCCGACGCCTACACAATTTTTAGGCGTTCTCTGCAATTTTCCTCTAGCTGTATGCTGTGAGAGTAACCTTCTTGCGGCTTGTTTATTACTGACCAGTTTTTAACCAATAGGCATTGGGAAAGATATCCGACATGCTCTGCTCTACTTCTACGCTATTCTACTATACTCTCCTTCTTGGAGTGTGTCTTCTTTCCGCGGATACCCGTTAGCTGTACTCTTATTCTGTATTCATGAGCCGGCTTCGCAAAGCGCGTGGTGATTCAAGCCACTATACCCCGAGTGTAGACCTTGAGTATTCGGACTATACCTCCGGGTGCCATCGGGCAGATCCAGCCAGCCGACGTGGGCTTCTTCAGTTACTTTAAAACGCTTGGGAAGCGATTTCACTTCTACCTCATCCTTTGTTGCCTTCCCTTTGATCTGATGAAAAGGGACAACCTTCTGAATATAAGTGTCTTTTACATCATGCACTTTGTGCCTGTGTATTACTGGTGTTGAACGTTCATACACCTTTATGTTGAATACAATTCTCATTGGCTTTTGGATAAAAACCGGTCAGTAACAAACAAGCCGCAAGAAAGTTACTCTTCACAGCGTATAGCAAGAAAAAATGCAATGCAGAAAATGCCTGAAAATTGTGTAGGCGTCAGGATCTCTCAAATCTGAAACTGCAAGTTGAAATACAAAATTTCTAATCGCATAAGAACCGAACCTGCGACCTTACACGCATGAAGCAACGCCAATATGCACACGGGACCATAAATCCTGCACATATCGCATCGCAAAAGCTCACCGCAACTTTGGAGACTTTCCTTGCTAGTGCTAAGCAAAGCAAAGGCCCTAACTCTTCTAAGGGCGCCATTAGTAGGAATAATTTAGTCGATCATGCGCCAACTATCCTTAGGGCCTGTTCATACTTCGCGACAGCGGCGACAAGAGCGACGAGAGCGTAGCGCGCGTGGCGTGCGCGGCGTGCGCAGCGCGCGGAAGTATGAACAGGCGACAAGAGCGACAAGGGCGACGGACATAGTGTGGTGTACGTAATTGCGCCATAACATCTACTTTGTGGCGGAGGAGAGCACAGATTTGGGCAGGGGAAGGAACACCAGGGTGTGACTCGAGTGACGCGCCGACAAGTCGCTCTTCTCGCGAAGTATGAACAGGCCCTTACTACATTGTAAACAGACTAGATGAAAATTCGTTCTGCGAGTGATCCCGCTCAGTCAACTGGTTCTGCCGGGTTTATATGCACTGCCCAACTGAAGTGTTCGTTTGTATGTCATAAGATAGATCTTAAGTTGGTGATTTCATGTAGTTGTTTGAAAGACGGAATATTAAGAGAGTCTCCAGCTTCTCTCGTCTTGAAACCTCAGCATGCTTAGTTCTTCTTGTTACTGTCAATAATATGTCAACGAGTTGTAAGGTGGATACCCCTGCCTTACGTTTCGACCAATTCGTCGTCATCAGAGGCCTGAATATGGTGCAAGGTTCTTGGTATGTAACAGGGGTGCACATTTAACGGTTAACGATTTAACGAGTTTAACGAATTAACGGCATTTTTTCGTTAAAATTTCGCTTAACGACTTAACGGAAATTTTTGGAAGTTTAACGGAATTTTTAACGGACTTTTTTCTCAGTAAGTTCATCACTTTCCCCCTAGTCTTCACCCATATTGTAGACCTAATCCTCCCTATCGGGATCGTTCCTGAAAAAATGTTGAAATCAGAAAAATATTTCAATGTTTTCATTCTATTTTCACACATTGAATTCTGGCAATTCGCGCATTTGAATTTTTGGAAATATATAATGCATTCTGGAGCTTAAAAGTTCTTCGCTGAGCCACGTCAACGAATCTACAAAGATACTGGTCTGACCCTCAGACAAGATACATACGCCTATCCCCACTGGCGCAGCTTATCCTCGAATACTCTTGCTCGCCACATGAAACCGTCGAGAAGAAGAGAATGTTTTCTGTCGGTGGACTTATGCTAAATGATTTGAGAAAAGCGATAACAACAAAATTTTTTGGAAAGCTACTTTTCCAAAACGTTAGCTCGTTAGCTCTCGTGTCACAACACCCTTTCGGCCGTGTAGGTCCGCATGACAAGATGTTGTGTCACGGTCTCGACGCTTCGAAAAATCGATTGGTATCACGAACCCGGTACGCGAAAATCGTGTGTTCGTCAACGTATTAACACTGATAAGCTCTTAATAATAATAATAATAATAATAATAATATTTATTACGCGGGTTAAGACAAATGTGAGAGAAAAAACACAGAAATCAAGAAACTCACAAACAAACAAACCACGTTACATCTAGTTTTCAGAAAGACAAAAACGTGTCCTGCGCCATACGCTTGAAAGAGCACAGAAGTGAGGACCGAGTATGAAATTGTGCCTTAACTTCAAATAAGATGAAGCTGCCCTACAAGTAAACATGGAGGAGCGTAATTTTGTATTCGGTCTACGATAGGATATCTTTTCCGACCCACCCCTGGTCTTAGAAGAGTTTATTGTATAAAATTGAGAGACGTCCACGTCAATGATTCCTGCAAGCATTTTAAAGAGCACACACACATCCCTAACCTTTCGACGTGACTCCAGAGTGTTCAGACTAAGAGATTTGTTTCTTATGTTGGAACGCGGTACTCTGGAGTAAAGAAAACTCCCAGATCTAATCACTGCCTTTCTTGCGAAGTATTTCTGAATCTTTTCTAAAAATTCGATATCCTTCTTCTTTGAAGGCGAAAATACTGTAGAACTACACTCCACAATAGGTCGGACATAGGTCTTATACGCCTGCAGCAAAGCCTTCTTACTTCGAGTAGAAAGGCCTCTGGAGATTTGGTAGATCCGCGCCTGAGCCTTTCTATGGATAACTCTGTAGTGATCCGAAAAGTCGAGTTTATGATTATAATGAAATCCAAGGTCTTTTACAGCCTGAACTCTCTCAATATTATATCCTCCGACCTTATATTCAGTAGGGGCCGAAGAGACACCAATCCTCATAAAATGTGTTTTCTCTGGCGCCAAGCGGAAAGTCCATTGAGAAGACCACCATTGCAGCCTATCAATTGCAAGCTGCAAAATGTTATGATCTTCACAAGAAATGACTTCTCTGTACACCTTAACGTCATCCGCAAATTGCTTGACCACCACACCGCTGTCTTCTAGTAATTTTGAAATGTCCGAAGTATAAATTATAAACAGAAGAGGAGAAAGCAACCCACCTTGGGGCACTCCGCTCTTAACCTCCTTGCACACTGAGAACGCCTTCCCTACCTTTACCTGGAACGTCCTATTAGTAAGGTATTCTTCTAGCCACTTGTAAATAACAGAGTGTATACCAAGCTTGGAAATTTTATAAAGTAATTTTTTATGACTAACACGGCCGAAAGCTTTGGAGAAATCGAAATATACTACATCCGATGATCTCTTCGAGTCTAAACTGTTGGACCAATCATTAATACTCTCTAACAAGTTAGTTTCAATAGACCTGCCTGGAACAAACCCATGCTGGCACGCCGGTATCAAGTGATTAGACTTTAAATAAATCAACAAATGATTTTTCACTACCCTTTCAAATACCCTACATACGAAGGAAGTAATACTCACGGGTCTGTCGTTGCCTACGTCACTTGCAGGGCTTTTCTTCAGTAAAGGAGTTATGAAGGAATGTTTCCATCTTTTTGGAACTTCGGAGTACATCAGTGACTGATTAAATATATACGTTAGAGGAGTAACAACAACATGAGCAACCCTCTTCATAAATGAGACCGGAATCAAATCTGGTGTCATCGAATTGGAATCGGGCCATTTCATCATAATTTTATAAAGTTCCTCTTCACTGAATCATGGAAAAGTTTGCATAGGCTCGGAAACTTCTGGGTCATAATCTGGCATGTCCTCATTTTCTGGAAGGAAAACTTCACAAAATTTATCAGCCAGGATATTTGCTTTGTCAACCTCAGTAACCACAACCTGATTATCTTTTCTTAAACTCCCAGTGCAATTACCACTCTTGAGCTTTGTATTGACCAACCTATAGAACTTCTGATTACTACCCGACTCGATAATTTTCTTCTCAATAGAGCTGTTGTATTTCTGCAAGCTCCTATGAAATTTTGTCGAAAACGCATGGTACTTGGCCCAATCGTCTTCCAACTTAGAAAGCCTTGCCACATTGAAGAGGCAAGAACGGTGGTCGAGCATATTTTTGAGATAACGTGGTATAAACGAATGGTTGATTCTAGCG
Source organism: Heligmosomoides polygyrus bakeri (assembly GCA_947359475.1). Classification (NCBI taxonomy): domain Eukaryota; kingdom Metazoa; phylum Nematoda; class Chromadorea; order Rhabditida; family Heligmosomidae; genus Heligmosomoides; species Heligmosomoides polygyrus. The sequence goes on from OX375867.1 coordinate 19,377,856, forward strand.
CGTCCCCACGGCACGTACATATCGATAGCATGCTGAAGAATCAGCAAGAACAACTCATATTTTTCATTCACGCTGCAAAAGCAGTCAAAGGACTGTCTCCATGCTACAGACGATAAGTAATCACAAATTAGATTGAAGTTGCACCTACTAAACTGTCGATAATACGTAACGTTAGGTTCAACCTGCGTACAGTTAATATTAAATCTAACACTACAATGATCCGACAACCCGACAGGGGGCTCCGTAGCGACTTCACTTATAAGAGACGGATCAGTTGCTAAAACAAGATCGAGAATTCTATCACACCTTGTGGGCTCTGACACAAACTGCATCAAACTGTGACTGCATACCATCTCCGCGAACATTGAAGATTGTGATGATAATGGACCAGACTGACTCAGGTCACTCCAATCAATGTCAGGGTAATTAAAGTTCCCTACAACCACCAAATGATATTCACATGCCAAAAGGTCGCTTACAGCCTGGACTAGTTGATCGTTCTGAGCTGATTTACAGGAAGGATAACGATAAACAATGATAAATCTAACAGTAATGCTGTCAAAAATCATATCCGCAGACAGAATCTCAAAAGAACCAGGGACGGACTCAGAAAAGACCTCCATGCAGCCGATAGATTTTTTGAAAATGATGGCAACCCCTCCTCCAGGCTTCCTTGCTCTATCACAGCGTAGGACCTGATAGTCGCTACTCATATTAGTTAACAAATTAGAAGTAATATGGCAAGGTCTCAACCAGGCTTCTGTGAAGAAGTAAACATCAAAGTTTTTGGCCGACACAAGGTCAATGTGAATCGCATTCTTGGATACAGAGCGAACATTTGAATAAAAGCAAGTCACCAAAGGCCGCAGCGACGGCCCTGAGTAATCCTGCGAACGCATTCCTAGTTTAAATTGAGACGAGAAGATAGATTTGTCGACACATCGGCATCACCCACTGGACTCCGTACATCCCCTCCACCGGAAGGGTGCACTACCGTGAGCGCTGCCAACATAACGATCACGACCTTTCCGACCCTGAGGATAAGACTTCCTAACGTATACACCTATATTGGAATACAACCACAGCCGCCTAGCACGCTGAAGAATCATTTTCTGGAAAACAGTAGCAGGTAGAACAACTTTTAAAAGCCTATCTCGATTATCGGACGGTCTGCCTAGACGGTATACCGCCGTAGGCTCACATTGCACATCAAGAAAGTCTAACACCTTACGTACTTGATTGAAATCTTGAACAACACGATCACTCATGAACTGACATTTCGATTCAGGAACACCTCCAATTACTACAGACCTACGACGCTTTGCTTCCTTAACAACATGGAATTGATCAGTAACATTCCTATCAAGACTCGAAATCACAGCACTAACAGACGAATTGTGAACTGCCTCAGAACAAGTTGCAATCTTTTCACTTAACATTTCATTATCGTTACGCAACTGCTCAATGACCTTATTCCTCTCATCTAATATTGAAATAAGTTGCCTGGCTAAGCGGTCTAACGCCTTCTTCACACAAGTTGGTACTCCTGTCGCCTTCTTGACCGCCTGGATTGCCTTACTCAGCTCATCAGAAGTAGGTCCATCCTGTGAAGGCGAGGAAGCAAGAGCAGACGTTCCATTGTCGAGACTCCCATTCTTAAAGCTTTCACCAGTTTTCACCATTATCGGAGAGTAGATGTCCGAAACACGAAACAAAAATTAGAACCAATAGACCTGTGAAGGCGACCTACGATCAACTATTGATTTTGACTGCGGGTCGCTCGCAGGCACCGCTAGCACGAAGTTTTCTTCAGATAGCTGCTTGACGAAAAGTGGTCGAAAAACGGCCGATAGAAGATTGTCGAAGTCGAAGTGTTCGAAAGCTGACGACAGCTAGGGCTATGAAGTCCAACCGACGAATGCAGTGAAGAATTAGCAAGAATACGAGCGGTTTCGACCAGATAGACGAGAACGCTGCACGGACCCGCCGCTCAGTGTCCGTGATGGGTGGACTTAGTTGTATTTTTATTAATTCTTTCTGTACTAGCGGGCTCGTGCCTGCATCGAGATTGCACATGCTTGTAGAACAATCACACAAAACGGTTTCGCAAAGAACTAAGAAAGAGGGAAATCCGGGGATCTGTCTGGTCTAACTTACCCAACCCACTAACAAGGGACGTCAATGAGCGTCCCGTGGCGATTTTAAAAAAGACCTATTGAGGGTCGTAGGGGAATATGTGAAAAGCGCAGTGGTGGTTTTCACACAGTCCCTTACAAATTTGAAAACCACCACGCTTCTTCTCATACAGTCCCCCACAACCCTCAATAGGTCACTTTTAAAATCGGCACGGGACGCTCATTCACCTCCCTTGTAAGTACCGTTCTCTTGATTGATAATTCCATACCTATTCTTCCTCCACACCCTGGATATAATTCGTTGCTGAGAGCCTGTTTATTTTGCTGTCTACACTTTGTTGATAGTGGATTGTTTGTTTTATACCGTAGTGTTATATTCCATTTCTTGGATTTTGTTGTTGACATGTTGAAGTTGGAACATGTAATGTTTTTCTTGATCTTTTCACTTTATTTAGTAGTTTGCAGCTAATAGTATTTCTAACGAAATTTAACGATTTACCGGAAATTTAACGGAAATTTTCCCTTAAAAATTTTCGTTAAAAAATTTTAACGCACAGAACTTCGTGTGCAGCCCTGGTATGTAATCCACACCACCAAGCACCTTAACCGCTCTAGCCCTTTTGACATAAATCTACGACCCAACGTAAAAAGCAAAGGAGGAGAAATCATCCCAAACATAGATCCACCAATCTTGTTGAGCGCAATCGCCCTCTTTAGAAGACCAGTAAGGGCGAACGAAACACACCGTGCAGTCTACCGTACAGATAAAATTCTTAGTCGTACACGTCTAATAACTGATCGTACTACAGTTCGCAGTATGATAGAAAAAGCAAGAGTTCACTTGTTACGGACCTGCATTCATTTCTGTTATTCATTACTGGGTTTTTTCGTTAAGATCTTGAGCGCTTCTATTGCTTTCCCTGCGGTGATCTCTTCCTATACGACCAAAATCTTTCACTTCACGCCAATGCCATTACCATCATGCAGGTCAACCCTAGGCTTACCAAGCCGACTACTTAACGATCTTCGCCTTTTACTAGCAAAGTGCTCCTTCATGCGCGTATGTAGCATCCTTCCCGTTTCGCCGATATAGTCTGCGCTTCAAGCTGCACACTCAATTTCATAGATGGCTCCTGCCATGGAGCAATCTCCCTAGAGCAGCTAAAAGTTATATTAGGTTGGCAATTAATTTCGTGGACTCTCAAGAATCTTCAGCAAAAGACTTTAATAACAAATAACTAATAACAATCTTTAATTAAAATAAGATCCCTCGGAACGCAGAAGTGCTTCCCATATATCAGGTAGCTGGTCTATCCCACGATCATAGAATTATTGTGCTTTTAAGGCCAAGAATCTTTGGAGGTGCATATTGACCCGGTCCACATTATTAAATCGTCTTCCAACGAAGAAGTACTGCACCGAAATAAAAAAATAAAAATGTGGCAGTCACTCTGCGCAAGGTCGTCTGGGCTGTAAGGTGGATGAGTTTGGCGCTCCTAGTCAAGGTCTTCTATTTTTTGAGGCGTCCGGTTCGCTACGTTCTCTCCGTTTGGTGGTGTCAAGAAGGTATTACTTCTGGGAGCTCGTCAAGAATGGTTCCAGCATTAATGCTAGAATCTATTCTTTTCAACCTGCTCGCGCGCAGGCTGACCTCCGCTGGAATCGGTTCAGACAGATATTCAGGAGCGGAATTATCTATCAGCAAGACAACGCCAGATCACACGTCACGAATCGGGAGCTTCAAAAAATCGAAGACCTTAGCTGGGAGCGTCTAACTCACCCACCTTACAGCAAAGGCTGTGCGCCAAATGACTAGCACCTTTATAGCATGCTGCAGCACTTCTTGGTTGGAGAACGACTTATTAATTTGGACCATATCAAAATGCACCTCCAAGGATTCTTGGCTTCAAAAGCACAAGAATTCTACAGCTGTGGGATGGGCCAGGTAGCTGATAAATGGGAAGCGCCGCGTTCCAACAGATCTTGCTTTGGTTGAAAACTGTCATTTGTTATTTGTTCACGAACACTTTTGTTGAAGGCGCTTGAGAGTCCACGAAATTAGTTGCCATCCTAATATTAAGAAGTTAGTTAAAAGTTATTATATTAAGAAAAACCACGTCGGAAAAGGCACGGCTCTTGATCCCTCTTTTCATACAAATGAATACCAAAGACGTAGCCGCTATTGCACTCGTCCCATCCTATGGGATCAATTGTTATCACTCTCAGATAGATCTATTTTCCAAACGCATTTCTGCTTGCAGCGTGGCGTTTTCTGAAGCAACAAAAAGGTCAATAAGCAGAAAAAAGGTACCCAATTTTTACAGCTTTTTCCTTGCAGAAGCCGTGGCCAGCGATCGTTCTGGTAGGCACGCAATTACCAGCTCTGGTCGTCATTTTTGCCTCCGTGGAGCGAACGATAGCCGTGCACCAACCAAGTAACTACTATCGTCACTGGAACTACTGCTACAAGCTGAAGCGTCTATTCCTGCTGCTTGTCGTCCAAGTGGTCAGTTTCAAATTCGTCTATCCGCAGCTGCTTCCATCGGCCCCACGACTCTTATTCAGGTATCGCTTTGTATAGCAGCTCGAAGTTCGCTGGGACTGCACTCGCTGAACCCGTCACAGCACTGCACAATAATCTCCTCCTCCCACATCGCCTACTGCACAGCTCACTTCGTATTCGTCGTTCTTGCATACGTAATCAGCTTCGTAACACTGTTATCGATCTTCAGGAGCCGGAAGGTGTGTCCAAATTTTTTCACAGATTTTTCTAAAGGTGGAATACGGTAAAAGCACGTAACAGTGCACTAAGTATAAAGTGTGGTACACCGAAAGTGTGCACGCGTGTACTTCTCTCCCATGTCAAAAAAAGTTTAATGGAGCAGTGAACCCTGTTAAAGCAGAAGCAATAACCTTCAAGTTCTTGAACGTTTTCATAATTTACTGCCATTTCCCATCGCTTTATGGTTCATACAAAGCGCTTAGCCGTTTCAGGGCTATAATCAAGTGAATTCGTCGTCGTTTCGACGATGTCAGGCGATTAGACGCGAGTCGAATCTGCGGGTATTCATGATGACGTCGTTGATGTGCATCGTGTTCATGTCGATTCCGGCGTTTGCCAGTCTTCTGATACGGTGGAACGTCGTCGATGCTAGCGATATCGTGCTCGGCATATCCATAGTGCCACCGGGGTACGTGAGCATTACCTACCGTAGCATCGCATCGCAAATGTCGCCGAAAATTATGAATGCTTGTCACGCAATAGTGACATATGCAAATAAGTTCTAAAACCACGTTATGATCGTTCCAAAAATAAATCGCAATTCGTAAATCAAAATACGCTAAACATTCCCTTTCGAGAGGTTTGCTTATTTTTTTATATACTCATTTATTGATTTATTTACGATGCTTGGTGTGAACAACGGAAGACTTAAACGATGCTAAGCAGCAGCTTGCATTCATTACAGTAAAAAAACTGATTTTATTATATGGAATAGTATAGAGGGATATGGTGGAGCAGAACCTCAAAATTGTTCCTATGAGGTCTATCCATCTTCTGTCACATGTTCGTGACTTATAATATTATCCGAAGCACCCGTTCTCTTCGTGGTTAGAATCATAATGAGAGTCCCAATCCGAAGTGCAGAAACAGTAACGAAATTAATCGGCATTGGTCTATCGGTCGAATTCACTTGCTGTCCGATGGTACTATTACTCATCCGATTACTGTAGTCATCCTGCGACATCCGGGTCGCGTCCTCTGAATTCGGACGTATGTTGCGTAACGTCTGTGACGCTTTTGTTGAGTCCCGACGCACGTGTCACGACGTTACATCGGCACGTCTTTTGCACCCAACTCACGTTGGACGATACCGGGAGAAATCTGCGCAAACCATCCAGACCGCGCCAACCGAGGCGGGCTCCGTCTCGAAGGGGCCTCTTTAAACAGGTACGCACCACCGGCGATGGTCTGGAAAGGACGATAGACAGATGGATAATAAAAGAAGGATGTTGATCTGGGCATCAACGATCTTCCGAGCCGTGCTTGGATAGTTGTTTCAGGCCATGATTCCTAAAATATTTACATTGATTACTGGGCTAGCTCTATATGTAGGAAGAGTAGATCCCTCTGCCTGTAAAAGAGCAATGGTTCTGAAGACCACAATTGTCAGTGCGAATTTTCAGTTAACCATTTCTACATGATGCATTTTTCTAATATTTTCAAATTTTAAACATCGAAAAGGCTTCTTCTGTCTATTGGAATTTGTAGAGTATCGTATGTGCTACTATATTTCGCTAACTTCAGGCTGATATCAATTGGCACGACGATGGTGAACTGTGTCTTCCACACCGAGTACCGGTCGATCGTCCTGCGGCTATTCTGCACGTCGTCGCAAGAGAAGCCGATTGCGGCAAAGAGCGTCGAAGGTAGCGAGGTAGTCTTTCCCGAGAAGGGATCGCCGCGGATCAGCTCGCTGATCATCGACAAAGACGGCCGCTCCACTTTACACCCGTTTCAACTCAGGCATAACGAGGTCATGTTATAGATACTGATTATGGGTTCTCAGATGTATAGTAGGTATGAAACCTTGAAAACTGGTGTTGTGTGTGTGTGTGGGGGGGGGGAAACGGAGAAGTCACGATGAATAGCGTTGTCTGAAATGAGGACGAATTCTTGTTTCCCCCACTCTAATCTGTTTGCTTCTGTAAAATTTCTTTTTAAACAGAAGCCTTTACGTCTGACACTATGCAGTCTACCGCGAAGTGGTCATCACATGATTTATTTGTTTTATTTTTCATCTTTCAATGGCCTAGATGGAGGCCACGCATGCCTAGCTGGCTACACTTTATTGTGACCTGAAGTGGCGTTTGTTATGTCAAAGACCCTTCCATGTGGTCCCACTCAGTGTGTTAACCCATTCATTGTTATTTGCTCATATTCTGATCTTTTTGAGGTACCTATTTGTTGTTATTAATAATTAATATGGATAATGAATGCCGGTATAATTACTCAAGTTTGCGGTAATTAAATAAAGTGTTCGTCTACTGTAATGTCTGTCGAGTCCATGCGAAAATCGAGGAGGGGGGGGGGATACTGCTCTCTGCTGGTTTTGGCAGAGGGTTGTCTTGTACTTTTTCAGCTTTTTAGGTGATGCTTGTATCTCTTTCTAAGGAAACATTTTATAACCACAGAACTGAATCCTTTGAATGCAGACTTTCTACGGTCAAAAATGAAGCTTTTCTACCGGCAGATTTTGAATGAATGAGGAGGGCTCAATTGTTCAGATTTTTCCAGAATTTCATGTAAACGACAGCTTTTTATCTGAAGGAGCGACATCTGAGTCCGAAATTGCACTCTTTAAAATTTCAAGGGTCAATTAATAATGATGGCATAAATCCTTTCCCAACAAGATTTTTTGAAGCCCTCCTCGATGGATGACGGAGTCGCAACGGAAGGATGGACTTCCTTGGGAATAATTTTCTATGTTCTGAAGGAAAAAACGTTAGAGAGTGAGATTGTACCCTACAAATATTCAGGCCCTGTGCACCATACAGTAAAAAAAAACAAGCTTTTCCGTTGCAGTGTTTAATATGATGAGGAGGATTTTAATCAAAATTATCGTTTCTCATTAAAATAATATTCATTTAAATTTATAAGAATAGGTTTTATCCAGCCGTCCTCCATCCTCGGTTCCAGCCAATTGAGGCTTAAAGAAACTGATTTGAATAGGCTTCATCATTCTGTGCCACTCAGGTTTGTTTTGGTGGTATAACTTTATTTCGGCCTGACGTTTCGACTTTCGACCCAACATGTCTTTTTAAAGGCCCGAAAGAAATTTGAAACCTTAGATCCGGCAACTCATTCCGTCAAAGGCATACTTCTCCACATGAATGAGTTGCCGATCTAAGATTTCGAATTTCTTTCAGGCCTTTGAAAAAGACGAGTTGTGTCGAAACGTCAGGCCGAAATAAAGCTAAAGTTGTACCAACATAACAGGTCTGCGTGGCACGGAAGAATCAAATTCATTCTTGCAACATGCCCAGGTTTTATGAACGTCGGACGGAGACTACTGCAACTTAGTTTATCATTTTCGCTATTGGTCTCTGACGAAGAGTTGTAGCGCATGCTACACTCAGAGGGTGAAACATCGTGCCTCTGAAGACCAGGAGACGGTCGAAACGTTAGACCAGTAAAGTCCCACGTGACAACCTCGTGGCACGGCAGTATTGTAAAATTTATTTGTTTATTTACTGCCCGCAGTAAGGCATGCTGACATCAAGCTTTAGAATAAGGCGTAACACCATGACAATTCGTAAGAAATCAACAGTCAGTAATAACAAGCTGGTTTGCCAAAATGCTGAAAAAGGGGCAGCATAAAAGTGGAAGAAGGTCAAGGAACAAAAGGAACAGAAAAGAAGAAAGAAGAACAGAAAAGCGATTATACAGTGTGAAGCTTAAAATTATTGTATAATCATCCCAAGTGCGACTCTTAATGAATCTTGGCATGCTTCATGAAATGGAATGTCTTACAAGGTATATTACAAGGTGTAGGCATGCATGGAATGTCTTACAAGGTATAATCATCGTCCATTTTCTCCATTTCTGGATTAAAATCAGAATTCCAATGAGCAAAGGGTTCCAAATTGGAAGATCACGGAGCAGTGTGGAGGTAGCCCTAATTAAGTGGTCACAAGGTCATGCAGTAGTAAGAAAAAGACAAAGAAAGTTTTAGACAGTCCAGCTATAATGTGGCTCTTTGGTTCAAGCCACTTTCGTGGAGCTTTCTTGGCTGGTGAACACCTAAGCGTCCGGCGATGACCTGACGTACTTATGGGAGAAAGTGCGTCTTTCTGTGAGTCTTTTTCGCATCCATAGCGGAAACTGATTGATCACTAAAACTAAAACTACTGTAATGACCAAAAATTCTTAAACCTAATAGCACTCTTGACAAACCAACATCATTTAGCACATGGTGATAGGGGGCGCATGATGTAGTGACCACGCATTAAGAAAAAATGACAACTGCCTCACCAGTAATTACGTTCCTGTAAAAGAGATAGAGATGGAGCTGCTAGAAAAACTGAAAGCGAGCTATTTTCCCAGAATAGTGAGAGCAAGTTCTACTAACTACGACCCATCATTATTATCCAACAATTCTACCAGATTTACCTTTTAAGGGCTATTTGAAATTTAGATGATTCGCACAGCAACAAACAATCGGTAAGACCCTAACTTTGCTGGTCGAACGGCAAAAGAGTTTGATTTCTTTGCCTTCAGTAACTTCCCATTCAATGGGCAACCGTGCGGTACGCTCCTTTCCAACCACTTGTGCGCCAAAACAACCATAACTTCAACCGTTTCATGCGCACTTCACCCTTGAAATTTTGAAGGCTAGGATTAAATCTGATTGAATTCTCCTGTAAAAAAAGACTTCACAAAATAAGTTCTTTTAGGCGAATTCCTAAAGCGGGTGGATTGTCTGGAAAGCGTGAACCAATAAAAGTTCGATGAAACAGAATACTAGCAAAGGCTTACTATACTTTTTCAATTCCAAAGGTTTTTCAACTCCATACTGGTTTATAGTACCCATATACTGGAAGGATAAAACTTTTATAAAGTCTCAAATATGCTTTGACATCAAAACTGTGGATGTTTCCAAGCAAAAGCGAACCGGACTCCGTCGTTTAGTTGAGACTTCCTTTACTCTAGAGCTCCAGCGTAGGTCATTTGTCTGATGAACACCCAAGTCCTTCACTTCGTTTAAACTGTAAGGAGTGTAGAACCAGAAAATTAAATCATACTGTGAGGTTGGCCTGGAGGACCGGTAGTGACTTCAATCTCTTTTTGCTGAAAACAAATGTTGGTCTACGTTAAGGCTTAATCTATAACCTTGCCATGACAGTAGCAGTTTTCTTTCTTACTCTTGAACTCCTTGTGAGCAGACACTACCCAGTGGCTTACAGCGAAACAGAAGCCACTGCTTACGCCTAAGCCTGACCCCCACCAGAAGAAGGTGATGCTCTCAGTTTGGTGGTGCCAATAAGGTGAACTCATCGATAACGGTTCCAGCAGTGATGCCGAAGCCTGCTCTTCTTAACTTGACCGCGTGCAGGCTGAACTCCTCCAGACTCGGTTCCGGCAGCTCTTCAAGGGTGGCATTATCCTTCAGTGAGACAACACAAGACCACACATCGCGAACCGGAGGACTTTAAAAAAAAAAAAACAACGAAGACTTTAGCTGGAAGCGTCTAACTTGTCCCCTACCTTACAGCCCAGAATGTGCGCCGAGTGACCACCAGCGTTTTGTTCACTGCAGCACTCCTTGGCTGGAAGACGAATCACCAATTTGGACCAGGTCAAAATGCACCTCCAAGCAACTTTCGCCTCCAAACCACAAGAATTCTACAGCCGTGAGATAGACCTGCCACCTGATAAAAAGGAAGCGGTTGCGTGTTCCAACGAATCTTTCTTCGATAATAGATTGTTAGTTATTTGTTAATAAACTTTTGTTGAAGGTGGGTAAGAGTCCACGAACTTAGTTGCAATCTTAATAGTATAGACGAAGTATCGGCTAAATTCGCTACGGTGCATAGAGACGATAAATGTAAGTGATGTATTCTGACTGTATGTATCGGAAGGGCGAAGCGTGTGCCGGCCGACGACAAAAGTTTTCCCATGCCCCAAGACTGTCAACCCCCCCCCCCCCCCTTCGGCAAACCGCCGTGAGAAGCAGTGCGCCCCACCAATAATAGCGGAGCGGGGGAATCGCGATCGCGATATCTAAGGAGAACATGCAGGAAGTTGGTTTATTCATGCAAAACGCTGATAACATTCTTAAAAAGACAAAGTGTGCTAACAATAATAAACAGCGTTAACAGCAACATTAATGCATTATGATGAAATGCCTCGATAGGAGCCTCGCATCTTCGTTACCGAAAAAACTGCAAGACGGTGTGTCCTTCCATGACTATTCGACCTGATCATGTTTTCAACGGAATTTTCTGCTGGTCTAGCCTTCATGTGGCGCTTCAGGTTCATTGATATTCGGGCGGATTTAGATCCGGAAACTGTTTACCTCCAGAAGTAGAAGTACGAATCCTTGGTTGACATGAATTGCTACCTGTTCCGTCATGGTGTTCAGGAGTTTCATAGAGATGAGCTCAATTCCTTTGTTCCAAACGGGACTATTGTAGAAAGGTGAGTAGTCTTTCAGTAACGAGCACCTAAAGGGAGGCATCCAGAAATACCAATAGAAGATCTTAGCCGAGAAGAAAACTTAAAGCGTTTAACACAACTCAAATCATGGCAAAGTGGACTCCAGCTCGTAGAGCAGCTTGATGGCAGCGATACCAACAAGTTTGCTTCTTAGATGAACCTGTGTATTTCCCATTCATGGCAAGTTTGGTGTAGAACAAGATGCGCAAAGTTGCCACTTGTAAATGATATTGCTCTCGCTGCCAGATTGATTACATGAGAACTGCACTGCGCAGTAGAATACCTCCAAAAAAAATTTATTTTGAACAAGAGATATGTCTCTTTCAACTAATGAAGAGTATAGACTCATTATTTCATGTTCACGTTTGCTCCTAATGCTCTCATTATACACGTACCGTCGGCTGTTACGAACGTTACGGTTGATCTACTATCGTAGTCGATCAAAAATACAAATTTTTCTTCTATTTTTGCCACTGTGTGAGTGTAGCAGATGTGAACAGTAGTTGGAATGAATTTTTTCAGCTTCCTAATCTTAGGGTGCGATCCCATTATTGAAATAGAAATAGCGAGGAATAGTAGTTTTTAATCCTCTCTCCTTCCATCCAATGGAACAAACTCATTAATAAGACTAGATCTTTCCTTCAGCGGTTTGTATGAGAGGTGAGCAGCTGTGGTCAGCAGCTGTGGTTTGAGTTATACAAACCCTGTCAGGGAGAATTGGCAAATCTACGGTAGTCCTCTCGTACTGCCGAAGCTCCATCTAAGGGAGACGATTAAGTGTAAATCGAATAAATGTATTAAACCAGGATAGAGTTATTTTAAGAAGCTATTGAACGAAGAACACATGAAGGTTGTTATCGCTAATTCTTCCTTTAGTCGCTGCTGGGGTTCTCGTTCTTCAGGCAGACGGAATACTCGCCACTGGAATAACACTGTGCCCCAGTATACCTTTGGGCCGAAGCAAACATAGAAGCTGAATAAGACGAAAGCGTCGTAGCTGATCCAAAAGAGTAGGGCCTATGTCATACCATCGCTCACCGCAAGCGACGCCTAATGATATGCACCCATATCGATCCCATCGCGGCGCCCAATCGATATGGGAGCATATCATTAGGCGTCGCTCGGGATGAGCGATGGTATGACATAGGCCTAGAAGATGAGAGGGGCACGGGATTCGAAGCCGACCGTAGAGCAGTAGAAGTGGTATAGGCCAAAGAAACGCACAAAAAGCAGTGTCGAAATTTTTCGGGCTTCAAAAAATCCCATCCGACGCGGTTCGCGCCGCCATCGTGCTGGGACGCTCATGGTTCGGCGTCCGATCCCACCTTTACATATTAGCGCTGGCGGGCCTTGCTCGTGATCTGTATTCGCGGACATCTGTACTGCCTTGCGAGACAGTGACTACAAACATTATCGGCCAGTGGAGTTCTATTACACCTTTCTTTCTCTCCTTGGGTTTCTTCTCTTGGGATTAGAATCTAGCTAGAATTAGGAGCAAACCTGTTCACACTAGTCATTACAATCCGGCCTGTCAGAAGCGGGGATGAGCGGATTAACTGTTATCCGTTATCCGTCATCCGGTTTCCAGGAGGTTTTGGCCTATCCGTTTTGTTGTTCATTATCCGGCAATTTTAGGCCGGATAACAACAACAAATTAGCTAATACCTAGGTTTGAACGTGGTATCGCATAGTCTGTGTAGAAGTTTCACAACCATGGGAGTGATCGCGAGCAACAATAGAGGACATTTAGATCTTGAAGGGTTAGGTGAGGTATTACTATGGTCAGAAGTGGAGGTCGTAGCGCATCCCATAAAGATTTGTTTAGTGCCGAATTGTGCGTCCTATTCCACGATTGCGGTGTGTTGGTTGCATGCGGTAGTGGTATTTTAGTTTACTACGGATAGGCTGCTGTAAAGCGCTAAACGCGTACCGCTGAGCAGTAGAAAAATTGTAAGTAGTACTACGAAGCAGTCCCTAGGTGAATAAATTCTCAAACTCTCCTTGTGTTTTCCATACATTGAATAAGGCTATAATGGCGAGACATCAGCCGAGTAGAGTTTGCAAAACAGTTTCAGTTTCACAGCTTGATGGTCTCACTACTTGTCCTTCCCGATAAGCTTGACAGCAGTTCGCAGAACGTGGTGGGGGAGTTGTGCTTGGCTTGGATAGCAAACCGAACTCGACACTCGAACTCTTTGGTTGGCAATGAAGAAGGTTTCTTCTTGATGAAGTTCCCTGAGTATCCATAGAGCGTTGCTAATCTAGTAACTGCACCATTTTCAAAAACCTCCATTGGAATGGTTAGAAACGTCGCTCCGATTCTGCTGTTGCAATTGGAGCAACATAGAGCCAGTTTTATTCTTTGTTGTTTGTTCGTTATCCATTTTTCCATTATCCGGCGATTTTTGGGCAAAATTATCCGTTATCCGTTATCCGGGATTCAAAATTTTGTTATCCGCTCATCCCTGGTCAGAAGAATCAGTGAAGGGCCGTCTCAGCACGCTCTCATGTCGATTACGCTCTTCCGGCATAATGCATGATGATGCGACGTTCGGCCGCACTAAGCGCGGCATGCTTCGTGGGCAACGTTCCAGGCACTTAAGCTAGTACCCTCCATCATCCACTAATTAGTAACCTGCAAACAATCGCGATTCGGTAAAAACTGCGAAGAGAACGGACTACAACGAACGAAAAGAACTGAGCAATGATGAAAAGGTGGAAAAAATGTGCGGACAGAGAGCGGAATCCCGAGCCAAGGAGCAAGAACCACAGGAGCAACAACAACTGGCTCCAAAAAACCGGGCTGCAGCATATATTGATTGCGAGACTTGGCACACGCGACCCGGAGACTCAAGATCCAGACCGTGAGACCCGCCAGTCATGCGCGCGCCCGTCGAGGCGCAGACAGCTCGACAGCGCGAGAGGGAGCAGGCAGCAGAGAATAGAGTTAGAGATGAAGGCGCAGCGCAACATACTGTTGCTAAACTTAAAGTTCTTCCGTACGGCGCTAGCGTGTGGGAATGGAGCACACTGATATCAATGCCTGGATAACAATAATGTTTTGCATGCTTCCAACGGCAGAGCACCACACTCGTCGAGAACAATTATTCGAGATGGTTCGACCTAAGGTACGCTGGGCAGACATCTGTGACGTGCGACCAGTGGTCGCCGACCACACACCGAGAGGCCCAAAGAACTCCCTAAACTACCCAACGCTTACCACCGTTGGCGACCTTTACCTCTAAACTAGATTCCTGCGTCTTCCCTGTATCGTCTGGGCGCATATTCTACATATTGAACCGCGTATACTGAACCCTGCTTTCCAGTAGCCTTTTCTGGTTCGGTGACTTACTCCTTTGTTTTCAATCTAGCACGCCCTCCCTTGGGGTAGTCAATTTCCTCATCGGCCGCTCAAATACCACTTTCGGCAGTTCTAGTTCTCAGAGCAGCTTTCCTATCAACTTGTACAGATACTTCGCCGCGGCAACTCCGTATAGGTAGGCTTTGTAGAATTGAGTCCTTTCTCAAGGAGTTCCAGCCTGGGATACAGTTTCCCCTCCATCAGCATTTTGCTCGCCGTTCACCCGATCCACATCTGCAAATGTTGTGAACGTCAATTCGGGAATACGCCACAATTCCATCATCGATATTCATTTGGCAACATTCTACAACTCAAAGGAAAGTAAAGTAACTCACCGGCGTAGAGGCCACCACTATTATGCCACCCTGTTCCAGATGCGACCCTCTTTATGCACTCTTTATGATTTTTTTCAAAAACAGCTCCGTCGCCACTGTCCGCCCGTCGTCCCGTCACGACCTTCGTGATTAAGCTTTCATGGGGGTTGTCTTTTTCCACAAGATGCACATGTTCCGGTGCAGCATTCGATCGTCCCTTCCTCCCTCGGGCGTTTGACCTTTCCCTCCTCGTTCAGGTGCTTCTTAAGCCACTCAAGCGCGATTTCGTAGAAGTCTACACGCAGTTGTTCTCGATTTGCAGGTGCTTAGCTGTCCCATCGTTTGTGAACACGAACTCTGTACAGTACGTACCCACGTTGTATGCCAGCCTTAGAATCTTTCGCAGGCCTCGGTATTTTATGTGAGCACACTTACCCGTTATGGGCTTTTCTGCTACTGCAGGAAGATCGATGCTGCTTTCCAAGCAGTCCAAACGACTGCGAATGGCATCCGCGCAGAAGCGCCAGGCAGTGAAATTCCGCTGATGTCGTCTAGGGTAATGTTTGGAAAGCATTCTTCAATGCATTCCACTTGAAAATGCCCATTTCCAAAACGCCCCTGATCGCAGCTCTTCTGAAAACGGAGACACTGATACTACATGCGGAGACATTTTGAGCTTATCAAACTGTATTCCTAAAGGATCGCTATCTTCTCTATTCCTAGTGAGGAGGGCAGAGGATTCGCCTTCTTCTAACGCTTTAAATGGGCGTTCCTACTCACCGACCAGGTTAAGGTGCAACCTTCGCGACTCTTCGTTCGGAGAGAACAGAGAGAGCCGGTAGCCTACTCTAGGAAAGGTTTTGCCCTCTAGCTTTAGGTCCATGCCGCAGCATTCTTTCATTTGTTCCCTCAAACGCCCATTAGCTTTCTTTATTCTTCCACTAACCTCTAATAACCCCTGCAAAATTTCAATCTTATAATCATCCGCAGACTTGTCCATGCTGAACCATACTAATACTGCGTTCTTGGATGGAAACACGGGATCCATGCCCTCTAGAAGAAAGTAAAGACTCTCCGATTGGGCTATGTGGCACCATACTGTATGTCATCAAGCAGAACGACAATATTGTCTCCCCTTCGGTCGGCACTATTGTATCTTTCCTAAGCAAGGCTATTTTAGTTCCATTAACACACTCACCGAGCCCGTTCCTCCTAGGGTTGTATCCCTTAGTCGTCGCACGCCTGATCTTCGTAATTTTGTTATTTCCTTCAATACCAGATTTACAAATTCTCCACATCTGTCGGACAAAATTGTTTTAGGCTACCTAAAGTCGTCTGCTATCCACCACACGAAAACCTTTTTGTGGTCTTTTTTGTCGAGTTATCCGACCATGACCGAAACTTTCAGCATCACGATTGGCCAGTAAACTTGCTTTTTTCACCTACTCACCAGCTTATACGTGCTGAAGTGTGCCGCAAAACGCCACTATCTACTCTCTGTAATAGATTCCATGAACACATCAAAACTCGAGTCAACACATGACGGCGCTTAAATAGACCTGCCACTGGCTGATGATCTGCGATGACAACCGTTGGTAATCCGTAAACGAACATGTGGAACTGTGGGATCGCGAATACAACCGCCAGCGTCTCTAAGCCATTGACGAGGTAGCTACGCTCAGCTCTACACAATATATTTGAGGCAAAAATATGGCTGAACCTGTTTATCGTCTCCATCCTGCGATGAAACAGCTCCATGTGTCGATGCTTCCGTACAAATTAATCATCCCCATGTAAGAGCCGTAAAGATGACATCATTAAAGAGGGAACAAATATAACCACATATCATGGTGATTATTCAATCAACCATGCCGCTCACTAACGATTTATTACAATTAAAAACGCAAGAGAAAAAACAACCAAAAGCAACTATGCCTATGCAAAAACAAAACACTACCAAAACTACTGCTGTGCTGCAGCGCGAGCCAATCAAGCTACTGAAATGCGGTGTTCAGCTAGAGATTAATTACCCACCAGTCTGTATAAAGAGTCCTCCAGCAATCTTGAAGACTGGTTGAAGTGTCGCTCCGCGATAGAAATTAACAGTTACAACAATCATTAGATAACTGGCGATCCATATAACCTGTGAAGCCATCCCTGGCGAAAGATGCGATCCACAAAGGCTACGAACATATGAAACAATCATTGGTTGAAGATGCGATCAAGGAAGGAAATGGATTAATTATACAATCACTGTTTGAACATGCGATCCACGAAGGAAACGAGATTATGAACGGACGGATGAACGGCGGGGCTATCGTAATATAGGCGGTTGGGAAATTTCAATGAACAACCTAGAACATTACACAGCATATCATAGGTAGCTCATTTAAATTGACTAGTTCACCTCTATCGCTTCAACACAAAACAAAAATAATAGGAAAAACCGAAAAGATGTATCGTTGTTAGATGTATTTTTAGCTTTTATTCATACTAACAATATGTGGTGTGGGACTGAAGGAGGAAAGTGGTAGGGATGAGCGTTTTGTGTTTCAAATTCGCACATCAAATTTGAAACACAAAATAAAACGCTCATCCCCTACCACCCTCCTCCTTCAGTCCCACACCACATATTGTTAGTATGAATAAAAGCTAAAGATACATCTAACAACGCCACTGATCTGCTGTGAGTAATGAACACGAAGACCCAAAATCTCTGATTTCGCGCGCGGAACTATACGCGGAACAAGAGACTGTGGACCTTCACTGCAGGACACGCGCTCGATAAGTGGAGCGCGCCTTTTAAAATATCCGCAAGAGCTTCCGAAAGTGAGCTAGGTGAGCGTTTTTCTCATTAGTTTTCTTTTATAGAGGTAGATTGGTAAATTTCAATGAGCCACCTGGGATCTGCACTGTGACGTCCTAGGTGGCTTGTTGAAACTTACCGACACCCTTACGGCCCCGAACAGCCAATCCTCTAAGGAAACCAACGTACGTGTTCCCTCCCCTCCCTGCACACGAGCACACAACGAGACGCCAAAAATCCCTAAAACAACCATCTTACCGCCGATAGCGGGCACTACCGTTAACCTAGATTCCTGCACCTTGCATGTTTTGCCTAGGGCGCGTTTTCTGCCGCCTGATCGATCTCCCAGCCCATACCTCGCCCCACTTGGCTGGGGCGCGTTTTTTGCCATTTGGATCGACGCCCATGTTCGTGCCAGGGCAGGCCACTGAGCCCTGCATCTCAGTGGCCTACCGTGGCTTGGTGAATTACTTCCTTGTTTCCAATCTAACTGGTGTTCTTGGAATTTGTTGCAATTCCATTCCTTTAAAGACTGTAGCGTAGCGCGCTGTGCTAGCGCCGTTTCCTGAACATTTTACTCAGTAGCCTCCTGCGGTTGATATTTTTCTAATCCATTCATTAACCCCTTGACGACCGCGCGGAAAATCGCGCATCTGGCGCGTTAGACCGCGCGCTGGGACAGCTTGGACGCTGGGCTCTCGTAGAAAGACTACTTTACGATATTCCGAATGAAACTCACTCTCCAAGGGTTAGCCACGTATTGGAGAAAGTCGGAACAGGTTTGAAGCAACATATAAAAGATGTATTTGCTGCTGAAACAAGGTCTGCAAAGAAATGGGATCGTGCAAATAAGGTAGCCCATGATATAGCAGGTGCTTGACATATTTTTGTCTACATTGTTTTCAAAATTTTCACAAGAAATGTGACTAGTTATTTCTCTGGATGACCATTTTTACAAGATGTGAGTAGGTGTTTGTGAATAGT
Source organism: Heligmosomoides polygyrus bakeri (assembly GCA_947359475.1). NCBI lineage: Eukaryota > Metazoa > Nematoda > Chromadorea > Rhabditida > Heligmosomidae > Heligmosomoides > Heligmosomoides polygyrus. Next base: position 19,396,673 of record OX375867.1, read on the forward strand.
GGCGATCTTTGTACAGCTTGAATAGTGTGTGGTGTTCATTATTTGTTTTTATCAGTGCTTAGAAGTGGCGGACCACAGTGCAGTAGCATTGCTGGTATCCAACATATCTAATGAATACTCGTAAACTGAAAAAGCGAGGAATGGGCCGTGGCGAACACTTTATAACCGCGCCCCGAAATCGGCCCGCGCAGTTTTACGCGACATAAAAACTGCGGGCCGAAATCGGCCCGCGCGGTCCCACCCGTCAGAAAAACTACGGGCTGAAATCGGCCCGCGCAGTCGTCAATGGGTTAACTGCATTACCGTTGTGGAAAACTAATGCAGAATCTTCCTTTGTGCTGATGTCGTTGCATCTTCAGCTTGTGCTTCTTCACTTTCCCTCAGAGTTGTTCTAAGGTTACTGCTTCCTGACGTGCTTCTTCTTCAGACCCTTGTCAGGGAGAATTATTAAATCTTCTGTCTTCCTACGTACTATCAATGCCCATTTTTATGGAGACGATTAAGTTTAATTAGAATAAATGTAGAAAAACAGGATAGAGTTATTTCAGCATGTCAATTAACTGTTGTCGATTATCCTTCCTTCGGTCGCAACCGGAGTTCTCATCCCTCAGACAGCCCAAATATTTTCATTCGAGTAGCCGTGGCTCAGTAGACGTGCGGGCCAAAACACGGTTACCTACTCCTGGCGTCCATGCCAGGGTAGATCCTCCTTCTCCTCCTCGGTCCTGCGCTCCTCGATGCTGCTGGGCACCATTTGGCAAGATAGAGCTCTTAGGTGTAAGCACACACAGACGGAGAAAAACCCTTTAGAATTGTACCTGAACCTCCATGGCAAAGGTTGGGGGGGGGGTAGTGAAGGGTCTCTGAAAGATCGATCACCTATACCGATATTGCTCACGAAAGCAGCGCACGGCCAGTGGGTATCGCAGCCAGGCGCCAAACGAACAAGGTCGCTTTCAATCCGGCTGTCGAGCGGAGCGCTTATCTCGAGTCCGAGTCCCAGTCTCGTAGTTCGGCACAGTGCAAAAAGGTTGAAATGTCTGCAGAACCTTTAGAACTGCACCGCTCACCTCCGACCCTCTACAGAACCTTTAGGATTGCTACTCGAAAATGCACCACATTATCCTGATGGAAAGCTGTTGAGGTGGTCAGAATCGCCAGCAGTTCTGTTTTCTAGATGGGAAAACCTGTAGGTGTAGTAGGTGTAGCTCAACCATAAAATGACCGTTTCAGACGGAACCAGTTTTGTGTAGCGCCGGTTCCCAAAATTCGATCAAAAGTACTATTCATTGAAAAAACTCAAACACTCGCTGCTACAGTGAGGGCATTACAACAATTTTAACGTTAGGAGATCGAAGGCTGAAATCAATATGCATAGGACATGAGCAAATACATAGCTCAGTTTTTTAGTTCCGAAAGCTGTTTTTTCTCCCCTGAAAACAACTTTTAATTTAACAACGTTCAATTCCACGTAGATACATCTTTTGTGGAAGGAAGTGGTGGTCACATTCTCTCGAACTGAATGTTGGTAGAACTATCGTGCGCGACTTAAGGAGCTGAATCGCTGTGACTTGAAGTAACCTGTCGAGAGTCAAGTCAAAAACGTTCTACACAAAGATGATTTTTGTCACCGAGATAGATTTTTCACCGCGATCCGAAGTGGTGAGGGGTATGGTTAGTTTTGCCTACATCTGAACCTTGAATGGATTCTGAATGTACGAGACACGCTTGCAGGACGCTTCTCACACAGCTTTATCTAAAGTGTTTCGCATTAAATGGATATGGCTTGTTGCGTTACGATGTAGAATAGATATGCCATTATTTGCCGGACCATATTATGGTGAACGTAGACGCCTACATGGAGAGCCTCCAAAGTGGCGGTGAGGTTTTGCGATGCAATTTTTACAGGATGTAGGGCTCCGTGTGGGAAGTCCAAAACCGTAGTTAATTTTTTCGTTATGCTCTTCTGTGGTCGAAAAACGCGTTTTTGGAAGCGTGAGCGTGAAGTTCGTCACTCCCTGCCGCCCCCAACCCGCTGTGGTCGGTTGGCGTAGTGGATATTGCTGTGCTTCACAGAACCTGGTCGTGGTTCGATTCCCACATATGCTGTTGTCTTTGCATTTTGCGATTTATCGTCGGTGAGACCCTTAATTCTCATTTCCAACACATTTCTAACAAAAACATCTCACAAATGTCGTTTACGTCCACCGAGCTCTCCGAAAGCGGAAAGGTGAGCACTTTTGACTTTCAGGTCAAGCAAGTTAAAAATAGATGCCAGATTCGTGATAAGCACACCAAGTAGCCCCCACTGACAACGTTTGGACGAAAGTGGCGATTCTGGCCTCACGACCTTCTTAGGAGCAGCATTCCGGATTTCTCAAACAAAAATACTTGCCCTACGACAACGATATGGTAGAAAATAACTTACCTCTTGTCTCCGGACTTGAAGAAAACTGCGGAACTAGGTCTTTTAAAATAAATGTGGAGTTTTATTGAAAGGTGACAAATATGCTGACAGCCGCAAAACCCTAGCAAACCCTTAGTAAATCTTAAACTGACAAGCTTTTATATAGGACTGTTCTATAACAATGACACGCGTGATCTTTATATGTTTACAGAAGTTGGACTGCGAAGTAGTAGATCTCGCTGGAACAGTAGCGACTGTCGAGCTTACCTACCCCAGTTCACCTAATTTTGTCAACGCAGAGCAATACTGCAGATTTTTAAGACGGGCGTAAGAGTTTTATATTATTCATTTTCTCGTGTTCCTAAAACAGCCAAATTTGGTAGCTTCCCTCGGAACGTAACAGTACCCCATCGTTGGCGAGTCGCTCAAGTGTCAGCGTTGCTAGCCGCAGAATTAGAAGCAGTGGCAAGATTCGATAGTACGCTTTCCCTCATTTGTTTTGCAACAAGTACTGCTGTGGTGCAGCACCAAGTTTGGATGATCTTTCACGTTAATCAATTATGTTGTCCGTTAGCAAAGTTATTCATGTGGAACCTCATTAATAGTTAAGAATTCTTCAGTAATTTTTACAAGGCAGGGACTAACCTGCGGTTACCCCTGAAAACCTATGGTTGTGTGCTTGTAACGTTGCATATACAGTTCTGTATTCACTATCATCTTTTTAAATAGCTAAGCATGTTTTACTGTATGCTACGGCATCTCCAATAAACTGATTCAGAGCCAACGACGCTCCTCAACAAGAGATCAAGCAACAAACGATTCTTGATTTCCTATTCAGACAAATGCCGAAGGAAGCGGTGATGTGCTCGACATTGCGGAAGAGTTCACAAATCAAATTTTTTACTACGGATTGCAGATAACACAAACCGCGAAGAACCTGGGTCAAGGAGCACTCTATGGCTGTGCACAAGCAAAGTACGCGTACGACGCTCACCTCAAAAACCCATCGGCACTACATTCTAATATGATTATACAAGTAACATTTTTCTCTAAGAATCTATTGAGCTAAACCAATCACCGATTATTCTCTTTTCAGAAAACCTACAGGCAAAGAGCAGTGCTCATGACGTGCACAGCATCGACAGCGTCACACCAGGATCATTTAATAGAACATACATATCATCTTGTGTTGACCATAAAAATAGGTTTTAATATCTGCAACAAGCCCTATTGAAAAAACATTTTGCACTGTGCATGGCTACGCTATTGTTTCTCACTTGATTTCTCCAAACGGCCCGAGGATTTCTACTGCTTGGAAACCTATTCTGTCAGGGTGGAGCTTCACCTTGAGGGAATACGTTCCATCAAAGTGGACACCGCGCACAACAACTCGATTATCAGCCTGTGGAACTGCTCTATTTTCTGATTTTGTATTTATTGTGTTACTGGCCCACATATCATTCAAATCGCAAATCTCTGTCGCAAGCCTAACGCGACAATTGTCGCAAGGGCCATGATCACAGAAGGAAACAACTTTTCCACGTGTGCCTACAGTACCGGACGCGTCTTTTGAATAGACGCCGAAAAAACCGCACTTTTGCGGTTTTTGCGTCTTTTTGCTATAACTCACCCAAAATTCATCCTTTTGAAAAACCAAGAATATATTTGAGCTCAGGAGATCGAGCTCTATCGTATGGTATATACGATTCATATGAAAGATCAAAAATGGCCAAAACTGAAAACTTGCGCTCCATTGAGAAGGCCGGCCGCGGACGAGTTGTCGGCCGCAAAGCGTCAAAAACCGTTGCATGCTCACAATTCCTTTAATTTAAGGTTTTTTGAGAAACGGTTGGTACCGTTCGATTTGTCCCCTCGAGTTCTACACAACCATATATACAACTTCGCCAAACCACCACATTTTCGCAGTGGGTGGTCAAAGATGACGGGAGCAGACTTTTTGGCTACTGGAGAAGCTTATAATCCAGGACTTGCATGTACTCGGAGCATTTCAAGCATGGCGTAAAGTGTTTTGTCATGCCAGGAATCGTCTGAGAGTGCGCCGTGCACAATGCATATAGGACCGAACCTATCAATCGAGGGGGGGGGGTGGGGTACAGTTTGTAGAGCATTTAGGGAGTTTTATGAGAAATTCTCAGAAATCGACTGGGCGCGACAGCTCGCAAATCGCACGCGCGGGCGTGTTCGGAGCCCGATAACTCTGCCAGCTTCCAATCTTTCTGGCCGGAACGTGTGGATTCCGTAGGCAGTAACATGCTCTAGTAAAGCGCAAAAGCACAACAAGTTATCTTACGGATTGGCAAGGTTACGGCGGTGTGAAAATGCGGGTTGAGCATGTGTGACACGATTTTTTGAGAATTCGGTCGACCGCTGCGGGTACACGAGGCGAGTTAACAGCATGCAAACTCGCGATTGAGCAAAGCGATGAAGGCGCTTTACATCTGCTCCTAACTTTCCATCTGCCATTTTAGAGCGGCGGAAGGCAGCAGTGAAGCTGCTTCCGCCCTTACTCGCCCACGTTCGAGCTTTCGAGCACCAGCCAGGGTACCATTCTGTTCAGCTCGAAAAGTTCTATCGAACGGTATCAATTCCGACCAATTTTGAAAACATCGATTTTTTAACAGCTTCTCATCGAAGACGGCCTCTAGGCCGCGCCAGAAGGACGATGACGTCATCGAAAATCGGTGATTCCGAAATTGGTCGAATTTTTTTATCCAGGCTTCGTCCAAAATCGTCATGAGGGTTATCTGAAGCGCCGATTACGAATCCGATTTCCATTTTTGAAAACTCCACCGATTTTGGCATGTTACAGCCATTTGAGGTTGGTAGGGTCAGGATCACTGACCACCCTCAGCTATCGTTATAGGTGGTTTCCTGTCATAATCGGCCAAATGGACTTCGGCATCGTATTCGGCACCCTGAATAAACCCTGCCCTTTGACTAAGTTTGCTGACCCGACCACCCTCAGTTACCCAGAAGGAAATCCAAAACCTGTCGAAATCGGCACAATTTTCAAAAACGAACATCGGATTCGTAATCAGCGCACCAAATAACCCCCTAGATGAATTTGAATGAAGTTTGCACAAGAACATTTGGCAATTTTCGAAATCTTCGACTTTCGATGACGTCATCGCCAGGGCAGGCTCGGCGAAAAGCGCCCTCGTCGAGGGAAATTGTCAAAAAATCAATTTTCCCGCAATTGGACGAGACTGGCATCGTTCGATAGAGCTTTTCGAGCTGAACAAAATGGTGATATCTGTTGTGTCTAAAACTCAAATGTGGACGAGTAAGGGCGGAAGAATCTTCACCGCTGCCCTCCGCAGCTCTAAAATGGCAGTTGGGACTAACGAGGAAGGTCAAAGAGGTCACCGTGGAGTTTCTCAAAACGACCTATATAGGGTTGTAGGGCGTTGTCTGGGAAGCATCATAGTGGTTTCCAAATTTCCTGCGGACCTCTGGGTAGGTCAAAAATGGCAAAAAACTGTACCGCCTCAGTGCGGGCCGATAACGCAAAACTGACGCCTGGAATACCCTTGTCGTGCCCACAAATAGTCCTGCAAAAGGTTTGGAGCTTCAATCATTGCTAGAACCTAGGAATTGATTAATTCCTAATTGAAGCGAGACGGCGCATTCACGGGAGGCGCGCGCCTCTAGGGTCTCAGCGACTGGATGGCGAAGTGGTTAGCGTGACGGACTTGCGGGAGGGAAATCGAGGGTTCGGTTCCGGCGGTGTGGTTTCTGCATTGCTGGGCGCACATCTTACGTTTTTGCTACCGTAAAGTGCTATTCTGTCACGACTAGGTGTCATATTTGATTTCCAACCCTGATTTCAACCTTCTGTGACACGATTTTACTTCAAAACAAAAGTCACGCTAATTAATATGCAATAAACTGCTTAACAGCTGTGGTAACGTTCTATAAAACACGCGAAGCAAAGCAGCTTCTGACACCAGCAGCAGCGGATAAATGCCAAGGAAGAGCAGCCGGAAGCTTCCTGCCAGGACGTGTCGACAGGCACTTCATCGAAGGCGTAGTCCGCCGGTGTTGAGAAGTGCCCCGGATGCGTGTCCACATATCCAGGTGCCACCCACGCGTGCGCAAAGCACCTTCGAAATACCGAAGCGCAGAATTGCCTATACGTCTTACTGACCACCTTCAAGGACGGGGGCCTTGAAAATTGCCTTAAAAATTTCAACACCAAGTGAGCTGGTCCGAAGCGATTCATGATTAACTTCAAAATATTGTCTCTTGAGAAGCAGTTGAAATCCGGACGGAAGTGGAGCACGTGTTCATGAATTCGCCGGATGAACCGTTTGAAAAGCCAGAAGGAGTATACATCGAGAGGCTGGTAAAGGCTCGTCGCTCCTGGCGGTATTGTCATCAGCTTGAGATCTTTTCCAGCAGGCACCTCGGAAACGAGGTTCTCGTGGTCCCTGAACCCATGATAGCTGTCAAGGAGGACAATGGTTAGGGGTGCTGCCGAAGAGCCAACCGCGCATTCTCAAAAAAAAAAACGCGGGACTTGTTGCTTCGTCATGATGTGGCTCGTTCCCGCCACTATAAGAAGGTTTGGTGCCGACCAGTGCATTGAGGAAACGATCCACTAGCCTCCTGCAAAATCATTTGAAAGCACTTTTCTTCTAATTTTTAAAAAGCTATTGGCTTTTTCAAATTGTGGAAAAATTACCGAGTTATAATCATTCTACCTTCTGGGGGAAGAGCATCAGAGAAGGAAAACTGTGCCGTCTTAGAGTTCAAGATGTGATTAATATACAATCAAAAACTAAGCTTCTTTGCAGCGATCTCCGACATGATCAGGGAGGATCGATTTGCAAATTCTCATGTTTCATTGAAAATAAATTTTTTACCTGAAGCAGATCACGCACACAGTTGAAGTTATGCCACCAAAATCTACAAGTCTTGTTCAATGCACAGTGTAAAAATCCTGGTTTTCTAAAATGAATAGATTGGATCGACCACTGGTCGATATGGCACCGACGTCATGGAAGCAACGAAATTCGGCGTTTGCAAAAATGATTATAACTCGGTAAGTTTTCCACAATTTGAAAAAGCCAATAGCTTTTTAAAAATTAGAAGAAAAGTGCTTTCAAAAGGTGTAAAAATCGGTTTTCAAAAATTAGGTATTCATACGGGGCGGAGGCCTTCGGTTTTTTAGCGAAAAAAATTGAAGTGATTTTGTATAAATAATATATCCCGGTAAGCTTTTTTTGAACCAAGTTATGATCAAATTTGTGAAGAACTACTTGCAGACTCTGCACCGTCGACACTGGAGTGATTTCATAAAAATGTCCACAACTCGGTTCATTTTTTGGAATTCAAAAATCCCAAATGCCTTTTGAAAAGTAGAGGAAATATGCTAACTGACCATGCATAAACCGTTTTTCAACAAGGAGGTCTTCCTAGGGGGCGGGGAGGGGTTCGATTTCTGGTCGATTTCTGCCAAAACCGTGACCAGAGGAGATGGTCGGCCCATCACCGGAGTCATTGGAGTGATTTCACAAAATTGATCATAGCTCGGTTCATTTTTTGGAATTCAAAAATCCCGATTGCTTTTCGAAAACTAGACGAAATGCGCTTCGAACCTTATAGAAATTAGTGTTCAACAGGGAGATCTTCATAGTGGGCAGGGAAGGGGTTCGATTCCTGGTCGATTTTTTCCAAAAATCCACCAGAAATCGATCCTCCCCCCGCCCCTATGAAGACCTTTTTATTGAAAAACGATTTATGCATGTTCAGTTAGCACATTTACTCTGTTTTTCAAAAGGCATTTGGGATTTTGAATTTCGAAAAACGAACCGAGTTATGATCAAATTTATAAAATCACTCCAGTGTCGACGGTGCAGAGTCTACGAGCAGTTCTTCACAAATTTGATCATAACTTGGTTCGCTTTTTAAAATTTGAAAATCCCAATCTCGAAAAAATTGCTTTTTGAAAAATAGAGGAAAAATTCTTTCTATACATATAGAAACCGGTCTTCAAAAAAGGGGTCTTCATACGGGGCGGGGGGTTCGATTTTTGGCACGTATTTCTGCAACAATGGACCAGAATTCGAACCCCTACCGCCCCCTATGAAGGCCTCCCTGTTAAAAACTAATTTCTACATGGTTCGAAAGCGCTTTTCCTCTAGTTTTCAAAAAGCTATTAAATCTTTTAAAATTCTAAAAACTTACCGGGATATAATTATTTATACAAAACCGCTTCAATTTTTTCGCTCAAAAATCGAAGGCCTCCGCCCCGTATGAAGAGCTAGTTTTTGGAAACCGGTTTATACACCGTGTAAAAGCACTTTTCTTCTAATTTTTAAAGAGATATTGGCTTTTTCAAATTGTGGAAAGCTTACCGAGTTATAATCATTTTTGTGAACGTCGAATTTCGTCGCTCCCATGACGTCGGTGCCATATCGGCCAGTGGTCAATCCAATCTATTCATTTCAGAAAACCATGATTTTTACATTGCGCATTGAACAAGACTTGTAGATTTTTGTGGCAATATTTCATCTGTGTGCGTGATCTGCTCCGTAAAAAATTTATTTTCAATGAAACATGAGAATTCGCAAATCGATCCTCCCTGACCATATCGGAGATCGCTGCGAAGAAGCTCAGTTTTTGATTGTATATTAATCACATCTTGAACTCTAAGACGGCACAGTTTTCCTTCTCTGATGCTCTTCCCCCAGAAGGTAGAATTTTTTTGCCGCGAGAAGTCCATCCTTCAGTAGCGATCGGTGATATCAGAGAACGCAATGGCGTAACCTACCATATTCCGGAGTTTGTTCGACCTCTCTGAAAAACACACAGAGCTCTTAAAACTATAAGAAGTGTAGATTCTACGTATTAAAAAGCAGGATCCATGTTTCCATGTGAGTAACGGTGTCGTGTTTTTTTTCTGCAAATGATACAAATCGGAGCGTCTGTTCACACAGAGGATCGTTCCAGAAGAACATGTTTTATTACCGTGTGTCAAACTGTGGATTAAAATTTTATTGGGTACAACTTCACTTTCTGATGCTATTTCCAGCAGAAGAGAGTAAATTAGTTCCGTGACAAGTCCGTCCTCCGATTCCCATTCGGTCATCGCTTCGAAGAGTGCTTCCAAAAATCTTGTAGAGAAAGCACTTAATTTTTTCTTTTGCAATTGACACTTCAAATTTTATGGATGGCAATTTAGGACGTAGATGTCGCTCGTTCAGACAGAAAACTGTCGCGTCCATGACTTCCTAAAAAAACTGAAAAATGGAAACTTCTCAATGACTCTAAATTTGGGTGCAGAAAATCTTTATTTTTAACAAGTAATACAATCATTGTTTGAAACAATTCTATATTAATTTTTACAACTTCGCGGGACGAAGGAGAGGCTCCACACCTTCGTTAGCATTCATTGAAAAAACAGCTTATTAAGAATTAAAAACGTCGCCTAAAAACCTGAAGAATAAGAGAGAATCCTCTGCCAAAACCGGAAGAGCACGACCCCCCCCCCCCCCTCCATACGAGGCCACAGTGCGACCTCACCTTCGATTCCCGAACGTCAAGCTTGTCAAGCTTGACCCTGACCACGAGTTTCAACCAGAATATTGTGCCGAAGTTACGGCGCCACTATAAATTGAAAGCACAACCACGTTTTCGGGAGGGCAGACCGTTTCGGAGGAAATGGTTAAAAACTAGAACTGTTATCTTACACAAGGTTGAAAACATGGGAAACTGGGAATGTATCGCGGTTCCAGGCTTGGGCTGCAGCGGGGTACAGTACCAGCCTTGCCGCTTCGTCCAAACAATAAAGCTGCGGAAAGATGAAGAGCGGCGCAAAAGGGCGCCGGAGAGCGCCATTTTCCGCTCGCCACGTGTCGCGTCTGAGGCAAGTCACATTAGGGTGCGGCACCCTCAACTTCTGGACGTTAGACTGATGGAAGGAGCCCATCCATGCGCTTAGACGAGCATGGCCGAATGTTTGGAACTGAATACATGCACGGCGCTCGCTGTGAACAATGCATATAGGCCCGGCAGAATCAATCGAGTCGGCACGACCGCTTGAAGAGTGACGTTAGGCTGATGGCTGATGGAAGGAACCTATCCATGCGCATGGACAAGCGCGGCCTACTGTTTGGAACTAACTGCCAGCATGGCGAGCGATGTGAAAAATGCATATAGGCACGGTAGAATCAATCGAGAGAGCGAAGTGGCCAATGCAGATTAAGGTTGTGCGACCCAATTTTTTTCCGATTTTGGTCGATCGCTGCGTAAGACGATGCGCGCTAACGGCATGCAAATCCGTGAATGAGTCAAGCACTGAAGGCACTTTGCGACGACCTGCTTACAACTTCCCGGCTTCATAAACTGCCTTAACCTCAGGTGCCGTTTTAGAGCGGCGGACGGCAGCGGTGAAATTTCTTCCGCCTTCATGCGCCCACATTTGCGTTTTCGACACTAATAATATCGCTCTCTTCACCACGAAAAACCCTATCGAATGATGCCAACCTCGACCAATTTTGGAAATATCGGTCTTCTGACAATTTCGCATCGAGGACAACAAGGCCGCTGCGGAGGGGCGATGACGTCACCGAAAATTACTGTTCTCGAATTTGGCTAGGTTGGGTGCAATTCAGAAGCGCTTTTGATGGCGTATTGAACGGTGCTACTTAGAGTAGCGAGAGATGTAATCTAAGCGGAGAACATCGATCGTTAATGCGCGAAATTGCACGCGCGCATCAACGATAACTCCGTCAAGTGTGAACCTTTTCGGCTGGAGCTTGTGGATTTCGTAGTCAGTAAGAAGTTCTTGCAGCTCGCGAATGCACAGCGATATATGCAGCTTAATAACGGACAAAGTTGCAGTGGTGCGAAAGCAGGTTAAGCTAGCGCAACCCAATTTTTTCCGATTTCAGTCGACCACTGCGGTGTGACGCAGAGAGCTAACGCCCTAAAAGGGCGTAGGCGAGCAGAATAGTAAAAGTTCTTTGCAATGACCTGCTCACAACCCTTCAGCTACCTATACTGCCTTAACCACAGATGCCGTTTTAGAGGGGCCTGCGGCAGCGATGTGCTTTCTTCCGCCTGTTGTGAATACCCAACTAGGGTCTGCATCATAAATGACAGACCCTAGTTGTGTATACTATTATATCATAATACAAAACAAATAGCAATGAATGATAACACGTTTAGGTGAACAATGTAAGATGTAAATCGTTGCATAGCATCCACAGGTATGACCTAACGATTCCGCAAGAAGGTAAATAAGATAATGCACAAATACTACACTCAGCCGCTGCACAACCTTTTAAGACTGGAGGTTATCAGCCTCCCTGACAGATATATGTCATACCTCTAGGCTCCTCCTCTAGGAAATCCCTATATAAACCGTTATGAATTATTGTTTGGGTTGTGCTCTGATAGTTGTGAATCAATAAATGCTTATTACAATTCGCTACAGACGCATCCGTTGGTGAACCACCAAACCGCCCTTACACGTCCACATTTGAGTCTTCGACATTCGCGATAGTACCGTTCTGTTCAACTCGAAAAACTCTATCGAGCGGTATCAATCTCAATTTTGGAAACATCGATTTTTTGACAGTTCCGCATCGAGGACGAGGGCGCTCTAGGCCGAGCCTTCGCGGACGATGACGTCATCTCTTGGCACAGTGAACTGGTGCCCAATCTCGCTGGAAGGCCCATTCGATTTATTTTGCACTTTCCTGGACTCTGAAATGGTGCGAGACCAATCTTCCGGATTTGTGGACGAGGTGTCTTTGGCCTTCAAACTCGCCCGATCTCAACCCTTCGCCATTTGGTCTATCCTGGAGCGAAGAGCCTGCTCTTTCTGACGCAGCTCACTGGAAAAGGAGCTCTGGAGAAGACATAGGACGAAGTTTCACCGGAGATGATCACGCGCATTCTAAAATATTTCCGAAAGAGATTGGCATCTTTCATTGAAGCCAACGGAGCTTATTCTGAATGCGATCTACGATTTGTTCTGTAGATTTTTCTTGCCTTTTAAATGATTATACATTTTTCTTATTTGATTAGGTTTGCGCAAGGTTGTGTATAGTTTTCTGCATAACACTTCATGTGGACCACCTTGTATTTTAATCTGAAAGACACTTGTTTTGATGTGGACGGTGTCTTTCTTGATCTCAAAAGCGTCATTCTTGGTTAGAGAAGCGTCCAATTTGGCATGAAAACGGTATATAAGCTTGCTTTATTCTTCCATATCAGCATTACCCTAACCGCGTCAAAGCTACAGTCGGGATGTTTTTGTACGTGCTTGACACCTCTACTTTAAAGGCTTAAGGGGAAATCGTCTGCTGTCATGAAACAAGAAAGGGGTGGAAATCTAGGCTTGCAGCAGATTTTTCCTACCGTCTTCGCATCTATTCATCTACACCAAGGGGGTGGACGAACTGATTACCCTATGTGTGCGCAGCCGAGCCTCCTGTTCCAGTGTCAAATGCCGTCGTATGAATCTGCTATCGTTAAGATGTTCGTGCTCTCTGATTGCTCACAGTGCTGCTCACTAGACACCGCACCATGGTATTCTAGAACACTGAGATCTCGCAACTAATTTGTTGAGAAGGGGTTGAAAATAATGAAATAGCGAGCGTGAAGCGAGAAAGAACAAAGTAAAAGAGCATGGATAACTCCGCTTGTCTGCTTACTCCAAGCTGAAATTTCCTATGTGCTACTGCTGCGACACACAGGTAAAGAAGAAGAGCACATACCTCACTGCCTTACAGATCGTTGTGAGGGCTGGCATTGATTTCTTCGATTCTTTTCTTGTAGAAAGTGACAGGGAAACACCTAACTCGTTACAGCGCTTTGGTCTGTGTTTCTCGCAGCGTCTGGTGTCTAGACATTGGATCCGACACTGATTCACACAATTCGAAATTTGTCTTTTTTTGAATCCGGTTAAAAAGTGTGCGAATAATAACATTTTTGAGAAGCTCTGGATCGATGAATGATTCAGAAAAAAAGGAGTCTTAATAGGAAAGATTTTCAGATGATCCAAATACCTGTTTTATCTTTGGATTTCACATCGGATATCCTAATCGGATCAGACATCAGTTTTCCTATCAAAAATCAGTTATCTGAATTTTCTGAAAATTCATCTGCTGGAAATGGCTCCTATCCGAATCGCCCTAGGATCCAAGCTTCACAAAGATGTCATTATTCGCACAATCCATTTACGCAGGGTTTGGAATCAATGACGAATCCGAGTTATCCGATTCGGCGTCGGATTTAATGTCTACTGGTGTCTGATGCTTCTGCAAGGCACCAAAGATCTTACAACCGTTTCTTCAAGCCCCTCTCCATGCAGTTTGAAGCCGCACTTCTTCATGCGCTCCCTGCGAGCGGGCTGTTTTTCTTTCTAAAGATTTTCTAAGCCCGTTACAAGCTTGACAGATGAATTTATAGGATAACGCTTCGGCTGGCTCGCCCTTTCCACTCATACGGATTTATTTGCTTTCCTTGATTCGTTCTTCTCTAAAGATATAAAAGGGAACATGAGATTATTTCGTAAAGTGATTTCGATTTCGATTGAACGGCACTGATGTAAGAGAAGCGTTCGCAAAAGATTGCTAGCCGAAAATTCTTCCTCTGTCGTTGCCTGCACTGGTGGGCTTCTTCTTTAAAAGCTACAAAAACGCTGTTTCTCGATGTGACTGGGATATGTTATCACGACCAAAAGAATGTAAAAATAGCAAAACAATGTCAACGGTCGACAGAAATAGTCGACTTTGGCAACACAACGCCAAACAGCTATTTTGTTATTATTTGTGTACTTTATTTCAGACGTCGGCGCCCAAAGCATTTGGTGCATTCTAGATCTATTCCAGAGACCCCAAGTTCAACCGGAGAGAAGAATGACTGCACATAATGCGCGAGCACAAGCCCTACCTCAGTCTCGCATTCGAACCTGAGGGAAGCACTGCCGCCCGGTCCCCTGGTCTACCTTGTGTGGCTCCGCTGGTCCTTGAGTGGACTTTTGTGAGATACGATATTTGCATTTTCTCCATTGGCCAGGCTTTCAAAGTTTGACGTTGAATTTTGCTAGGTCGAGTCGATATTTCGTGGGCAAATTCTAATTGATTTGACCCTCTCAGGCTCCGAAGAAGGCGATTCAGCCGAAACGCTGACCCCTGAAGCCGTATAACAACCCCGCAACCCGTAACAAGCTTGGCAAATCCATAGAAAGACTCGACCATGCTGAGGTTCGAAGACAGTAGAATATGGACTGCTTTTCTGCCTACCTCCTTATCTTCATCTCTGAATTTTTGCTCATACAGTTTAGGATTCGCTGCTTAAAACGTATGGCTGCTGTTTGATGGAACGCATCGGGGAAATGTGAGCATCGATAGGGTGAGTGTGAACTGATCGTGAGCAATGACAACTGTGTGCTGGAAAAACTTGAACACAAAGCAACTTAAAGCAAGAGTTTGTGAGACCTCATAAAATTCCTATTCATATTTCAATAGAAACGATGATTCGCTCTTCAAGAATAAAATAACTGCTTGGCGTCAAAATCTGGCCAAATCGACTATTTCAATAGAACATGGGCACTGTTCAAGTAATTTTGATTGTTGAACCTTATGTCAGTTGTGATAACGCATCACAGTCGTATCGGGAAGCAGCGTTTCTATTGCATTTAAAGAACAAACCGCCAGTGCATGTAACGCAGGGGAGTATTTTCGACTAGCAATCTTTTATAGACGATTTTCTCACATCAGAAACATTCAGCCGAAAATTCGAAAATTTCGAAATTTAGTTTAGAACTCGGACGAGGCGTTCCGCGTTACAAAATCTTCTCATGCTGCCTTTTATGCCTTCAGAGAAGAAAAGGAAATCAAGACAACAAACAAATCCGAGTGTCTTCGAGATCACTTCTCTTCATAAAAGAAGGATAGTCCTGTCCTGGTCTGGACACTAATTAGGTCATGTTAAACGAGCGAGGTGAACCCGCGCCCGATACGAGGTGGCGGCGAAAGTGCACTTGCAGCGCGGTCCATTCTGTACGTCTGGTTCCTTTGCATTTGACCGAGAAAATCTTTCGCCTTTTACTAAAGATTTCCGTGCAAAGGAGCGCTTATGAGTATTCAACAATTTTTGCAACCCCCTCGAAAGAGCGGGGTACAATGATGAATTGGTGAATGCATGAATCGTTTACACGTCATCACGTCAAATTGGACACTACGCAATCGTAACACTTTTAGGATCGAACATCGAACTGAACAGTTTCCAAGTCTGAACGAGCTCTTTACACATCAAGCTTTGTTTGAAAATAGCATTTTTAAATCTGTTTTAAAGAACACGTAGCGGCTATTTTTTTTAGTTCCAAAGGAAGAGTTGCGTCATGCCGTCGTCTAGGATGTCGCGAGTTGAATTCAATTGACGGCAAAATTTCTGTTTGCATAGGGATCCATACCTGCAAACGATACAACGAAAACAATTGTTAAAAATACACATATCCTTACCCTGATGCTTCATGTAAAGATTTACACTATCAATCAAATAAAAGTCGCAACAAACTAATCGAATCGATGGCGCGATCCCTTCTTTTAGTGAACAAATGATTGCTGCCTTGTTGCGCTTTATGTAGAGCGGCTTTCAGTGAATTTTTTTCTCAAAAAAAAACTAAAAATGATATAAGACAAATACCCTCATTCGGGCATCTAAACTAAGCATTTTCAAGGAAAGGTACATGAGATTTTCCTTGAATAAAAAATTGTTCTAACCATCTAGGAGCACTTTTAGTTTATTCTGCAAGAAGCCCGTTTCGATTTGGAAAGCGATCACACTGGCTTTAGATTTCCTTAGATGAGTGAGCAATTTGGCGCAGAACTACAATGGCTACATAGTGATCTGACCAGCGGTCCACTTTCCGTCGGCCTAACTCTGCACATGCTGCACTCGGGTCGATTCCCTTAATCGCATCGACATCTCGGGGAAGAAGATTGGCTTTCCTGCAGTACACCGGAAGTGAATTTTTGTAGGTACAATTCCATTCTCTAGTGTTGACGATTTACTTCCTTGAACAAAAAATGATACTATAATTTTTTGGAAAGTCTAGTTTGATATGGAAGCTGCTCTTTTAGATTTGGAAGCTCAGTTCAATTCGATTTCAAAAGCGTTTGCGTAAGAGTGCTCAATTTGACACGATGACGTGAAAACGGCTCACCCATGGACCATCTCATCATTGTACCCCGCTCTTTCGAGGGGGTTGCAAAAATTGTTGAATACTCATAATTGCTCCTTTGCACGGAAATCTTTAGTAAAAGGCGAAAGATTTTCTCGGTCAAATGCAAAGGAACCAGAGGCACAGAAACAACCGCGCCGCAAGTGCACTTTCGCCGCCACCTCGTATCCGGCGTGGGTTCACCTCGCTCGTTTAACATGAGCTAATTGGTGTCCATACCAAGACTAACCCTCCTTATGCAAAGAAGTGATCTCGACGACACTCAGATTTGTTCGCATGTCTTGATTTCGTCTTCCTCTCTGAAGGCATAACAAGCAGCATGTGAATATTTTGTAATGCAGAACGCCTCGTCCGAGTTCTAAACCAAATTTCGAAGTTTTCGACTTTCGGCTGAATGTATCTGTTGTGAGAAAATCGTCTGTAAAAGATTGCTAGTCGAAAAGTATTCCCTCTGCGTTACATGCATTGGTGGTTTGTTCTTTGAATGCAATAGAGACGTTGCTTTCCGAGATGACTGCGTTGCGTTATCACAACTGACATAGGGTTCAACAATCAAAATTACTTGAACAGTGCCCATGTTCTAGTGAAATAGACGATTTTGCCAGAACGCATGACGCCAAGCAGTTATTTTATTCTTGAAGAGCGAATAGCCGTTTCTATTGAAATGTGAATAGGATTTTTATGAGGTCCTACTTACTCTTGCCTTAAGTTGCTTTGTGTTCAATTTTTCCTACACACAGTTCTCATTGCTCACGATCAGTTCACACTCACACTATCGATGCTCACATTTCCCCGATGCGTTCCATCAAACAGCAGCCATACGTTTTAAGCAGCGAATCGTAAACTGTATGAGCAAAAATTCAGAGATGAAGAAAAGGAGGTACGCACAAAAGCAGCCCATATTCTACTGTCTTCGAACCTCGGCGTGGTCGAGTCTTTCTATGGATTTGCCAAGCTTGTTACGGGTTGCGGGGTTGTTGTACTGCTTTAGGGGTCAGCGTTTCCGCTGAATTGCCTTCTGCGCCGCCTGAGAGGGTCAAATCAATTAGAATTTGCCCACGAAATATCGAATCGACCTAGCAAAATTCAACGTCAAACTTTGAAAGCCTGGCAGATGGGGAGAATCCAAATGCCTCACCATAGTCCACTGAAGGACTAGGGGTACGGGACACTACTTTTCCCAGGTTAGAATGCGAGACTGAAGTTCCCTCCATTTGCCAAACTCTCAAAACTTTGACATTGAATTTTGTAAGGTTGGGGCGATATTTGGTGATAACCCCTAGTTGACTTGGCACTTTCAGGCTCTGAAGTGAGCGACCCGGCCGAAACGTTAAACTATGAAATAGCCTAAAAACCTCGTAACGAGTTTAGCAAATCTATAGAAAGAAAAACAGCGTGCTCGCAGGGAGCGCGTTAAGAAGTGCGCCTTCGAAGTGCATGGAGAACGGCTTGAAGGAACGGTTGCAAGATCTTTGCTGCCTTATAGAAGTACCAGACTCCAGACGCTGCGAGAAGCACAGACCAAAGGGCTTTCTCGAGTTGGGCGTTTCCCTTCCGATTCCTATCGGAAAAAAATTAAAGAAATCATTGGTTGCCTTCACAATGAGCTAGGAAACCCTTAGGTGATCCTATTCTTTACCGAAGGGTAACAGTATGTAGTTGTTGGAATCAGGGGTGCACATTTAACGGTTAACGATTTAACGGATTAACGGAAATTTTCGTTAAAATCAGGCTTAACGACTTAAAGGAAATTTTCAGGAATTCAACTGAATTTTTAATGGACTATATTCGCAATAATTTTATCACTTTTTTCATAGTCTTTACTATTATTGCAGGCCTCACCCTCCCGATTAGAAATGCTCCTAAAAAACTATAGAAATCAACAAGGATGTTCTAATATTTTTGGGCTATTTTTCATAACTTCTGTGACGCATTTGAATTTTTGGGACTAACACATTTGTGAGCTGAAAATGTTCTTTGCCGAGTCTTCAAGCAGCCAACGAATCGAATTAGATTATTGTCTGACCACCCTCGTAAGATCTTCCTGTACCAACTTGATACTGCTTATCACAAAATCTTTTTGCTCGCCACCTATAGAACAGTCGAGACGGAGAGAATGTTTTCGACCGCTGGACGTTTTTCAAATAATTTGGGAAAAACGCTAGCAACAGTAAGGCTGCTTTTTCTGAACGTTAACATTCCACTGATGGGCTTTCAATGGCATTTTTATTAGATGCTTCGGAACCTATCGGACTGTTTCCGCACCGAGATTGTTCATGCTCGTAGAACAGTCACACAAAACGGTTCCGCATTTCAAATAGGGAACGGAGGGAACACCGGGGTCTGCCTGATCTACACAGCTTAACTTTTAAGACATCTTACCGACGCAAGGGCACCAGCCCGTCGAAGTACTGTTCTCTTGAATGATAACCCCGCACCTGTTCTTCTTCCACAGACTGAAGACAATTTTCTGCTGAAAGTCGGTTCATTTTGCTGTCCACTTTTTGTTCGTAGTGAATTGATTATGTTACGCGGTACTACATATGTTACACCGTGTTCATTGGATTTGTTCTATTGAGCTGTTGAAGTTGGATCATTAAACGATTTTCCTGATTTTTCATTTGAAATAATAGTTCACAGATTTTATTGTTGTAAGCATGAAAATGCAGAAGCTACACATATTTGGAAAGACACAACACGTGAATTATGAATCACACTTAAAACTAACACCGTAAAACAAGATATGAAATGTGAGTACTAGCCCATAGGGAAAAAGCAACACCACAGCAAAACTATCAGCGTAATGTTAAAGGTATCTGGTGTAAGGTGTTAATGGCACTAACAGTATCAATCGTGTTAGGAGAAAGACGCTGGAGAAGCAGATGCTGATATATACGTTATTACTAGAAATTTAACAAAAAATTTTCGTTAAATGAAATCGTTAGAAAAATCTAATGCCCACAACTACTTATGCATCTCTGGTTGGAATGTTAGCTCGTGCATGCATTACATGCCACTAAGAACCTTAAACTAAAAACACGACCTGAGCTGTACAGCACAGAGCAGCACAAAGCCTGATGTCTTCGGCAAACGTCTGAAAGCAAACTCCACAATAAGCGCCCCGAGCAGAGGTCGTGAAGGTTGTCATAAAAGAGAAAGAGGGCTGCTTTGAACAATAATGATGGCTCTCGTTTCCTAATACGCCGCTGGATCGGACCAGAAGTTTCCACCACTTCTGACCTTTCGATTGATCACAACGTCGTTCAGTGTTTAAAGTTTTAGCTAATGGTAAGATAAAAGCCATAACATACAAGCTATCTCGCAGTAGCTCCCGTACAACTCTAGAGGCGGACCACCAGACCGGCAACATCACTTTCTCTTCGTGAGCTTCTCTTTTGACGACCGGTTCCGGTTCCTTTCTTGAGTTCACCCATTTCTACAATGGATAACCAAAAACACGCCCTTTTCATCACCCCTGATTATGCTTCTGAGCCGTTCGAAATGGCGACTTCTGGAGATCAGGGAAGTACAGGCATCTACTCGCTGGAGTCTTTGGTCATCCGCCAGTTTGTGAGGTATCCATTTGTCGCATCATGCAACTTTCCCTATCTGTAGTCAAACCTTGTCAAATACCTCGACGAGGTTTCTGAGAGTTAACCTCCACTGGACGTCCCGACCTCGTGTCATCTTCCAAACTGCGGTCGCCTGAGTTAAGCGGAAGAATCATCTCTTGCAAGATTTTGTAGAGAACACCCTTTCGTCGTACCTACTGCATATACAGAGCGTCTAAAAAATGTATATATGTTTGAAAGGTGATAACTTTGCTCACTGAAGAAATTAAGGGCTCATACTAAAGCTTAAGACAATGGAAATTTTCCGACATATGAGCGGTTTGAATTGCGCCATGCATTCGTCTGAAATTTTGCGTTTTACACTCGATTTACTGCGTTTCGCTCGAATACCTGTTATAATTTCTTCACACGATGCCCATGTCAATTGATTTGTGCTTCTTTCAAGGTTTAAAACTTAAAAACACACCAATGCTTGCGGAAAATGGAGGGCGTCTTAAAAATGCTGGTACTATTTGAAAGGTTATAACCTTCCTGCTAGTGAAGTTGTTGAGGACGTTTGAGACTCATATGAGAGCACAGCGTTACGAGATTTCTGTGACGAGTAAATAGTCAAGACTGCGCCGTGCCAACGCCTGAAACCTTGCATTTCGGACTCGATTGATTGTGCATGGGCTGAATGCTTGTTACAGTCTTGTCACTACTTGGCCACATTAACCTGTGCTGCGCTTCATTTAACGTGTAAGTGGACAGAATTATGTCAGAATTATTGTCAGAATTGTGTATGAAACCCTAATAAATGTTACCTCCAACACCAAATCTTACGCATCTTGTGCAAATGAATTGAAAGGTGCATTATTCGAACTTGACGCACAAATGGGTAGGAACTCCTTATTTAATAGAGGACGACATTTTTCCACAGATTTTCATTTCTTTTTTGTTCTTATACTCCCATCTTCACGTCTGTTCTAATCTATAGCCTGCTTCCTGGATTCCTTCATAAACTATATCAACAATAGGTCATCAAATAGAAAAATTGGTTTTTGGAGAGTGACCAGACCAGAAGCTTCTCGAGCTAGTTCCTCTCCGATTTTTTCTCGATTTATTTTTTATTACTGAACATGATTTATTTTTTGCCACACATTAATGCTCGTTTGAAAAAGCAACAGGAAACGGTTCGGTAACTAAATCCCTGGTCTAAATTACGGAGAAATCTTTGGCTTTCGCCTAACTATTCTTCTGTTCAATCGTTTATCTATCTCTAATTATAAGTACATACCTCACATCAGTACACACCACCTAGCTTTAGTCACGGCAGCATTTAGGCACTCAGAGTTTTTAAGACGTTGCGCCCATTTCCCTTTGTGAAAGAAGCCTCTGTTTGGTATATTCCATCTCTTAGGTATTTGGTTGTAAGACAAAGTTCCCACCACTCACTATGGCGTTGCGGCAAAATTTTGAATGAAATGTGATCTGGAACCTTCTCTCAATAAGGCATATGCAGGCCGAGCTATGACCCAAATTTACCACTATTGTTGTATATTCCGTTGCGACTGTGGCAGAGAAAATCGCTCTCGACTGCAGGCAAGTTGCTGCTTCTACACAACGAGTTCAAAAAGCAAAGCAGTGCAAGAGTCGAGGAGGATCACATATGTCCTTCCACTGTCCCCTACGACATAGCGAAAGTATGGTTCCGGAAGTTTGAGAACGGAGACTTTTGCTTGGAGGACCAACTACCGTCTGGAAGGCCGGCTGCAGTGAATGAGAAGCGCCTTCTGGAGCCGCTTCTGGAGGAGCCTCGGCGTTGCACCCGTGGATTGGCAGAGGAGGAACTCGAGCGCAGTCACACCAGATTAGCTCAACACCTGCGTGGCCTGGGAAGGACATGTAGATAAATTGAATATTTTGAATTGAATATTGTGCATGGATACCGCATGAACCTAGCGGCCACCAACTACAGGTGAGCCTGGATGCGTGCATGAAGTTCTTGACTTTACGGCGTGATTTTTCTTGACTCGAGAATTTGGTCACTGGCGACGAAGAGTGGGTAGTCTACGTCAGCCACACGCGAAAGCGGCGGTGGCTCAGTCGCGGTGAAGCAGGAATTCCCACGCCAACACTGAAACTTCACCCAAAAAGGTAGTGCTCAATGTCTGGTAGAACTGCATAGGACACTGGGGGAAAATGGCGTTATCTGAATCATCCGAAGATCCGGAGTTTTCAGAATTATCCTTATCTGAATCATCCGAAGATCCGGGGTTTCAAAATTGCCTTCATCTGAATCATCCGAAGATCCGGGGTTTTGAAAAGCGCAATGATTCGGATAAAATCGGATAAAAATCGAATAATAGGAGGTTAGCGCGCCTTGCTGCCGAATTCTGCGCCGTTGATAGCCTGACGTTTCGGCAAGATTTTGCAATCATTTGGTTCGAATTCTCTCACAAAGGAAGGTCTGAGCGTATGTCTGATATGTGGTAGTACAACATGCGGAGATGCTGGTCACAAAAATAGTGGAGCTGACAGCTCAGGATTGGCAGCTCCACTGCTTCAAAAAGGCCATTTTCTTCTACTCCGACCATAGGGCATATCGCCGATCTCTGTCCAGACCGCGCAGAACAGTTTCTGTCATTTAGCAGAGCCGATATTTGCATTTTCCTTGAGAGATTTCCCACTTCATGATAATCACATTTATTCCTTTCGACAAGTCCGTTACTGGGGTCAAGAGTTTGCTGTAATTGCAGTGACCTGACCTGCCCCACCAAGCATGTCTTCTGGACATGCAGTCGCTGCTTCTCTCCTCTCACTACTCACACTAACCCAATGCAGGGTCAAGCTTAAGGTTCGAGAGTAGAAAAAACCTAGATTCACTCCATTTTCTTCATTTTGTACATTCTCAACTGCCGGTTTTTTGATTTCTGCGAGGCTGCCGGAACGTTAACACGCCGTTAACATCATCTCACTTCGGACAAAAGTCTTTATTATGCATTTGATAACGCTCTAAGGCAAAAACAGTTATTAAATACATGCAGCCGAAGACATGCAAATACACGAGTATGATATAATGGTATATTGTAATAAATTTTTATATTATGCAATCTACGATGGGTTTCCATTCTGCACAGTATTCTTTTTTCAAGTATGTTACCACCACGAGCTTCAACGATCTGCGCCAAACGTCACTGGATGCCTTCCACGCATTTCCTGCACGTTTCTGGTGTTATAGACATCCAGTACTGCTTAATAGCTGTGCACAGTTCCTCCTGTGATCTAGCAACTCAGCGCCTGTAAAGAGTGCAATTAACAAGGGCTCGATATATGAAGGTCTAGAAAGTAACTTCAGTACAAAGCTTAAATAAGTCTTCGTGCTGCACCACACTAATTCAATTGGACTTAGGTAAGGGGACTTGGTGAGCCACTCTAGGGTTTCAATTTCCCACTCAAGCAGCGTTCTCTTCGTGTAAGGACTAGTGTGGGCCAGGCCATTTCTGTGCACAAGTCGAGATCGTCCTAAATTTTGTAGGTTTTTTTGTGGAAATATGGATCAATGAAAAAACAGAACAAACCGTAAAATACGGGCTGCGCGAGAGGTGTATAGCACAACAGTAGTCTTTAGAGTCTATTCTAGTGGCATTATTCTAGTGGCAGGATAGCTAAAGCTGCTGTGCCTCATGTGGAGATCCCTCCCCAGACCTGCACTTTTGCTGGATGCTTAGCCCGGTTTCTGAGGCGTGCCGTTTCTCTACCCTTCTTGATGTAAAGTATTTCGTCGAACATCCAACTATACAGATTGTTTGATAACTTCCTATTCCCTGGAATTTTTCCAACTCACTTTGAAAAGTGGACTCATAGGTGAAACGCAGTCTACGAATGGTTCGCTGCTACTTAACATTTCGTCGCAAAGTTCCAGTCGCTTACCCTTGTTTTCGTCTCTAATCGTTTAACAGTATATCGTGGTTGCCCGCTTGAGTCCAAAATGATCTCTTATGAACTTGTCCTGCGGTATAATAATAGAAACTCCACGAGCATATAAACGATTTGCTACTGCTGACGCGGTACCCTAAGTATTTGAGCTGTTGCTGGAGCAGATCTCGTTCTTAATTACGTCGAAACACCCTAAACGGGAAGTACAAGCAAGTTTTACAAAAGAAATGAAGAGAATTTTATGTTTAAATTTACCACGCAAATTTCGAAAAGTGTACTCTATTTTCGGGTAAGTGGACGAAGTGAGCAGAATTTTAAAAGTTCCCTGACTGCCCAACGAGTTATTTTCTCATTCGCCTTAAGAACGCTAGATTAAACGAAGAGAAAAGATACGTAATTCAGAATGCGCACCTTCATAACTTCTTTATGGACGAACGACAAAGGTTTCCCTTGACGATGGAGAGGCACGTAAACATGGTGTCAGCAGCAAACATGGTTCACACAAGAACAACTACTGGGAGTGGCTTATTTAGCACATCACGGTGTCCTCGACTTGTGCATTAGTGAGAAGGTCTGGAAGGTCTGAGGCATATTGTATCCGTCGTTTACATTTCGCGCGTACATAACCCATACTTTTGGTGAAACTTTAACCGAAGTCATAGCTCCCATCTACGCTGGTCACAAGAACCAAACTTCTGGTGTTGTGCGCTCGGAGGACCTTCTCGGCAAGGTAGAGGCACATTTAGAAAGCACGATGGAATGGCCGCGTTTATGCAGCTAAGGTACATTTCAGAGATCCTTTAAAAGTTTGCAGAAGCTAAGTGGAAATTTGCTATTTAGGTGGTATGCATCGGTAATAAAGGATATTGCAAATCACTCTACTAGCGTAGATCACATCAAGAAAGTGAGTACTTCTCAGTAAAAAGTAAAATATTATTATAAAAGAATATTCCTCGTTATAGCGCATCTTTAAATACTACCTTGTGCCAATTGAAGCGAGGGAACCCGTTTTGAAGAACGGCTAAAAACGCGTTGAACTCAAGAGTTAGGATAAGGATAAAGGACGGCGTTACTCAATCCCTTCTGGGATGCGCCAGCGCATTCTACTTCTACGGGATATCGTGGAGGCGACATGAATGCGTATTTGGCCATACAATGACTTGCGGTGGCCAGCCGATGAACAAGTCAGCGCTTTATCCTTCCCAGACAAGTCTGGTACCAATTCACCGACCCCGGAGGGATGGAAGGCTTGGCTGGCCTGGGCGGGAACTCCGAACCAGGAACCTGGTATCGGGTGCACGCGACAGTCGCGCCTCCTCCGACTGCGCTGCACGCGCCCCTGAACTCAAGAGTACGCCGTCGAAAATGCGCTGCACGTTACGTCTCCACAGTACAAATTCAGCGAGACATATTTTTAAAGACACATATTTCTATGTTCTATAAATGGCAATTTATTTGCAACCCTTTCGGCTGCTTGTATTTAATAATTGTTACTTGCTGTTAGGTGCTTGTTAAGGCTAATAATAATGATTGCTTAATTCATATTTTAGAAAACGTTGCTATATGTTACATAATTTGCCATTTACCTGCTTACCTTTCCGTTGCATGTATTTAATAGATTTTACTTTCTATTACGTGTTTGCTAAAATAATAATTAAAAATAATAATAATAGAATAATAATTATTGCCTGTAATAAATGCTTAGTAACTCCTTTTTCTGAAGCCTAATGATTATGATCAAGTGAGTTTGGGGAGAGCAGTACATTAGTAGGTATTAGTAAGCGACCTCGGTTAATGTGAGTAGTGAGGGGAGAGAAGCAGCGACTGCATGTCCAGAAGACATGCTCGATGGTGCAGGTCAGGTCACTGCAATTACAGCAAGCTCTGAACTCCAGTAGCGGACTTGTCTCAAGGAGTAAATGTGATTAACATGAAGTGGAAAATTTCTCAAAGAAAATGCAAATTTGGTGGATCCTACTATGTTAAGATTTGTTTTTCAATCAGTTGCAGTCACTTATTTTACCTCATCAAGGATAAGTAAATTCTATTTTCTTCTCTCCGCCTCCTCATCTTGGTTTTTGTTAGTGTAAGTGTTACTGTTTGTATGATGTTCATCTCTGACATGTCCTTTTTCGATCGATTATCGCGTGTGTTTATGTTACACTTCAATAAATAAATGCTAATATCGGCTCCGCTAAATGACAGAAACTGCTCTGCGCGGTCTGGACAGAGATCGGCGATATGCCCTATCGTCGGAGTAGAAGAAAATGGCCTTTTTGAAGCAGTGGAGCTGCCAATCCTAAGCTGTCAGCTCCACCATTTTTGTGCCCAGCATCTCCGTATGTTATGCTACCACATATCCAGCTCCCATGCTGATCCGTCGAGTGGAGACAGATTTACACGCATGAAGTAGCCTTTGCAGACCATGTCTTCTTGGAACGCTGCAGTGCCAAATTGGTGGCTGACTTCCAACTTACTTTTAACTAAAGGAAGCCTGAAAGCTACATTTGTAATCCAAGGCCCATAGTCAAAAACTTGAGCAAAAATCAGCTCTAGAAGAAAAGTGGTACGTTGTAAATAATTATCAAAAATGGAAAAACAGACAGTTGAGAACGCATGGAATGCTGAACTTGGTGGCAGACTAGGCTGATTTCATATAAAGGATCAACCGAAAAATCTTAATCTCGTTGCGGTTATAAAATGTTGGCCGTTATTTGCTTTTCAACATCTGTCCCGCTTCGTAGTGGGGTTCGCTTTTCTGCTGCCATGGCGCCACCTCTCCTCATCCAGCGCTAGATCACGATGGACAGCAGCTACTTTTGCGCCCGTGCGTGAACTATCAGCCCTGAGCCGGTTCGGGTGCGCTCTGGGTCGCCTTGCAATTTCCTCGAAGTTGAGGCCTATCTTACGGACGCTGTCGTCTTTCTACGCAGAAAACGGCCGTACCATCACAGGCAGCTTCGCGTATCATGTCCGCTTTCGGCGCGACACCGATCTTATGCAGAGTGGCACCATTTTGGACCCAGCTGTTCAGCACAGCATATTCTTCTCCATGATGCCGAGGTGCGTTTCGGCTTCGTTGGACGCAGGCGACATTCAGTGCCACTCGCGTATATATGAAAGCGAGAGGTTCACCACCAGACTTCTGTTGAGCAATTCGACAAATTATCTTTGCAAAATCTTATTATTAGTGAAAAAGAGGATCTTTTGTGTAAAACTTTTTGTAACCAATATTAGCAACGCTTTCACGGAAAGGAACTAGCTGAGCTATGCAAAGTTTATTAAATGATTCTGATGTGAGGTTGTCGATGCTTTGCACGCTATCAACACTTCTCTTTGCCTGTAGGTTTCCTAAAAAGAGTGCTGGATATTTTGTTTAGCTTAATACATTTCCAATAAAGAATTCTACCTGTAGAGGCATAGAAGATTGTAGTGTGCATGGTTCGGCTGCACTGCCAGGTTGTCGAACTTATACTTTGCTCCCAAACAACCGTAGTGCGCTCCTGCACCAAGATTCTTTGCGATTTCCATTATCTGAAATCCATGATAAAAATTGGATTTATAATCGTCAGCGTAATGTAGATCACATCACCGATTCCTTTGATATCTCTTCCAAGAGCCAGGCGATGCTTCGAAAGGCAGGAGAATCATCTGCTCTGAAGCAGTTTATGGAAGGTACATGCAGTTTCACATATCTAAGGATTCAAAAGCATAATCGTGAACACAGCATAATCGTGGAATATTTAATGTTATAACCAACCAAGCAACGGTTTTTTAAGCGCATACTCATAGATTAGCTCTACTGACTCACTTTGAATTACAAAGGCGTTCCACACAGGTCTTTTTGCGAAGGAAAAGCATAGTTGACGGAGATGATCCAAGCCTTGTACCACACAAAACTATCATAGCGACCCCTACTCCTACTACTCAAGTCTGCTGTTCCTTACCCCTTATGGGTTCCCACGTGCAAATCCAAGGCAATTTTGTCGTTACGCTTCGCGCAGGCTCTTTTGTCAGTTCCATGTTTTGCCTTTGTCTCGAAGTCGTCAGGTTAACCACGATCAAGTGCCGCAGAGCCCTTCTTGTCTCGAACGACTCCGGTCGGCGGAGCGGTGTAGCACAAGACACTTTAACATGCATGCCGGACCGATGTTAACCATCGAAACTGGGTAAGGAATACCGTCTCGCCAGCATAGCTCCCATCCAGGACCTTTCCTACGCCACATAGGGTGTGCAGTGAATATCCTTAAAAGTGCTTCATAAGAAGCGTTGTGCTTGGACGACCGTTTACTGATACCCAGCTTGGCATCAATCATTTTATTTAGCACTGTATTGAAAAGTTTATTTTTTAAACTGATTTAATAGATTGTCTACAGCCACTGTCGTAACTATCTAGAACGACTGACGCAGGAACATATGATTATATTAGAAACACTAGTAAATGAACAATGTTGAATTCTTACCCAATTCTCGACAATCTGCAGTATTGCGCTGAGTTGACCATGAGTTGCGTTGAATTGGGATAAGTTAGCTCGACAGCCGCTAATGTTCCAGCGAGATCAACTATTTCGCAGTCGAGGATCTGTAAACTTTATCAAAAGATTACGCAAACCACTGTGAAGGGCCAGACCATTTTAAAGATTTGGCAGCCTTAGATTTGCTAAGATTTGGCTAAAAGGCCCCACACACTTGTGCCGCAACGTCGCCCGCCGCTGTTGTTGAGGATATGGCAAGGGCGCCGCCTGCGGCGAGCTCTACGTCTCTCCCCTGTGGTTAAGGATAGGGCAGCGGCAACGCCGCCGAAGTGTGCGGGCCCTTTAGGCGTCTTTTGTCCTTCTGCCTCGGCGCGGCGCGTCAATTGGGGACGCGCCGCGACTGATCGCGTCGCGCCCCGAGTTTGACACGCCACTGCGCGATTGCAGTCAGAAAAAGGAGCGTCAGCGACGCGCGAGCTTCTGCTTACTACAGGTCGTTCGCCAAGGATGGCGAAGGGGACGGTCCTTGAGTCATTAAAGAACCAGAACGGGTAGGATTCGTCAGACTGATCAGCGCAGTATATCTTGCTAATGTTAGTGCTGGGTTACTTGCGGGGAGCGACGAATCCTCTACTAATCGTAAGACTGGGGTTGAAGAAGTTTGCTCAACCTGCGGTTGAAACTGGTGAATACGATACTGACTTCAATCTCCTGCACTGCAAATGACGCTAACGACCCCTTATTACGCAACATGTGTAGTTCCAAAAGTAAATTGCTGAAAGGTACTTATCGTCGAGAATCAGTCAGAGTTCTCCCTCATATGGCCATTACCTAGTCATTGTGTCATTTTAGCACGTGAAACTTTGAATTGTCTACAGATTTCCATTCCATTTCTCGGTGGCGGTAGGTACGGGTGACTAAGGTCATGGTCACCGATTTGCCCAAATTCCTCCGTATCACGAAAAATTGATGTTACATCCGTGATCACCACCCCAAATAACCCCTAGGCGAAGTTTGGGCTAAATCGGTAATTATGACTTCGACGACCTCAGTCACCCGAACCTACGGTAACCTACCGTAATCGACCTAAATTTTAAAAATAGATGTCGGATTCGTGATCAGTACCCTGAATAACCCCTTAGCCTGGATGAGGTTTGATGAAAAAAAATTGGCTTTCGACCTCTTCCCGACATCTGGAGTTCTGAAAGTACATTACAATGCCATCATTTTGCTGCACCCTTTTGTTCCGTTGGCTGGTGAACAAAAACAGAAAGGACATAGCAAAATTATTTACCCCGGTGTGAAATCTCCCATTCCTCACCGAGTCTGCCGAGGATGATCGCGCCGCGCCGCGGCCTCCCCTCCAGCGGCGCGATTCGCCGAATATCGTAACCCGAAATTCCGTCAAATGTAGTGTTTTGCGGCGGCTGGGTATGAATGCGATGTGGTGCAGCGAGCGATGCCGAAAACCGATAGCTATCTTAACCATCACGCCGCGCGCAAGTGGTGCGGCAGCAACCTCCGCGAAATCCGGTGATCGCGTTAAAGCACCGTTATAGGAAGCGGGCCGACGTCCCCATGCATGCCGCGCTGCCAGGAAAGATTTGAACCATTCCAGCCTGCGGCACTCGGCACGGCGTCGCCTGCGATAACCACCGCGACAGCCGTAAGAGTGTGCATGCCCCACCCCTGCGACACGTGTCGCAGTGTCGCGCCGCGGCCGTCGCGGTCCTGCATGGGCCTTTAAGCCCTAGTTTGTGCTTGCGCCGCTGACCGGCGCGGCACGATGATCGAGATAGATATCGACCGAAGAATCGATATCTATGGCGCAAGTATGAGCTAGGGCTAAGGATCGTTTAGCGTGAGTGCGAGCGCAACGCGCGACGCGATGCATGTGTACTGGCCAAATTGATCGAGCGGCGCGGTTGATCAATTCGCCCACTGCACAATCGCGTCGCGCGCCGCGCACACACTAAACGACCCCTAGAGCTTTGCTGCATCAAGCATATTTGTCAACTTTTTTAAATTTCAACATTTATTCTTGAGGGAGCCAGGCGCACAGCGCCCTTAAAGTGGAGAACCAGGAAGTAAGCCATTTGCTTCTATTTCATAATTGTTGGGTAGTTCTTCCGAAGTTCCATATGCAATTCCTAATAATTATTCTTATGATTCTGTTTAGGTTGAATAGCGATCCGCCCAAACTCCATTCCGCTCAATAAAAATACATTAAGAAGGCGGGAAGGTTCCGAGAATTGTACCTTGAAGCCATAAAAAAGTTGACCAAGCGGGACACTTGAGTCTACCGTCACGCTCCGTCGGATGCAAGAGAATAAGTTTTATATGATTTAGAAAATTTAGTTTAAGACGATTGTATTCAATTAGTAAGGAACGCCTCGTACATTCCGAACCCAGTCAACTAATCATGCCCTCTAAACGCACTAGGACCTGTATATCATATCTAGGTTTGTAAAGAGTAGGGGATAGCATGACAGCATATTTAGCGGCTTCCTACCGCGGATATGTTCCGTCGGCCTTGCTCTTAACGAACACCTACAGAATATACCGGTAGCGACACAAGGAGGTTTTATTAGGATGAATTATATGATTGCTATCGTCAGTAGATTTCTTCAGATTGAATGTCCATTCTTTGTGTTGCCAGTTGCGATGATCCTGTGCTTGAACACAAGTGTAAAGCAAGTGCAGTGTCGTCATAGAACCCTAATTTTCCTTTGTGAGGCCGGCTTATAGCCGCTGGCTAATTCTAATGTTACGGGTCTGTGCTGATACGGCGAGGTGCTCTGTGGTGATGAAAACACTTGCTTCACTTCTCTCTTTTCTTACTGGGAAGCAGGTTATTGATGACAACATGATGACATGACGACAACGAGCAGAAATATGTAGATGTGGAATAACAGAATAACCTGCTTCCCAGTGAGAGAAGAGAGAAGTGAAGCAAGTGTTTTCATCACCACAGAGCATCTTGTAACGTGCTGCTAGATAAAGAAATCAGAAATGATTGGATGCTTCTGCAAGACCCCCTCAGGCTAATTGCCTTTACCCCAATGTTGGCTTCGATGTTTTTGCTACTTTTAATATCTTCCTGATCTTGTTTAAGACGAGCACTATTATCCTCGTAAACGCCTTTACTCAAGCAGAGTGTTAGGAAATCGGCGAGCAAATGTTGAATCCATCTTACAGGGCTCATTGTGCTCATATCCGTTGGCAAAAGTGCTGCTAAAAAGTCGCCAAGAAAATAGGAGTCCTGATTTATATAATTATTTCTTGAGTATAGTCACAGGAATGACATAATAATCCTTCTAATTTCGTTCTAACTTCCTCAAGCAATCATTAAACATCACTTACCAGGTTTGTATTCTCGTGATATTTTTCTATGATTGGAAACTGCCATTCAGATCGACCCTCGCAGTTGACTAAAGAAGTAGAGAAAATCAGTGGCTCTTCGAAAGTGCCGCTAATAATGAGCAATCAGAAAAGCTACATGTACTATCAGCCCATACATAAATGTACAGCCTGTATAAGTGGCACAAATTGGGCACCCCAAACCGCTATAAACACCTAAAGCACTCCTTTAGTTTGGGTGTGTCTTAATTACCTGTGTCACTTACTTCGTTGCAAGACTACATTAGCAAGTGGCGAGTCTGCAAAGAGCACACTTGTCAAATAGAGCAATATCTGAAAGGTTTCTTCATATTTTTGAGTAAATTGTGGAAAATTTTTGGAACGGACTCACGACGAAATGAAGCATGGTGTATCACATGACATGCCCTGGTCTTTGCAGCCCTTATATATTGTTTCCTATCGGTCGTTGCCTTTTTTTCTTGATATCCTGCAAGCCACGGTCTGTCGAAATACTTTTTGCGGAAAGTGAGCTCCGTTCTTCTCGTCTATTCTGCCTATCTTGTTAAGATTGAACGAGACTGCTGCTGTGCAACTGTATATATCTGCAAAATCGCAGACATGTGCATGGTACCTCAGCTTGGAAAGGATCTCAATATCTGGATATACACAAAAATATGTAGCATGCAAAATTTGACATGTAGGACCTCTAACCGCTTCATAAACGGGTTGTGCAAGCTAAATGAATTAAGTTGGTTTAGATAGAGGATGCGAACTACTTGATCTGTTTCTGCTTGTTCTTTTGATTGACACAAAGCCAAGAACGATAGGTTTCTCACTGTTTTTTCAACTTTTCTTATGTGGAACGAACAGGAGTGGATGACGATTTTACTGCAATGAACAGGAGTGGATGAAGGTTTCGGATTGTGTCGACAAATCTGTCTAGGGTGTTCACGTTTTCATTAGAGCAAACAGGCTTAGGATTACGTTTTTTTAGTTCAAATTCAAATGCTATGCTTTAAAGTCGGTTTACAACCTTCAGTCCGCGATGCGTCGAGCATGTCCATATTACAAGGTGAACCGAAATAACGTGGACAAAGTTTGGGGTTTCCCCACACAAAAATGTCGATCCGCGTAATGGCAATAACGCTATGTTTTTCGGCGCATCCCTTTCTACCAGATACAGTCGATCGAGTTTGAGTTCGGATCGACGAGCGTGATTTTAAAAAAGTCAAACCAGTGCGCCGCAATTTTGGAGCTTCATCGTCAAAGAAAACGGCAATGCGACATTGTTTGTTTGCTCCATGTCGCCCGAACGACGGTCTCCAAGACAATTCTTCGCTTCAGTGAGCTTGGACAAGGTGATCGTCCAGGAGGAGGAAGAAAACGAACTGCTAACACGACCAGGACCCAAAAGAATCATCGAAAAGCGGGTGGATCGAAATCCGAAGGTCTCCATGAGAAGCATCGCCCGTGACATTGGCGTCAGCTCAAGTTCCGTGCTGCGAATAGCCAAAAAGGAACTTGGCCTCAAGCCCTATAAGCTGGACAATGACCACGGACACGACCAAACGAATACTCGATCGATGCCGCCATCTCAAAGAGAAGGCCGCAGGTCGTAGCTGGGAACGGATTCTGTTCACGGATGAGAAACTTTTAACCGCGGAGCAGGCGCACAATCGCGAAAATGATAGAATCTGGTCCGCAGAAGCCAAGCACCTCTGCTATCGTCGAGCACCGCCAGAGTCCAAATCGATCATGCTTTCGGGCGGAATCTGCGCAAGCGGCAAGACTCCCCTGGTTTTCGTGGATAAAGGAGTGAAAATCGAGAGAGTTGTGTACCAGCGAGACATCCTCGAGCCCGTAGTTCTTCCTTGGGCCCAGAAGCACTTCGGTGATGCCCACTGGACGTTCCAGCAGGACTCTGCTCCTGCACGTAGGGCGAAAAGTACGCAGGCGTGTGCAAAGCCAATTTCCCCGACTTCATCACGCCTTCAGAATGGCCGCCGTATTCTCCGGATTTGATTCCGATGGACTACAGTGTGTGGGGCATTTAAAAGGCAAGGATCGGCTTCAAACGCCACCGCGGTCTCGAGTCTCTGAAGGAATCCTTGCGCCAAAAGTGGGAACTACTGTCTCCTGACGATCTGTCGCCCATCGCCGAAAACTTCGCGAAACGTTTGGCACTCTGCACCCGCTCCAAAGGAGGGCACTTCGACAGCACTTTAATATAATGCGCCTTAGTGTTTGTGTTGTTGTAACTTAATTGTCGTTTTCTCGAATTGTTGGTTGTTTTATAATTGTAATAAAAAAATCTTGTCCACGATAGTTTGGTTCGCCCTGTATAAACGTCGGCACAAAGCCACAAGTGAATGCCAAAATGAGTTCTCACTATACTTAATACATTACTGCTTAAATAATGATGCTGACTAAGCGGGATACGTTGAGCGGGATCCGTTTGGACAATGCTGTATTCATTCGTAAATTCACTTCAACGCGTTCACTACATCGAACGCGACTGCTCATTCCAAGTACATCAAATCCGAAATACATCGTAGCAGTGCCGTTCCTTAATGGAGCGAGACTCGTTCTCGTCAGTGGTTAGGTACTCGGTCTTTTTGACGTTATGTTTGAGCCCAAACCTCCCCAAGCAACCGCACCCAGCTTGTACCTGCCTCTGAAGTTCAGTTCAGATAGCGAGCACTACATCTTCAGCATAAAGCAATGTCCAAGGAATAGGCTGCTGAAGATTACGTGAGATGGTATTCATAACGACGACGAAGAGTAGTGGGGAGACCGCAGACCCTTGGTGCACTCCGACAGAGATGGGAAACTTCATCGACGTAACTGCAGCAGCTTGCACTCGACTCTTTGGACAAGAGTTTGTCGGTCGTGCAAGCGCGCTGCCATTGATCTCAATGGTCCCGGCTTTGTTTACGTTTGTCGTCCAGCACTCAGATTTTTTGACTTCAACGAGGCAGGAACATCGCTAAGAGGTCGCACAAAGCTAGCGCTTGTCGCTCGAATTCGGTCTTATCTGTGCTTGGAAGCATTACGCCATCTGCATACAGTAGCGTCCAAGGGGTAGACCTCTGAAGATCTCTCGAAATGCATCCATCGACAATGAAAAGAGCGGGAAAAGCGCAGAGCCTTGGTGAACACCGACGGAGATAGGAAACTTCGCCGATGGGGCGGCTGGCGCTCGCACTCTACTCTTTGGGTAATAGTGAAGTATGCGCGCCCACTCTATGAGCTTTTTTGGGACTCCGTGTTCTCGTAAGGCACAACACATCACTTCACGCCGAACGCGATCAATTCTCCAAATCCAGGAGGGCAAGATGCACCGGCTTCTGTTTCTCCCGATGTTTTTCTATCAGAAGACGAACGGCTACGAAGCCGCACTGGCTGGTAGAAAGCTAAACGATATCACGGATGCGTCCGACGACGATCCACTGAAAGATCTTAATGCTGTGCGAAAGCAATCGGATTGCACGGTAGTTTGTGCACTCTGTCGGACTGCCCTTATTTTTCCAAATCGGAATCGTCGCGCTTCTCTGCCAAATATTGGGCACTTTCTTCTCCGCAATAACCTGGTTAAAGAAAGTCGCCAACCACTCCATTGGGTACCAGGATTTCGAATTCCACAAGCCGCCGCCAAGTCATCGGGACCCGTTGCCTTGCCTGGCTTCACCTTTTACAGAGCCGCTTCTGTCTCCTCTACGGTGATTTTCTGTACGGGACCGTATACAGAAAGAAAAGATGGAATGCCTGGATGAGCAATCTCTACTGTTGAGACTTCCTCGAACCAAGTGCGCCATCAACTCAAAACCATCTTGCGGTCCATGAGCATATGACCGTTCTCATCGGTGATGCCAAAGAACTTCTCGACATCCTCAGTCTAGCGATGACGGACTTTCGCGAGCCGATAAAGAAATCGCTCGCCATCGCGCGTGACTCAAGCTTCCCATTGACATCATCGTAATGAGTGGCTCTTGCAACAGCTACCGCCTTCTTAGTGGCTTTCTTGGTTTCCTGATGCAAACGAAATTTGTGGCTGTCTTATCGCCGACGAATGCGTGGCATAGTCTCTTCTTCTCTCGCACTTCTTCCCTAACTTTGTTAGTCCTCAGCCATGTCTGCTTATCGACCTTACGCCGTCTCGGTTTCGTAGTGCCGTGTTCGGAACGCGGGCATTGGGTATCATGTCGGTACACTTTGCCATGCCACGCTGACGGTCGTGACCGTCAGCAACCGAATGCGCGAAGTCACAACTGTTTCATAATCTTTCAGCACCCACCACTTGATCCTTAACGGACCGCTCCGTTCGACCTGCCTAAACATGTGATCTTCATAGTGCAGATCAGTGGGCGATGTTGTGTGGCGACCGTTTCATACAGCACAACGTTCTCGTTCGTGACAAGCCCTTGGTTACGATTTCGCACAAGGACAAAGTAGATCTGCGTTTTAGAATTCCCGCTGTAGAATGAGATAAGGCGGGAATCCCGTTTTCAGAATCTGGTGTTTACGATGGTGTGGTCGTGCGACTCCGCGTACTCGAGGATGCGCTCACCATCAGCTTTACGTGAACCAAAACCGAGACCACCATGACAGCCGTACCCATCTTTCGCAGCGCCAACGTGTCCGTTAAGGTCACCAGCGACAATGATAATGTCTTGCGACGGCACTTTTGTCGTCTTCTCGTCAAGGAGGCTCCAAAATTCATCAAGCTCGCTCAAAGAAGCCGGACTGTAGAGCATATGCAGAGAAAAGATGATACCGCCACCGTTCTGCAGCGATAACGACCTTCATCAAGCGGTCATTGAAACGTTCCAGCCTACAGTCGCGTCTCGGAACCTTTCGGGGACGACTATGCCAACACCTCGGTGATCCTGGGTTTCCTGGGACTCGCAGGATCGGTCCGACAACATACCCACATTCGGCGTTGCAACGCGGGTCTTGCTTACGTTGCGGGATTTTTGGACTAGCTCAGTTGCATCCGATGTCGCTTCGCATCAGTGACCCTCGCATAGTTTCTTCACTCGCCGTGCTTAGCGAGTGCGCGTCGGCACCTGCGGATGCCACAGCAATATTTCGCGATACATGAAGCACCATCAACCACGTATGTGAAATGGGTCTTCGTAGGCCGGCCTGTCACAACGGCCAGTAATCGCATTCGAGTGTCCGTGTTCAGCTCGGCTCGCAAACGCGAACACTTTTCGGTGACACCACGTGGAGGAACGGACAACGCCACCACATTGCAACTTTTTTAAGATCTAAATATCACGAATTATATCACATTTAGAAAAATCCGAAAGACTACGAGAATCTATTATTGTGAAGCAGCACATGAACTAAAAATAGAGCAAATAGTTGACGTTCGCAATGTAAAAGAACTCTAATAAACTCAGCTTGTGCAACTTGTTTCTAAAGATCTTCAAGTCGAATATTCCTTTTCTTGTTAATTCCAGTTATTGAATTCCTTCAAGAGAATTCAGCAATTTCGACAGGTATAGATGCACGGGAGTGGTCTCGTTCAATGTCAATAAAGTAAACACAGTATAACAGATGAGCGGTGCTCACTTTCTGCAAGCAGTATTTCGAAAAAGCATCGGTTGGCCTTTACAACAGCAAACCTCGCTTCATTTATGATTTCAGCCGTGAGGAGCACGAGAATAGCTTGTGAATGGACAATATATAAGAGCTGCGAAGGTCAGGGCAGTCACCTGAGCTAACATGCTTCACTTCAGCGTGAGTCTACTGCACAAGTTTTGCACCGTTTTACCTCAAATAATTGAAGAAACCTTCCAGGCGTTGCTCACTTTGGCAACTCTACTCCTTGCAGTCCCACCACTAGATGCTGCAGTCTCGCAACGAGGTAAGTGACAATGATAATTAAGGTACACCTGAACTAAAACAGTTCGTTAAGTATTTTACAGCCAGCTAGAGCTTCCCAGTTTGTGACGTTTACATAAGCAGTATCTTTCTGTGGGCGCCGATAGTACAAGTGGCATTTCTGATAGCTCATTATTAGAGATATTTTCAAAGAACTACTACTGATTTCCTTCAATGCTTTAGTCGAGTGCAAGAGCAGCCCATACGATTGGCAGATTCCAACCATAGAAGACTACCATAAAGATATGAAATTGGTAGGTGATGTTTAACCGATTCTTTAGAAAGATGGAACAAAATTAAAAGACGCTCCGTCGTTCACTCGCTTCTTTTCAAAAAATAATAGTGTATCTCGGGACTTCTACTTTTCATGGCTTTTTGGGGTGGTGGCATTTTTGCCAATGCATATCTGCACAACGAGCCCCTGGAGTAGATTAAACATACTGTCGATTTTCTAACATTCAGCGTTTAGCTACAGGGCGTTCACGAGCACAATAATAGTCGGTTTAAACACGATAAAGGAGATATTAAAAGCGGCAAAAGCATTCAAGTAAACTTCAAAATAAGGCGCATAATATCAGAGGGGTCCTACGGAAGCAACCGATCATTTGCTCCCACTACTAGCATCATGTTACATGAATACTTTATTGCGATGAAAACTTTTGCTCCATGCATAACTCAAATCCGCACCAACTGCTTAATTCCCCCGCTGAATGTCAGATTGCATGGCATAATATTCTTCCCATCAGACATCTAGAAAAATAGAAGCAGTAGATAAGAGTAATTGATTATGACATTTCAATTATATTACATGCATAGTAAAAAAACATAATACATACATATGCATAATACATACATATGCGCATGCCTCAGAACGAACTTCAACCCACGAGTTTTTATTTACAACATACGGTCCTGAGATCCATGAAAACCCATAAAACTTAAATGTTGAACACGACTACTTATACCTTAACTGAAGGCAGGTGGCGAAACAAACCATTGAGATTTGATATTGTTTCTATATAATTCTAAAGTATATTAAACTGCACGAGAAAGTCTGGGCACTATTTGGCAAGGATAGAGCTCTTAGGTGTGAGCACACACAGGCGGAGGAAAACCCTTTAGAACTGTACCTGAACCTCCGTGGCAAAGGTTGGGGGGGGGGGTAGCGAAGGGTCTTTGAAAGATCGATCACCGATATCTTGTTGGTCACGAAAGCAGCGCACGGCCAGTGGGTATCGCAGCCAGGCGCGAAACGAACAAGGGTCGCTTTCAATCCGGCTGTCGAGCGCAGTGATTATCTCAAGCCCGAGCCCCAGTCTCACAGTTCGGCACAGTGCAAAAAGGATGAAAGGTCTGCAGAACCTTTAGAACTGCACCGCTCACCTCCGACCCTCTACAGAACCTTTAGGATTGCACTCGAAAATGCACCACATAATCCTGCTGGAAAGCTGTTGAGGTGGTCAGAATCGCCAGCAGTAAGGTTTTCTAGATGGGAAAACCTGTAGGTGTAGCTCAGTAAAAACAATAAAATGACCGTTTCAGACGAAACCAGTTTTGTGTAATGCCGATTCCCAAAATGCGACCAAAAGTACTATTCATTGAAAAAACTCAAACAATCGCTGCTGAAGGTGAAGGGTGAAGGCATTACAACAATTTTAACGTTAGGAGATCGATGGCTGAAATCAAAATGCATAGGACATGAGCAAATAAATAGCTTAGTTTTTTAGTTCTGAAAGCTGTTTTTTCTCTCCTGAAAACAACTTTTAATTTAAGAACGTTCAGTTCCACGTAGATAAAACTTTCTGTGGAAGGAAGTGGTGGTCACATTCTCTCGAACTTAATGTTGGTAGAGCTATCGTGCGCGACATAAGGAGCTGAATCGCTGTGACTTGCGGTAACCAGCCGAGAGTCAAGTCAAAAACGTTCTAAACAGAGATGATTGTTGTCACTGAGATCAGATTTTTCATTGAGATCCGAAGTGGTGAGGGGTACGGTTAGTTGTGCCTATATCTGAACCTTGAATGGATTCGGAATGTACAAGACACGCTTGTAAGACGCTTCTCACACAGCTTCATCTAAAGCGTTTTATTAAATGGATATGGCTTGATGCGTAACGATGTAGAATAAATATGCCATTATTCGCCGGACCATTTTATGATGAGGCGCTTACATGGAGGGCCTCCAAAGCGGCGGTGAGGTCTTGCGATGCAATTTTTACAAGATGTAGGGCCCCGTGTGGGAAGTCCAAAACCGTAGTTAGTTTTTTCGTTATGCTCTCCTGTGATAGAAAAAACGCGTTTGGAAGCGTGAGCGTGAAGTTCATCACTCCCTGCCGCCCCCAACCTGCTGTGATCGGTTGGCGTAGTGGATATTGCTGTGCTTCACAGAACCAGGTCGTGGGTTCGATTCCCACATATGCTGTTGTCTTTGCACTTTGCGATTTATCGTCGGTGATACCCTTAATTCTCATTTCCAACACATTTCTAACAAAAACATCTCACAAATGTCGTTTACGTCCACCGAGCTCTCCGAAAGCGGAAAGGTGAGCACTTTTGACTTTCAGGTCAAGCAAGTTAAAAATAGATGCCAGATTCGTGATAAGCACCCCAAGTAGCCCCCACTGACAACGTTTGGACGAAAGTGGCGATTCTGGCCTCACGACCTTCTTAGGAGCAGCCTTCCGGATTTCTCAAACAAAAACACTTGCCCTGCGACAACGATATGGTAGAAAATAACTTACCTCTTGTCCCCGGACTTGAAGAACACTGCGGACCTAGGTCTTTTAAAATAAATGTGGAGTTTTATTGAAAGGTGACAAATATGCTGACAGCCGCAAAACCCTAGCAAACCCTTAGTAAATCTTAAACTGACAAGCTTTTATATAGGACTGTTCTATAACAATGACACGCGTGATCTTTATATGTTTACAGAAGTTGGACTGCGAAATAGTAGATCTCGCTGGAACAGTAGCGACCGTCGAGCTTACCTACCCCAGTTCACCTGATTTTGTCAACGCAACGCAATACTGCAGATATTCAAGACGGGCGTAAGAGTTATATATTATTCATTTTCTCGTGGTCCTAACACAGTCAAATTTGGTAGCGTCCTCGGAAGGTAACAGTAGCCTATTGTTGGCGAGTCGCTCAAGTGTCAGAGTTGCTAGGCGCAGAATTAGAAGCAGTGGCAAGATTTGATAGTACATTTAACCTCATTCGTTTTGCAACGAGTACTGCTATTGTGCAGCACCAAGTTTTGATGATCTTTCACGTTAATCAATTATGTTGTCCGTTAGCAAAGTGATCCATGTGGAACCTCATTATTAGTTTAGAATTTTTCAGTAGTTTTTACAAGGCAGGGACTAACCTGCGGTTACGGCTGCAAACCTATGATTGTGTGCTTATAACGTTACATATACCGTTCTGTATTCACTATCATCTTTTTAAATAGCTCAGCATGTTTTACTGTATGCTACGGCACCTCCAATAAACTGATTCAGAGCCAACGACGCTCCTAGTCAAGAGACAAAGCAACAAACGATTCTTGATTTCCTATTCAGACAAATGCCGAAGGAAGCGGTGATGTGCTAGACAATATAGAAGAGTTCATAAATTCAATTTTTACTACGGATTACAGATAACAGGAACCGCAAAGAACCTTGGTGAAGGAGCGCTCTACGGTTGTGCACAAGCAGCGCACGCGTACGCTCACCTGGAACACCATGGGCATTACAATCTATTATGCTTATACAAGTAACATTCTTTTCTATGAATCTATTGAGCTAAACCGAGCATCCATTATTCTCTTTTTAGAAAACCTACAGGCGAAGAGCAGTGCTGATGACGTGCACAGCATCGACAGCATCACACCAGGATCATTTAATAAAGCATACATAGCATCTTGTGTTGACCATAAAAACAGGTTTTAATATCTGCAACAAGCGCTATTGAAAAAAGATTTTGCGCTGTGTATGGCTACGCTATTGTTTCTCACTTGATGTCTCCAAACGGCTCGAGGATTGTCACTACTTGAGAACCTATTCTATCAGGATGGAGCTTCACCCTGATTACGTTTCCATCAAGTGGACACCGCGCACAACAACTCGATTACCAGCCTGTGGAACTGCTCTACTTTCTGATTCTGCATTTATTGTGTTACTGGCCCACATATCATTCAAATCGCAAATCTCTATTGCAGGCCTAATACGACAATTGTCGCAAGGGCCATAACCACACAAGGAAAAAACTTTTTCCACGTGTGTTTAGTTCTTGTTGAAATGAGCGCTTAGTCCTTATTACATTACTTTGCTTGTCACTCTTGCCTGTGTTTCCTCTTTTGATTATTTAGGTTTTCTTTCAGCCACGTGGCATGACCCCGCACAATCTCATTACTAGCTGTTTGTCCATTTTTGTGCCATGAATGACCTTTTTGTGCCAAAAATGACTAACTGACCGGCCACACTTCTTTTACTGCTTAGCAGCCGTTGAACAATAAGGTC
This sequence comes from Heligmosomoides polygyrus bakeri, assembly GCA_947359475.1. Classification (NCBI taxonomy): domain Eukaryota; kingdom Metazoa; phylum Nematoda; class Chromadorea; order Rhabditida; family Heligmosomidae; genus Heligmosomoides; species Heligmosomoides polygyrus. The sequence goes on from OX375867.1 coordinate 19,439,013, forward strand.
ATTTAAAGGCGGATGTTGAGGGGTGATGCTGACGTCGTACTAAAAAGACACACAAGCGAACATTAACTACAGTTACTGCAGTTTTATTAGGAGATGACCTGGATGCTTGCCAGCAAAGCGTTTCGACCTCTCATGGAACTTTGATAGGAGACCTAGGTATCTATATGATGCAAGGGATCCATATTACAACCACTTTGGCAGAAAATGGAAAATGCACCTTATGGACGCGTTCTCACCATTCGCCGTGTCCACTGTTCGCTGACTACTTGAGTGCTTTTTGAGGTTTATATCAGCGCAGTCCATCATCACAGTCCGGAAACCCCGTTGGTGGGTGCGGCCTAGTGGCAGGGATCTCAATTTACGACAAATAGGTCGTCTGTTCTTTTCCCGCTTTTTTGGACCCTGTGGCTTATCTTCGATATGGCCTTTTTCCAACGCGCAAAGTGCAGTATCGGACATGCCGCTGCGTTCAACAAGCACAAGCGGCTGCATATTCGCACCATTGTAACGTTGCTCGTTCTTAGCCTACATCGTTGCGCTTTAGCTTACTATTAGAACTTCTTACTGTCTACAAAATCCACAAGCAACAGCCGGAATGGTTCGCAATTAACAGAGTTATCGCGCTTAAACACGCCCGCGCGTGCAATTTGGCACATCAACGATCGATGGTCTCCGCGCCCTTACTGTTCATCACAGTTCCCGCTACTCTAAGTAACACCGTTCCACTCACCATTAAAAGCACTATCGAATGGTACCCAACTTGGCCAAAGTCGAAAATATTGATTTTCTGTGACGTCACCTGCCCTTCGTTGCGACCACGTCCCTGATGCGAAATTCTCAAAAATCGACAATTTCAAAATTGGTCGAGATTGACACCGTTCGATAGAGCTCATCGAGCTGAACAGAACGGTGTCATTGGGAGTGCCGATAACGCAAGGGCGGAAGGAGTAAGGGCGGAAGAAGCTTCACTACTTTTCACGGCGCACTTCACATGCAAGCTGGACAGCCCTAGAGCAATGCCTGAGTAGGGCGGCTGGGAATTTTCGATAAAACCCCCAAGCGCTCACTCTACAAGCTTTCGCGCCCATTCGATTGATAGGTTCGATTCTATATACGTTGTGCACAGCGCACTCCAAAGTCTCGCCGGGACAGAGTTCAGCAGTTCCTGAGTACGGCGGCCGAGAATTTCTTCAAAACTACCCAAACGCTCACTCTACAAGCTGTCGCGCGCCCTACAGGTTGTCGCACCCACTCGATTGAATCTACCGGGACTAGCGCGCGCTATGCCGGCAGTTAGTACGAAACAGTAGGCATGCTCGTACGAACACATGGATAAGCTCCTTCCATCAGCCTAACGTCCAAAAGTTGAGGACGTCGCACTTTAAAGCGATTTGCATCTGGTGCGACGCGTGGCGAGCGGAAAACGGCGCTCTCCGGCGCCTTTTTGCGCCGCTTCTCATCTTTGGCGCAGGTTGTGTATTCATTAGCCTCTGTGTCAGAATAAAGAGGCATTCGGATGTCCTTAGAAAAGGTAATGTCCGCAAGCGCATTGGACCGCAGCTATGAGCCCTCAGCCCGACTGGAACGAGTTCCTGGCGGTAACACAAGAGCTTGCAGCTTATGCACAACACTGGTAGTTTCGATCTTCATGATCTCATCCACAGAGTGATTAAATCGGGTGGTGTCGGGACTGAAGCTCATTCACGTGCGTCTACGTCCACCTGTGATTGTATGGTGGCCCGCCTCGGCATCCACTTCAATGTCGTGATCGTTCATATAAAAACTGTGCTAGTCTCCAATTAAAAACTGTGCTATTGGGTCTTGTCTCCATTTTTGTTGAGAATAGTGCCCTATAATTTGAATCAGGTTTGGGCTGGCAGTATTGTAGATGTTCCCGACTGTTCCAGGCTCTGAAGAAGGCTTATCCCGCCGAAACATACAAGCCGAATAAAAGCTGGACAACAATCTTGGTGAACGGCTCTAATAGGAGCAATAACAGTTAAACTACTCTATGCCAACTTTCTTTCTTCCTTTCTTCTTTCTTTCTTCAGAACTTGTTGTAAGTTGGCCTCGCAACTGCTTCTAGTTGCTGGCTCGACGGTTTGCAATACTCTCGCGAAAGTTGCTCCAAACATTCGAAGTGATGGCGTAAACGGTCAAAAAACTCAATTCTTACAAATGTGAGAAAAATTTTCAACATCTGAGTGCTGTGCAAGTTTTCCAAACATTTCATGAGGAAAACATTGCAAGTGCACTAGCCTCACCTTGATCCCTTTGGAATCTAAATATTTTTTGAAGTGGCTTGAAACCCAGCCATTAGAACTGCACGATGTGGTTTCCGTAAACTATCTGCTGCAACGACTTAGCGCTTACTAGTAGCTAGCAGAAGTATAGCATGGCTTCGCTCGTAAAATCCATGGAAACCGACAGATGTGCGTTATTTGTTGCGTGGCCTGTTCACTGATCATTTTTATAAATGTTCTCTTAAATGTGGGTGTGCTAGCTCTAAGAGCGAAAATCGACAAGATCGAACGATATTAACCACCTCATCGATTTTGTTTTCTTACGCTAAATTCTGCCATCGGTCACCATATTTGTCTCTTGTTTCAACCTCTCAACGCTTAAGAAAGTCGATAATATCGGTCGCTGTGAAGACTTCAATCGGCCATCACCTTGGTATGATCTCGCCTCGAACCATCTGCTTTGATCGATCAATTCGATTGATAGTGGCTAGCTGATCGTTGTTTCTTACGTGTTTTTGATGCTTGTCAATCGGAAATCGTATTCGCCAGAACGGTCAACTCCGAGCATGGAAACGGGATGATGACCGAGCGTTAATAATTGTGCTCGTACGTACGCACGGGAAGGTAATGGGACGAACTGATGGACTAGCTTTTTTGGCACAGCCGAATATCGCAAAGAATATGTGGGAGGAATGTAAAATGATTTGCTTTGCTTTGAAAAAGTGAAGATCTAAGGGACACGGCTTCGTGACGGTGAGGATCCACCAAAAAATCTTGATCTCGCTGCGGTTATAAAATATTGGCCATTAATTGGTGCACTGCTGCTATGTAGGCTAGTTTCGTTCTTCTTCTTTTCGGCGTTTGTCCCACTTCGGGAAATCATCCCCATCCCCCACCGCTTTGCATGGTCAAAAAAACCGCTACGATGAATCAATCCGTGGGTTTTTCGCATGCTCATGGCTCCTCGATTTTTAGGTTCTTGTTTTTTTAGAAACGTTGGCACCGTTCGATTCGCCTCCTAGACATCTTCACAAGCATATATGAGCTTGAGATCTACACATGTATATAGGCAGCTTTACCAGATCACCGCATTTTCGTCGTGGGTGGGTAAAAAAGGCTGCAACAGGCTTTTTTGATTGGCGCAGCTAATTTCGCAGAGCGCGCATGTTTTTGGAGTACCTAAAGCATGGCTTGCGGTGCCAATGCTCTGTCATGTCAGCAATGCTCCGTAAGTGCGCCGCGCACAATGCTTATTGGACCGCACTGTCAATCGAGTAAGCGAACGCATGTTCACTGATTCTATATTCTTTCTTACTGGCTAAACTGAAGTACAATAGCGGACACGACACTCCGACGAGCGCCACAAGCAACGGAAAATCGTCACGACCGCGGTTTCGGCGCCTGCTTGACCAGGGTTTTTCTGGGTTCTCCCTTTAGCGTCTAATCCTTCTTCGTGAATAACTATGACCGTTCCAACCTTGAACAGGGTCAATGATATATACTGTGCTCCTATTCTGCGGCTGCCCTTCTCCTTCTGTAGGGGGGCCGCAGTGCGTGCGTGAAGGTGATGGGAGCCACCTTTTGTACTGTAGGCAGTTTCTTGCGCGTATTCGTAACGACCAATCCAAGTGATCTGGGTTTCGGCGGATTCTCACTCCCCCTGCCTCAGGATTTCGTCAAGGGCTATAAGTAAATGCTGCTTTAAGAATTGTATTGTATATCTCTAAAGCTTTTGCTACTAACTATGTTTTCAGTTTAGCATTTCTGCCATGTATCTTGCTCATGTCATGATTGTCATTCTTATTTACGTATTGACCTTTTGTCTTAACCGGTACACATTTCGTGATATTCTGTTTGTATTCTAGGCTATTGTGTTGGCGGTATGCTATTTAATATATGATAATGTTCAACTACCCACGTTTGAGTTTTTTTAAAGTGATCCATCCACCCAAATTATCTATTCAGCGTGGCGCACCGTTTGATATTGGTAAGCAGTTTGCGCGTGATGAACACTTCATTTTGTATTCCATATTTTAAAATAAGGGGCATATATTTGTGTTCATCAGCTCACAATCTATCTTTTGAAATACAAATCTCAGTAGAGTTGAGCAATGGACGTAGGCCCGAAAGAATCAATCGGGGGGACTTTTAAAGTAAGCTCAGCTTCTCGAAAACAACTTATCTAAGTGCGCGAAGCTATAGAAAATCAATTAGCTTCTGTATGCCTAGCACACAATGAGTTCTTGCAATTCCACTGACTATGGCCCATTCTTCCACGAGTGCTGCCAAATTGGACGCGCGGAGGTGTTTGGAGAGCGATGACTCGGTAAAGTTTGAATCCCTCCGGTTTTCGCGAAATCATTTTAAAAATTTAGGACCAGAAATGCGCAGAAATTTTTCGGAAAGACCGGAAGATAAAATGAGGAACTGAATGGCTTAAAATGCCGATGACTACAAAACGAGGTACGAAAACGGAAATATTACATAGGCACTATTTATTTAAAAGTACATCTAAAACGACCCAAAAAATACGTTTGTTGCATGTTTACTTGATGGCTTTCAGAGGATCAAGATATTCCATATCGTGATTGTTATACTCACAAGAACACGATAAAATGGGGTGTTCATTTGCACCATTAATATGTTGCTCTTACGATATGGCCAACACACTAGAGTAAAGCACATGAAAGGGCTTCCATGTACCCTATAACAACGTGCAATCTCTTCATTTTTCCTCAAGCAATTCCGAGTGCAGTTCTCCTTTGACGTTTTTTGTTGTAGCAGTTTGGAACAGTAAAGTAAAGTACCTGAGATTGGTTATATGGCATTTAGCGGAAGCTGATTAAAGTGAAGCTAAAACTGGAATAGGCGCTTAACTCGTTTTCCCTAGTTTGAATGGTTCCGAAATTTTTACGCACCTGTGGATTACGCAACAGATCTGCATGCTCAACGTTAGCTGCGTCTCCCTGGAAGGAGAAAGGTGAGGATTGAGAGTCGACTAGCCAATTTTATGCTGCATGCAAACTGCTATAAATCTTGTTTGCGAGTGGTCCGAATATTGGGAACTAATCCTTGCTGTGGAAAAAATGCAGGTTTTCGTCATTGGGAATAAAACCGCCACTACAACCTATTCTATCGGATCCACTCCTCTAAGAAGGGTAAGCGAAGTTAGAGATTTTTGTTGTCTCATAAACAGCAATCTGGACTTCGGGCCACACTACAGTATGTTCATAAAGAAAGGTATGGCTCGTATCTACAACCTTTTTCGGTTGTTTAGAACCAAAAATTCCAAGTTTCTATTAAGGGCTTATAAAATGTACATCATGCCAATCGTTGAGAGTGGGATTACCGTCTCCAACCCTTACAAACGCAAGGATATACGTCCGTTGAAGAGGGTGCAGAATAACTTCACTCGCAAACTGATGCTGAGTTGCTTTGCGATGGACTACTCCTCCATCCCCGATAGTGAAACCAGAGCTATTCAATTGGGTTTGTCGTCGCTAAGGAGTAGGAGACGAAATTCGATGTAGTGGTGATGTTCAAAATACTGACAGGCAGAGTACAAATAGAAGCATCAGACTTATTTTCGGTGTTACCTGAGGCCAGAACAAGGTATAGTTACCCAAGAGCCACCGATACACATGTGATGTGACATGGGTCTTCGTAGGCCGGCCTGTCACAAGGGCCTGTCGCCTGCAATCGAATGTCCGTGATCCGCTTAGCTCGCCAAGCGAACAGTTTCCAGTGGCACCACGTGGAGGAGCGGACATCGCCACCACGGCGTCCGTGGGAGCCGACGCGCACTCGCAAAGCCCGGCGAGTGTGAAAGGTATGCGAGGGTCCCTGATGCGAGGACGGCATCGTGAGGCAACTGAGTTAGTCCGAAAGTCCCGTAACGTAAGCAGGACCCGCGTGGCAACGCTGAATGTGGGTACGTTGACGGGCCGCTCGTGCGAGTTGGTTGAAGCACTGGAGCGTAGAAGAGTTGATTTCTGTGCGGTGCAGGAGACGAGGTGGTCCTGCCGCAAGTCAAGGGACATAGGACGAGGCTTCAAGGCCGTTCTATGTGGAAGTCCCAGGACCACCAGTGGTGTCGGAATAATCGACTCCGAACGATTTCGTGACTCGATTGTAAGCGTCGAGCGCTTTGACGATCGATTGATGAAGATCGTTGTCGCCGCGAAGGAGCGACTCTATCACTTCTTCTCTGCGTATGCTCCGTGCGTGAAGGTCGTGCCGTATGAGACGGTCGCCCCACAGCATCGACCGCTGATCCGTACCTTAAAGATCGCCCCTCCGAGGCTGAAGCAGGTCGAGCGATGCGGTGCACCAAGAATCAAGTGGTGGCGAATGAAAGAGAAGGAAGCAGCTGTGATTTCTCGCGTGCGGTTACCGACAGTGACAACTGTCGACGAAACTTGGGAGAAGGCCACCGACGCGATTCGTCACGCTGCGCGGTCGGAGCTCGGCATCATGAAGCCTGGACGACGGAAGGTCGACAAGCAGGCATGGCTGTGGATAGATGACGTGAAAGCCAAAGTTCGAGAGAAGAAGACGCTATATCACGTGTTTCTCGGCGAAAAGACAGCCGATAACTGGCGGACGTACCAAGAAGCGAAGAAAGCTGCAAAGAAGGCCGTGGCTGTTGCAAAAGCCACTCATTATGGAGATGTCAACGAGAAGCTCGAGTCGCGCGATGGTGAGCGGTATCTGTACCGACTTGCAAAGTTTCGCCAACGGCAGACCGAGGATATTGAGAGGTTCTTTGGCATCAATGATGAGAACGGCCATCTTCTTACAGACCGCAAGAAGGCATTGAAGCGATGGCGCGACTACTTTGAGGAAATCTCTACGGTGGAATTTCCTCATCCAGCCATCCCTTCAACGGCTCCAACCCACGGCCCCGTCCAGATCACCGTGGAGGAGATTGAAGCGGCTCTGAAGAAGATGAGGCCAGGCAAGGCAAGGCAGCAGAACTGTGGAAGTCGAAGTTTTGGTACCCTGCTGAGTGGTTGGCAAAGTTCTTTAATCAGGTTGTGGCGGAGAAAAAAGTGCCTGAGTGTTGGCGCCAAAGTACGACGATTCCGATTTGGAAGAAGAAGGGCAGTCCTGCAGACTGCTCCAATTACCGTCCGATTCACTTGCTTTCGCACAGCATGAAGATCTTTGAGCGAATTGTCGACGGACGAATTCGTGACATCGTCCAGCTGTCCAACAATCAGTGCGGCTTCGTGGCTGGCTGTGGCACCGTTGATGCCATACACGCCGCCCGCTTCCTGATAGAGAGGCATCGCGAGAAACAGAAGTCGGTGCATATCGCCTTCCTCGACTTAGAGAAGGCCTTTGACCGCGTACCGCATGAAGTGATATGGTACGCCTTGCGACATCATGGAGTTCCTGAAGAGCTCATAGAGTGGGTACGAATTCTTTACTCTTGTCCAAAGAGTCGAGTTCAAGCTGCAGCTGGAACCTCGATGGAGTTTCCCATCTCTGTCGGGGTACATCAGGGTTCTGCGCTTTTCCCACTCCTCTTTGTTGTCGTCATGGATGCCATCACACGAGATCTTCAGAACCCCGTCCCTTGGACGTTGATTTGCTGATGACGTAATGCTCGCTAGCGAAAATAAAGATGAACTCGAGCGAGAGGTGCAAGCTTGGTGTGATCGCTTGGAGCGGTTTGGACTCAAATTGAACGTGAAGAAGACCGAATATCTAACGACGGACGTTACTGAGTCCAGCTCCATCAAGGTTAACGGCATCGAGCTCCCACGCACTTCGGTCTTTGAGTACCTGGGATCAGCAGTCACGTCTGACGGCAAACTGATGACTGAAGTGAATTCACGCGTGAGTGCAGCTTGGTCCAAGTGGCGCTCGTTGACTGGGGTGCTCTGCGATAGGAAGATACCGGAGCGCTTTAAGTCAAAGATCTACAGGGCAGTCATCCGGCCAGTAGCGATGTACGGCGCTGAGTGTTGGCCTGCGACCAAGGAAGTTGAAGCGCGCCTCAGCGTCATGGAGACGAAGATGCTGCGCTGGACGGCTGGAGTCACGCGCATGGACCGCATTCGAAACGATGCTATTCGGCAGAAGTTCGGTGTCGCGCCGATAGCTGACAAGATGCGCGAAGCTCGCTTACGGTGGTACGGCCACGTTCTGCGTGGAGAAGAAGACAGCGTTCGCAAGATAGGCTTAGCTTCGAGGTAATAGGAAAGCGGCCTAGAGGGCGCCCGAAGCAGCGCTGGTTAGATACGTTACATGCGGACTTGAAGATTACTGGTGTTTACCCTGATCTAGCGCTGGATCGGGAAGGGGCGTCATAACACCAGAATAGCGGACCCCGCTACGATGCGGGACAAACGCTGAAGAAGAAGAAGATGAGCACCCGATCCAGTTATGAAGAGCGGAAGCCAAATCCGGTTAAACTTTTTTCGAACAGAACCGTTCGAGTTTTTCGAACACTGCTCAAAGATAATGTACTTCAGATGTCCCTCGGCCGATTTAAGAAATTCATTGAGCATCGATTGAAATAGTTTGAATCTAGTTCTTTTATTTTATCTAATTTCTGTTTTTTGTAATCACTCTTTGGATATGTTTGTGTTGTCATCCATTTCTAATATGTATTGCAATGTGGGTGTGTTGTATGGCACTGCGCGATAGTTCGCGCCACAAAATAAATAATATACATATATATCAGCATCAGTTTGCGGGTGAAGTTATTCTGGACCCTCTTCAACAGACGTATATCCTTGCGTTTGTAAGGGTTGGAGACGGTACCCACTCTCAACAATTGGCATGATGTACATTTTATAAGCCCTTAATAGAAACTTGGAATTTTTGGTTCTAAACAACCGAAAAAGGTTGTAGATACGAGCCATACCTTTCTTTATGAGCATACTGTAGTGTGGCCCGAAGTCCAGATTGCTGTTTATGAGACAACAAAAATCTCTAACTTCGCTTACCCTTCTTAGAAAAGTGGATCCGATAGAATAGGTTGTAGTGGCGGTTTTATTCCCAATGACGAAAACCTGCGTTTTTTCCACAGCAAGGATTAGTTCCCAATATTCGGACCACTCGCAAACAAGATTTATAGCAGTTTGCATGCAGCATAAAGTTGGCTAGTCGACTCTCAATCCTCACCTTTCTCCTTCCAGGGAGACGCAGCTAACGTTGAGCATGAAGATCTGTTGCGTAATCCACAGGTGCGTAAAAATTTCGGAACCATTCAAACTAGGGAAAACGAGTTAAGCGCCTATTCCAGTTTCAGCTTCACTTTAATCAGCTTCCGCTAAAT
>OX375867.1:20148248-20504389 GCA_947359475.1 Heligmosomoides polygyrus bakeri
ATAGATAGATAGATAAAAAATGAAAAACATCATTTCTACGAAGGCCTTCAGCTTAACCGGTTCCATGCTGATATCAGCGGCCGGCTCATCCCGATATCACGGGTGAGTGCTGATAGGCGAGATTGCTAGGGAGATATCGTGGATGTTCTGTTCGGTCAAACAGCGCCGGTGGTGTAAGGTGAACATCGCTGCCCGGAAAGCAGAAGATGCGGGTTCGAGTCCCGCCTGGCGCAAGAGTTTTGATCGCAACTAAACATCCTCCTAACAGCTTCTATCTTCTATAACAGCCGCTCTAGGCTTAAGCAAAAATGAAAAACATCATTTCTACGAAGGCCTTCAGCTTAACCGGTTCCATGCTGATATCAGCGGCCGGCTCATCCCGATATCATGGGTGAGTGCTGATAGGCGAGATTGCTAGGGAGATATCGTGGATGTTCTGTTCGGTCAAACAGCGCCGGTGGTGTAAGGTGAACATCGCTGCCCGGAAAGCAGAAGATGCGGGTTCGAGTCCCGCCTGGCGCAAGAGTTTTGATCGCAACTAAACATCCTCCTAACAGCTTCTATCTTCTATAACAGCCGCTCTAGGCTTAAGCAAAAATGAAAAACATTATTTAAAAGCGTTTGATTTTTCATAAATTTGTGCAGCCTCTTCTTCATGTAAAAAGTGAATTTCTGATGTTTTCCTTCATGGGACGAAATGGGCGGTCATCTACGGGGACAAAGGACCTAGACAACTCGGTTGGCCCTATTTGCTTCTATACGGTTTGGGTTTTCTAATGCGTTAGGAAGCATTGCAAGGAATAGCTGTATCTACAGTCGTTATATTTTATTTATTTATTTATTTATTATCAGACATGAGGATAGTCACGCGATAGATAAGTAATTTCACATAAATTCTAGTTCAATTCATTTTCTTTAAAGCTCAAGCAGCTGGTATTGAGCTTGTACATAGCCTCTTATAACGAATTGCTGTGGCGATAAAAACTAGCGCCAGGCCGGCATTTTTTTGCTTGTAGCGTTTTACTTCTGTGGGCTATATCAAGCCAATTTCGGCTATAACTTCGGTTCATTTAATCAACCCTGTTCACGTAGCTCTGTCATAGGGTATAAAGGTGAAAAGACGGCGTTTTCAATATCGTTTCAGAAGCGCCAGGCGCTCTATTTCTAAGCGATGTCGTAGAGGCGATTTTAAGGCATATTTAGAGATACAATGACTCGTGGCGGGTTGCCAATGAACAAGTCAGCGCTTTATCCTTCTCAGACAAGTCTGGCGTCAATTCCCCTACCCCGGAGGGATGAAGGGCTTGTTTGGCCTGGGCGGGAAATCCGAACCAAGAAAATGATATCGGGCACACGCGACAGCCGGCACCTCCACCGACTGCGCTCCACTCACAGAGTCGAAGGGTCCAAAATCCTCATTTATGTGCATTAAAAAATAACTACGGGCGAGTTTTCAGCCGGTACTGTGAGCATGCGCCATGCATTTGTCGGCCTTCTAAGAATTGATAGTAACCCGGGTGGACTTTCTAGTGCTAAGAAGAGTTCTCGACGTTTTATTCAATTGCCATTTTTAACCGACTGAAACTGGTGTATACCATACCTCGGTTGCTTCTAGATCCTTTGGTCACTTGATATGCGTCAGTCCACGGGGCTGGAGAGACGCGGAGTCTGCCACGTTCGCCACACTTGGCCCCGCAGCGGTCGCTCTAGCTCGTCCGAAATCTAGAGGCTACATTGAACCAATGTCTTTAGAACTATGCCACGCCGTTGTCGCGGCCGAAGTCGTGCACGGTGGTGGGGGCGTTGCTTGCCTCGCCTTACTTCGCTGCGGCGCCAGCCACAATTCATTGGACGCAGGAGTAAGGTCCTAGACCCTTCGAAAACTTTTTTCTTTGAGGCTTCAATGGTGAGTTTCAGCGTTTAATGCGTGTTCCTCGTACGAATTCAACGTGCCCCTAGGGCCACGGTACCCATATCTTGTGGAGTTTACAAACTATGTAGTATGGCGCATGTACAGGAAGGGGTTGAAACAATCATCGACTTTCTCGACTTTCTATGGACACTGGCATATTGACTTCAGATCGATGATGTCTTGTCGAGCTAGTAGCCAGGATTGCTATCAACGTTATTCAGCTCGACTTACGTTTCACCGACTTCGCATCTGCTTGGAAACAGCCAAAAAGTCATTTTGCTGGAAACTGGCACAAGTGCAAAATTCATTGCGGATTCTTTAAAGCGTTGAAATTTCTATGAATTATTTCTGCCTATTTTATGTGAAAATATTGAATAATTTCACATTTTTTTATCGCTCTCTTCTAGTTTACAAACGCGATCGAGATTTTGCTCAGGTTCGAGGACGAGGTACGGTCCGGCTAATCAGGGATGCAGTGGCGGCGGCGGCGGCGGTGGCGGAGGATGCTCCACTGGAGGCTGGCTGGACGCGAAGAAGGTCATGAAGACGTAGAATGTCGACCACTGGGTCCATGACATGGGCCGTCACCAGACCGCACTCAAGAATTGTTATAATAAGTCTTGTTGACATTGATTAATAAGTTGCTGTATAAACATGTTTTAGCTCATGAAGGTTCTAAAAGGGATTTTTTTTCTACAGGTATGCTCATCGCCAGACACACGTTATAGGTCGCTCAGAATTGTTCTCGGATTCTTCATTAAAACTGCTTAAGAAGGGCGTGCGTTTCAATTTCAGAAGAGCCAAGCAGGTGAGTAGTATGAACTTTGGGGCACCTTTAAAAAAATGTAAGCCTCTATCAGCTGCATCACCTGTTGTCCCGTTGATGCTCGAGTTGCTCGAGCCGGCGCCAGCGGCGCCTCCATTCGTCCATGTCGCGTGCCAAAGTACTCCAATGGATCCTTCTCTTTCGAAAGGCACGAAGAGCGTCATATCGTTCGTTTAGGGCTCTCACGAAGAAGTCCGATCACCGCGGTAGTGGGCGTCCTAGTGTGTTCTTGGCATCCAGCGGAATCCAGTCGGTGACTGCTCTCAGCAGGTGTCTGCGAAGTGCATTACGTGGTCGGCGCCCCTAATTTTCGACCACTTGGATCATGCGAAAAAATCTAAGCCAGCTTGAAATTTCGCAAGCTTTCTTTCTGACGACGGTTAAACTCTTGATGAGATCTAAGTCGCCTAGGTAAATGCATGGAAGAAGAAAATCTACGACATGTGTATGCATGGCAGGGCTTGCGCTATGCGCTTGTCCCAAGCTTCAAATTTTAGACTTGATTGATTGCGTATGATCTAAATGCTTGCTACAATTGTGGAGTAAAATGCCAATGGCGCTCCCAAAGACTAGTACGAAATTAGATCAACAAAATGTATTGCAAATTCGGGAAATGACAAAAGGATATAGGGCGGTGTTAATCAGACCATTTTAAGAGGCGCCATTCATCGTACTTTAGGGATATCGTGGAAGAAATTTGAGTGGGCACTTAGCATATTATTATTATTATTATTATTATTATTATTTATTACATTGCTAAAATCCATGTGAAGAACAATATAATTAGAACAGCATACAATGACATCCACATGACATTGGCTAACGATCCAGACCAAAGTTTAATAGAATGATTAGAAAGTATATGCGATGACAAACACCCGGAGATTGAAGAATAGAAAGGAGAATAGAATAGAATAGCATAGCATATACAATGACTTGCGGTGAACAGCCGACGAAGAAGTCAGTTTTTTATCCTTCCCAGACTATTCTGGTTCCAATTCTCGATCCCGAGCGGAGAAGTACGATTTGGGTAGCAGAGGACGGTCAGCTCCTTCTCCTGCTGCGCTAACTCGCGCGCTAAATAGTAGATTCACTTTTTTGGAAGACACCCTGTAGGAAACTTAATAATTGACACAGTTTGTACTTGCGCGACTTTAGAATTTGAAAAAAAATTGTCAAACGCTTCAATTAGGGGGTTATTTGATAATCGGAACTAGACTAGTCGAAGGGGGGCGAGAAGCTTTAACGAACGCAAACATTCTGGTTCGACTGGCCCATGTAGTTGCGACGAAGGGCCTGTGGTAGACTTGTTTAGCAAAGCTGTTCGCTTCCAAAGTCACCCCCATTGTAAAACATATAGAGTGAAGCTGCCCCCCCCCCCTCCCCGCACTAGGATAGATGCTGATATTCTGATCACGAATATGATCCGTTTTTTAAAAGAGCTTTGCCGCTTATACTAGGCTACAGTAGGCACAACTATTTCAAGGTAGTCGAGTCTGAATCAACGATTTCGCCTTGACGTTGTTTAGGAGTTACTTGGGGTATAGACAACGAATCTGAAACTCTTTCCCAAGTTTTGAATTGCTGTTCACCAATTCCCACACCAAATTGAGGCATTGAAAAAGGACTAGGCGGACAAATCAGACGGTTTTCTTGCCCTTCGTCACAGTTACCCTTGTCCCTCGCTATATGTATAATACGGAAACTCAAACCATTGATCAGCACCCCAAGTAACCGCGTAGACGAAGCTTGGGCGGCCCTCGTGGTTCAAACCTAATCCACGGCCCTGAGGCAGACCTACAAAAGCTTATAGCAATCGCTACAAATTTCAATGGCGGACATTATAAGTTTTCATCGCCTAAGCAGCCACATAAATCGATCCATACTACCTTAACTTACCCATACCTACCGTAACTTACCGTAGTCTGCCGAAATCTGAAAATTCGGTAACAATTTGTGGCTAGCACACCCAATAACCTTGCATACAAGGTTTGAGTGAATTTTTTCAAGATCGGGAGTCACGGAAGTACAACAGTACCGAAAAATTTTAGAGATCGGAGTATTCTCGAAAAAATTTGTTATGACTGTCTTTAAACGTGTCAAATCCAGTTTGGAGGCTATTTTTGCTTCAAAGGTGATCAATATTAATTGAAAACTGTTCTGTTTGATGAGAAACTGGTGCAGTGCCGGGCAAAGACGAAGCAATTTTCATACAGAGACCACAAAATTAGCGATCCTTCATGAAGTTTCATTGAATTTTATCCATTGTTGATTTTCGGCAGCCCTTTCTTACTATAGATAAGCGCAGTTGGAGGAGGCGCCGTTTGTTGCGTGTACTCGATTCCAGGTTCCTCGTTCGAATTTTTTCCGCTCAGATCAACCAAGCCTTCTATCCCTCCGGGGTCAGCGAGCTTGAATCAAGCCATCAGAGATTTATAAAACACTGATTGATTTGTCAATTGGCTGGCCACCGAAAGCCATTATATAGGCCAAATACGCACTCAACTTGCCTCCACGACATTCCGTAGACGTAAGTGGCGCATCCCAAAAGGGATTGATAACCGCCGTCCTTCATTCTTTATTCTCTAATCCATAAACATCAGACAGCTGTGCAATGCTTGCAGCAGGAAACCAAACAAACGACTGTACAATAAGCAACACTATAGCAGTTCGGCTTTGGTGGGCGTCCTGGTGTTCTCTTGACATGTCGCGGAATCCAGTCGGAGACGTCCAGCAGGTGTCTGCGAAGGGCATTACGTGGCCGGACCACCTAATTTTCGACGACTTGGCCCACGTGACAGCATCTCTGATCTTTGAACGTCAAAGCCCTTATCTTATCGACCTAATATTAAACCCTTTCCCTTGCAAAGTTTTCTGCAGCCCATTTCGTCGCAGAATAATAATGCTCTCCAGTAAGAGAGAAAATAATATACTTACAATAATACTGTTAGAAAATAACAATAGAAATGTGCTCTGGGCACGTGTAGTGCAGTCAGAAGAGGTGCCGGCTGTCGCGTGCACATGATACCAGAGTTCCTGGTTCGGATTTCCCGCTCATGCCAACTAAGCCTTCCATCCCTCCGGAGTCTGTGAATTGGCAGCAGGCCGTCTGGGAAGGATAACGCGCTGACTTATTCATCGACTGGCCACTCTAAGTCATTGCTTGGCCAAATACGCATTCAAATCACCTCCACGAAGTGGGAGTCGCGTAGAAGTATTAGGTTGGTGAAAAAGTGTTGCACCACAGCATAATTTTTTTCAAAATTTTATTGCTTCTTTGCGAGCGACTTCAATTAACGAAATAACCACCATTTACATCTGCAACCTTCTACCATCTGATGGGGAGATCACGAAATCTTTTCTCCTAGAATGAAGTTGGCTGTGACTCGAAGAAGTGCGCCACCTTGGATTCCAGTTCAGTTCGGTTGTTGAAGCACCAATCTTTTAGGTGCTCGTACCAATCCTAGCACAAATACGTTTATACTTCATCGCGGCGCGACGCGATGGCCATGCAATGAGACCAGATTGATCGATCGCGTCGCACAATCAATATAGGCCCATGCACACTTCTGCGACAGCGCGGCGCGGCCATGGTAAAGCATAGGGCCGCGACGGCAGCGAGGCGACACTGCGACACGTGCCGCAGGGAGGGGTATAGGCCCATGCACACTTCTGCGACACCGCGACGCGACAAGTGGGGTGACAGCTACCTCCGCGAAATCCGGCGGTCGCGGGGCGGGCGCGTTAGAGCACTGTTTTAGGCAACGTCACCGTGGATGCTGCGCCGCCAGGAATGGTTTGAACCATTTCAGCCTGCGGCACTCGGCGCGGCTATCGCAGGTGACGCCGCGCTGAGTGCCGCAGGCTGGAATGGTTCAAATCATTCCAAGCGGCGCGACATGCACTGGGACGTCGGTCCCGTTGCCTAAAACGGTGCTCTAACGTGCCCGCGCCGCGACCGCCGGATTTCGCGGAGGTAGACGTCGCCCCACTTGCCGCGCCGCGGTGTCGAAGAAGTGTGCATGGGCCTTATGGCCACTATACGTGGCGTCGCATCGCGCCGCGACGAAGTATAAATGGGGCCTAAGAATTAAGAAGGATTAAGAAATAAAATTTCTTTTGAAGAAAGAAAAGCTCAAAATGTATGCAAATTCGAGGCAGATGTGATCACTTAGCCTTTCTGTGGGCAGACTGGTTACCAAATGATGACATTGAAAACCCGCTGTTAAAAATGCGCTTCGATGCTCTCCTGTCAACGTCGTCCCCGACGCCGTCACAGAATTTGTTGACGATGTCGCCGACGTCTACCACGCGTCACGTCGGCGACGTCGGTGGTGACGTCAGCGTCGGCGACGTCGGTGACGGGCTGTCGGTGACGGGTCGCAGCGTCGGCGACGCGTCGCCGAAGTATAACATAGGCCTAAGGTTTTGCTTGAGAGCTCGAAAGAGGTGGTAGTCCGGTGGCACAACATCTGGCGAATACGGTGGGTAGGGCAGTACTTCCCACCTAAGCTCCTGTAACTTCTGGCGAGATGATCTTGCAATGTAGGGACGAGCATTGTCGTGAAGAAGGTAAACATTCCTCCGCCCTCGCCGTTTCAGCTTCTGCAGCTGTGTAGCGTAGATATTCGCTGTTACTACGTTGCCGCCGTCAAGAAGCTCATTATAGAGCATTCCTCGAGAATCTCATCAACAACATAATATTACCTTCCTCTGGTGGATATCCGCCTAGAAGTTGTGGTTCTCCTAGAAGTTGAGGTAGCCACTGGGCCTTCCGAGTAAGGTTCACGAAGAAGACCCAGGATTTATCTGCCGTGACGACATTCTCGAAAAAGTCCTTATTTCGAAAACGAACAAGGAAAGACTAAGAGATAGTGAGTCGCGAAGCATGTCCGAGTCACGGAGTCAGTCAGTCTTCACTGCAATCGTAGAATTTATATGCCCTCAGAAGCAAATTGTCACGTATTCCAGAATGTTTGTGCCACAACTACATGGCACCAAACAGTCCCTGGAAGATCCTGATAAATCTTGAAAAATTTTCAAAATTTTTGGTGCAAAACTTATTCACCACCTAATAGAACGCGTTGCGCATCCCTAAAGGGATTTTAGGCCTATGTTATACTTCCACGACGCTTTTGTCGGCGACAGTGTTGAGCGGGCTGTTACGCACTGCGTGGCACCCGCTCTTACGGAATTTTAGAGACACAAAACAAGTATTCCCGGCTCCCCGATGCGTTAGGATAGAAAAGCTACTCCGCCCCTCGCCAACTCGGCCGTACATCCCCCCGCCACCCCTGTCCAGAACTGCTGAGGATATGGGAACTCTCCTGTCCCAGCCGTTCCGGCTAGACCATCTTCTTCGTCGAGAAAAGTGCTCTGAGATTGTTCAGGCCAAGTATAGGTACAGCCTTCGCAGTTCGCGTCCGTGTCCCACCAGGCCAAAAGGGAGTTCTTTCTCCCGCCACTAAATTTGTCAGTGCGACACCGCGGCCCGTTTTCCCGCGCAGTGCACAGAGTGGTGAAGATTGGGTTCCGCAGCGATGCTTCCGAATATCATCATTGAGGGGGCGGTTTCCTAGACGCGCATTAACCCGCCAAAAGCCTCTCGATGTCTTGCTTGTCGCGTCAGTTTTTCCGTATGTTGCCCACCATACTCTTTATATTTTTCACGTCACGCATTGTGGCTCTTCCTCAGGACCCGGAATACTCTGTTTTTCCGCCAAAAGGAAGTGTGTTCTGTGAAGCCTGTACATATCACCTGCTTAGAAGCTGGCTTATTTTTGTCGGGTAGGATAATCTTCTAGGTTTCTTGGCACATACTTCTTCCTCGTTCTTCTCACTGGAACTCGTGACTAAACTCCGAAGCATCAACGAATTCTCGACGAAAGCACGCACTCTTCGTGCAGATCCAGCCTGTCGTTGCAGGACCGCTCGACAGCCTGGATCTGGATCCGTTTCCCATAAACCCCAGTTTATGGGGAAGGGAAACCTCGAGTAAGTGGAGTGCTTCGCGGTACATACAGCAACCTATTTCTTTGAGGTGGCAGAATACCTATGTAGGACTGCAGTTGTCGAACAGAAATAACTTCGCCTAGAAGGCGCTGGTCGAAAAATCAAGATATCGGGAATACAATTTGTTCGAACTTGTAAAAGTGAAGGATCCACTTGTATTTTTATGAGTCATAGAAGTAGTTCACCTAGTCGAACATTTATACTTTAGTTACTGGGCTGCGCAGCACTATGAAGCTGTCAATGTCGATCATCTCCGCCTAGTAATCGATAAAGGTATCGTTCACGACGCTGCGCTGCCCAACAACTAAAATATAAATCCTGTCATACGTGTGAGCTTCGGCAGCTTTATTTTTACCTCTTTTTTCAATTACCGTAGGAAAATCGTAGACCACGTAGAACAGCCCCTCCCGCGTTCAATGCCTGACACGCCTGCCCGGAAAGAATCGAATTGGCCAATTTGCTTCACAACGAAAACTAGCACGGATACGTTCACGTTAAAAGTCTGTTAAGACCGCAACTTGTTGCGGCTAGACTATGCGGGTAATGTTGTGATAATAAGAAGGCGGATTAGGTACCTTCGAGCGCGAAATTAGAGTTGCAGCACACTTTCCTACGGTCGATCCGTTAACCTTCACATTATCGATAAAGACACTACAATAGCAACGAAGAGACCCAATTGCTACGTAGTAAAGCGAGCGAATGGAGATGGCCTCAGGTGCTCGCTTCGGCAGGTACTGGTCCAAATTGATTGATTATACTGTACAGAGAATTTTTGGCACGGGTAGCTTAGATGAACTATATCCCGGAGTTCCTTCCCTTGCACAGTTCCTAAAAGAGAGTGCGGAACCCATCTGTGAACAAAGAACCAAACTATAAAATAAAGGATAAAGGGAGGCCTTACACAACCTCTTTTGGGATGCGCCACGTATTCCACTTCAACGGGATGTCGTGGAGGTGATTTAAGGGCATATTTGGGCATACAGTGACTTGTGGAGGTCAGGCGATGGACAAGTCAGCACTCGACCTTTCCAGTCAAGCCTGGTACCAATTCGCCGACCAGATGGATGGCTTAGGTGACCTGTGCGGGAAATCCGAACCAAGGCCCTAGTATCAATTGGACGCAACAGCCGGCACCTCCTCCGACTCCGCTTCACTCCCCAGAGCATTTTTCTCTTATTTGTTATTTTCTATGTATTATTATATGTTATTTCTCTCCTATTGAAGAGCACTATTATACTGCGACAAAATGGCCTGCTGAAGCACTTGGTAAGTAAAAGGGCTTAATAGTAGGGCAATAAGATCACAAACTATTGTGAGAAATATACGAAAGTTATCAACTGGCAAGAGTGATAGGGCTTCCCAGTCGGTATTGCCCACGGAACCAGTGAGTGAAGGTCTGGATAGGCTCGGTGGCTACTCGCTGTCATTACACTGAACGCTCGCCCAAATGAAACCGTGCTCAAATCGCAGTTTCGCGTTCAAAAAGCCTAATCCGTCTTCCGTTTAGCTTTTATAATGAGAGTTCCAAGTGGCTGCCTGATGTTGTGAGGGGCACAGGCAATTTCAAGGTCTGGAGTGGTGCGACCTAACAAAGTGAAACAATGACCCAAGTATGGTCCGTTTTTAACACGAGTGTAGTGCAGTCGGAGAAAATGCCGGATGTCGTCTGCACCCGAAATCAGGATCTTGGTTCGCCTTTGCCGCCCAGACCAACCAAGCCTTTCATCCCTCCGGGATCGATAAGCTAGTGCCAAACTTGTCTGGAAAGAATAAAGGCCTTGTCTATCAGCTGGCCACCGCAAGTCATTGGATGGGCCAAATGCGCATTCATATCGCCTTCACGACATTCCGTGGAAGTAGAATACGTGGCGCATCCCAAAGGCGATTGAGTAACGCTGGTCCTTTACCCTTTATCATTATTCTTTACCAGACGTTCAGTGGCCTTCCGGCCGCCAAACGGCTTCTTGCGGCTTCCAGAAAAATCGATAAATCGATATTGTTCGGTCGGTCGATTCGGTTAAGTTGCATCAGTTTCTCTCTGAGCGCCATCATATTCAAGTAATTCCTACGAGCAGTAGTAAGTAATTCTTTCGAAGGAACGCTCGCCTAGTCACCAAAATGGGTCCATTCTGAGCGAAAACCGGCAACTCCGGTCGAAAACTCGACACCATCAAGATCGGTTTTGGTCGCCCAATTGAATCAACCTGCAGTGAAGTCGACCCATCGGCCATTAAAACTGCGTGACTCCCACTCCAATGGAACAAATCTGAGCGAAAACCAATAACCCCGGCGGAAAATCGATAATATCGATCGGCATTAGTCGTCCGTTCAAGTCCCTCTACCTTCTTTTTTGAATCCGACAATTTTCGTCCATTTTCATCGATTGCACGTGAACCTTGACAGGTTTACATGTACGCTCGAGTTACCTTCACATGTTTGACACGTTTCACAGGCTTAAACAGGTTTGTGAGACACGTACAGATGGACCAAGGCTTTTATGTTAGTAGGACGGTTCGTTTCTGACTCCGCTCAACATGTTCCGCTTTGTCAGCACCTGCGCAAGCCTGAGAAGACCAAGATTTTCCCGTCAGACAGGTCAGATGTCGCGGCGGAACTCGCAGCGGAGCGCCTTCCCCGACCAACCACTCCGAGGAGCGGTGCGCATGGAAGAAGTGGTGAGTCGTTCTCCTTCGCAGTGTCGTTCCAAGGCACCCTCATCGCCATCTGGAATTCCTCCCCGACTGCTACCGGCGGTGCACTATGACCTGAAGTGGCATCCGTAAATCACCGGCGCTGATTCGGCGAAGAATGGAAGTCCCAGCGTCCTTCGTGACTTGTTTCGCCGGCCATCAGTCGCTTCGCGGTTGAGGTAAACAGGTGTAGGAGATGCCCAAGTGACAACGTTGTAACGTGACGAACGGTGACGTCAGTCGCTCTGCACAGGTGTTGATAGAATGCCGCAGTGTTCCGGAGCTGCTTAGGTATCTAGGGTAGTTATGTTCTCAGAAATTTTTCAAATAATCGGTTGATTTCGATTATCGGAAATTTTTGGGCATCCCAGTTTGAGTATGAACGTGGTTTTTAAACATTCGAGTCCGAATACACTGAGAAAAGCATAATTTGTTGGATATTTGAATTCATGACAGTATTGTACATTCAAGATCGGAGTCTCTCCAGAGTTTGAAGAGAGGTTGGAAGAGATTTCGCCCAAAACTAGCCAAGGGAACTTATTTGGGGTGATGATCACGAATCTGACACCTGTTTTTAAAACTCGGCCCACTTACGGTGGGTTACGGTAGACTGTGGTGACTAAGGCTCTTGAGGTCATAATCACCAATTTCGGCGCAAGTAAGCTCGGTGGGTGGATCATGTATTCAGTAAATATTCGCCTTGATAGGAAGGTCCAGCTCCATCAGGTATGGCATACTTCAGTCCACCGTAGGGGTAAAACACATCAGTGCTGCAAAAAATTCTAGTTTCGTACGACGCAATATTTTGTAGGGCTGTCCTACATGGCGACCCCTCCTCACCCTATTTGGCAACGATTTCGCTCAAACTTCGTCAAGGGGGTTCGTGGGGTGCTGAGCACGAATCTGACATCCGTTTTTCGTACTATGCTGGAATAACTTAGGTTACGATAGGTACAAGTGACTAAGGTCATGGTCATCGATTTCACCCAACAGCACCCCAGATAACCAGCTGGGCCCGCATTCATCAACGACTTACGTAACTTTAACGGAGAATTGTAAGCTTGTCAAGCGATACGGTGAGTGATAAGCCGCGTTATCGCGGTACGGTGAGCGATAACGCGGCCTATCGCTCACCGTATCGCTTGACAAGCTTACAATTCTCCGTTAAAGTTACGTAAGTCGTTGATGAATCCGGCCCCAGGGCGAAGTCGGTGATTATGAGCTCAAGAGCCTTAGTTAGCCGTACCTACCGTAGTCTACCGTACCTCCAGCGTAATACCAAAAACAGGCGTCAGATTCACGATCAGCACCCCTGATAACCCCTATTGAACCCTACCTATTGACGAAGTTTAAGCGAGACCGGTGGCCATGCCCTTCTTCACCTGTACCTACCGTAATCGGCAGAAATCTCAAAAAATGTCAGATTTGTGGTCACCAGCCTAAATAACTCTCTTGGGGAGGTTGGGACGAAAATTTGTTTCGACGTCTGGATTCGGCGAGTACAATAGTGCCTAATTCATTCGGAAAACACGGCATTTCATGAACTCTTGAATTTCAACTTTTGAGTTTTTGAGTTTGGACGAACAATGCAGTTTCTCTAGTATTCAAGTTTGAGTACTGAGATTCGAACCAAAACATTCGAATAGGTCAGTCGAGCAATGTCAAATATAAGTGTGGGTGGTGTGACTCTCGTTCTCATCAACATGAGTAATACTGTGAAACGCGTCGAACTTGTGAAGGTGACGCGCCAAAACCCGTCAAGGTAATACGAACTTGTAAGCTTCTAGTCGAAATTAGCTTCTGTTTTGGATCTAAAACTGTATTAGTCGATCAATACCAATCGATATTCATTGTTCTTGACGCTGCCTGCCGTTTGAGATGTACATTACTCGCATATCCATACCAGTAGGTGGGCTTCACAACACTTAATGGAAATCGGTCAAGCGGAAAATATTACAGTGATAGTAGTCTCCAGCTTCTCTCTTCCTCAAACCTCGGCATGCTTAGTTCTTCTTGTTACTGTCAATCATGTGCCAACGAGGTTTTAAGGTGGATCTTTATTCCGGCCCTTTCGACTAATTCGTTGTCGTCAAGAGGCCTGAATGTGGTGCAAGGTTCCTGATATGTATAGCACCAAGCGCCTTGGCCGCTCCAGCGGTTTTGACATAAATCTACGACCAAACCTAAAAAGCTTAGGAGGAGAAATAAACTCACACATAGATCCATCAATATACAGTGCCGGACGTGTTCCTCCGTTCATTTGCCGGAAATACCGGAAAGGTCAACATAGGCCGCTTTGGAACGGAGTTCTGTTACAAATTTGTAGCCGTCCAACTCAGGAATTGCTCTAGGACTGTCCAACGAGCCTTTGTAGTGCGCCGTGCACAATGCATATAGGATCGAACCTATCAATCGAGTGGGAGCGACCGCTTGCAAATTGCACGCGCGGCCGTGTTCGAAGCGCAATAACTCGGTCAAATCCGAATCGTTTCGGCTGCAGCTTGTTGGTCTTGTAGGAAGCAAAACGTTGTAATAGTACGCTAAAGTGGAACTGTGTAGCTTATGATTAGGCGAAGTTACAAGGGCGCGAATATGCAGGTTAGCCTTGTCTGACACGATTTTTTCGGATTTCAGTCGACCTCTGCAGGAAGAGGCGGAGACCTAACGGCCTACAAACGCGTTGGCGAGCAGGACAATTGATGTACTTCACGACGAAATGCTCACAGCTTCCTATCTTCCGGAAGTGCCTTTGCCCCACCTGCCAATTTAGAGTGGCGGAAGATAGCGGTTAGAGTTTCTTGAGTTCTTGCCACGCCCAGATTTGAGTTTTCGACACTCGCCATGGTACCGCCCTGTTCAGCGTGAAAAGCGTTATCGACTGGTGTCAATTTCGACCGATTTTCGAAACATCGATTTTTTTTTGACAATATCCCATCGAGGATGTGGGCGCCCTATGCCGAGCTGCGCGGATGATGACGTCATAGAAAACCGATATTTTCGAAATTGGCCAAATTTCCTCGTGCAAACTTCGTCCAAAATCATCTAGGGGTTATTTGGGGCGCTGATTACGAATCCGACGTTCGTTTTTGAAAATTCCGAAAAAAAAGCTCAAATGTATGTTTCTTTTTACAAGTACTTGATTTTTAAAAAAGTTATTCAAAAAGGCCGCTTTGGACCGTTCCAAAGCGGCCTGTGTTGACCTTTCCGGGATTTCCGGCAAATGAACGGAGGAACACGTCCGGCACTGTATATTGGTGGATCTATGTATGTG
Organism: Heligmosomoides polygyrus bakeri; assembly: GCA_947359475.1. Taxonomy (NCBI): domain Eukaryota; kingdom Metazoa; phylum Nematoda; class Chromadorea; order Rhabditida; family Heligmosomidae; genus Heligmosomoides; species Heligmosomoides polygyrus. Next base: position 20,162,960 of record OX375867.1, read on the forward strand.
TGAGTTTATTTGTTCTCCTAAGCTTTTAGGTTTGGTCGTAAATTTATGTCAAAACCGCTAGAGCGGCCAAGGCGCTTGGTGCTATACATGTCAAGAACCTTGCACCACATTCAGGCCTGCCTCTGACGACGACGAATTAGTCGAAACGTATTGCCGGAATAAAGATCCACCTTAAAATCTCGTTGGCGCATTGGTGACATTAACAAGAATTACACTGATACTTTACTACGAACAAAACATCCGTCAGTATTGTCGATTCTGCATTTTCTTCTGCCAGGCTCTCCAAGTTAGTCAGAATACCTTTTTGTTCAAGGAAAATTTGGTCTAACTTTCTTTGAATTTTTTAGTTTACCTGTCCCAATAAATTTAATAAATTTATACAATTTTCATTTTTAGAGAAAATAATAAATTAAAAATGTTTTTAAAACGCAGTAAGGAAGCAAGTATATAGCGTATTAAAAGATCAGATTGCGCCATGCTCTCTAAAAGTTCGCCGCAACTTATTTGATGGATTGTGTAGATGCCACTTATATGCACCATCAAAGTGAGGATATATATATGTTCTTTACAGTTGTTTTTGTTATATCGCGAGGAAGTGTCAAACTCCATGAAAACAGAAATTCTGCTATCCATCGATTAAAAATCGCGACGCATTTTACGAAGGCGTAGTGTAATCTCTTTTTTACCTGTATCACCTGTCGTCCCGTTGATCATCGACTTGCTCGAGCGGGCGCCAGCAGCGTCTCCATTCGTCCCTGTCGCGTGCCAGAGTGGTCCAATGGATCCTCCTCACGAAGAGCGTCATATCGGTCGTTCAGGGCTTTCACGAAGAAGTCCGACCAACGCTTTGGTGGGCGTCCTGGTGTTCTTTTGACATCCCGCGGAATCCAGTCTGTGATGGCTCTCGTCCAGCGGGTGTCTGCGAATCGCATTACGTGGCCGGCCCACCTAATTTTCGACGACTTGGCCCATGCGACAGCGTCTCTGATCTTCGAACGTCGGCGAAGCTCGGAACTCCGGAGGCTTTCTCTCACTTGCGTGAGTCGTGTCACTCCGAGCATCGTCCTCTCGATTCCACGCTGCGCGACGCTGATCGCGTGTTCATCCTGCTTTCGTATAGCCCAGGTCTCTGAGGCGTATGTTAGGGCAGGAAGAACAGTGGAGTCGAATAGGTGGGCACGGAGTCGGACGTTCTTCGTCTTCTTCGCGACTTCTTCGACGCTCTTGAAAGCTCCCCAAGCCGCTCGTTTCCTCCTGCTCAGCTCTGGTGCTAGGTCGTTGGCCATGTTGACTTCGCGACCCAGATACACATAGCTGGAGCATTCGGAGATGTTCGCTCCGCTGAGCGAGAATTGGGCATCAGCAACCCATCCGTTCTTCATGAACACGTCTTCGTAAGATTCAGCTACAGTCCAACGCTTCCACATACACGATCGAAGTCGGCCAGCATTCGCTCCGCCTGGCTGATGCTCGGTGTTATGAGCACGATGTCGTCAGCGAAGCGGAGATGGTGCAGTTGCCGGTCGTCGACCTTCACTCTCATGTCATCCCATTCTAGTTCGCGCATGACGTTTTCGAGGGTGGCGCTGAAGAGCTTCGGGGATATGGTATCCCCTTGTCGAACCCCTCTCTTCACGTCAATGACGACGTCGTTGTAGAATGGTGAGATCTTGGTCGTGAATCCACTGTACAGCTCTCGAAGGACTCTGATGTACTGAGTAGGAACGCCCTGGGTGAGCAGGGCTTCCATGACCGCTTCAGTCTCGACGGAGTCGAATGCCTTCTTCAGGTCAATGAACGTAAGGCAAAGCGGCAGCTTATACTCTCGCGACACTTCGATGAGCTTCGTAATGGTGTGTATGTGGTCGATCGTGCTGAATCCTCTCCGAAATCCTGCTTGTTCGCGTGGATGTCCTTCATCCAGCGTTCTGCTGATCCTATTCAGGATGACTCGAGTGAACAGCTTGTAGACTACGGACAGCAGGCAGATCGGGCGATAGTTGCCAATGTCGTGCACGTCTCCCTTCTTGTACAGCAAGACGGTCTTGCTGGTCTTCCACTGAGATGGAACCTTGCATTCGGACAGGTAGCGTGTGAAAAGCCGCGCCAAGGTGTTGATGAGCGCTGGCGGGAGGTTCTTCAGGTTTTCAGCTCTGATCCTGTCAGGACCGGGTGCTGTACGTTTCTTCACCGACGAGATGGCGTGTCGGATCTCGGAAGGGAGAACAGAGGGGATGACGTATCCATCCTGCGGAAGATGGCGTAGGGGCAGTGGACCTGGCTATCGAAGAGATCGGAGTAGAAGTCGTGGATGGCTTTCTCCATGGTCCTTCTGGAAGAGGTGACGGTTCCGTCAGGACGTCGGAGAGCGGTCATCTTGGTCTTGAAGTTGGCGAAGTTCCGGCGGGCATTGCGGATGCTCAGCCCTGCCTCTGCTGCTTCAGCCAACACTTCCGCCCTTCTCTCCTTCAGATCTTCCTTTATCGCCGCTCTGCATAGCTTTGCAAGCTCGGACGTCAGTTGGTAGTTGCCTGACGCTCGTGCTGCTCCACGCTGGCGTATCAGCTCGAGAGTTTCCGGAGACAGGCGTCTCTGGGTGGTCTTCAAGCTCTCGGCTCCCTTAGCACTATCGTGGAGATGGTGCACGAAACGGTCGTATTCCTCGTCGACGTTGTCCATGACGGCATCTTCCCAAAGGCCGACAAGAGAGGTGTAGAGGTCCCAGTTGATGGTCGTTCTGGGACTCCTCTTCTTGAACTTCGCGGCCTTCTCTCCTTGACGCCAAAAGCGGAACCTTGCGAGAAGGAGGCGGTGGTCCGATCCCGTGTAGAACTTGGGGACAACGGAGACGTCGGTCAGGCAATACTTGCGGTTGAAGATGATGTGGTCGATCTCGTTGTGGAACTGGCCACCGGGAGATTCCCAGGTCCATCGTAGGGAGGGAGGCTTCTGGAACTGCGAGTTTCCATGGATGGTCTTGGTCGACATGATAAACTTAGACAGCCTTTCACCTTGCTCGTTCCACTCCAAACCGTGGGTTCCGATGTGAAGTTCTTCCGGCGACCTTCGCGGTCCGATCTTGGCGTTGAAGTCGCCGACGATCACCTTGTAGAAGGTGTGATCTTCCTTATAGAACTTCTCCAGCTCCACGTAGAAGGCCTCGACGTCTTCGTCGTCGTAGTCGGATGTTGGGGCATACGCGACGAACACAGTCAAGGCTGGCACGGAACCACATCGCTTCAGTCGCAGACGTTCGATTCGGGTTGTCAGAGACTCGTACGAATCGATGTTCATGGCCAAGTGCGTGTTGACGAGGACACCAACGCCGCCTACTCCTCTGCTGTCGCATGTTCCGAGGTGCAGTTCTTCTCCGGAGTCGTAGGCGGCGTGTAGGTGGTGGTGTCTTCTCGTATCGGTCAGTCCGATGACGTCGTACTTGATCTTCCTGGCTTGCATCACCAGGTCCTCGACGGATGCTTCCGATGCAAGTGTGCGGGCGTTGTAAGTACAGATCGTCATCCTAGTCCTTCTCAGTTTGCGCAGCCTGGTTAGGCCCTGAGATTTTAGCAGCCTCTCCGTACTCGTCCTTCCCATCGCTGCAGAAATGGGGGCTCTTTCGGGGTCAGGGGAATGAGGCCCTTTAGTGCTGCTGTGTTTGACTGAAATACAACACGGGTAGCTAGTCAGGCTCTGTCGTGCGGGCGAAGAACTCCGGGCAGCCAGCCAGACTGCCCGAAGGGACGGGGCGAGACTTAAGGCGGCCTCGAATCGCCTTACGATGTACTCCCAGTCTACCGAGTGCTAGCTTTTGGCCGAGCCGACACAGTTACAATCCGCACAGTCACGGACACATCCACGCACACTGTGCACGAACATGCCGCTCCCACGCACAAGGAACGCATCGACCCGACACAGCAGGAGCAAGGAGTCCATCCCCTGCATCCCACCTGCGTCTCTGGGCAGTACACGGTCGCGTTTGGTTCGCGTTTAATTCCTGTATCCACCACCCGGGGACGCGCCACGTGGCCCTGCGACAAGCGGCCCGAGATCCCTCTTAACAAGAGAGCCCGAAGGGAGATCCGTGGAATCTCTTTTTTAGTACTAAAAATTGCGTCAAAACAAGGTTTAAATCATTATTTTTCTTCAAACATTGAAAATTATATAAAAGTTTAGACAATTTGTTCACCTACTGGACAGGGAATTACAATTCCAAAGAAAGTTATACTAAATTTTCCTTGCACAAAAAATTATTCTAACTATTTTAGAGGATCTCTAGTTTAATGTGGAAGGAGCACGTTTTGATTTGGAAGGTGTACAGTTTTGTTGCAAAATCGTTAGGCGTGTTAAGAAGAGTGGTCAATTTGACTCGAAGGTGCTATACATTCAGACACTGTGGGTGGTACTTTGTGGATCAGCAGCTATTCATCTCGACAAGATGCTTTAAGTTATACAGTTATTAGCCTCTTGAGAAGCGGTCGTGTCGCTGCAGATGAATGACCGGAATTTTCGGAACTATCATGTCGAAGCATCAGAGATCGCTAACCATACAACATTATCGTTAAAGCAATCGCGATGGAAAACTGCAGTTAGTCGAAAGCACGAGAATTATTGTTATTGTACACAACAAACGGGCCGGATTCACCAACGACTTACAGCAGTTTAACGGAGAAATTACAGCCGAAAATCTGAAAACGCGACGAAAATTTGAAAAAATCTGAAAATCTGAAAAATATTTTTTACGATGAAATCTCTGTGGAATTCCGTGTAAAAGATACGGCGTAGAAAGCTCCGGCTCTCGGTCGAATTCTAGACTCCATTATTTTCACAGCGATGTTGATGAATCAGAATTCACGGAAGTTTCTCTGTTTTGTGAATCCGCTCGCAATCTCGCCCCTGGTTTCGACGACTAATTTAGCGCACCCCGGAAATACTGAAAATAGAGTGCTCGGCGAGGGTGCCCATTGTGGAAGAACGTGGCCCTCGGGGTCCTCGCCCTTGCGCTGTTCATTATGCACTCCCTCTCCTGATGCTTGTGACGTAGGAGCCGCGAATGCAACATCCAGTCAATTGACCACGTGTGCTACCCGCCTAGGGCAGCAATCCGTGTAGTACGCTTATTGCCATACACAGCAAACGCGGATAAAGTAGGCTTTTTTCCAAAATGCGGGAAATTTAGGTTGCTATTCCAACTTTTCTTATCTAATTCAGCTTATTTTACAAAACATTCTGACGTAGTAAGACGTTCCAGATAGCTAAGGATATCAGTGCGCTGAAACGACAGCTACAAATGAGCAATCCGGAGTGTAAGGTGAGTGGTTAAGAGCGCATCATGAAAAAGCACCATATGTAGTCGCATTTAAAGTATTATAAAACAGTAGGAATATCAAGCCTCAAACTGCTTGGGGATCATCCTTCAAAGCATCAGTTACTTGGAAAACTAAGCAGCAAGGCGTTCTGTTTCCAACGGAAACAAGCAAAAAATACCTTAGTTGGGTTCCTTACTGTTCAGAACTTCACAGGGGAAGGAATTCTTTAACATTGCCCAACCACACCAAGGTTGACTCCATCCTCGATTTCCTTTCATTTTCCATCGTGGGGCTGAAAAAAGAAGAGCTGAACAGCTGTGGTGCCTGCCCCCTTACGCAAAATTCTGCATCATTGACACTTTCGGCTGGTGTCTAGTACCAACCACAGTGATTCAGTTATTCCCCCAAATGATGTCCGTCAAGTTTAGGCATCTCATGGGCAGTCGTTGGACATCAGTAAGCATGTGAAAAATCTGTCTGTGCGCTACGTGTCGACAATCATGCCCACCGCACACAATCTAGACGACTGGATAACGCTTCCGCTCTTCCAACATGGCCAGGTTCAGCATTTTTCAATGTTTTCAGTGTAAATTAGACTTTTTCTAACTTTTTCTTCAAAAACCTATTTCTAACCACGCAAACATGTTTTTTATCTTTGACTTCACTCCTCTGTTTTTTAGCGATTAAGTAACAGAGGAATATACAGGGTGCAGAAGTTTTTGGACGCAACTAGTTGGCCGCCCAAACGGCTGTTCTAGAGAAAATGGAATGAAATTCATAATATTTATTGCTGTCGACGAGGTACATGTAAAAAGCAGTTAGACTTCAAAATGGCCTTGTAGAAGATCTCGAGATAGGCACGTGAGACTTGACCGCCTTCCGCCCACACCTCAAACTTGGGTAATTAAACTTTTATTATTTTGTTAGAATAACGACAACAAAACGATGAACCTAAAATAATACAAAATTCAGGAAGGAGTAAAGACTGTGGAGTGGTGGCTCGTTCTCTTTTATACTGACCAACACTTTTATATAACGAGATAACTGAAGGAATAAACATTTGACAGCTAACTAGGGAAGGGTTTTGAATTCCCATGGAACTTCAAGTTGAGACCAGGATCGTTAGAAAGAGCTCGGAATGCTGATTACGGATATGGGTGTCAAAATTGTAAAATGAAATTCCTGAGCGCGTTATGGCCTGCTGAAATCGGGTGGTCTCATCACAGAATGACCGTGTGACACATTTTCTTCTTCCTCATCATACATTCTACTTATCTTTCTGCTTCACACATTTTTTGGTTTGTTCCACGAATGGCAATATTGTAAGAAACATCTCTAGTTGTTTAATAAATGATTTGGACTCTACCTGTGCAAAGTCACCTGTATCAGCTGTCGTCCCATTGATCATCGACTTGCTCGAGCGGGCGCCAGCAGCGTCTCCATACGTCCCTGTCGCGTGCCAGAGTGGTCCATTGGATCCTTCTCGCTCGAGGGATATCGTTCGTTTGGGGCTCTCACGAAAAAGTTCGACCAACGCGTTGGTGGGCATCCTGGTGTTCTCTTGACATCCCGCGGAATCCAGTCGGTGATGGCTCTCGTCCAGCGGGTGTCTGCCAATCGCATTACGTGGCCGGCCCACCTAATTTTTGACGACTTGGCCCATGCGACAGCGTCTCTGATCTTCGAACGTATCTGTGCAAAATAGTAAATAAAAATGTCACTATAGCAGTTTTTTGCCTACAAGCATCTCTAGAAACGTGTATGGTAGTTTTCCCGGCTATTAAATTAGATTCGTGTCATAGTTCAGAATAAAAAGTCTCATTTGGGAAATAAATTATGATTTGCAAAAAAAAAGACGACAACGGTGACCGAACCAACGACGTCGCACCTGATGAGCGGGAGCACCACCTTTGCGCCATAGCCGCAGCTGGTGGACCCTTCTTACGGAGCCCTGATGACTCACCACTCTCGCGCCAGCTGTGTCGCACGGCCAGGCTGTGGTGAGGCCACCCGACTTCGGCAGGCCATAACTTAATCAGGAGTTTCATTTTGCAATTTTGACACCCATTTTCGTAATCAGAATTCCGAGCTCTTTCTACTGATCCTAGTCTGAACTTGAAGTTCCATGGGAGGTCGAAAACCTTTGCTAGTAAGAGAAAGGAAACATTATGCTCAGGAGAAAGCTTCTAGGAAAACAGTTTTTCTCAAATACCAGGCTGTCCAATAATTCTTGTCCGAAAATTTCACCATGTTTAATTGTTTTTCAACTTTATTGAAAAACAAGTCTAGTCAACAATATAATCACCACAATTATCCACAACAGTGGCCCATCGATTGGGCAGGTCGCCGATGTCGTTCGCCCAGAACTCCGGGGGCTGCGACTCGAAGAAGTCCGCGATGTCGGATTTGAGGTTATCGTAGTTGGTGAATTTTCTTCCGCCCAAATGGTGCTTCAGCGAGCGGGACAAGTGGTAGTCGGAGGGGGCGAGGTCCGGGGAATACGGCGGATGGGCAACCGTCTCCCAGCCGAGCGTCGCCAACTTCTGCTGGGTCTCCTTCGCCACGTGGGGGCTCGCGTTGTCGTGCAGCAGGTGGACCGAGGCCCTTCGGGGACGCTTTTCTCGGATGGCGGCGGCTACTTTCTCGAGCTGATCGGTGTAGATGGAGGCGGTGACCGTCCTGCCTTGCGGGAGCTGCTCGAAGTACAGCATGCCCTTGGCGTCCCACCAGCAGCAGAGCATGATCTTCAGCGGGTGTAGGTCGGCTTTCGGCGTCGTCGGCGGCTCCTCTCCGCGCGGGATCCAGACGGCATGCGATGTTGTCGTAGAGGACCCAGCTCTCATCCCCAGTTACCAGGCCCTCGAGAAACTCCTTGTGATGCGGACACACTCGTAGTACACGAAAGTACGAATTCGACCTTGGTCCATTTTAGCTTGTATTGGTAGCTAGACGCAGAGACTGCGCCTTATATACACCTAGCGTGGAACTCTGGAGAACCTTCTAGAAGGCTTTTACACTTGCCTGATATTATAACACATCTAAGGGAAATTATAGAATTTTGAAAATTTTCGGACAGGAATTATTGGACAGCCTGGTACGAGTTAACCAGCCATGTAACAGAAAAAATGGAGTATAAGTCCCTATACTCCTTTTGCACGAGTATGTACATGCCTTTATTCTCTTGAGGAACGGGTTCATGGCGACATGCAGGGCTGTTCACTGACGAGCCTGCCTTCAATATTAACCTTTTTAATGATCAAAATTACGAAGATTTTGTCAAGCACGTAGAAGAAGCCGAGCAGAATAGAAGCACAACCATCCGGATATCCGAAGTCTTTATGGTTTTTGCAGGACTAACACCTGATGGGAAAACACCGCCGATTTTTGTGGAAAAATGAAGCAAAATCATTCTTAGACATTCTGAAAAAAAGCCCTCGTGGGCATCTTTGCACTTCAAAAATAGCGACTGGACTTATCTGTAGGATTCTATACCCGCTCACCAGGCTAAAGTGGCACAGAAGCGGTGCGCCGACAATTTTCTGGATTTAATCTCAGCCCAAGAGCGACCCCCGCACAGTTCGGACCTCAATCCGATGGACTAATCAATCTTGTCTATGTTTGAGAGAAAGGCCTGCGCAACATTCCACAAGAACAATGTTTCGCTTCAACCACCCCTGAAGAAAGGCTTGGCGCAGAGATTGGTCAAGAATCCTGCGTGCGTGGATGCGTTCCCAAGAGACTGATGGCTTGTTTATTCGCGCGAAAGGAAGTCTTTGAAGACTAACTGCTTTTTATGTGTGCCTGGTTTTCAGTAACAATTGTTTTGAATTTCATCACATTTAAACAGACGTCACTCATGTCCAGGAAAATTTGCCGCAGCCTGTAGAACGGCAAAGTGCAGGTATCTGGGAAAACGAGAATTATATTTGGGCTGATGTACGAAAAACAAACTGTTCTGGTACATTGTGTTGATAATTCTGTGCATTGCCGTCTTTGTTTTGATATCCTACTATATGTAATCGGCTAATGTCACGCGTCCGTCACCGAGAGGTGGAACTGAAGCCAAAAGATGCCTACGTCAGTGCGACGTATGCCAGCCGGGCTTTCTTTGAGCTTAACCATGGGCGAGTGCTGGCGAACATATAACTTGGCGGCTGATCGTCCAAGTTTGCGTGATATTCAAGGGGCAACGTGTCAGGGTATGAATGGGGATCGAGTGCAGAGCGTAGGGATTCAGGAGGCGTGCCCTAGACGTCGTTCAGCGTGCGTCTGGATTCAGAAGACGTGCTGCAGATGTCATCCAACTTGCGTAGGGATTCAGAAGACGTGCTGCAGATGTCATCCAACTTGCGTAGGGATTCAGAAGAGGTGTTAAAGATGTCGCTCAACGTACGTAGGGATTCAGAAGACGCGCTGAACACGTCGTCCAACTTGCGTAGGGATTTCGAGTAAGGGCGACTAATAGGAGAGGAGCAACAAAGAAGGACCATTAGAGGGGGGAGCGTGAATAAGGGGTGGGACCAGCATTTTCCCTCAACATCGTTCAGGGTGTGTCGGATTTCTGAAGACGGCTTACAGAAGTCGTGGCACGTGTGTCAGAGTGCAGAAGGAGTGTCATAGACGTCGTGGCAACGTAGTGACACCAGAATCGGTACTCAGTGTCACATGTGCATAGGAAAGGAAGTATTTCGGGAGGGGGGGGGGGGGGTTGGTAGAGAGAGTGACCATGGGATTTGGAGAAGTATTATTGCCGTCGGACAGTAAACGGTGTCGACCAATATCGATTAATTTTAATTATGATTTTGCCGATTAAGCACCAGATTGGGACTCTCATTACCTGTTTATCGACACGTAGAGAACGAGCGCTTCGGAGAAGAAATCGCGTGCATGTGATGGAGGGTGGACGGGCTTCATATGTGCAGTGAAAATTCTGCCCTACCATATCCCACTGCACTAACCTACTTAGTAAAACCAGTTTTTTACTGTAAGAAGGCCTAAAGAAGAAAGGATGAGATTGGGGTTGTTCTATTCTCGGATTTGGCGAGCCCACAACCAGATGGGATGGGGTTGCTCTATTCTCGGGGTTTGGGGGCGAAGCCCCCAACCAGACGTTTGGCGGCCCCTAGGCCGCTGAACGTCTGGTTTAGTTCTACTCCATTATAACGCCTGCCAGCCAAGCCTTCCATCCCTCCATGGTCCGAGACTTGTGGCAGACTTGTCTGGAAAACACAACGCATTGGTGTATTCGCCACAAGTAAGTAGATAGACCAAATATACGTTCAAGTTGCCATATTATTTAGAAAGGGTGTACGTCGCGCATACCGCGAAGGCACTGGTTATCATCGTCCTCTATTTTTTCAGGACATTCCTATCGACAACGACGGTAGGACGGCCATCCTAGTCGCGCATGTCCCTTCGCTTGAGCACCTGTTGGAGGCATGGCGTGAGAGAATGGCGAACGAGCGAATTTCGCGGAAGGAAAGACGACGACAGCAAAAAGCCGAGAAACGAGAGTCCGCTCGTCAGAAGAGGTTACACTCGCATTGTTACTAACTACTACAGAGCAGTTTTGAGGAAACTGAAATTAGCAAAACGATGCATGTATTTCCTGCCTGAATGAGCTCGATTTACTAGTGGTGAGAACCTCAGAATTTCAGGTATACCACCGCCAATGCCTGAAACCAGCTGACTGTAAATAAACGTGGTTCCGTCACTATACACTAAGGGAAATTTCGCTTCGTTAAAATCGCCTCGCTAACATAAATACATCTGAACCTGACCTGAGATCATTGGATTATCGGCATAATCTTCTCATCGAATGCTTTGATGGCCTTCGAAAGGTTCGCCCCACTAATGCTGTACGAGATAGAATTCCACGCGAACGTAAGGTGGCCAATGGATTCGCAACAAGTACTCCATCTCGATCCGACAGCCGTTATCGATCGACTCGAATTTCGTCGAGAATTAATCGTTTGGAATAAGAATCGCATAATATATGTTATGACCGGTGGACAGACTTCACTAGAGGTCCACATCAGGGGTAGGTGGAATTTCTGCTTTCTGATCTTCTGGCCACTTTGAGCAAAAAATTCTGATCACTGAGAAAGCGTAATCCGAAACTAGTCGGAAAGCAAAAAACAACATGGCATAGAAATTCTGCAGTAGGCAAGCGACCGCCAGAATTTCGCACAGAACAACATAACAGCTACATCGCAGCCTCTACCAAAAGAAAACAGTTCTTAGGAATTTCCAAGTAAGAGTGGATAGTGATGCGGATTTGCGGGGTAGTTCTAGGGTTCGATTCCGGAGGTACGGCCTGCGAATCGTTGGGTGGACTCTTCTCGTTTTTGCAAATGAAGAGTACATTTTGGTCTCGGTGGGATACCGTACTATTGTGTAGTGGTGAGTAAACATGGCGAGCTCGCACTGCCGATTTCACCCATACTTCGCCAATGGGAATTGTTTAGGCTGCTGACCACGAATCTGTCACTCACCACTTTTTCTGAGTTATCAGTTTTTCGTGCAACACTTTCCATTTCAAAGACGAGGGGTGAAAAATAAGTCTGACCACATGGGTTGAGAAAGCCATTCTACTGATGTAGACAGCTTTACTCATCCTACTTACCGTAACCTGTCATAGTCGACTGAAATTTTAAAGTTGGAAATCATCAACGAAATGATCAACATCTCAAATAACTCTCCTTGACGAGGTTAGAGCGAAATGTTTTCGACACCTCACAGACCCCTGGAGTTGTGGAAGTACAGTAGTTCCTGTGCACACCCTTTTACCTGAACATACCTACCGTAACCGATTGTAATCGATCGTTTCACCGAAAAAGGTTGCAAGATTGGTGATCTCCTTACCACACACAGAGATGTAACCTCTCAAAAAATCTATTCAGAACGGAACAACGAAAAAGCAAGCAAAGTTCTCGAAAAGGGCCAACTCTTATGGAGCCAGAGAGCAAGGCGAGGGATCAAACTGCGTCACCTGCATGTAATGAAAATGGGTGAGTGGACCCTACCTTTAGAAGGGCAGTGTAATTAAAGCGCGGTGAAATTGTTTAATTAGTAAATGCTTTAGTATTAGGTTGGTCAAAAAGTCCAGAGCCGATTTTGTAAAAGTTCCAGAACAGCGTACCCTTAATCGGTAGCCATCATCTACCATGTGATAGTTGTAGATCACTCTCGAAAGTTCCAGCATCAACTACGGGATGTGCGTGGTGAAAAAGGAGGAGCCGTGCAGTGATTACGAGTACAACGTACCGTATCCAAACTACGACTCATCCGTGAAGGACTTCGGCACCTTGGACGATTCGTTGGAGCTGGACGACGCAAATGCGTTGGGTAAGATTCCTGTGTTGTCAAAAATGGCAAAAATAGACTAGTAACTCATGTACGAGAGGTCGGGGGTGCGTGTCCTCCCCAAAAGCTAGCGCTGGTCATTTTGCCGCGCCCACTTTAAACCGGATTTCTGAAAGCTTTGCAAATTCTCTGTTATGGGCACTATCTGGTACCCGCAGGGGCTGCGTTGCGACATCGTACACAGCCTGTCTGCTCTGGAGCACGAAATTCTTCCGGAACGGATTTCGGTTTCAGCAGGAATTTGGAGAAATTTAGAAGAAAAAGAAGACAGATACAGAAACTGGAGCACACAACATTGTGCTGGAATGGATGTATTCGCTTATTTTTTCTAGTAGTCGAAAATTCGATATATTTCTAGATTTTCGAATATTCCTTCGAATTCAAACATTGAAAGGAAACCATATTCTGATATCATTCGAAAATCGAGCACTTTTATACGAATATCGAAGAAGCTTCAAATCTTCAAACACAGAACTTGATTCAAACAATTATTCTGTTACTCGAACATTCGAGTTAACCAAATAAGGAGCTAATTCGATTTTTGTTCGTTCGCTCGCTCGAAATTTGATTTCGTTCATTAATTTCTAAAATTTCTCAAAATCACAACTACACTCAACATGGACGGAAATAGCAGCACGAAACAAGAAAGCAAAATCCGTGACGACGAAAACTCTCGAACTGACACAACGTAGAACATTAGCTTAGTGCTCCGAAATAAAGATTAAAAGTTCTGCAACTGTCAAGTCAAGTTCAAACAAGTTTAATATTTTATGTAGTTTTTAATGTACTTTTAAGCGGTGTAGGTTTGTAAGCATTCTATATCGGTAGGACCATCAGCTTCTCTTTTATGCTGATTTTACTCATGGTCAGAGCAGTTCTAACCAGGAAAGATACAACAATTTACGATTTAAAGATCTTTCTTTATTGAACTCGAATGAACAGGGTTCCGTAATCGGTTGATGTTGGATGGCCTTTCCCATTTCGACCTTCTGGTCCGAAAAAAAAACAGAAGGCAAATGATGCGGCGTAAAGTACTCGGATTTTGGAAATGGCAATTTGCCAGCAGCCCCAGAAAGTGCTCACTTATAACCACTCTCATCTGCTTTTTCACTAACAACCCAACTCCGGAGTCTTTCACCCGGGGCGAAGCCTAGAGGGTGGCCTGAACCAGATAGGCAAATTGATCTATTTGGATGAAAACGTCACCAGCAAGGTTCATTCCTGTCCGCCACAGCTGCACCTCGCTGCCTCTGTGCTCGGCCGCTCACTACCTCACCACTAGTGAAGACTGATTCCGGAGTGCCCCAGGGGCCGGATTCATCAAAGTTACTGCAGCAACTTTGATGAATCCGACCCCAGGCCGGCTTTATATAGAGCGCTCGGATGGCGTGGCCAATGAAATAACGCAGCGCCGCCCTGTCGCCTCTGATTGGCCGGTAATGGGCACAGGCATGGCGGACGGCGCTCCCGCTGAGGGGCCAGCACAGGTACAATAACCCTTTGGCCCATGTTACACTTCGGCGACGCTTTGTTGGCGACGTCAGCGACAGTGTTGCGCGGGCTGCTACGCACTGAAACGTGAATGCTCCGTGTTGACTGGCTTTGGGAATAGACCAAGCGAGGCTGAAGGCAGCAGGGCGCTGGCGCATCGCGAACGTGTCGTACCCGCCGACACCAACTAGCTTCCTTCATCAGCGATCCACTCACTTCACTGGCTATTTCACATTGACATGCGGTTCTGTGTTCAGCTGCTAACACAATTACTTGAACGTCCTAGCTGGCTTTAAGATATATGTAGGTGCCCAAAAACTGTCTAATTGGCAGCACAGCTTTGCCTTGACACGCTACATATAGATTTCCAGGAGCGTGGTGTCCATCTCGAGAATTTGGTCGCCACAATGTCCGTAGAAGTAGAATGCGTGGCGCATTCCACAATGCGGCAGACTATAATCGACCGTTGGGCAAAACACCCATAGTGATGCTGTTGAAATGCGTTTGCACGGCCTTCTTTACCTTGGTAGAATTTCGCTTCTGATGTCGGTGAAAATCGCCCATTATTGATTGCATTCAATTAGCCATACACTGAATAGTCAGCTTAGAGGTCAGCAATTTAGCGCGGATAAGCGGACCGTATCGTATTGTCTCGTATTTAAAGTTGTACAGGGTTTTCCGTAGAGCACGCATAGCTTGCCCTTGAGGACCTGAGCTAGGCGCGCGGGCGTGTGCATTTGGGTTTTGTTAGATCCAGATATATTCGATTGATCGAAAAGTCTTGCAACACTTTACGCTACTACTGCTAAATTTGTTAAAGCTCTTGCAATATTGATCCTGTGGGGTGACGTCACAGTACATTCTCGAAGCTTCCTCAGGCCTTGTCGAGTACGAATGCAGCAACAACGTCAACGATAAGCAGCAGCATCCTACGACCTATCGTCTACTACGAATTTCTGCACGGCCCTTCCACATGGGCTGCAGCCTCCAACATCTCCGCTGCATTCAGAGAGGAAGTCATTCACTATTCCGCACTGGCCCGTGGGTATCACCTCTTCAAGGGAATCTCTCTCTCGAAGATCGACCTCGTTTCGGGCGCCGCTCTGTTGTGGAAAAAGACAGCTTGTGCGAAGCCCTTAAGGTGAAGCCGAATTCAACCACTCGCGAATTAGCGGCGACACTTGGATGTACGCAAAGCACCGTCGTGAGGCAGCTGGAGATCCTTGGGTGCCGCAAAGTTTTCTCGTCTTGGGTACCACATGAGCTGCAGGACTGACAAGGCATGCAGAAGCAGTGTTGCTGAGTAGCTGCTTCTTCGCCTGCACAGAAAGGACTTTCTGAAGGACATTGTTGCTGGTGACGAAAGCTGGGTTCTTTATGTTAACCACACCCGCAAGGGCCAATGGCTCCCACCGGAGAACCGGCTCCAAGACAACCGAAACGTGGACACCACGAAAAGAAGGCTCTTCTGTGCTGCTGATGGGACTCAGAAGGCATGCTTTACTGGGAGTTGCTGGATAGTGAGACCACAGTCACAGCATCTTTCTACGCTACCCAGCTCCAGAGCTTGGCCGACGCCATGCACCAAAAACGTCCAGAACGGGAAAAGGTCTACCTGCTGCACGACAACGCGCGTCCGCATGTCGCAAAAGTAAGTCACGCGAAAATCCAGGAGTTACGTTGGGAAGTTCTGCCCCATCCACCGTACTCTCCAGACCATGCTCCTTCTGACTACCACCTGTTTAGACCTCTGAAGCAGCATCTTCGAGGTAGAGAGTTCGATGAACGACGCCAACTGGAAATGGAGGTTTCTGAATTCTTTTTCTCACAGCCCTCGGAATTCTGGCGGAAAGGAATTGAAAGGCTGCCTGAAAGATGGGGCAGGATATTAGACTTGGATGGGGAATATATCGTGGACTGTGTTTTTGTATATTGTATTACCAGTCGTTCGGCGGCCTAGCGGCCGCCTACGACTGGTTGGGGGCTTCGCCCCCAAACCCCGAGAATAGGACGCCATGGCCGCTACGGGTTTCCTATTCTTCCCTAGGCCTTCTGACCATTATGTTAATCGAGATGGATCGGCTGATCTTCCTCAACGTGATCCTCAAAAAATCGATAATATCGATCGATATCGATCGGTCGACTTCAGATTCGTGTTCAGCGACCTCGATTACCCCCAGGCCTGAAGTTTGTACCGCCGAAGTGTTCGGCACGTCTACGGCTCGCCATGCACGGTTGCCGACGTGTTCGGCACGTCTACGGCTCGCCAGCCACGGTTGCCGACGTGTTCGGCACGTCTACGGCTCGCCATGCACGGTTGCCGACGTGTTCGGCACGTCTACGGCTCGCCATGCACGTTGGACGACGTCTTCGGCACGTCTTCTGAATCCCGACGCACGTTGGACGACGTCTTCGGCACGTCTTCTGAATCCCGACGCACGTCGGACGACGTCTTGAGCACGTCTTCTGAATCCCTAAGCTCTGCACTTGATCCCCATTCTTACCCTGACGCGTTGTTCGCTGAATACATCGTAAACTTGGGTGATCCGCCGCCGGGGTTTCAGTTCGCTGAAAGAAAACCCGGCTGGCATACGCCGCACTGTCCTAGGCATATCTTGGCTTCAGTCCCTCTTAACGTGACCGACGGATTAAGCGAATTATATATAGTAAGATATTGTGTTGTACTGTAATATTGTTGTGCTTGTGTTGCAAGACTTTTCGATGTTCCCAAAAAATTACTAGCAGTTCAGTTGGGGGAGGTAGCAGACAAGTATCATTCTGCTGAATGAATTCGTGAATGCAGATTTATTAACGCCTCTAGTCCCTTGGAAATCAGGCATTCGAAATGCGTCGCGGTTGCAGGTTCCATGGTCGAGGTTAGCCCTTGGCTGCGAGTGCCTTATGAATTATGCTCGTCATGATGGGGAACTGCGTCTTGAGCTGCTGCTGCGCGGCTGGCGAAAGGGCCTTGAACTCGTTCGTGTACCTGGAAACATTTACTTCGAAAACTGTTATAAGTCACACTATATTAATGGTTACCCACTTTGCGAGAGCGGCATCAAACGACGCGGCTGACGGTCGCTGTCCTGCGAGAAGGTGCTTGGTTAGATTTCTAAGTGCTGACTTCACCTGAAGTTCATTCGTTGAGAAGAGCCAGTAAAGAGTGAAAACTGCGATATGGTCTATTCTCTACAAACTAAAACATGCATGTATGCATGTAACACTGCACTATCAGTCATGTCTATATTAGGGGGGGGGGGCAAAAGTAATGAGACTCCCATGCCGTGTCCATGTATGTCGTGACTCGAGTCCGGTTTCAGGCTTCTCATATTTGTATGTTTGTTTGCTACTTACTGAAGACCACCTGAGAAGTGCCCACTTCCGCCCTTTCCAGAAGCATGCCAAAACCCCAGTCTGTCTCATGCCGAAACCCCAGTCTGACGAGTTGACCTGTGTCGCGCAAATCTCTCCCGATTCCCAACCCCGAGCAGCTGGACTCAATCTTAATGCAGGATGAAAAGTACGTCTTCTACCTTAAACCTGGCAAGCAGCGAGTCTGTGTGAGGCCTGGTGACCTGTTACCGACCTTCGTTCGGCGGAATGTTCACGGCAAGAAGCACCTTCTGAGTTTTTGAATCTGCGCCCATAGACCGGTGTACTGGAAGCTGTTTTCCAAAAGCACAACGATAGAGTCCAAGCCATGGTGAACGAAATAGCCGGCGCACTCGCACTTATTCGATCTCAGCGCTTCAAGAAGGTCCTCCTCTTCGACAACGCTGCATTCCATCGGGCAAAAGTGAACACGGATAAGCTTGCTCAGCTGGGCTACACGTTCACATGCCTCGACCACCGTATTCGCCGGACATCTCTCCATGTAACCACTACTACTTCTTGAGCCTACAGGAATTCTTGGTCGGAACGGACATTAGGACCCAAGCAGACCTCGACAACCATAACGAGCAGTGGATCAGCACCAGGCCTAAGCAGTTCTGGAAGGATGGGATCAGGAAGAGGGCTGATCGATGGCAGCAAGGTCTTAATGGCGAATACATTCCTCAGCATCGTTGAGTTGTAATTGAATTAGAAAGAGATAAAGAAATCTGTTGAATTCGTCTCATTACTTTTGGCCCATCCTAATAATTGGAAAATTTGAACTAGCCATGGTGCGATTTTAAATTTCATCTTTGCCTTACTAGTAACAAAGTCATGGTTCGCTGCTTGCATGTTTGGATATACCTGTTCTATGATAGAGTGTATGTAGTGCATTGCTGCTTCAAGAAAACCCTGCGGCGACAAGATCGGATTATAACCATATTGTAACAAGCACTTATTCCGTACCCAATCCATTGAGTCTACCACAAAGTATGGAGTGAGTGTATAGCGCAACGTTGAGTATTGAAGATTTTTTGTTCCTTTCCTGTGCTTTCACACAAACCTTTAATTTCTTCGATAGCTTAACCAGCAGCTGTGTTATGCCCGTTCAAACGGTGCCTACATTTTTTTTTTTGACACACCTGTTCTGTTGTTGACTGCGAGTACGTCATATTGTTAATACGTTGACGACGAGAGCGCTTTTCGCGTGTCTGGCGAGTGGGACGAAGCGTGCCGCGCAAATGTGACACGACATACCGTGACCAAATTTCCTCTGAGGATAATTTTGGGATGCCAAACACGATTCTTGATGTTCCTCTAAACAGCTACGATCGATTAACCTCCCTCGTAATGATATATTTTTATTTTTATTTATTACTACTTTTATGTTTATCATTATTTAATTTTTAGTTTAAGAAAAATACTAATTAAAACTGGTCTTAAAGCACAGCAAACAAACAGGCATATAGCGCATTAAGGTATCAGGTCGCGCCATGCACTCAAAAATTTCGCCGCAACTTTTCGATTGATAGTGTGAATGCCACTTGCATTAACCATCAAAGTGAGGATATTGTGTTTATTACAGTGCTTCTTGTTGTATCGTTAACATATATCGAACTCCTCGCGAACAGAAATTCTGCTATCAGTGGAATCAAAATCGCAAGCTCCTGAAAGAGGGCGTGGCGCAATCTTCTTTTTTGACACTAAAAAATGGTCGTCTTCCTGCTCTTTTGCACAAGTTTTAATCCATTATTTTTCCTCAAAAAATAAATTTTCATAAAACTTCGAACAGTGTGTTCACCTACTGAGTAGTAAGAACGAAACCGACCGTCATCGTCCAAAAGGACATCGGCATCGTGTTCAGCATCCCGAATAACCTTTCTGGACGAAGTATGGATGGACGGGATACCATTCTTGTTAAAATAGTACACCCTCGTGCACCATTGAGCAGCATTGTCGTCAAGGTGTTAAACGAAGTCCTTACCAAAGGGAAACTAATCGAAAACAGTGCACATGAAGAATTATTTTACCTTGTTCTTCTATGTGGGCGCCTGTAGTGTGTCGGAGGCGGTGCCGGTTACCGCGTAGCCCGATACCAAGTTCCTGGTTCGGATTTGCCTCCCGGACCAACCATCCTCCATGGGTAGACTTATATGGGAAGGATAGAGCGCGGACTTGTTCATCGGCTGGCCACCGCAATTCATTGTATTGGCCAGAACGTAATCAAATCGCCTCCACGACATCCCGTAAAAGTAGAATGCGTGGCGCATCCCGATTGGGATTGACCCGTACCCTACCCTTATCCTTATGCTTCTACTTGTGTTTGCTCGACATTGATTCAAGTGTGGTTTCTGCTCAACTTGCCTTCATGAAAAATCCCTTTGCCTCAGGACCGAGTGCTGCTACTTTAGCCTCAATGATCGTATAGAACGCTTGAGCTTTCGTGTGAAGACTGGGAGACTTGGCTTTCAAGAAGTCCAACACCTGAAATGAGATACGATCTGTCTCGCTGGCATTGCGCATTAGTGTAGCCGAGTGCGTGGCGTTTTACAGAGCGTTTGCTTCACACCGAGATTCATGTTTAGTCCCTGATAGTAACCGGCCGGCTTACTTCTCCATCGTTTGCCCCTATCCTCACCAAGGCGTTTATGATTATGGAGGCAGGGAATCTAGTAAACGTATCCCTCAGAGTGAATCAGCTGTGCAGCCAGCCGACGCTGCTGAACAGTGTTGGAATATGTGCTATCAAGATAGCGGACGTCTCAAAACGTTGACTTCAGCCCTCCTCTCATGTCACTTTCCCATAGTTTAGTTCTCTTCCTTTCTTTATAGAAATGTTCCTACCTCCTGATCAGTGTTGAATTTGTCTGCATGTTGTAGTATTTCGCCAATGACCTGCCTCTCCTGAGGTGTAATGGACTTCAGGACTTTAACGACATTAGGTGGCAGAAGTTCTAAAACAAATCACATTCAGGCCGAGGATTCAGCTAATTTTAAGCAAAGAGATAAATGGAGATTGTCCGTATTAGCGGACTATGGGGACACTCAGATGTACCCTTTCTACGCTTGGAATTTCCAACTAGTGTAAATCTAGTCCAATCCAATAGACGTGTGAATGTTTTAGGTTTGTCAGACAGTCTTTAGCCTAATTTGTGGATATTTAAGAACTTTGTATCCTACCATATATAATCTGCAAACACCATGCGGTAGTTGTAGATCATTCACGAAGTCTCTACATGATAGCTAAATACAGCCATGTGCGCCTTAACTCTCATCGCGATGACAATTCCACAAGAGCACCTCCGAGCTATCGTCTTCTTTGAATGGCGTCGAGGAACTGAAGCGAGGCATCAACAGCGCACTTGAAGACTACTTCCATCAGGGGAAGTCACGGACTTCGAATACAAACCTCGGTCAGGACCTTCGTACGCAGTGGTTAACTCCGTCGTTCTCAACGTTGTTAAGGAGGATTCGGACGTCAGCTAGACAGCCTTACGACGACTCTCGGGTGCACCCCTCCAACAGTCCTAATTATAAGTCGCCTCCGTACTTCTTGGCATAGAAATGCTGAATCCATGTTCCTCATGTTTTGGCCAACAGCAAGCTGTTTACCTGGATTTGTCAGTCTTTTTCTCAGCCCGCACCGAAGGGAGCATCTGGAAGACCTGATTACTGAAACACGCATCGTGCAGTTTGGCTTCCTTGAGATGACGCACGCGGGCCTTCACCCCAAGAAGTGTCTCCCTTGCCGCCTTTGGGATTCGCGAGGAATGCTGTATTACGAGCTACACCCGCAACAACACACCATCATAGGTAGCATGTACGTCACACCAATCTGCCTAAGAAGCTGGCCAACGCTGTTCGAGAAGAGCCTCTCGGGGCTGTGCCCACCTGTTCCACGATGATGCTCGCTCCCATATAGCGAAAGAGGCAGGAGAAAAATCGGAGAGCTGAGCTGGGACGCGGTTATCACCCACCCTATTCTTCTCACATTGCCCTCTGACTATCACTTAGGTCGCCAAGACATCCCTAGCCAGGAAAAAATCACCAAAGCTCAAAATGTTGAAAGGGCGATCAGCGATTTCTTTGATTCCTTGACTCTCCAATACAGGGCGAAGGAGATCGCTGACGTGCCTATTAGGCAGCACACTGTAGTGCCTAACGATTGCGATCATACTGTTGAGTAAATTTCGTTGTCTGCGGAAGAAAAAACTTGGAAGAAAAACCATAATGGCTCAAGAATTTCTTACCAACCTAATATTTTACGTAGTTCTGGAGAAATTAGAATTTTCCAAATGCGCAGTAGCGCTATTGAAGTTTCCCACCTCTTATTTCGCTCGGAATGTCCTCGAATCTCCGAACAGGAGCAGCGGCAAAGGCACATACGATCAGAGCTAGAAACACACCAAAACGAAGCATCTAAACGCAGACCGTTCACTTCACTGTAGACCAATTCCACGTGATACCTCTTGTTATGATGGTCTTGCAAATGACAGAGCGTATTCATAGTGGCTGAATAACGAGACAAACGGCGCGATTCGTAATGCAGTGGAAGAGTGTGCCGGCTGTCGCGTGCAACCGATTCCAGGATCTTGGTTCCGATTTACCGCCGAGGCTAAGCAAGCCATTCATCAGTCCAGGGTCGGTGAATTGGTACCAGACTTGTCTGGGAAGGGTAAAACACTGGATGGGTCATCGACTGGCCACCGCAAGTCATTTTGCAGACCAAATTCGAATTCATATTATCTCCACGACATCCCCGTAGAAGTAGAAGTGGAAAGCGCGGCACATCCCAAAAGGGATTGCCGAACGCCGTCCTGTATCCTTTTTCCCTGAAACGTTGTTGTGGTAAGAAGCGGATAATGTTCCGTCTCGCCCAAGACGCAAACCAGCATTGCTTTGTTTCTGTGGGAGACGATGACACCATCGATGTACTTTCGAGAAGTCATCCCCAAAGTCCGTGATTCGGTTAGATAGGAGGCTTTATTGTCAGTGTTGTTTTCATACTCAATGAAGTGAGATTCGGTGCGTCGACGAAGAGGAGGCACATATTGGTTTGAATCCCAACTGGAATTGAGATTTTGCTCACAGCTCTCTTCCTCGTATGAAGTAACGTTTTAGCTAGCAAGAGCCGGCATTATTGGGAAGGAGAAAGCGAATTCATTCCTCGTGGCGCTAGACCATGTACAGCTTCTTGAGACATCGATACTGATCGATCCAACCGATCGATATATCGATTCACCTACTGCATGCCGTTCACGCTTTCTGACCGGCTTCTTCAGGGCGGTTCAACAAGTAGAGCTTACTTCTGGTCGATGTTGTTCTATAGCATTGGGATGACAACGAAGGTTCGGCTAGCTAGGCTATCTCGTATTTGCCGTAGGATCCTATCCTCTAAACCGTGACCGACACCGCTTTTCAAATTTCACCTCAAATAGCCTGCTATTCCGGAGGAGCGGTTGAACAATTGAGCGCCATCGTCCAAACAAACACCACGTTAGTACCAAGACGGCTTCGTTTCTCGGGCCGGTACCCTGTAGCTTCCGTATGGTCATGGATCAACGAACGGATCTTTTCTAGTCGGGGTGGGGGGGGGGCACATAGCTGCAACAAATTGACTTGAGACATACGTAGCGGCTTCTGGAGGACAAAATTTGGCCTAAATTGACAAAATTCAGAAAAAAAGAGGTAAATGCTCTCAATTTTACCACGGTTGTAAACAAGCGAAGGGATATATCCTATTCGAGAGGGGACGTATAGTGATTTGAATCAGCATGCGCTCCTTTGAGTTTCTTCGAGAAATTCAGCAGCTGTCCCATGATGCGAGGTTTTTGATTTAACTTTGGAGGTATGGTTGAGTGGCATGGGATGACCAGCGCAATTGGCACATTACGGTTACCCCCTCCCGACTAGGATGAATCCTAATCTACTGACCGAAGGCTGTACCATCGAAACCCTGTGTGGCAGTTAATTTTTTGCCAGTTTGTTCTGTCGATGTTGTGGGTGACTACTTGAAAGATAAGGGAAAATAGGTAATGGAAGCTGGTATGAGACCAGCGTAACTTCGTTAGATGTCATTAGCTTCAACACTCTGCTACTGAAGATCGATATTAATCAATACTGATACACCAATTCGAGACGAAATGCGATGATGACGGAGATGATGACGATGATGACGATGGTGACGATGAAGATGATGAATAGTACGGCTGAGAAGAAGAGCTCGTGTAACTGCAATGATTCGGCTGTTGACTACAAGAACCAACCCGGTACTGCAATGCGAGGACACATGGGTAGACCGATCAGCTCGGCTATATATCTGGGCGAGGGTTGTAAACGGCTGGAGCTATAAAAGTAAATGGGAATAGCACAGGAAGGAGTCACAGAATGAGTCGGGGGCCAAAGTACGCTGCCCTCTTCTGCTGTGAAGGCGAATAAATCACCACTTTCGTCTTATTTATGTGGAGTTCGCCTGAATGGTTTCAGTGTTGGGTGCGGGACAATTAGAGCAAAGGAAACGACCAGTGTAACCCTTTCGGAAGACTGTGCAAACCGGCAACTGTGGATGGCGAGAACAGGAGTGCCTTTTTGAATCCAAACGACTGACGAATTGCCAGTGTTCTTATGACATACCGAAACCTTTGTGTGAAGAATAATCTGCACAGCGCCGTATTCATGCGAAGATATCGATTTCAGTTGTGGCTGACATCCGCATGACCGATCACGGATGACATCATCCTCGACTCTGTTCCATGGAACCGTCGCCATGAACTTTTTCGAAGACGACGCTAAACTGCCTGTGCTTGGCGAACATGTTGATCACCATGCGTTTCTCCACAAGGCCACAGTGTGACGAGCAACAGTCATTGAAAAGTTGTAACGCTACAACCTTCGTTCTCCAATAGCTGCCGTCAACTGCGGCAATTCCCGAAGAGCGCTGGTTCTTCCTTCGTTTTCTTATTTCCCAAAAGAGGAGTGGAGGCTTTGACTCCATCTCCTTCTCAACGCTTCGCTGAGGAAGGCAGCATGAGCAATCCTAGCTTCCCAACATTTGGTACACGTTTCCAGTCCACTGCGCTCAAACCTGCGCCGTAGGAGGTGGAGTGTAAGTAGGTGATAAACATTGGATCTAAATGAATCATTTTTGAATATCTAGCCGGTTATATCCGATCTGAATCATCCAATTACCTGGGCTCGAAAGATCTCTCTAATACGAGTCATTCAATCATCCGTACACTGGAAAAACGGATATGATTCGGACAAATACGGTGTCTTCTTTGAGCTGTTGACCAAGATTGTTGCATGGTCTTATCATATTTCGGCTTAAGTTTCGGCACCCTCGCCTTCTTCAGAACCTGGAGAAATCGAGAATATTTACGGTACCACCGCCCAAACACCATTTCATATTACAGAGTACTATTCCTAAGGAAAGCAGAGGAAAGAGCCGACACCAAAGTTCAGCCACAGGTATGGTTCGGATAAAAAACGGATAATGCGGTGCATGTTCCTAAAGTTTCCTCACTCCAGATCAAAACCGAGCACCTCAATGAATATTGAGGATTTCACTATAAATTCAGTAGTTTTGTGTGATCACCGATAAGGCTGTTTGTAGACGAATCGATGGGATCGCATCGTAGCTGGACGCAAGTTCAATCCTTGTTTGGGGTGCACCACGCCTTCTGCTTCCATGTGATATCGTGTTTGTGACCAACATCCTGTAGTGGCGCATCCCGAAGAGGATTGAATAACACCGCTCTTTATTACTGGGCGAGTATAGCGCAGTCGGAGGAGGCGCCGACTGTGGCCTGCACCCGATACCAGGTTCCTGGTTCGGATTTCCCGCCCAGGCCAACCAAGCCTTCCATCCCTCCGGGGTCGGTGAATTGGTACCAGACTCGTCTGGGAAGAATAAAGCGCTGACTTGTTCATCGGCTGGCCACCGCAAGTCATTGTATGGCCAAATACGCGTTCAAATCGCCTCACGACATCCCGTAAAAGTAGAATGCGTGGCGCATCCCTAAAGGGATTGAGTAACGCCGTCCTTTATCCTTTATCCCTTATCCCTTATGTTTATTATTATTTGTTACACAAGCATGTTCAAAAAGTACAAGCACACAAGCGTGTGGGTTGCTACAGTAACCTTCATCGAATAATTTTCCGAAAGCCAATTAGAAATACTGCAATGAGATCAGCGAAATAATTAATATTGAAAATGATTACACCAAAACACAAGCACAACCAGCAACAGAAAAATAAATAAGAATAACAAGCGGAAAACGTTCAGGTGTATACACATCTTGCAAATAAGGATGTTTTTCTTGCCTTCTTTCTTTTTTGGAAGGAGTGTGGTCAGAGTCATAAGCAGCAATACACGGGCCTTTCCAAAACTGCATGCACTCCTTGTTTGCCCATGAAATTCCTCTCCTTCCAGGTCATATTGAACAGCAAAAATCGACTTCCGATGTCTTCCGCGCTGAGCTTGCACCATGTGCTTGCTCATTGTTCAGTGATTCTTACTGCGTTGATAAAAAAAGGTTCATAAGGCTTTTTAAGTATTTTGCGGTGTACGGTTATGGGGGTCAGTGGACCGTTTTGCTGATTTATTTGTCCTACCTGTAATTTATTTATTTATTTACTGAAAATATCATACTTTATAATAACGCAATAAGCGCTGAGTTATTCTATCCCCGCTGCCGCAGAAATCCTTACTATATATAAAGCAGCAAGCGTGTGTGTGTGCGTGTGTCTGTCCGTCACACTTGAGTTGGGGCGCGGCAGCTGAACACGTCGGCAACCGTGCATGGCGAGCCGCAGACGTGCCGAACACGTCGGCGACCGTGCATGGCGAGCCGCAGACGTGCCGAACACGTCGGCGACCGTGCATGGCGAGCCGTAGACGTGCCGAACACGTCGGCAACCGTGCATGGCGAGCCGTAGACGTGCCGAGCACGTCGGCAACCCTGAATGGCGAGCCGTAGACGTGCCGAGCACGTCGGCAACCGTGCATGGCGAGCCGTAGACGTGCCAAACACGTCGGCAACCATGCATGGCGAGCCGCAGACGTGCCGAACACGTCGGCGGCGCGAAACTTCAGCCCTGGGGTAATCGAGGTCGCTTAACACGAATCTGAAGTCGACCAATCGATATCGATCGATATTATCGATTTTTTGAGGATGGCGTTCAAGTGGCGCGAAACTTCGGCCTTGGGGGTAATCGAGGTCGCTTAACACGAATCTGAAGTCGACCAATCGATATCGATCGATATTATCGATTTTTTGAGGATGGCGTTCAAGTGGCGCGAAACTTCGGCATTGGGGGTAATCGAGGTCGCTGAACACGAATCTGAAGTCGGATCAATCGATATCGATCGATATTATCGATTTTTTGAGGATGACGTTCAAGCGGCACGAAACTTCGGCCCTGGGGGTAATCGAGGTCGCTGAACACGAATCTGAAGTCGACCAATCGATATCGATCGATATTATCGATTTTTTGAGGATCACGTTGAGGAAGATCAGCCGATCCATCTCGATTAACATAATGGTCAGAAGGCCTAGGAAAGAATAGGAAACCCGTAGCGGCCATTGCGTCCTATTCTCGGGGTTTGGGGGCGAAGCCCCCAACCAGTCGTAGGCGGCCGCTAGGCCGCCGAACGACTGGTTAGTCATAAAATAGAGGGAAATGGAGGGGGAAGAGGGAATTATGGGTCGCGAAAATAGCGCAAAATACCCAGACATCTTCTCCCTGCCTGGAAACTTCAGCCCTAGGACAATCGAGGTCGCTGAACACGAATCTGAAGTTCGTTTTTGAAGCATCGATCGCCATCAATCGATATTGATCAGATTACGGGTCGCGAAGATAGCGGAAAATATCCAAACGTCTTCTACGTGCCAGAGGATTCAGAAGACGTGCGGAATACGTCACATGACATGTCTGGGACTCAAAAGACGTGCCAAAGACTTCGCTCAATGTGCCTGGGGATTCAGGTGTTTCGAAGACGTTGTCCGCTAAGGGTGGATCATTGAGGGGGACCAGTACCAGTAACGGGGGACCGTTTTACTACAATACTCAATGTACATCACAGTTTTTGCTAGATGTCTAGGCATTAGATTGAAATTAGTTTTTAGTTTTTTTTTCAATTTTTGAATACTACTTTTTTGTCTTGTTCAGTCGCTGATAATTGCGCATTTTACAGTGCAAATAAATAAATAAATTTAAGAAGGGGAACCCTTCCATAGGCTTCCACAGACACCCTCGATAGGTCATCGCACCTCTCGAGGAAAAAGTTAAATTCCTCATGAATTCTGCACGTCAGGAAATTGCATAATTCTGACTGCCCAAGACTGCCTATGAAACGCTGGACACCAACTGGTACTTCAAGTTTTAGAAAAGGGTAACGGCGTTGTTTCTAGTTGAGGAAGGACGTTCTTCGACCTAGGCAACTTTCCAATTCTTTGGTCAATGGTGAGTCGTGAACTGCAGTACATTTGACTAATCAGCATTACCTTCGTATCAGTATCTTGGATCCCATTATTGTGACTTCGGTGCCAGAATGGCGACTGATTGATGAGGTACTGATAAAATCTTAGTCAAGACGTCATTTTGCCCATGATTCTTTAGAATCTTCTAGTCGACGAAGTCTTTTGAATGAAAAACGATCCCACCAATTAATTTTCTGCTCAACCTCAAGACACCATTTCTGACTCAACGCTTTGAAGGTTATCAGCCAATTTGAGGATCGAATTAAAAATTCTACGACACTGTACACAAAAACTCAGGTGATTTCCTACTGGAAAACCTAAAGTGAACACGACATTTGCACAACCAGTCAAGTGGACTTCACTCGACGCGTAATACGGCCTACAGAACTTTACCGTATGTTAATGGAAGGATACGTTTTATGACAAAGCAAACTGTGCACAGATTGCTTTTAGACTCCTGTGTGCAGGTAGTTCTTGTGTTTATTATTGTTCACTCCATGTTCACATGCTGAGGTAAAGGTTAAAAAAATCGCTTTTGCACCGTCTTTCCCCTGTCTGATATCATGAGTCTCTCGTGGAGATTGTACGAGCTCAGGGATACATTTATTTCCACCAAAAATTGACATGTTATTGCAGCCGAGGAACTCCACAAGTGGTCTTCAGTTGCTTCCAACTAGTTTACTCATCACTCTGGCTGCGATAGGGAAGGTCTTCTTCAGCTCCTTCTTGGAGTCAGCGGAAAGTGCCTTGTATGTGTCTACGTGCCTGAAAACAGAATCAGCCACTCTTTGTCTGGTTGTTGCTCGAAAGAAAAGGTGTCTCACTTTCTTAGAACCTCTCTGAACATGTCCAGCGAAGGTGCATCTCCTACGAGAATCTGCTTGTGCAGGTCTTTCAGCGAGGACTGAACCTGTAAAAGCAGAAAAGTGTTTGCATTGACAAAGTATTGAATCGTAGAAGAGTATCTAAGCGCAACAGTACTTACTAGGAGGTTTTGATTCATCAATAGCGCCCTTAGAATTGCGCTATTTGTCTGGAACCAGCAAATTTTGGGTCTATCCTAATCGGGAGGGGGCAGCACTAGGGTGACATTTGCGTTTGGCATCCCATGACACAGCACACCATTCCGTGAGTTCGCATGACTGCCATAGCATAGCATCTTTGGCCATAGCTGAAGCTCGACACGACTTCAAATGAGGAGATTGAGAAGCAAAACACCACGTCCCCCTCCCCTCCGACTAGGATAGATCCCCTAATTTGCGATTTCCCCACATCTATAATAAAAGCGTCCCTTACCTTGTCGAAGAACGCCTTTGACTCCGGGCTGAGAGTAGCGACCTTCTTTTTGAGGATCTCGCGTAGGTTCTCAATTTTTGCGTATAGGGAGGGCGATTTCTCTTTGAAGAAGTTCAGTGCCTAAGACAGATTCGTTTAAGTTTGGTAGATGGAAAGCTAGAAAGGCGGAGCATGTTCTTTTCCATTGGCACGTCAAGAGGCTGCCATGGACCTGCTACGAAATCAG
The DNA here is from genome assembly GCA_947359475.1 of Heligmosomoides polygyrus bakeri. Taxonomy (NCBI): domain Eukaryota; kingdom Metazoa; phylum Nematoda; class Chromadorea; order Rhabditida; family Heligmosomidae; genus Heligmosomoides; species Heligmosomoides polygyrus. Next base: position 20,192,497 of record OX375867.1, read on the forward strand.
CTGAAAAAAAAGATAAAGGGCGGCGTTAGTCATAGCCTGTTTGGCATTCTGCTTCTACGGAATGTCGTGGAGCAAACTTGAACACGTATTTTGCTTAACCAAAGACTTGTGGCAGCCATGTACGTGGGTGAGATCCGTACCAAGAGCTTTTCTCAAGGATGAATGCGACAGCCGGCGCCTTCTCCGGCTGCTCTACCCCGCGTCAATTCTAGACAACAGATGGGCAAGTCAGTATTTAACCCTTTCCTGTGTCTGGTGGTATTTAACCTACCTGAAGAGTTGGAGTGTTGGTTTACCCAGGTAGTGCCCGAACAAAGAACTTTGATTTTGCGCTACACGCGGCTACCGACGCCTCCAAAAGCGCTATCATTGGGTAGACGCTGACCCGAAAGTTGGTTAAGCTCGCTATTGAGATATTGAGTAACCTACCATCATCCTCATTTTAAGAAAATATTTGCCACTATTTGTTTCACTGAAATTTTTTGCGTTAGATGCAGTAGTTTCTTACGATGTCCTTGTCTTTATCGTCCTACTTTTGAGGCTCATTTTTCGACTTCCTGTCGAAATTTTTGATGTGTCGCTTGCTGAACAAGCTTATAGCCTACCTCATCTTCGGTCTTGAACTTTTCCCAATTGTTGAAGAACTCCTCAATGACCTTCTTCTCGGCTGGTGTGAATGAGAGGATCAACTGAACCACGTTTTCTGGCAGCACCTCTGAAAGTCTCTACGATTGTCGTATTCTATGATGCCGTAGCCTTACTGCTTTAAGAACACCGAAGCTTCTTTTTTCGCAATTTGCCAACACTATGCTGTTGTAGTAATTTGGATTTCGGCCAAATTCTCGCTCTGTTGACTGACAGTTGCACATCTTTGACAGCACTGTTTCATTCGATAGCCCCATTCCTCTACAGCACCATCGCAGTGGATTCTGGCCCTAAGCAGTCCTAAGCAGGTTCGCTTGAAGGGATATAGCAGCACTACACCTAGACATGAGAAACGGACAAGTTCTTGATGCCTCCTTCTCGCACAACGAACCTCCCCGAATGCTCCAGCTACGCGTATCTGGGTCGCGAAGTCAACAGCCCACCTATTCGACTCCACTGATCTTCCTGCCCTAACATGCGCCTCAGAGAGCTGGGCCATACGAAAGCAGGATGAACCCGAAATCAGCGTCGCTCAACGGAGAATCGAGAGAACGATGCTCGTAGTGACATGACCCACGCAGGTGAGAGAACGCCACCGAAGTTCCGTTTCCGAGCTTCGTCGAAGTCCCAGGATCAGAGACGCTATCGCTTGGACCAAGTCGACAAAAATTAGGTGGGCCGGCTACGTGGTCCGCTCTGTTGAGACTCATTGGACTAACTGACACCCCGGCACGAGCAAGTAGAGGGTGCTCGAACAAGTCGATGATCAACGGAAATAAAAGATGTACTTAGATCTTCTACACAGCTCACGTATTATAGAAATCTGTACTTTTTTTAGAATTGTCAGGAGGTTAGCAGCATCCTTACCTCTGACTTCCTGTGGAATGTCTTCGGCTTTTTTGATAGGCGTGGAACAAACACAGACGATCAGAAGTGCTAAGAACCCAAGGCGAAGCATTCTTGTGTGAAGTGAGACCTGCAAGGATACTCTAGAAGAATGCTCACGCAACGGCAAGGCAACGATGAAAACACTTCGAATGCGTACCGTTCTCTGTTCAAGGCTATTTTATATCCACCAGTGCTGCGAAACAGCGAAACGATGAAGAAGTGCAACGTCAGTGTGGGACTCTTCTATCCTAAATCTTGAGGCTGTTGACAGGCCACGTCAACTATCGTTAACAGTTCAAGTTCTGAAGAGTAGCAGAGCGGGAGCGCGAAAGAAGAGCACAATTTCACGGCAAAGATAGACGACCAGACACACATTTACACTGTGACAAATGTTCTTATCTGAAAATAAAAAGCAGCAGTAAGGTCATGCGAGTGTTCCAGCTCATTTTGAACGCCTTTCGGGTTTTTATTCGGATCGCCGAACTGGTGTGCTAAATCTGTCTCGCGGGTGGCAAATAGAAAAGGGTTGCTGGAGGTCTGCAGCTCATCAGTAGTTGCTTTCAGCGTTTCTCTGTATGACTTTGCGGGTAGTCGGACCTCTTTCTTGCAGCCGAAGAGAATAGATTCTATTAGTGTAGTCGAAAAGTATGCAACGCTAACACAGCAAACACAGTTGCAGCAAATTCAAGCTCAATCAACGATTATAATCCGCATTCGAATCTATTAGGTTGGTGAAAGTCTTGCACCAAAAATTTTGACAAATTTTCAAGATTCAAGATGAACTTATGGGCGCGTGTAACGCAGTCGGAGGAGGCGCCGGCTGTCGCTTGCACCCGATGCCAGGTTCCTGGTCCGGATTTCCCGCCAGACCAACCAAGCCTTCCATCCCTCCGGGGTCGGTGAATTGGTACCAGACTTGCCTGGGAAGGATACAGCGCTGACTTGTTCATCGGCTGGCCACCGCAAGTCATTGTATGGCCAAATACTCATTCAACTCGCCTCCGCGACATCCCGTAGAAGTAGAATACTTGGCGCATCCCAAAAGGGATTTAGTAACGCCGTCCTTTATCCTTTAATATGCACTTCCAAAGACTGTTTGGTGCCACGTAGTTGTAGCACAAACATTCTAGAGTATTTCGCATACGTGGCAATTTGCTTCTGAGGACGTATAAATACTACGACCGCTGTGAAGGCTGAGTGACTCCGTGACTCGGACAAGGCGTCGCGACCGACTATCGCTCAGTCTCTCCTTGTTCGATTTCGTAATAAGCACTTTCTCGAGAATGTCTTCACGGGAGATGGATCCTGGGTCTTCCTCGTTAACAATTCTCGGAAGGCCCAGTGGCTCACTCAAGGAGAACCACAACCTCAAGGCGGACATCCACCAGAGGAAGGTAATGCTGTGCTGTTGATGGGATTCTCGAGACACGTTCTATCTTGAGCTCCCTGACGACGGCACCGAAGTAACAGCGAACATCTACGCTACACAGCTGCAGAAGCTGAGGGAGACCATGTCGCGCAAACGGCGGGGTGAAGAGATGCTTACCTTCTTCACGACAATGCTCGCCCCCACATTGCAAGGTCGTCTCGCGAGACGTTGCAGGAGCTTAGGTGGAAGGTGCTGCCCCACCCACCGTATTCGCCAGATCTTGCGCCATCGGACTACCTCCTCTTTCGAGCTCTCAAGCAACACCTAAGGGGTAGGTGCTTCAGCGACCGAACCGAACTGGAATCGGAGGTGGAGCGCTTCATCGACTCACAGTTGACTTCATTCTGGAAGAAAGGATTTCATGATCAACCCGTCAGATGGCAGAAGGTTGTAGATGTAAATGGTAATTACTCTGTAGACTGAAAACTGAACTCGCTCACAAACGAAATAATAAAATTTTGAAGAAAAATACGCTGTGGTGTAAGACTTTTTCACCAACCTAATAGAATGAGAATAAGGCCGCGCTTTATCGACCTTTTTAGATGCTTGAAAATGCAGGGTTAACATATGCGATATGTGGACCTGGCCCATCCTAACGTGCATTGGGGGTTCAGTGGTATAATGCTCGTCTACCACGCGGGCGACCCGGTTTCGTTTTCCGGGCGGTGCACCAAAACTGCCGTCGATGGTTCTTTTCATCCTAATATCGACCGCAATACATCCTTAGCCAAGAAGACCCAGAGTTCTTCTCGAGAGGCTTTAAATACAACAGAAACTCTACAACAAACATTCCCAAGAATCTTCCTATAAAAGGATGTGACAGGGACAGAGATAAGCCAAATTATTATGCAAATGTTCGCAGCACTACCGGTAATTAAAATAGAATTGGCCTACATCTTCCTTTCTCCTTGTTGTTTAACTTAAAGTACCATACGATCTTTCTGTTTGTTTGTTTTGTGTTTTCCTTAGGTTATGTATTTGTATGCGTCACAAAGCATGAAAATTTCAAAAATATCATGAATCTTACAAATAGTAATAATTCTACTCCGTCTTACAGTCGGCCTATCGATCTTCCTCTGCCAGCATACCTTAGACATATGAGGAGAGAACTGAGAAATCTCCATCTCTAGTTGGCATCAGTCCTCGAATTCTCGTTCTGGGAAATGTCGATCTCTAAATATACCATATCTGGAGAGTGGTGTGGATGAGGTGGAACTTTTCAGCGTAGTTTCTTCCGAGACATGAAGACACGTCGTCGTGAAGGAGGTAGACGTAGTCCCGTTCTGGGCGTTTTGGATCACGACGTTTGCCATAATCTGAATCTAGGCAGCGTAGACCGACATTGTCACTGTAATCCCGTCATCCAGAAATTTCTTGTGAAGTATCCCTCCTGATGTTTGGTAGGTTGATGTCAGCTGTAGACCAGGATTGGTATCGACCTTTTCTTATTCTTACGTCTCAGCGATGTCACCTTCGTCAGAGCCTAGAAAAGTCGAAAACTGCTCGCCCAAACGCCATTTCGTCCCACAGTAGTGAAGTCTGAAGAAGACGTGAGTCCGGAGGACTCTCCTGAATCCACCAGAAATCTGACGAACGTCCTTTCTGTGAGCGCAGCTTTCGGTTGCCTTGAAGTAGGTTCTCCTATCCATTCGCTCTTGCGAGCGTGGTTCTCGTAGAGAGCCTTGTTTTCGTCGCCAGTAACAATGTCCTTGAGAAAGTTCCTTCTGTCAGGAAGAAGCAGTGACTCGGGAATACTGATGCGACATACCTCGTCCAAGTCCCGCACCTCGTGTGGCACATGAGACGACACAACTTTTCATTATCCAAGGATCTCACGTTCTTTCACGCTATACTCTACGACGAGGAGGATTCTGTAAAGTCCATAAGAAAGATGGCCGTGGGAGAGGCGGTCGGACTGGATGGAATAGAATAGAACAGTGGAAGCTGGCAGGTGCTGTTCTCGAACGGGATCAGGGCGACAGATTGTATGCCGAATTAACGCAAGAGGAACATTGTCGTTTCGTGGTATCCGAATTCTCCAATGAACCTAAGAGATCGCGCACACGATGGGGATCTAGGGGCGACTGTCAGTACTAGTCTGGAAGAGGTCGGCTGCATGGTATGGGAAATCCGTCCTCGAGGCGTATAAGTGATCGCTATTTATACCATTTTCACATCGAATTGGACACTTCAAATCAAACTCGACACTCTTCTAAGCTAGGCTAAGGCATTTTAAATCAAAGAGAACTCTTCCAAATCGAAACGATCTCCTTATACATTAAACTAAAGATTCTCCAAGATAATTTAAATTTAGGTAAGATAATTTTAGGTATGAATAATTTTTTGTTCAAGGGAAATTTAGAATGACTTTTTTTATTTTTTTTACTTAAGCTGCCTGAATGAGCGTAACAATTTTATAAAATTTTTACACTTTGAAAAAAAAAATAATAAATTAAATTTTGTTTTAAAACGTAGCAAGGCAGCAATCATGTAGTACATTAAAGGACTGGATCGCGACATACACTCGGGAATCAAATCGCAATGTTTATCTGATCGATAGTGTAAATACTGCTTAAATGCAGCAAGAAAGTCAGGATATGTTCATTTTTTATAAGTGTTGCACCGTTTACAGATGTGAAACTACATGCAAATAGAAATTTTGCTATCAATTGAATAAGATCATGAAGTTCCGAACGGAGGCATGGCGCAATCTCTAGTTTGGCAACAGAAAATAGCGTCCTTGCTCTTCAAAACAACCTTTAAATCATTGTTTTTCTCAAAAAATGAAATTTTTATAAAATTTCTAACAACGTGTTCACTTATTGAGTTGATGAACTAAAACTTCAAAGAAAGTGATGCTAAAATTTTCCTTGAACACAAAATTTTTCTAACATTTTTGGAGAGTCCCTAGTTGGATATAGAAGAGGCTCATTTCAATTTGGAAGGGTTCAGTTTGATTTAAAAAGCTTTATGCAAGCTTAGAAGAGTGCCCAATTTGACGAGAAAAGTGTCCAATTAGACGTGAACATGGTATATTTGAACGTGGTGAAGAGCTATGGAAAGAAGCGGATATCCTTCTGTCTGACGTTCCCATAAGGACATCTACAGTGGTTAACTGCGCGGTGTAGACGACGAGTTCGAGAAGTAACCGTTAACGTGGTTATGAAGTGTCGGATCCATTCGAAAGGGCTTGAGCAGGAAGAGTCCAGTGGAGTTCTCTGTGGACCAACATGAACCAAAACTCTCGAAGGAAAACAGTACGAAGCACTAATCAGTTCCGTGCTCCCAGTGCAGGACAGAAGTGGTCCTGATGAAATTCGAAGCAACAGCGAAGATGCTGTAAATCTAGCTGATGCCAAAAGAGAACAGGAAATATCTTGAGAAGACTGAGGGACTTTCCGAAACGAATAGCCCCTTCAAGTGACTCATAAGGGTACCTTGGATACTTAAACCTTTAGCTAAGTTACATAGAAAAGAAGGAGTTTGTGCTTTTCGTCTACCCATTCCTTTAGACTAGTGGCTATTTCTGAGCAAGGTTCCATCACTTTAAGGTTCTCTGTCTTTAGTTCAAGGTGCTTTAAGTATAATAAAATCCTTTAAGATTTGAGGTTTCCAGCCTTTTCGTTGGAGGTATCCAGAAACAAACTAGAAAGGCGCCTTGCAGCTGTGTTGCTACAGAAAGTTCGTACTTCAAGTGCGGAAGAAAGAGCTAATGGTAGTTGCGCAGATTCAGCCTGAGAAACAGCGCTGGTTCACAGAAATTTGTTGAGCATTTATGCTGCTCCCCGCTCGCTATTGCTCCTTGGGGCTATTCAATGATCAAACAAAAGTGACATCGAAAATTTTCCAGCTGGCAATTTGGTCGACATTACAACACAACAGTCGTTGGAAAACAAAGCAATATTCACAGAGTGCGAAGCAGAGTTTATTTTTGAAGGTCTAAAATTACACCTCATCGGCACTGACAGAGAATAGCACAGAACAGGTTCTGCAACAGAATCCAGTTGAGAAAATGGAGTCCGGAGCAGTGAACGTTATCAAGAAGTCTATGACACACATACAAGATTGGCGTCAATTCGCCAACGTGCGCTACGGACGAAAGGCGGTGAATCAAAGATAAATAATGGTGGATCAAACCCGTTTTAGATGCACTACCCATTCTTCTACGGGAAGTAATTTGATTGAATATCTGGCGTATACAATGACTTTCCGTAGCCAGTCGATGGATAAGTCAGTCCTTTATCGTTCCCCGACTGCTGTTAATTCACCATCCCGTAGGTATGGAAGGTTTGGCTGACCTGCATGGCGAATCTGATCCAATAAAGCTGAGTCGGGGTGCAAGGGACAGCCTGCGCCTCCGACTGCGCTACAAAGGCCTGAAGGCGATGAACATAACCTTAGATCGTCAAAGCTTCTTGTCGACGTCTTCATCTCTGCCTTCCTAATAATGTTATTGTCCGACAGTATAAATTAATACGATGTTAGCTGAAGTGTACTGCTTGCACAGTAGAAGGATCAGCCAGCCACTTACACCTTGTATCGAAATTTTTGGTTCGAGTCCCGCCCACATTCTATTCCTCTAGGGTCAGTCCAACGGGACCAGAGTTGTTGCGAATCGGTGGTCTTCTCGGGAGGGAATATTCCCTTTGTTGAGCGGAGTTCCCCATTCGCCCGTTGGCATACGACGTACCGTTGAACACAGTACCCCAGGACCCCATGATGCAAATAAGCCACGCACCCTCCCCGGCAGACGGAGCCCCGCGTGATAACCTCTTCCTCCTTGCACTGGGCAGCCCACATGGACTTATGTCTTTCCGTTCCGTTCCGTGTTCCGCCCTCTTTTGGGCCGGAAGACGGAACGGAAATGGTGACTCATCACTCATTGATTGCTTCGCACTGCCTTAATTCACTTCTTGAACTTAAATGAAAGGCTGGACAAGGTGTTTAACGATGCGTCGCCTTTTCTGTGATTGTGCTGCTTCCAAACCGGTGGTGCAGATGGAATGCGTATTTGTCTTATCTGGTCTACAACGGCGAATGGACGATATGAAAGTCGTTGATGTCGAAACAGTGCGACAACCAAATTGGATTCTTTTTTTCTTAAAGCGATGTACTACCGAATAGTATAAGGCCACAAAAGTTTCGTGAGTGTTCGAATCAAGAATCAAATTTCTTATCCGCATGCAGCATGCTGATTTTTCCTCTAATAATCTTAGGTCTCGCCTGAAACACCAATTCTAGATCAGAGTTCTATAAGAAGTCTTAGGTTGCTAGCATTGCTTTCCATAGGAGACGTTGGATCTATCCTAGTCGGAGGAAAGCATGAGGTGTCTTGCCTCTTCTATGCCCTTCTCTAAGTTTGTTTCAAAACTTCAGCCAAATGATACAATGGTACCCATGCGAACTCAGAGCGTAGGTGTCGTATCGTGGGTGCTGAACGCAACTCTAACCTTAGCGCTGCCCCTCCCAATTAGGATAGGTCTGGAACATTCAGCAAGGCCAATTAGTGGCGAGAGTGGCGAAATCTCCGGTATCTTACTCATCAGCTGGGTTCATAGCGCTTGAAATACTTTCCTCCTATTTACAGTAAGATTTTGCATAAACCTTGATTTGTTAAACAAGCGATGTTGGAAAATTCATCTTAGTAATGAAACGAAAACAAGAATTTTTTATATTTTGCTGGAAAAGAGTTGCATGCTGCCTTGCCCGTTTCGTAAATTCGTTAATGGCAACTTATTTATTACTACGATTATGGATATACATTTATTTATTTATTTATGAAAAACTAAATGAAGTAATGAGCTTTGAATTACTTCCGTTTCCGTCTTTCGAATTCCGGTTTCCGTCCAATTCTGTGTCTTCCGTTCCGTGTCCCGTCTTCCGCTTTTCTCGAACAAATTTCCGCACATCCCTGCTCGTGAGACTTGGATACTACGAGCGTGCTGTAACGGTTCCGCCTGTGTTGACGAGTAACAGACCTCAACGTGACCAACCTACAACAACAGCAACTGTCATACCAACCATCATGACCCACTGTCCTCGCACTTGTATTATATGTACATGCGGGCCACAATCCGTATAGGGTCTCATCACCTTCTTCCTCCTGCACTGCATATAGTATCACCGCACGCTCTAGTCCATAACTATGACACCAGTCCACAATATGCAGAATGCCAGACAGAATATAGTCGATGCCACGAAAAGAGTATATGGTACGATGAGGGGGAAAGATTCCAGATGATGTTGGGCTGTATTTACTACCCATAGCTCATGCGTGCTCACATCGGGGCTCGCCGCCTTCCAGCAGTGCAGCCGGCTGTGTTGAAAGTAAGGAAGCGGCAAGACTCACGGGATGGATTTTGTAGAGCGCGCGAGGCAGACGGTCCGAAGCCACGCTCGCGCAGCCGCTTGAGATGATGACGATGGTATTAACTAAGGCCTCTGTTATACTCCCGCGAGAGCATCCGCGGAACGTCCGCGGGCCAATGGTGCACGGCGGAGGCGGGCGTGGCGAGGCGCGACAAGTGACCAGGCGCGGGATCCCGACGCGATTTCCGCCCATCCGCGGAAGCTCCCGCGGGAGTATAACAGGGGCCTAAGCCCGGCGTGGCGCGGCGCGTGGCAGCCCGCTCGGATCGATTATGTGCCCGGGCCGGCTGGATAGAAGCACCTCATCGGGGATCCCGCATGGATACGGTAGTCCGGGGGAGTTTGAAATTACATAGAGAGCAAGCTACGCAATCGCGACAAGAGTTGTATGTGAAGGATAAACCACTGACCTCTTCATCGGCAAACCACCGCAAGTAACTTTTCTGATCGAAATCAAATGAAACAGCAAACATGTTGCCTAAACAGGTGCCAGAAAAGTAGAAGGCGTGGCACATCCGATGAAGGGATTTTCTAACAGCGACCTTCATCCTCGCTAAGCTAAAATGTAATCTTTCCTTCGTTCTTACAGATTGTGGGCCACCATTGGGCTACGATTTGGATTCGTGCTCTAACAGCGGCGATCGAATTCTGGATTTCGACAATCATGACGGTGATAAAGAAGAAGCAGTCGGGGAGGATTGGACTCGACCTCGACAGGAACAACTTTTGTTTATTAAACAGGTTCTGATCTAGTATTGCTAGCTATTATAACGACGCCTTGTTGTGATCAAAGCAGTGGTGCCAGGAGTCGAACCCGCACTGCATGCTTACCAGGCAGGATGCTATTCACCATTGCATAGAACAACGCCGGTGGGGTAGTGGCGCAAAGTATCCTGTCAGTGGATGCAGGTTTGGGTCGCGTCTTGTGCCAGTGTTTGGATCACAAAGCATCGCTCTAACAGTTTACCACTCGTGCGAAAGCCGCTTGAGGCTTAGCATTTTCAGCTTGAACTTTAAGATATTCATTCTTTGCGTCAAGTTTAGGAACCCGATGAGGAACAGGAAGAGCCACCTGCTCCGAAGAAGATGTGTCTAGCACCCTCATTCGAACAAGGTTTTTCACTAAGCGTTTTTCTATTTTTTGCAGATGTTTCGAAAGGTTGTACTACATAGCTCACTCTCGCTGCACTTAGATTTTGTATTGTCGTGAAAAGCACCATGCAGAGTTGACCGCAGGTTCCGCGCCAGTGACTTCGATGGAAACTGATGATTCGGATGCCTTGATGGAAATGGAGCAACAGATTGAGACAATTAGAATGATGAAGCAAGAGATACCTGAGGAGGTGAGCTGGGAAAGACTCCATGAAGAGTGACTGGATGTGAAGGCAGCCTTCACATCGTTATCGAGGCTTGCAGGCGAAAAACGGCTGCGGTTACTGCCTCAGCTGGAGGTGTTGCTCGCATATCAGTGCTGCATTCGTTTTTTGTTCCAAACACGGTTCATCTACCGGTACTCCTTCAGACCGCTGGCGACATGAATAACGAAATTCGCATGGAATCGGATCATGCAGCTCTTAATCTTGAAAAAGAGCTAAACGGTTGGATTTCTTGGAATTTGTCCGAACACACCGCCATTCTGAGAAGTTTTTTTTACATAATTTCACTTGGATTAGTGTAGTCAATAACGTATCAACGCTGGTTGAGTTTAGTTGAAAATGGTCAGTATATAATCGCTTCCGCTTTCATTCCCTAGGTGAATCAAAAAACTGCTAATACATAGCTTTCGAGTGGCTTGTTAAGTCAGAATCGTTCTAAACGCAGAACTTCGTAGTTATTCAAAGGGCCTCTAGTTTGTTAGATATGAAGCATTCTAGTATCTACCAGAATCTAGTACCAGAATCGACATTTCCGATGGTTTCAGTAACATTTCGTCATCATTTCCTTTATCGACTGGCAGTTTAAAACACAAAGATAATGTAGTTCTGAGTTCGAATGCGTCAACTAGCCAAGATAGCACAGGTTTATTCGGCTGACGTTTCGGCCTTATCGTCTTCGTCTGAACCTGGAAAGCCAGAAACGTGTGAAATTATCCCACCAAGCACCATTTCAATTTGAGAAAACAAGTGCAGGGACCGTGTGATTCAGAAAAAGAATTATGCAACTGAGGCTAGAAGGCTCACCTAGAAGTGCAGAGAAGGACCCGTTGGAGTCGCCCACAGACCAAGTGACTGGTAGGTGACCCAGAAGTCGTGCCGCGGCCCTTGACCTGAGGACTCTGAAGGTCAGAATTCGCAGAGATTAAGTAATGGGCGAGTTCGTTAGCTGTGGCTAGGCATTCATCCTTTCTGTTCAATTTGGGACTTTTGCTGTGTATCCAAAACGCCTCGAATGTTTTGCGTGCAGGTGTTTGTTTCTCTTGCGCCAGAATTCGCACTGCCACCTAGCTAACGTACTCGCCCCACTCCTTGACCTCTGTGGATTCTGACCTCCAGAGTCCTCAGGTCAGGGGCCGCGGCACGACTTCTGGCTCACCTACCAGGCATCTGGTCTTTGGGCGACTCTAACGGCCCCTTCTCTGCACTTCTAGATGAGACATCTAGCCTCAGTTGCATAATTCTTTTTCTGGCCCACACGATCCTTGCATTGTTTTCTCAATTTGAAATGGTGCTTGCTGGGATAATTTCACACGTTTCTGGCTTTCCAGACTCCGACGAAGACGATAGCTGAATAAACCTGTGCTATCTTGGCTAGTTGACGCATTCGAACTCAGAACTACATATTCACTATGCCGAGATTTATGGAAAGTCGAACATGGTGGACAAAAATAATGGATTTCGCTTATAACTGTTAATGAACGAAAATATTCTCAATTATTTTGAGTCTCGAACTTCTCCCTCTTCGAATTGTCCTACGCCTTCTATTTATTTTGAGTTTTAGGAGAACCAGTGGAATGTAAGAAATTCACAGAAACACTATTGCGTGTGGAACCCTCACGTGTGGTAAAGAAACTATTTGTTCTGACTTCACCTTTCACAAGGCCACGTTTGTGATTTTGACGTGGCTAAGAAGAATCTCTTTACTTTTCACTTCAAATATTCCTGCAACTCTTTGTTTGTATTTTTCCACTGGAGAAAATTATACAGAAGCCGCTCACAAAAAGTTCGCAAGACGCTGGAGATATCGTCTACCCTACTTAGATTCCTAAAAAAATCTGGGTGAAAATTTGGAGCGAGGTCTCCTGCTTCCTATATGTAGTTTGTAAACGCACTCACCAAAGTTCCGGAACTCCTAGAATCATTCGTGTGGCAAGTCTTCGGTACACGGTAGCTCCAACGCGCTTGGAAATATTTTCAATGTGTCACTGATTAACTTAGCCAGTGCTCAAGAACTGTCTTGAAAAAACTAAAAGAAATTTCTTTTAGAAATTCGTCGCTATTTAACCACACTGAACTTGTGATGTTCAGGAGATAGACCCTTTTCCAACGTCCACGGCAGACGAACGTTCCACATCAAAGTCAGAATCAAAAAAGAACTCGGCCTCGAGCAAGATCAAGCATTCGCTCCTGCAGCGTATGACTGAAGGACGGGAAGTTGATGTGGGCTTATTCTATCAACGCCGTAGATTTAGTGCTTAGCTATTATACAACTGTTTCAAAACATTTTCAGGTTGACACTACGTCGGCAGTTGCGCTGGAAAGTGATTACAAAAACACATTTTGCTATCTATGTCGTATCGATTTCAACTCGTCCAAAGGGCTTTATCTCCATAACGTTAAAGTATGAAAATTCAGTGGTTCGTTAAAAAACTGTCCTATTCTGTGTTCTTTACAGTTGTCTTTGCTAAATCGTTGGCAGGTGTCAAACTCCATGCAAAGAAAAATACTACTATCAATAGAATAAAATTCGCCCTTTGCACTTTGAAGATCGCCTCCGACGCTGAAGCAGGTCGAGCGATGTGGTGCAAAAGGATTAAGTGGTGGCGAATGAGAGAGAAGGAAGCAGCTATAATTTCTCGCTTTCGGTAACCGGCAGTCACGACTGTCGACGAAACTTTGAAGAAGGCGACCGACGCGATTCGTCAAGCTGCACAGTCGGAACTCGGCATTACGAAGCCTGGGCGACGGAAGGTCGACAAGCAGGCCCGGCTGTAGACAAACGACGTGAAAACAAAAGTTCGAGAGAGGAAGTCGCTCTATCACGTGTTTCTCGGCGAAAAGACAACCGATAACTGGCGGGAGTACCAAGAAGCGAAGAAAGTTGCAAAATAGGCCGTGGCTGTTGCAAAAGCCATTCATTATGGAGATGTCAACGAGAAGCTCGAGTCGTGCGATGGTGAGCGGTATCTATACCGATTTGCAAAGTTTCGCCACCGGCAGACCGAGGATATTGAGAAGTTCTTCGGCATCAATGATGAGAACGGCCATCTTTTCGTGGACCGCAAGAAGGCATAGAAGCGATGGCGCGATTACTTTGAGGAAGTATCCACGGTAGAATTTCCTCATCCAGCCATCCCTTCAATGGCCCAACCCATGGCCCCGTTCAGAAGATCATGGGGAGGAGATTAAAGCGGCTTTGAAGAAGGTGAGGCCAGGCAAAGCGACTGGGCCCGATAACGTGGCAGCTAATTTATGGAAGCTTATGTACTGGTACCCTGCTGAAGTGCTGCTGAGGTTGGCAGAGTTCTTTAATCAGGTTGTGGAGGAGAAGAAATTGCCTGAGTGTTGGCGCCAAAGTACGAAAAATCCGATTTGGAAGAAGAAGGGCAGTCCTGCAGACTGCTCCAATTACCGTCCGATTCGCTTGCTTTCGCACAGCATGAAGATCTTTGAGCGAATCCTCGATAGACGAGTCCGTGAAATCGTCAGGCTCTCCGACAACCAGTGCGGCTTTGTGTTGGTTGTGGGACCATTGATGCTATACACGCCGCCCGCCTCTTGGTGGAGAAGCATCGCGAGAAACAGAAGCCGGTGCATATAGCCTTTCTCGACCTGGAGAAGGCCTTCGACCGCGTACCGCGTGAGGTTATATGGTACGCTTTGCGACAACACAACGTACCTGAGGAACTAATAGAGTGGGTGCGGATGCTCTACTCTTGCCCAAGGAGTAGAGTGCAAGCTGCAGCTGGAACCTCGATGGAGTTTCCCATTTCTGTCGGGGTACACCAGAGTTCTGCGCTTTCCCCACTCCTCTTTGTTGTCGTCATGGATGCCATCACACGAGATCTTCAAAAGCCCGTTCCTTGGACGCTGCTTTATGCTGATGACGTATTGATCGCAAGCGAAGATAAAGATGAACTCGAGCGAGAGGTGCAAGCTTGGTGTGATCGCTTGGAGCGGTTTGGACTCAGATTAAACGTGAAGAAGACCGAGTATTTAACGACGGACGTTACCGAGTCCAGCTCCATCAAGGTTAACGGCATCGAGCTCCCACGCACCTCGGTCTTTAAGTACCTGGGATCAGCAGTCGCGTCTGACGACAAACTGATGGTCGAAGTGAATTCACGCGTGAGTGCAGCTTGGTCCAAGTGGCGCTCGTTGACTGGCGTGCTCTGCGACAAGAAGATACCAGAGCGCTTTAAGTCAAAGATCTACAGAGCAGTCATCCGGCCAGTAGCGATGTACGGCGCTGAGTGTTGGCCTGCGACAAAGGAAGTTGAAACGCGCCTCAGCGTCATGGAGACGAAGATGCTGCGCTGGACGGCTGGAGTCACCCGCATGGACCGCATCCGAAACGACGTCATTCGGCAGAAGTTCGGTATCGCGCCGATAGCGGACAAGATGCGCGAAGCTCGCTTGCGATGGTACGGCCACGTTCTGCGTGGAAGGGAGGACAGCGTCCGCAAGATAGGCCTTAACTTCGAGGTAATAGGAAAGTGGCCTAGAGGGCGCCCGAAGCAGCGATGGGCTGATACGTTACATACGGACTTGAAAGTAGCTGGTGTCCACCCTGATCTAGCGCTGGATCGGGAGAGGTGGCGTCATGACACCAGAATAGCGGACACCGCCACGAAGCGGGACAAACGCTGAAGAAAAAGAAGAAGAAGAAGAAGGTGGGACGAGAACGCACGAGCTAATCATATCCAACCAGTGCGCTCTCCTATCCCCCGTACCCGTTCAGAGCATCGACCGAACACACCCATTCTGGATGAGACACCTAATCGAGGCGATTTGATTGGTCTGCTGCGTCCAGCCTTGTAGGTCACGGCCAGTATCGGTTGATGGCTGTGATCCTCCTCGGGATACGCCACGCCCTCTGATTCCGTTCGCTAGTAGAATTTTTCAGTACCGAGCTTCGTCGACGTTCGGAGATATTGCGCTGTCGCACGGACCAAGTCGTCGAAAATTAGGTGGGCCGGCCACATAATGCGCTTCACAAACATCCGCTGGACGAAAGCCGTCACCGACTGGATTCCGCGGGATGTCATGGGTACACCAAGGCGCCCACCAACGCGTTGGTCTGACTTCTTCATGAACGCCCTGAATGAATGATATGACGCTCTTCGTGTCACTCGAGCGAGGAGGATCCATTGGAGCACTCTGGCACATGACAGGGACGAATGGAGACGCTGCTGCTGCAACTCGACGACCAAAGGGAGGGCAGATGATACACGTGACACAGCAGAATTTTATGAGCTGTTATGAGGCTCAGAGGAGGTATAGCGGAGAGATCAGTGTCATGCCTTTTCCCATGTAGGCCACATTAGCGACAAGTATGGACCTCGCCACGAAGCGGGACAAACACTGAAGAAGAAGAAGAATAAAATTCGCGTTGGTTTGGAAGAGATCATGTGGCACAATCTATTTTTTAGCCTTGAAAAATGGCCGCCTTCCTGTTCTTTAAAAGAAGCTTTAGATCACTATCTTCAGTAACAATTTTATAAAATTTCAAAAAACGTGTTCAATATTTTGGAGTTTCTCTAGTTTACCGTAGAGAAAGCTCACTTCTATTTGGAAGAGTTCGCTTTGATTTCAACGTCTTAGCCTTAGGCTTGGAGGGATGCCCAATTTCACTTGAAAAGTGTACAATTCGAAGTTAAAATGGTAATAATTCAGTTAAGCTATAGGTCACGTTGTCCGCTACGCTGAGGGGCTGGCGCATCGACATATGCCTGCCGGCTCTTTATTTGAGCTTAACGATGGGTGGTTGCTTCCGAATTTATAGACTTAGCAGCCAGGTTTATGACATAGAGGAGGCGACGCGTCAGAGTATTATGGATGGGAGCCATTTGGAAGACGTGACACAGACGTCGTCACATGTATGTTCAGATAAAGAATTACAATTTTTGACTACTGACCTGATGTTGGGAAGGAGACACAAAATCGGGATACGCTCAGACCTGAGAGAACTCATCAGTTTCCCATGGAACTGTTGAGCTCCGACTGTGGCGTATCCTGGGTAAGGTCAAGTTGATGGGCTTCAGGCTGGGATTCCGCCCCCGTCGGAACAGCGTGACTGGAAACGTTAGTCTGACCCATCCTGGCAACACGTTCTTCACGCTTGCGATCCTTCTCCTCCCTTGATAAGGAAGGGCGTAGGTAGATGCTCTTACACAGAGGGAAGAACCGTAGACGGGGAGCCCGCCTTACCGCCTCCTCTTGGAATTTAGATGCAAGGAGCACAACTTTAATAAGTCGCGGCCTGTTCTGGTCGGGTTTGCCCATCCGATAAACTGCGGTGGGAAAACACTCAATATTTAAATAGTCAGGAAGTTGCCTGACACATGATAGGTCGTGAGAAATCCTTACAGATGCTCTATTATCAGGAGACTCAGGAAGATTCGATAAAACAATTAATCTTTTCATTTTATCTCAGATGCCGAAGGATGAGACGCGCCAGAAGCGTATCCAGGTGTATTATCTACATTTGGGAGCCGCGGAATTATTCAGTTGTTATTTGAGAAACAAATTTTCTTCTTCGAGCTGACGTATCTCTGCTAGTAGATCGCTGTTTGTCCTGAACAGCTCCGTGTCTCGTTTAGAAGCTCGAAGACTAGCGCGATGTACGGTGCCAAGTCATCCTTCTTTACCATATCATGAAAACGGTCGGCTGTTGTCGTTTCGTCCTTGCCACCTTTGGAGGTGGCGATTAGGTATTATATAATAATTTGTCCTTGCCACAAGGAGACACGAGAAGTCGAAGAAGTCGATGGACGTAGTATTACGCGATCGCGAAGCAAACAAACTGCGACGTAGATAAACAGGTATGGTAGTTTGGTTATAGGAGGGAAACGAAACACCACCGCTCAAGACTACCGCACGAATCGAACAGACGTCATGCCACGCGTGTTGGGCGGAAGAAGACGTGTCATGGACGTCGAAATAGAGTTGTGACACGTGCGCCAGGATACAGTAAACCTCTCACGAACGTTATGCACATGAACCCAGATCCAGCAGACTTATCGCGGACATTCCGCAGCGTGCGCCAGATCTTCAGAAGACCTGTTACGGGCTTCCTGCAGCGAGAGTGAGCGCGCTTGAGTTTCACTCCGTTTCTCTATCGAAACAGGTAAAGACGTATTGGCGAGGGAGGACGGGATAGGGCGAATGACTACAGCAATCGGGAGACGTTATTTCCGTTGAATGGCTAATACCGATTCATTGATTTGTCTATGTTTCTGCTTTTCTTTTTCATGTATTTACATGTATTTTAAAGTCTAAAAGTCATGGTCTGATAATTGAAAGAATAAAGCAGCTCTTTAAACGTTGTGCAGTGCTGTACGCTTTACATGCCATGTGATGAATTTCGTTTTTTTTTTAGCTGCATTCTGAAGGCGAAGTGCAATGCGATGTCTGTTATAAACCACTCAAAAATCGTATCACTTTAATGAAGCACAAAAAACTACATCTGGGAGCGGAGGATATGCACTGTCTATGCACCGAATGCGGACGACCCTTTAAGGTCGACATTTTCAGTTTTGTATGAATATAAGTCATTGCTTGCTTAGACAGCCGAAAGCTGTTGATTTCAGGACAAACGAGCTCTTACTGCTCATGTCACCTACACGAAACACATGCTCGGCATTTCGGCAGCCAGTGGCAGTTCCTAGTGAAAGCCGCCCCTTCCTCAATTTATTTGTTGTTTGTCCGAGTAAAAAACTGTTTCGAAAACTTCGTTCACATTATGATTATACGCAGTACGTATGAGTGAAGTGGCATTTGTAATAAAAGTTCATGTGCACATGTGCTGTTTTAGATGGCCATCGCAGACAGACATTCACAAGTTTCCCAAGTTAAGACCACCTACTGAGACCTTTATATTTATTACATTGATCAGTGCCTACTTTGCTAGCTTTTTTAGCTGAATGCACAACTTCCCTCCATGACAAAAATGGTGAATGGATAAATGCATGATACGAACGGCCTATCGACATGTGTTTTTGTCTCGATGCTATGGTCAATTGTTCTATAACTTGAAACCACCTAGGAATCAAATCAGTAGTAAAATCATTTCTATAACTTGGAGTCACTTCAGGTCCAATTCACTAGATTCCGCTCCAAACCTGAATGAGCCAATTCGCTGGTTGTTACGGCTGCCTCACAGTCTTACAATCTTCGAGTTAACCATTAGGACAGTTATGCAGTAGACACATAGGAAAGATAAGTTGCGGCGCGCCTTCCTTGAGATTTCGAGATCTAACCATAAGATGGGTAGGTTAAAATTATTTATTTACTAACTTTTTTAACTGATCGAGAACACGATGTAGGTGGCAGGAATTCATAATAACACTACTTGTACTCCTACGCTTCTCATTAAACCTGACACCCATTATGAAAGTCGAAATTCTTGTCTTAGGAGAATTCACTGTCACTTTCTTGGAAAACTTCACCTTTCCTAAAAACGGAAGCACTATGTTTAAAACTTTATGAAATTTTTAACTTTGCAAAAACAAATAGTAATATATCGCACTTCTTAAGTGTAGGAAAACAGCGCATTTTCAGTGTGAAGAATAGACGGTCCCATGCACTCGTCAAGCATCTCGTTTCTCTTTGATTGATAGCGAAAATTTTATGTACGTGTAGTTACGCGCTTGAAAACGGTACAACCGAAGCAATTGAAGGAAATAGCATACATATCCTTTCTGCTGTTCCAAGTAGGCAGCATTTTCTCTATCAATTAAGAAAAAAGCGCGAGGGCCTAGATGAGGACACGGTGTGATCTTTTCCTTCTTTTCATACACTTGGAAATTGATGCTTTACTGCACGTTGAATCAATAGTTATGGGTCATTTCAACTGCAAAAATCGAAATTTCATGAGATTTCGGTATTTAGTTTATAAGTTTTCAAAGAAAGAGGATCTGCTTTCACCACATACCCCTTCCGTTTTGCTTGGGAGGTGTTCATTTTGATTTCAAAATTATCCAGCTGACATCGATAAGTGTTCATTTTGACGCGAAATAGTATAAAAGTGCTGATTACTGGTAAAAATACATTTATGAATACACTAGATAGCTAAAGCGAGGATTCCGAAATTTTTGTTTTCTGATTTTCTGATTTCTGTCGAAGTGCCGGTCAGAGTACGTGCTTAATTTCTTCTCTCCTTCCTTCCCCGCCTGTCCCGTCCCGGGCAGGAAGGACGGGGACTGATATTTGAAGCAAAACGATGCCAAGATCGACGTGAACTCAGCAGCGTGCTAAATGCATTCAACGTCATTACGACACTTTAATAGTGCGGCGCGAAGACGTATGACTCAGTACCGTGTCCGCCCGTAAAATTCGTTTTGAATGTGCTTTTATCCAAGGGCGCAATTTCAAAACGGAGCGAAGAAACTGAACGGGTTATCCGAGTTGATCCGATATCCGATAATCATCGCACTTCTCTAGGCTCCGGATAATTGGATGATTCGAATAAGGGCGATTTTGCGGACAACGGATTTGTGGATGATTCAGAAGTTTTGAAGAATTCTGTCCTATAATATCCCGCTAAACTACTCTTTGTAGTAAAAACAGGTCCTTACTGTACTGAAAGCAAGAGGGCCTAAGGCCTATGTTATACTTCGGCGACGCGTCGGCGACACTGGGATGCGCGGGCTGCTACGCACTTCGTAGCAGCCCGCGTAGCACTGTCGCCGACGTCGCCGGCAACAGCGTCGCCGAAGTATAACATAGACCTAAGGAGGAAAAGAAGACGGTCGGGGTGTCCTATTCTCGGGGTGGGGTTGGGGAAGGGGTGGCGAAGCCCCCAACCAGGGGTCGGATTCATCAACGACTTACATAACTTCAACAGAGAATTCACAGCGGAAAACTCAGATAATGCGGCTTATCACTCACCATATCGCTTGATAAGCCGGCTATCAGGGATTTCGACTGTAATTTTCTCCGTTAAATTGCTGTAGGTCGTTGATGAATCCGGCCCCAGGTGTTTGGCGGCAGCTAGGGCGCCGAATACCTCGTTCTATTGAGTTCATTATATCCCGAAACGACAACTACTTTTGAAACAACCTAATTCATGGTTCTGCAACAGGCTGTTAGCTCCGCGTTCTCCATCGGACTGCCTACAACGGACTACGCCCACCTCAGTCGGCCCACCCCAGTCAGACAAAGAAGGCAGTCGTAAGAAGCATGTTTCCCACGGCAGCAAGCATCTGCACAAGAGAAAATGAGCGCAGGGAATCCCTCAGAATGGCCCAGGAGACAGCTGTGCAAAATGGCTATGGTCTCCAAAAACCTCCGCGGAAATTCAGGGCGGGAAGGGCTCAGCTACTGTTGTGGATCTCCCACCCAGTAATCTGAAGCAACAGCTAATTCGAAACCGCCTTTATCATCGTTTCTGCGGTACGCCTAATCGCGTGGTCTGCCCAGGTGGTAAAGAAGGTGACTGCACCGTATCTGGTGTGGTCTACCTGATTTCATGCCAATCTTGCGGAGCAGAACACATCGGGGAAACTGGGCGTCCTCTTCATGTGAGGACCTCGACGGGAAGGAAAAGCTCAGAGTTTCGACTGTTTTCTATCATAGGATTCATTGCCGTGAAATGGAGGATTTTGAGGTCAAGATGGAGATTCTGGGGCATGAGGCTCAAACATCCGCGCGCAAAGCCCTTGAGGCATTCTAGATGTACTCCAGAGACCCCAAGGTCAACCGGAAGGAGGAGTGCCTATATATAACGCGAGAACTCAAGCCCTACCTCAGACTCGCATTCTGAACTGGGTAGTTGCTGTCCCGCACCCCTCGACTGTCCTGCGCTGCTTCCATTGGTCCTGTCAAGGAGCGATCTCGCGTCGATTTTTGACAATTATCCCGCGCATTGATCTTGCCGTCTCGCGGTCTTGTGGATCGCGAGCGAATCTCGTGTTTAAAGGGCCCGCAACGCCTTGGGCAGCGCTCTCGAGTCTTCTACTGCCTCCCGCACTTCCGGACGCCGCCGCTCCACTACTCTCCGCTCCGGAATGTGCCGACAGGACCCGTCGTCAGCACGAGGCGTCACCACTACTCCTGCCCTCCACTACTCCACCGCCTCCAGGCCTCCTCACCCCTGCTCTCTTTTTTTGTGTTTTATTATCTTGTTAATAAACTTTTCATTAATTATCTCGACTTGCCAAAAAGTGGTTTCGACCACATCATATTTAACTGTCCCTCGGTGGACTACAGTCAGGTACAGCACTCGGACTCTCTCTCTATTGGTCCCATCTACTAAATTTGGCACTGAACTTAGTGAGGTTGAGGAGACATTTGGTGGGATAACTTCTTATTGATTTGGCCCCTTTAAGGCTCTGAAGAAGGCGATCTCGTCGAAACGTTGGCCAGTAAATAAATCTACCTACCAACCTCGTGTAGAGCTCAACACGTACAACAGCAATTCACAATGCCGAGGTTCATTGAAAGTCGATCATGGGGACTAGGAAGCAGTTGCCTCGCTGCATTGCTCAAGACCCCACTTTTCACTTTGGCCAAAGAGTAGACGAATTCAGCAACAGCCGAGAACGACAGTCGGCCGGTTGCCGGCAACAAAGGACAAAGACTGAATAATTCTAAGCGTGCAGATGCGATCGCTCATGTTTTATTAAGACTCACAGTGAAATGAGTCAGTATTCTAAGGGTGAGCAGAACTAGAGAATTCACATAGTCACCATGAAGTGCGACTCCTCTAGAACCCGGGTGATTCTTCTAGAAACCACCAGTTCTCGCTGTGCTGTGTTCTGTCGAAACGCAATGGCATAATGGACAGTTTTTGGACCTTCTCCCATTGCGCTACAGTCTCCTCACCTAGACAGGTTTCACCACCTCTACGTTCGTTTCCCACTCGTGTCGAAGTGAAACAATCTTTGCATCCGATTCGCTGAACTCTCTAGTTTCTTACAATTATGTCTTACAATTAGGAGCCATTCTATTCCGAAGTTTCACATCAGCGATCCTTGATGCCGTCAAACAATTCCAGCTATGAACAGGTTGGGGTTCACCTTCTCATGACGCTTTGGCCTATGTCCACTGCTCACCCCAAGCGAAGCCTAATAATAATCTCCCATATCGATCGCGCGAAGCGATGAGTCGGATGGATGGAACCTGACACGCTACGAACATGGAGGTTGTAACTGCAAAATGCATCCTCTGAGTTTAGAAACACCGCTACGATATGCTATCATATCAGGTTCATTATTCTCAGCAGACTGGGTGTTGACCAGTCGGTCTAGTATCTCGTGAGCGGTGGTCAAAGTCTGAAGCCTGTGTGAGTCTGCCTTGCGTTTTTTTTCAACCATTAAATTTGCAACTATGAAAGTTCGTTTTTTATGAGTTAAAAGAAAATGGATTTCCAAATTGTTTTCAACTAACTTGTATTCACTATAATGAACATTATTAACAACAACTTTATCCCAATTTATAGGCAGCTTGTGAATCTTTTGTCGATCGTTTAAAAAGGGTTTTCTCTAGGCGATCCACTGATCAGGACATTTTTGAACGTCTCCGTGTTTGGTGAATTTCTTCCACTCTAATCCATGAGCCATCGATCTGAAGAAGTGACAGATGGTGCAATATCTATCTGCGGCCGAATTCGTTAACGACTTTAACAAAGAAAATTACAGCCGAAATTCCGGATAGTGCGGCTTATCAATAAGCGATATGGTAAAACATTACAACCTATCTCTTGTTGATAAGCCGCGCTATCAGGAATCTCGACTGCATTTTCTCCGTCAAATTGCTGTAAGCCGTTGGTGAATCCGGCTCCTGGTCGTCTCCTGGGGCCGGATTCATTTTCTTTTTTTTCGATTTTCTGGCTACTTCTTCACTAAGCATTGATTAGTTGTTCCTTGTAGCGAGTAGCTGTCACCGTTTCACCAGGCTGGAAGAATCGTAATACAGAGTTACCTCCTCATCCCACCAAATGCAGAGCAGGAGGTTTTTTCCGTGGATTTTGGACTTCGGGGTTGACTTTGGTGCCTCTCCTGGATCTGTCAAAAGCGGCTCCGCCTAGATTTGCCGAAATAGACCCATTTTTGATTTTAGGTGATGATACAGTGCAGAAGGGACTTCCTTCGTTGCCGTTCAATCAAGATTTCTCACGTGGTTCTTCGGGTTTCTTACTGCAGTTGCTTCAGTTGGTGTAGCACTCCATGTCCCTACTGATTCTTTCCCATTCCATCCAAAAACTTCCGAAGGTTTGGCCGGTTACCCTAGGAAGTCAGCTTGCTGTTGTTGCGTTTGGGCGTCGTCTTCGTCGTGCGAAGCTTGCAGTTCATCGTCTTCGAACTGTTGGGGTGGTCTTTAGAGTTGAGCTTTTCAACAATTTTTTTTCGAAAGTCGAACAATCGAATAACTCGACTTTTCGCCGTCTTCGAAAATCGAACAATCGAACAATTCGACTTCGAAAGGACGTTCAACAGAGAAACGAAGGAAGACGGAACAAAACCACAGTTGTGGATGAAAAGGGTTGAACTTAGGCCTATGTTATACTTCGGCGACGCGTCGCCGACGCTGCGACACGTCAGCGACGGCCCGTCACCGACGTCGGCCGACGCTGACGTCACCAGCGACGTCGCCGACGTCGCCACAGACGCCGCCGACGTCGCCACAGACGCGTGGTCGACGTCGGCGACGTCGACAACAGATTCTGTGGCGGCGTCGGGGACGTCGTTGACAGGAGAGCATCGGAGCGCATTTTTAGCATCGGAGCGCGCTTTCAATGTCATCATTTGGCCACCAGTCTGCCGATTGCATACATTTTGTGCTTTTCTTAATCTTCAAAAGGATTTTTTATTCTTAATTCTTCTTAATGTTTCAAGACTTGATGATGATTTGTTGTTCTGTATGTACTCTTTAAGAAATGCAAATTTAGCAGACGCGATTGCATAATTGGGCGATAGAATATCTGAATAGAATAAAATGTGATTTGTCTAAGGTAGAGCATAATTGGAAATCTTGTAGTGTGCGAGGAACGAAGATTGTGAGCGCGAATATGTAACCTATTTAAGTATCAGGTGATGAAGAGCCAAGATGATTACGGCGCGATAGGTGCTAAACATCGTCAAAATGATGGCCGACATTGAGAGAAAGTAAGCAAACGAGGCGCCTTCTTGATGTGCGGTTATGAAACTCATGTCGATTCAAAGTAGGCATGAACTATATTTTGAAGCGAACTCTATTTCTTCTAGACTAACCCAATCCAAATGGTACTGGACCACTTAAGAGTCTGACGCGACCGTTGGTTTTTTCACACTATTGGCTGGATGCCGCAAGATGGGCGTTTTTGCACTTTCGATTTCGTAATTCGAGGTCCGCCGAGGATGTTGACAGTGCCGGGAACGAAGAACCCACCCACAAACAAAATACTCCCTCTGAGCGCATTTTCTCCCAGCCTTGAATGAGGCCGGCGACGGCCCGTCGCCGTGCACAGCGCGGCGACCGACCCACGGACGACGTCGGTGGCGACGTCTGTGGCGACGTCGGTGGCGACGTCGGCGGCGGAAGTATAACACCCCCTGCGGAGCTCTCGGCGACGTCGTCGGCGACGCTGTGTTAGGCGGGCTGCCACGCAGTGCGTAGCTGCCCGCAAAGCACAGCGTCGCCGACGCTGCGACACGTCAGCGACGGCCCGTCACCGACGTCGGCCGACGCTGACGTCACCGGCGACGTCGCCGACGTCGCCACAGACGTCGCCGACGTCAACAGATTCTGTGGCGGCGTCGGGGACGTCGTTGACAGGAGAGCATCGGAGCGCATTTTTAGCATCGGAGCGCGCTTTCAATGTCATCATTTGGCCACCAGTCTGCCTGAAAAATTAGAAATATATCTTACAAAGAACAATTAGAGAGAGAACTCCAATTTCATTATGAAAAACGAACATAGAATGTACGGCAGAAAACCGCATAGAATGTAATTTCCAGTCTTTCAAATCAGTGGTAGTAATACTACTACTTACAAAGACGACATATTTGAGTTCGGAACATAAACAAACTAAGCGTTACTTTGCGGAGTCTTTCAGTGCAATAAATCATGCAATTGCGAGATGAAAGAAGCAACACCAAATGAGTTTGCAATTAGCAGAACTGCCATGTACTACCACAAAAAAGACCACCCTGGTACGCTCGTAACGGGTATTTATGTCCGCCATGAGCAGGGCTACGCCCCCTGGCATAGCTGCTATAATTTGCCTATAGCAGGCTATCTGACCCACGATACCCTGAAGTCACTGCCCGCGATATGCCGCGGGGTATACGCCATTGGCCAATAGCCTTTTCCGCCGCCCAGTAGCTGCAGTTATGCTGATTAACCTCTCCATTCAGCTTTAATGTTGCTTCATCAGTCCCCAGAATCCGTTTCGGAAAATAGGTCTGCTGCCCACATTTAAATTCTGTAATCACTAAACTCGCATGCTACGTGTCTTTCACGTCGTTGTCAAGTTCTAAACATCAAAAAAGCAGATAAAAACAGACGTGTGCATGGCGCAATCTATACGTCAAAAAATTCCTATTTGCTTAAGATTTTATATGAGCATTTAACTTCTTCAGTACCTTTTTGTGACCAAAGTTATCACCTTTCTAACAGTGCATTCATTTCTTGAGACACCCAGTATTATTAGAATTAGGCAGTATAAAAAACACTCACTTCCGTCTATCAGGTAGAGATACGTATATTTTTATGCCTTTTTTCTGTTGAAACTCTGTTATCTGCCTCAATTTCGTTTTTTGTTAAAGAACACACCAAAGTAACTTTTTACATATTTTTCTGCAAGCCTTAAAGAAAACATTTTTCGTTGGAATAGAACTGCTACATATTAAAAACCACAAGAATTCTGTGAAGTCCTCATGTGACTAACTTTAAATGGACATGAAGAGTAAAAAAGGCACCATTTGTGCCCGCAAGATGGGCGTTTTTGCACTTTCGATTTCGTAATTCGAGGTCCGCCGAGGATGTTGACAGTGCCGGGAACGAAGAACCCACCCACAAACAAAATACTCCCTCTGAGCGCATTTTTTCCCAGCCTTGAATGAGGCCGGCGACGGCCCGTCGCCGTGCACAGCGCGGCGACCGACCCACGGACGACGTCGCCACCGACGTCGCCGCCGACGTCTGTGGCGACGTCGGTGGCGACGTCGGTGGCGACGTCGGTGGCAACGTCTGTGGCGACGTCGGCGGCGGAAGTATTAAGGCCCCCACAGACTTCTGCGGCGCCGCTCGGCGGCGCCGCTCAGCGGTGTCACTGGGCGGCGTCGCTGGCCGGCCGGCGGCACCGGCGGCGCCGCCGAGCGGCGCCGCTCAGCGGCTTGACTCATCATCAGTGGGAGCGGTGACGGCGAGGTACTGTACTGTTTCTAATGGGACCGACTGGTGCTTAACAATAACGCGCCCCGATGACGATCGCGCGCCCGCATCGACCGTCTCCGCTCTGGATCCCGCCGCGAAAGGGCAGAGCGCAGAGCGCAGACAGACAGACGCTGGAGCGGCGCCGCCGGGTGAAATGATTCAAGTCATTTCCCCCAGCGACGCCGCCGGTGCCGCCGGCCGGCCAGCGGCGCCGCCCAGCGGCGCCGCTGGTGGCGAGCTCTGCGTCTCTGCCCTATGGTTAAGCATAGGGCAGCGGCGCCGCCGAGCGGCGCCGCAGAAGTCTGTGGCGGCCTTAACACCCCCCTGCGGAGCTCTCGCCGACGTCGGCCGACGCGTCGCCGAAGTATAACATTGGCCTTAGGAAGAGAGCTGAATCATCTTTACAATCCAATTAGAATACCGGAATAACAAGATACTTCGTCATTTATTTTGCAAGTAGTGGACATGCTCCAGGGTTGAGGTGCTACCAAAGGAAGGATTTTCCTCACTTCTACGCGGAATTTGCTATCTGCCACGGGTTCTTCATTTGCGAGTCGATGCCACTAAACTCTCGCATTATCCCATTACCAGCGTCCGTCGCCGGCTTCGCCGGTCCCCTACGCTGGGCGTGCGGGCCACGCCAGGCTTGCCGGCTTCGGGTATAGCATATTTTTTTCAGCACACTTATAAATCCGCAAGGTTTGCAAGGTAGCTTCTATCCTATTATATTCAAGAGTTAGCTCTTTGCTCATGTTCAGCTTTTTCCAGCTCGGACAAGAAAAGGATACGGATAAAGGACGGTATTAGTCAGTAAATTGGTGTAGGAGGCCGCCTTTTAGTTTGTGGTTTTCCCTCTTCGTGAGAAGGCCCATGGATGTCGATTTACATCAATAATGGAACAACACAATTCAATGGAACAACAAGGGGTACGATGCAGTAGTGTCGAATAACAGTTCCATTTTCGCGCAACACAAAATGCGTTATGGGGGTGCCTTACATGGTGACCCCCTCCTCCTTCGAGCCCATTTTCATAAAGTTAACAAAAAAGCGTGATTCTACGTATAGTCACTATACGCGGTTTGAAATTCGCGCCTTTGGTTTTGAAAAGAATGACGATTTTGACGTTCATAGAGCACGTTTTCCGACGGCGACAATTCGTCCGCAGTTTTAATGCACGTTTAATGAGGAATTGCACTGATCTGCACATGGTAATGCAGAACATTTTCTAATGCACTGCGACCGCGGCGGACGCGACGTTCGGCAAAGATCTCGACGAGCTTCCGTATGTTCAGAGGCGCGCCGGCCTACACACGCAGACACTAGCATGCGATTACAATACACAATAACTACCGAAACCGACGTAGCACGCCGTATTCCCATGGGAGCACGCAATAAGGAAGGGCTCTCAACGATGTCCATACTGCTTGAAATGGCCCACAGAAATAGTTTAAGCTAGCATTTCACTAATACATCCATACATCTATTTTGTAATACATCATCACTTTTACAAAAAAAATTGTATTTTGTCACTTGAAAAAACGTTTATCAGGCTTTTTTAATCAAAATCATAGTTTATTATCACTTATTATTATCAGTTGAAACAACCAGTTCAGGATCAACAGTACGCACAACTATAGTTGTGCTCTCGCAAAATTTTCGACTATTGGAATGGTTTCAAATGCCCGCAGTTTTCGAGTATTCGAATTCAAACGTAATCGAAAAGTGGTTTTATGAAGGTTAGGATTCGAATACATGCGAAAAACTCGGTTTTTTAAATTTCGAATTCATTATCTAAGTTCGAATGAAAATCGTTGGTATACCTGTTCGAATAGGTCATCCCAACAAAACTATACACAACACTCGCCATGAGGATGAGATAGTACCCAAAACCATAATATCGCCACCAGAATCGATTAGACAGCAGTTTGATGACGCTGCTAATGCTCATGAGATTTTCGAGAATTCTCAGGGATTGTACTAACCTAGAAAAATCGGAGTCTTACATCCTAGGTATGTTCAACAGCAACCAACAAAATAGCGCATTACCTCTAGTTAACTGCCATCTCTGTTTGCACTCCCTTCTTAATTCACTATGACGAATCCCTCGATCCCAGGCATTGTTCGATTTCGAAATACGTTCCAACAAAACTCCGCGATTTTCAAATTCGATCCCTCCAAATGAAATCGCAGATTGATGATCGCGAAAAAGCATTGTTCGAATATTGTTCGAATTCGAACAATGTTCGAACAATGTCAAGAGTCGGCCGCCAGAACCCTCGAAAGAAAATCGCAAATCGTTCCCGCCAATTACCGTAGGCGCAGAAGTGGAGCAAGTTTGAACGTGGGTTTTTCTGGGAACGGAGACGATCCATACTCAGGCGGCCTACTCTTGATATTGTTCGAACATTATTCGATTTCGAACAATATCCGAGCAATAATTTTTGTGAAACTCGATTTCGAGCAATGTTCGAATAATGGTTTAATGTTCGAACAACAACGATTTACGATTTTCGAGTAATCGAGCGATTAATTGTTCGAAATCGCTCGAACAATTATTCGGCCCGATTAATCGAGCTCAGGTCTAGTGGTGTTCTGCGGTCTTTGTCTTTCAGGTTAAAGGCTGCTCTAAATCTCATGAACCATTTCTGGTAAACTTTGGGAGGGATGATATCTTGGCCATAGACTTCGGCGATCACGTTTTGGGCTTCAACGGCGCTATTATTCCATTTGAACATGAACAATAGATCCTCCCGCCAATGTTGCGACGGAAAAATCCGTCGCAAACCGTCGCATGCTCATAACTCCTTTAATTTTAAGTTGTTTGAGAAACTGTTGGTACCACTCGATTTGCCTCCTCGAGATCTACACAGGCATTATAAAGCTTTGCCAGACCACAGCGTTTTCGCCGTGGGTGGCCTAAAAAATGACTGAAACAGGCTCTTGCGATTAGAGCTCCTTATTTTCCAGTACGTGCATGTGACGTGCAGTGTTTTCGGAGTATCTCAAGCATGGCGTGCGTTGTCAGTGATCTGTCATGCCTGGAATGCTCCGAGATTGCGCCGTGCACAATGTATATAATCGAACCTATCAATCGAATGGGCGGAAGCATGTCCACTGGGTTTCTATCTTCGCTTAATGGAAAATGTAAAGCCTTCAAGACTATCTTGCACCGTTTGGAGAATTTTATAAGAAATTTCCGGCTGTCCTATTTAGGAATTGCTCCAATCAGTTTGAGTGCGCCGTGCACAATGTATATAGGATCGAACCTATCAATCGAGTGGGTTCGACAACTGGTAGTGTGCGTTTGGGGAGTTCTATCATAAATTTCCAACCGCCCTACTGAGGAAATGCTCTAAGGCTGTCCAGCTAGCCTTGTGGTGCGCCGTGAACAATGCACATAGAATCGAACCTTTCAATCGAGGGGGCCACCGCTTGCAAATTGCACGCGCGGGCGTGTTCGGAGCGCAATAACTCTTTCAAGTTCAAATCTTTTCGCCTGCAAATCGTAGACCTTGTAGACGGTAAAACGCTCTATTAGTACAGTGGAGCAGAATGATGTAGCTTAGGAAGCGGCAGTGTTACAGAGGTGCGAATATGCAGGTGCGGCTTGTGTTACGCATTTTTTTCCGATTTCGTTGGACCACTGCGGGAAGACGCGGAGAGCTAACGGCCTTAAAATGCGTTTGCACACAGAGCTCTTAAGGTGCTTTACGATGATGTGCTCAGAACTCCTCCGCTGCCTAAACAGCCTTAGCCTCAGCTGCCATTTTAAAGAGGCGGAAGATAGCGGTTAGAGTTTCTTGCGCTCTTACTCGCCCAGATTTGAGCTTTCGACACTCGCAATGGTGCAGTTCTGTTCAGCATGAAGAGCGTTATCGAACGGTACCAATTTCGACCGATTTTGGAAATATCGATTTTTTGACAGTTTCGCACCGAGGACGCGGCCTCAAGCGGCCTCGTCCTCGGTGCGAAACTGTCAAAAAATCGATATTTCCAAAATCGGTCGAAATTGGTACCGTTCGATAACGCTCTTCATGCTGAACAGAACTGCACCATTGCGAGTGTCGAAAGCTCAAATCTGGGCGAGTAAGAGCGCAAGAAACTCTAACCGCTATCTACAGCCGCTTTAAAATGGCAGCTGAGGCTAAGGCTGTTTAGGCAGCGGAGGAGTTCTGAGCACATCATCGTAAAGCACATTAAGCGCTCTGTTCGCGTACGCATTTGAAGGCCGTTAGCTCACCGCGTCCTCTCGCAGTGGTCCACCGAAATCGGAAAAAATGCGTAACACAAGCCTCACCTGCGTTTCCGCACCTCTGTAACATTGCAGCTTCCAAAGCTACATCATTTTGCTTCAGTGACTGTTCTGCTAGACCGTTTTACTGCCTACAAGACCAGCGAGTTGAGCCGAAGCGACTCGAACTTGACCGAGTTATTGCGCTACTAACTCGCCCGCGAGTTAGTAGCGCAATAACTGAACTGCATTTGCGAGTGGTCGCCCCACTCGATTGATAGGTTCTATTCTGTATGCATTGCTCACGGCGTACTCTATAGTCTGCCGAGACAGAGTACAATAACTCCTGAGAAGGGCGGGCCGAAATTTCTAATTTAATCTAATTTCAAACGGTTCTATGGTATATGCATTGTGCACGGTGCACTCTCCTTTTTCGCTTCATAAAACCTCTTTATTTGTATAAGCTGCTGTAAGTGTGTCTACTGAAGCACATAAAGAGGTAAGCTTTGATGTTTAGCACGACATTTGAGCCGCTTCCGCCCATTCGATTGATAGGCTCGACCCTATATGCATTGTGCACGGCGCACTCTCGGAGCATTCCAAGTATGACAGAGCACTGACAACGCACGCCGTGCTTGAGATACTCCGAAAACACTGCACGTCACATGCACGTCCTGCAATATAAGCTTCTCCAATTGCAAAAGGTCTGCCCAGTCATTTTTGACCACCCACTGCGAAAACGCGGTCTGGTAAAGTTTTATATACGATTGTGTAGATCTCGAAGAGACGAATCGAACGGTGCCAACAGTTTTTCAAACAACTCAATATTATAGAAGTTATGAGCATGCGACGGTTTGCGACGGATTTTTCCGTCGCAAACCGTCTTTTTGACCGCGCGACGTGGGCGGTATTGTATTAGTTGTCTCTACGGTTGAATTTCAGAAGAAGACCACCCTTACGTCCCTTGTCTGGTTCTTTGCGACAGAGAACAGCCACGTCGAATAGGTTTGCTTGGAGGTCGCGGTTCGTAAGATGGTCTGTAGTCTCCTTGAGAACTCCAAAAGCGATCCCTCCATTTCTTTGCCTCCTATCTAATCAGTGCTCCACCACGTTCTCCAGGCATTAGTCGCAAGTTTGGGCAGCACTGAAAGGCCAACCAATCAGGCCGCATCGAATGGATGTACTATTACACGGCACATACGGCCGATGTTCTGATTAGTAGGTGTGGGTTCAGTCAGCGCGAGACCAGTTATGATTGGCTGACGCGCTTACACCTCGTAATGCTGGTCACATTCGCAACATCTGAGACATTTGAATTTCAACAACCTTCAGTGGAGGCGACTTGTCGTCAATCAGGCCCTAACAAACGTCTAAGTACTTTTTTAGTCTTTCTGTTTGACTGTCGCTCCGCGGCCGGTAGGCCGTTGAACTTCTCTCAATGAATAGCTGGAAAACTGAACTCCGAGTATAGTAGGAGATTCCTCCGCTGAATTCAATACGCGCATTGTTGTGCTCCAAAAAGAAGACCGCCATTTCAGACGCCAGCCTCTCCCTTCTATTACAAGGGAAAGGTTTGAAGTGTATGTCTGAACGGGGAGAGCGAGTCATATAGGGAGAATCCTCACCCTCAGTTAATATAAAAATGTGCTTTTTTTTGCCAAATCGTTAAAGCCAAGGAGTAGGGGGACATTGAAGTTACAAGGGAATTGGCGCATTACGATTTGTGGGTGTTGTACGCTCGCGATGCCTCTGCCGGCAAGCGGCTCGGAGCGCAGTGGATAGTGACATTGCTTCATGCGAGGAAGGTTGGGGTTTGGTTCTTTCTAATAAGCAAGTCGTGAGAAAGGTATTCTCCACAGCCACAGCTATAAAGTGCGCAGGAAACGTCTGCAAATTGTGTAGACGTTAGAACCCCCCAAATCTCAATCAATCAATTGAAATGCAAATACGCATCAGCGCAGAAGAACCGAACCGGAGACCTTCTACGCATGAAGCAACGTCACTGTCCAATGCGCTCCGAGCCGCTTGTCGGCAGATGCATCGCGGACTAGAAGGACCCAAACTCGTGATGCGTCGTATTCCATTGTGACTTCAAGAACCCCCTACTTTTTGGGTTTAACGACTTGGTAAAAAATAAACACATTTTCAAACCAATTGAGGGGTGGGGATTCTCCCTATATGACTTTCTCCCGCTGTTCGGGCATACGCTTCAGACCGTTCCGTTGTTAGCGCCACTGGATCGGTTAGTTGCGAGTGCTTGTGTGTCCGTTCAGCGGCTTGCAACCTGATTGTGAGACTGAGTGCATTGGACTCGAACCATAGACTGAAACGGTATGCGAACCGCGATAGTTGTGCAGTTGTGTGTGTTGCGGACTGTCAGCTCGCGCTCGAACGGGCTGCGGGACATTATGTACGAATGGTCGCCGCGGAGGCGGCGACTCGCGCGGTGAGCGCGGCAGAAGACGTCGCAATTGGGTGACTTCAGCGGCCAGTGGTATCTAGACCTGCATCAAAACTGGCACATCAAGTGTTACGAAGTGTATACAAAGTCAGTTTCACTGCGATAGTGCGTCATATTCTCAGCTTTCCAGAAGAAGCACCATATAAAATTGAGCATTAGAACGTTGCTTAGTTTTATGACTCGAACTCAATTTCTGAACCAGAGCATGTTTTCCCGCAGCTCCTGCAACAGCAGAAACGATATCAACAACTCAAACCTAGCGTCTGCAGCAGGTCATCATGAGGCACAGCTAACACGACCGCAGCGGAGTTCATCGCGCACGCGGCAGTCGTCGTCGCGGGCGCGGTCGCCATTCGTGCATAAAGACCGCCCCTCGCTCGAACGTCACGCAACGCGACCGCTCGCGGCCCGCTCTGAGTTACTCCAAGTCCTTTCTGAGGGTGATGGGGAGTTCTTCGAGTTTTCCCGTGGAATGTGGCTTTCCTAAGACGTCTGTTGTTATGTTTTAGTCGTGAATTCTTGTGGAATCTTAGGTGGATTGCTGTGTGCAGTATGGCTATCACATTTCTCCTTTATTACCCAGACAATCCCATCCGTCTTTGGCAGGCTAGTAGCTAGACCTTGTCGGATATTTGTTGGGTCGGTGAAGAATTTTTTGTTTCAGATAAACCTCGTCTAACTGGATCATTCAACTACTCATCTGTACTGCGAACGGTGCTGTTCCAGCTGAGGGATGTCGTCGGTAAGTTTTCTGTTCTGGACTTCATTTTGAAGCTCGAGTTGAACGACAACAAAGAACCCGGAGTTTCCGGGGCGGTAGATTGGCGAGCGCAGGACCAGTCTGGCGAAGGCACAGTCCTCGGACCTATCTCCGTATGAGAGGGAGCGCCACTAGGAAAGCCAGGCAATCACATAATGTAGCTCTCGGCCTGCTAGAAAATCGCAAAGGTCTCGAATCTATCCTAGTCGGTGGGGGGGGGGGGAGGGGCGGGGAGCACGCTTTTGAAAGCAAAACGAACTTAGGCGCTACGAGTGGAGCGGGGATCTGGACCCTGGTTGGCTTCGATATTTTCGGACGCTGAGCTGCTCGAAGGTCATCATGAAAAGCAGTCGTACCCGACGTTCTGTGTTGCATGAAATTAAAAATATTATGCAGTACAGGGTGCAGTCGTAGTTTGTGGTGAAGCGCTCTTAAAGGTCTTTTCGGGCACAATCCAGATGGACTCAGTTTCCGAGTTCCCCGTTGGAAGAGCGGAACCTAAAAGGAATATTCTCGATAAAAATCTAGTGAGGGAGAACCCCATAGTAGATTTGCACCGAGAGCAGATCATCATCAAGCAGCTAAAACAGATAACATCAGTAAAATAAATTAAGAATAGGCCAAGAACCATCAATCAACGTTTGGACACAGGCAAGACATCATACTTCACTCCCTAATTGAACCTGTGGTGGGGTTCAGCTCGCTGGGCTTGGTTTTCGCCCTGGTGATGTACTCCACTTCCTTTCAATATTTATTGAAGCGGGATATTAAACAGATATTAAACATACACCTGAGTCAGAGCGTTGGTTCTGCTGCTGCTGACTATCACTCGCTACTCTGCTATTTATGCAGAGCGAATGATATGAAAGCCAGTATCAATCGCTAGCCTTTCTTTGGTGTTTGGCGAATGATACTGGAATATGCTTTCTGCCTCTATCAACCAAAATATACAGCAGAGGTCACGCGGAGCGAGACACTAATCATTTGCAAACGTCAAGACCTAGCTCACAAATGTTATACAGGGTAGCCCATAAGTCCTGCAACAAAATTAGGCGACCTTATTGGTTGTCTTTTTCCAGTTGCAAAGAACGGCATACCAACTGTTACGTAGTATATGCTTGGCGCTATACTTCCGGAAAGTGTCGTGGTTGTAGCCGCTCTTATTCCAAAGTAATGCGCTCTCACGTAAAACTACCGAAAATTCTTCTCTGGCCCGTGGTGGAGCGCTCCCATTCCGATGTGACTAAATTTCGGAAGATTGGTTGTTGAACATACGGTATGATGGTATTGTGTAGGGCAGTTCGAGGCTTCTCAAAAGTGAACATTAGATGAGCGGATCTGAACTACAACAGAAGAACGCTATTAATTTTCTGATCATACACGATGCAGCAACCAGCTGGAACAAATGCAATATTCAGCCGTGTGCGTAATTTATTACGAAGCAATATGTAGTTTCTAGAAAACTACAAGGAGAGCTCTACAAACCTACAAGTAATACGAAGACTCAGCTATGAGGAGAAGAAGGTAGTGAGGAAATTTGTAAGCGCAGTTGGAGCGCGTCGTTCGAAATGGGTATTCAGCCTCTGCCTCATTTTATGAAAATTTTCTCAAAGTTGAGCGATCCCAGAAAAATAAAAAATAAAAGTGCGTTTAATACTACCCTTGTGAGAACCTGATGATATGACCACAATGGCCATACATGGTATACTTATGCTCTCCCAAAAATTTCGAATATTCGAATGGTTTCGAATACCGAAATTTTTCGAGCATTCGAAATCGAATATATTCGAAAAACGCGATTTTTCTGAACATTCTAATTCGAATACATTCGAAAAACTCGATATTTTGAATATTCGAATTCGAATACATTCGAAAAACGCGATTTTTTAAACATTCGAATTCGAATACATTCGAAAAATGCGATTTTTCGAATATTCGAATTCGAATGAAAAATCAGGCTGTATTATAGACATGATAGAAGGCAACACAGAAGAGAAAAGGGAAGCGATACATAACGGATCCCTTCCTAGTTAAGCACGAGGTTTTTATCGACAGGCATCTCATAAACCCCCATGTGAGTCGTAAAAATGAGATAGAGAACTTACACGTAGAACGATCAAAGGGCTTATGGAAGCGTCTAATTTCCTTGCTTACTGGAATACGAATTTTTCTCAAAGGAATACTAGTGTTTTGTTAATTGCTGCTTATGAGGAACAAACGAAAGGTTTACAACACATTTGAAGGGAAGATTATCTGGTTGAGCCACTGTAAGCTTCTAGGTCACTTTAAAACAATCCTTTTTGAAATTGGTGGCAGACTGACTGTTAAAGAACTTTCATGAAACAATGCTTTTGCCTAGGGGCAGCTAATGGAGGACTGACGACAAAGTACTACATGTGAATCTGTAGCAAGTCTGTCCTGCTCATCAACAAATGTGAAATATCACACTGTCGATTTTGCAGCCACAAAATGTATTACAAGTAGCTAGAAATAGGCTACCCATGAGGGCCAGTTTCATTTCGTTCTGGTGATTCACCCAAGTAAGTGGTAGGAATAAATATTTCATATTTGCGATGAACTTGTGAATGTAATTATTCTCCAGCCAACATATTAATAAACTACGGTAAACTTCAGAAAAATAGATCGATCGATAACATCCGGCCGACATACACTGCCTCCCCTTTGTGAAGTCCGGCATACGGCCAACGTATCCATGCGAATCCCACTTCAAATGGCGAATTCAGAATAAAAATCGATAAAATCGATCGATAACATCCGGCCGACCTACGCCGCCTCCCCTTTATGAAGTCCGGCATACGGCCGACGTATCCATGCGAATCCCACTTCAAATGGCGAATTCAGAACAAAAATCGATAAAATCGATCGATAACATCCGGCCGACCTACGCCGCCTCCCCTTTATGAAGTCCGGCATACGGCCGACGTATCCATGCGAATCCCACTTCAAATGGCGAATTCAGAACAAAAATCGATAAAATCGATCGATAACATCCGGCCGACCTACGCCGCCTCCCCTTTGTGAAGTTCTTACCTTTATCCTTCCTTCTGCTGTCCTTCATCCTTTACGTTATTACGTTTACGGCGACAATAGCTTCCAGAACTGCTTGAGTGGAATGCAAAACTGGTCCAGATCAAACTAACCTTTGTGTCCATACTCTAAGATCTAAAAAAAAAACGTCTGATACTATATAGGAGCGCGCTAAGAGCTGTCGATCGTCGATGTGTCAGAAATTACTGACAGGAACAGGTGCATAAAATTAGCGTAGAATAGGTACACAAAATACTGGAAAATATCCAGACGTCTCCAGCGAGCGCCTTAATTCAGAAAACCATGTCACAGATTGATCAGGCAATCAAATCGGTTGATACTATCCATACTTTTATCGGTGAAAGTGGTTTTCTCTCAGAGTTCACCAATCGGGGTGGCGACGATTACTGGTCCCCGATCGGTCATTCACCACTGTAGCGATTCTCCGTGGAAAATTTTTTGCAATTCAACACTGTGAGACGTTGTGGAAGTTCTCCCTCTTAACAGGAAGGCGTTTCGGGAAGTGAATAGTATCGATGAGGCGCTCAGTATCCGGGCACCGAGCCACCATCGTACCACAGCTTTGATTCACAGACAGAACCGTTTTGGCGACCCAAATTACCCGAGAAACCCACCAAGCCTTTTCAAAATACGTCGATACACAAATTCTTGTTGGGCATTCGAATGACACTTTTCGAATACTTGAATAATTTTTGCTTTCTGGGAAATTGCGAATATTCGAATGGTTTCGAATACCGAAAATTTTCGAGCATTCGAAATCGAATATATTCGAAAAACGCGATTTTTCTGAATATTCGAATTCGAATACATTCGAAAAACGCGATTTTTTGAACATTCGAATTCGAATACATTCGAAAAACGCGATTTTTCGAATATTCGAATTCGAATATTCAAATTCGAATGAAAATCATTCGAATACCTATTCGAATGGGTCATTCGAGCATAAGTATAATACATGGCAGGCTTTTGTCACGCACCATTTTCCAAAATGCCTCCCCTCACACCCTAGGTTTTTGTGTAAAAAGAGTGAAAATCAATAAAAATTTTCGTTTGATGGGAACGAAAACATAACACCATATATTGGAGACGCAATCGCGCTGTTTAAAGGAAAAATGCACATTCTAGTAAAGCGATTCTTCTAACAGCAAAAGACAAGGACGTGGGAGCGGTTCTCAGTCCATCTGCAAAATATTGCACCTGCGAAAGACTAGCTGTGAAATTCCTGAATCTTCAGATTTTCAATCCTTGTTTATTAATCATCTTAAAGAAAATGTCCTGCTCTATAAAGCCTGGGAAAACTATTGTTCAATATCTTCTTTGGAACGAATAAGAAGTAAAATTCCGTAAGAGGGGCTGCGACGTGAGCTGCAAAGGAGCCCACACGATCTGAAGGCTCTTATCAATCCGGGAGTGGTCCCTTATGAATAATACCGCTCCACAATAATCTACAGACCATGGGCAAACGTTGTTAAAAAGCGTATCAAATTCGGTGCCTTCTTAGCCTTTTCACACGCCTATGTTTTTGTTGCAGGACTTATGAGCCACCCTGTGTATTGTCACTGTTTTGATCTCGTTATACAGTTGTTTTCTAAGGAATGAGTAGATTCAATATATTTCAATGCTGAACACATTCAGTTCTTGTGAAATCGTTTAAGAGTGGCCACCACCAACTAGGATTGCACCCGGCACTTGTTGTTCTACCCTAGTCATGAACTGAGATGGGCCATTCCTGATTTAATTTGGCATTCGTGTGCGTTCCTATCAAATTGGGTAACCACCCATTATAAGGTGACCCCTCCCGCGCTGCTTTGCGCCATTTTCGACATAAAGTCCGCGTTTGGATAGAATGTTTTGCATTCCTAGCGGAGGCCCACCCTAAACTAGGACAATAATAAATTCTAGTAAGAAGAAAAAATGGGAAAAATTCATCGTTGTAGGTAACATCCCCTCGCTCAACTCTTCCCATACTTCCAAACATACAGTTTGACCTCACCTGGCTTGCAAATTGCGAAGAAAGACCTCCTAGGTTTGTTGATTCTGTTGTCGTAGTAAACTCGTTTATTTTCAATTCTACCGCCGTCCTAAGAAAGCGAAGTGCCCGCCTTCCAATAGACTAGATCCGGTTCCCTTTACAGAGTCCAGTCTGTAGCCGTTGTAGAGTAGTTTACTTTGGATTTTTAGTCCTCAAGACGGCAGGTTAAAGCGCCGTCCCCTTTCTACACTAGGACAGATCCCCGCCCTCCGTTCTTACCATGTTAATCCGTGAAGGATAGAGATTGGTGTGGTGCAATCCTAGTTCGGCGTATCAAGTGGTGTTTTGACCCACTATTCCTTTTTCTGACATTTCATGGGGTGTTAGGGGGTTCAGGCAATTTCGAGCGGATAAGGAACAGGGGCCGGATTCATCAATGACCAACCCGTGAGGAACAGGGGGTAGAGATACCCACGATTAAGCCTGCGTCTCTGACTCTTGCCGTATCTCTACATGAATCTTGTCTTATCTCTATCCCTTATACCCCGCATACCTTGTTTAATGTTGATAAGCCAGGCCACAGGAGATGAAGACAAGTACCCCAGTTGGGAGTGCTCCTCCCGTTCCACGTAGTCCTATTATATAATCCATTTATAGTCGAGACCTCTGACATCGGAGAAATGGACCAGCACCTTGATCGAACCGACATTTCCTCTGTAGTTGTTCTTGGCCCAACAGAAGCAAGTCACGAGCCTGCCATTCCTATATCCAAATACGACCCATTATGAGCTCCTGCTTGTTTACTTTACTTTGGATCCGATCGAAAATCTTCGGATAATTCGATGATTCGGATAACGGCGATTTCGAGGATCCCGGATTTTGGATGGTTTGGATAAGGGAATTTCCGCTTGAATTTTTGAATGGATCGTGATATCCGGAAATGATTTATTCGGATCCAGTGTATACTTTGCGGAAAGAAGCACTCAAATGCCTTCAAATTCTAGAGGATTTGTCCACACCTTTGCCTTTCAAGCATGGCAACGCTGGTTAAATGGTTAAATCTTCGTTGAAACGTGCAGCGTTCTTGATTCATTTTTTTCCTAAAAAACTGCATTTCAGGACGAAGAACTCTTGGTGTTCGGCTACGCGTCCCGAATCTACCCCCCTGATGATCGCGCTGACTTCATCGCGGAGGAGCAACACCTGATCGAGTCGCCAAACGATCCGACACTACGCATCGATAGGTGTGTAGACAAGGGAGATGCACGTGCTGCTCCCGCAGAAAAACCTCGCTAGCTCCGTTTCAGGCTTTTAGGCTGGAGGATAGTCTCCGCGGATGCCGCCATGTCAAGCAGGTATGTGATTCAATCGTCAGTTTCACCTTCTCTTTGATATATACGATATAAGCCAAATTCTAACCAGATTTGTAATTGCTCAACGGCTCAAATGCGATGTGTTGCTGGCGAACCAATCCGAATCAAAGCTTATTTGACCGTGAGAATGTGTAGGATAGGATGAGGCTTAGGCAATCGCTCGTATGCCTAGATAGTGAGGCGTGAGATTGCAAACGGCTCCACGACGCGAACGCGGTAGCGGTTTGCTCGTCTATTTTCAGATTTTTGGCTTTTTCTCTCGTCTTTTCCCTCTTCTCATCGCCGAGTAGTGACTGAGTGTACTGCTCGCATTAGTTTGTTTTATCCTTCGAAAGTGGTATTCGTTTGACGCATTGCTCTCTTATAGGTCTGGTGAGCACCGCCACATTTGCTCGACAGTGAAAGAGAGGTGGTGACGCTCAAGCGTAAGTTCGACTCAAGCAGTCAAACGGAAGATTTCAAAGTTTTTGTGTGGAACATTCGATTGATGCTGTCTCATTATATGTTTGTTGGCCTCGTTCCCACCCCAACTTCTGTATCGCTTCAGGTACGACTGCCGTCTGCTACTCCCGCACGGCTATGATGCTCGCGTGACCTCTGTCGAGGAAGAGTCCTGTCCCACGGAGGATATGGAAGAAGAGATGTGTGATGAAGAGCGTTATCGCGACATGCTCAACGAAGCTCAGCAAAGTCGTGAGTAGATACGACAGTTGTTCTAGAAACATCCTCATTGACCTACTGCAACCTGCTTATCCTGGCCACTTGTCATCATTAGATTATCGCCATCTCTCTACTTATATTTACTTTTGCAAGAAGTACGTTGTGTAGGTTCCCTGCCAATTTACTGGAGCTGTTTGATGATGACGAGCTCTACGTTGGGGTGACAGACGGTTTTACTGGTTAAGGTTTTTGGCGAGAGGGGTGTCTTCAGAGCTCGAGGTGGTCAACATTTCTGTAGAAACGAGTGCTCCGTCATGCCTATCGGCGTGCCTCGCACTTGCGCGCTTCGCGCGATGTACGCGATCACTAAGCTAAGGACAATCACATCAAGCTAGCTGCTCTACTTGTACAGCTTTCTTCCCTACCTAGGAGTACAAAAGGCTCGCAGTACGCACAGTGAATAGTATGATAGGGCGATCTATTGGTTCTTCACTACTGGTCCTCTCCTAGTGAAACGGTCCCCCATTACTGGTACAGGTCCCCCTTAATGATCCCCCTTAGCAGACGGCGTCTTCGGCACGCCCTCTGAATCCACAGTCCACAGGCACTTTGGCCGACGTCGTCGGCACGTCTACCTGAATCCCCAAACACATTGAGCGAAGTCCTTTGCACGTGTCCTTTGCACGTCCTTTGAGTCCCAGACATGTCACGCGACGTATTCCACACGTCTTCTAAATCCCCTGGAGCGTAGAAGATGTCTGGATATTTTCCGCTATTTTCGCGCCCCGTAATTTCATCAATATCGATTGATGGCGATCGATAATTCAAAAACGAACTTCATACTCGTGTTCACCGACCTCGATTACCCCAGGGGTAAAGTTTCGGACCGCCTGGACGACATCCACAAAAAATCGACAGTTTGATCAATATCGATTGGTGGCGATTGATACTTCACAAATAAACTTCAGATTCGTGTTCAGCGACCGCGATTACCCCAGGGCTGAAGTTTTCAGACAGGTAGAAGATTTCTGGTTTACCCCCAGGGCTGAAGTTGGGGACGTGTTCGGCACGTCTACTGCTCGCCATGCACTGTCGTCGACGTGTTCGGTACGTCTACGGCTCGCCATGCACGGTCGCCGACGTGTTCAGTTCGTCTACTGAGCCGCCAGGCACGTTTGGCGACGTGTTCTGCTCGTCTACTGAGCCGCCAGGCACGTAGAAGGCGTTCGGGTATTTTCCGCTATTTTCTGGCCTTAATTTGTGCCCCGTAATTTGCCCTATTTTATGACTCATCGTCGATCGATAGTGTGACTCATCGCTTAGCGGATTATTATATAGTGTGATTATCAGTTAAATGTTCTACAAAGTTAAGTTCCAAGTTCCTGAAACAAATAGAGGTGAAGGTGGAGGCAGTCCAGATATCTCCTACTTGACAGTTTTTGCTCAACGCCAAACTGCGTGGTCTGGTCAAGTTGTTCAGAACTGGACTGCTCCGTGTCTGGGGTGTTTTTTTTTTTTCAAGCTCAACCTGCTCATACTTTGAGAAGACCGTACGACCACCCTTGACTCAAATGTCTGCACGCAAAGCCTTCGATGCTTTCTGGGTACACGCCAGAGATTCCGTGGTCATCATGAAGATGTGTATCCCATCTTATAGATTCCAAGTATAACGCGGGAGTTCAACCACCACATCTTCGCATTCTCTCCTGGGATAGGTGCTCTGGGCTGTCTCTCCGCTGGTCATGGCTTCAATATTTTGGCATTGAATTTCATAGGACTGAGCTGACATTTGGTGGAGTGTTTTCTAATTATGGGCTCGTGGTTCGGAAGGGGTGCCGGCTGTCACGTGTACTCCGAACCAGGTCTTGGTGTGGGTTTTGCCCAAGCCAACCAAGCCTTCACCCCTCGGGCCTCGGTGAATTGGTACCGTGTGTGACTTGTCTGGGAAGGATAAAACGCCGAATTGTCCATCAGTTGGCCATCTCAAGTCAGTATAGGCCAAATACGCATTCAAACTGCCTCCACTATATCCCGTAGAGCGCGCTTTGCATCCCAGATTTGAATTGATTAGCACCGTCCTTTACCCTCCAACTCCTAGTTGACTTGGACACTTAAGAACAACACTGAAGAAGGCGATCTATTAAGCTCCTTAGCTAAGAATCTGTCTACAAACCTCGTTCACAGCTCATTAGTCGCAAACGGCCCTTCAAAATCCAGTGTTCGTTGTAGCGTAGTTACTGGAGACCGTTAGTGATTTTTTCAAGGTTTTTCTTTTCGACCGAGAACCAGCGATATGTGTGCGAGCAGTGATATCACAGTAAAATGAACGGCCGTAGCAGCGCTGACTTAATACGTTAACGTTAGATCCGACTTCAAACCAAACTGATGTTCATCTTGTAAATTACCTAGAAATATCACGCCACCGTAGCTCTTACCTTCAGCAAAAGCTAAAAAAACGAGTCAACGTTCAGCGGCTCAAGTGTTTCTTTTGTTTGGGAGACGGGACGGCTTCCTTGTAGAGAAAGGAGCTTCTCTTTCATCTTCTAGAATGCCAACATGTTAAAAATGTTCAGCTCCTAACTGAGCCAGTCTCTTCCTCTAGGTTATTTGATTGGGTCCAGCTTCCGAACCCCATGGTATATCTCCGCAAAGTCATCTGCGACAAGACAAGCAGTCATGGCGTATTTCTTCAGAAAGTTCTGTTTCGCCTTAGGCTTCGTTCCGTTTCAGAAGAGGAAGACGCGCGAGACAAAAAAGCGGAGATTGCATTCGACTATGGCACTATCGAGCAAAAAAGTAACGGAGAAGCTGCTGCCGAGGTGGCAAGCGATGACAGCGATAGTGAAGCGGAGCCGTTTGTGCCACCGCCTGGAATCAAGCTTCCAATGGGACTAGCAGTGGTGAGGTTTGAGTTGGAGCTTCGAGTCTTCGGAGATAATTTGTTATTTTCAGCCGGACAATCAGAAGCAAAATCATATTATCGAACGCACGGCTGTATTCGTTGTGACCAAGGGACCTCAGATGGAAATAGTGATCAAGGCTAAGCAACGAAATAACATGCAGCAGGTTAGTGTTGAGATTG
This sequence comes from Heligmosomoides polygyrus bakeri, assembly GCA_947359475.1. NCBI lineage: Eukaryota > Metazoa > Nematoda > Chromadorea > Rhabditida > Heligmosomidae > Heligmosomoides > Heligmosomoides polygyrus. The sequence continues at coordinate 20,237,171 of OX375867.1, forward strand.
ACGATCAGAATGTTATCGTTTTCAATTGTCGCCTTTCAGTTTGGGTTCCTCGAATTCGACAATCCTCTACATCCCTACTACAAGTATTTGTCGAAACTGATACGTGAGAAGAAGTACACTCCTAATCTGAACAAGCGGCGAAAGAAGGGCGCTCAAGGTACCGAGGCGACAACTTCTTCTCCCGCGAGAGGCGATAATAAGGACAAGAAGCCTAATGCTCTGGCTGCATTAGCATCGCGTAAGTTATAAATCTTTCGTTGTATAAAATCCAAATCAAGCGTTACTGTGAAGAACTGCTGCTACCATCTCGTGGCCAGCATGTTTGTTTTCAACACTTAGTGATGTGGTCTGCGATTTTCGCCTGGAGTTTTTTATGAGTGATCTATTGGGGTTGTACGTTGCGGTTTTCAACAGTGTTGTGACCACCTGGGTGGACAACAACAAAGGATAACTGAAGCAATTCGGTCTGAGTTAGTAAAGCAAGCAGAGGCTCGTATTTCTTTATCATACGTGGAGATCAATCTGCAAATAGTTAGCCGCATTACTTGCCCCCGAATCGTGGTATAAATATTCTTCTGAGATCTCGGAGTATCCTGGATTATGCCTTCAGAACCATCTACGATGAGGATCTCAATAGGAATAAGGAGAATGTGGTCGGAATGCAAGCAGACTACAATGAGGATTAACACGAGGTGGTGGGAACAAAGTAAATCTTCTAAAATAATATGAAAAGCCGTTCATAACGGCGCCGGTGGTGTGATGGGGTAGATCATTCCTGGCCGGTCAGCGGGAAGTGCGGGCACGAGTCCCGCCTGGCGTTGTTTTGATCGCATTAAAACATCGTTGTGAAAGCTTGCACGATTATGCATGGTTCCGAATAATGAGTGAATAATGAGTTGAATGATGGGGATATCAAGGTAGCGTGGTAACGCAGTTGGAGGAGGCGCCGGTTTTTCGTGGCCCTTGGTTTATCATTCCTTCCGGTCAGTGCTTCGGGGATCAGTGAATTGGTATCAGGTTCGTCTGGAAAGGATAAAACACTGACTTGCGTATTTGTGTCGAGAAACACCTTCAAGACTAATGTAATACGTGGTTAGAACAGAAATGCTGGTAGACTGCAATGAAAACCTGACAGACCGGGATGTTTCGTCGTGCAAACTGCCATTCTCAATACAGGTTTACTAAAGGATGGCGTTACTCAATCCCTTTTGGGATGCGCCACGCTTTCTACTTCTACGGGATATCGTGGAGGCGATTTTGAATGCGTGTTTTTTTGCCATGCAATGACTTAAGGTGACCAGCCGATGGGCAAGGAGTTCGCTATGCTCTCTAGTTTGAGCTCTATAGGCCGTCGAAAACGGCAGCATCTATCAGAAAAGCCTGACGTAAAAGTTGGCAGCCTGAAACAGCCTGACATAAAAGCTTCGTAGCAGGACCATTAGCACCTGCCCATATCTCAAGAACGGTATGAGCTGTGCAGTCTGTGAACCAGTTTGTGTCAGGCAAGCACTTCACATAAATTTTACGGGTGTCATGAGGTATGAAGGAACTGCTCTACATAGACGCTTCGCTTAGTTTGCCTTCTTTTCAGATGATTAGGTATCCGAAGCTTACAATTCTTCAGAGCATGAAAGTGACAGCGACTCGGACTCTGACTGTGAACTCCATCCGTCCTTGATATCCAGAGCGCGACAGCGAAGTCGAAGCCCTGATGTCATGGATTCGGCCGAGAATGCTGTTGGTCCAAGAAGGCGTCCGGCATCACCATCGCCTCCTCCGATCACAGCGCATCGTCACGACTACGACATGAGTAAAGTAGGGTTTTGGTCCCATTCAATCCAGTTACCGCGTGTTCAAGTTTGCCTCATGTTGGTTCATTTCAGAGCAATGATATATATGCGTCACTGTACAAGAGCCTAACTCAAGTGTCTGTTGAGAGAGAGCAGGCGGAAATCAGAAAGAAGGAGAAGATCGAGATTGAGAAGCACTTGGCGGCGTAAGTTTCACACATTTCAATTCTTTTCCAACGCTTAGTAAATCCCAATTTCAGTTCTGCACCTCCGCCACCTGACGAGGACTACCAGGCGTGGTGGGTGTCGTTCTACGGCACTCCATGCCCGTTCTCAAGTCCTCAACCTATGGTTCCACCTCCACCCGATCTCCAGCCGGTGATCGCTAGCTACGCCGAGTTTGTGGCTCGCCATGGTGTCGAAGCAGAGCTGGAGTTGAGAGGTGTGTTACCGCCACCTGAAGCCGTAGTTTTTTAGCTCTCTCTATAATCCGCTACAATTCAGATCGAGCTGACCTCCAGTTGACCTTCATGCATCCCACTAGTCCACATTTTTCCTACTACCAACATCGCGTTCGCATGGTTCAATGGGAGCTTTTGACTAAGGCAGCCGAGGAGATGGAGAAGAAGCAGAACGTGCGTTGCGTTTTGCGATGGAGGTCTGCACACTACGCCTATAACTCTTCCAGTTTCAATTTTTTAGGGAGAAGCTGGTGAGGCGGAGGGAGAAAGCTCCGTAGGTGCAGAAGACGCTGCTGCTGCTGCCGAAACCACTACGCCCGAAGCACAGACCGAGGATGGAACCGAGCCGTCCACGTCCTCGCCTGCTCCAACGGGTACGACTTTAGCTCTAGCCATAATTCCGGCTGGACTCATTCTGTAATCGAATTCCAGATGCAACAGCGCCTCTGTTAAACAGAAAGCAAAGGCGGCGACTGCAGGATGGATTCCGAGTGGGGACCACCCAACCCGTTGGCATAGTGGACCCTATAGCTGCGATCTCCCTTACGGACGCCTACCACGTGAGTTGACAGCTCATCTTCTGTTTTCCTTTTCTTTCTAATTATTTCCTATAGAAGACTAAAAGACGTCGTTCAGATACCGAAAGTCAGCTCTTCGCCGGCTTTCTTAACGTCGACGGAAGCACCTCCACAACCAGTTGTTCAAGAAGGCGCTGCAACTGATACCAATGTCGCTGTCGCAAGCGTTCCTTCCGTATCGGTTGTGAGGCCCTTTCCGTCGGTTCCGGTTTCGTTTTCACTGGCTCCAATCAAGGAGGAGAACCCATGCACATCAGCAGGGTGAGAACATGAACCTTTCCAGATTTTTTCTTTGGCCTTTGTCATACCATCGCTCACCCCGATCGACGTCTAATGATATGCTCCCATATCGATCGGGCGGCGCGATGGAATCGATATGGGTGCATATCATTGGGCGTCGCTCGGGGTGAGCGATGGTATGACAAAGGCCTTTGAGTGTAATCCAGGAAGTAAAAATTGAAGTCGACTTCATGTGTTGTGTGCGTGTTAAGCACATATTTTAAGAAGAAAGAATGAGAAAATAGGGCTTCAACTTGTACTTTATGAAATTTTCTCATTGCCACAACCTGCGCTGTTCCGAAGAAACGGAAGTTTTTCGCCATTTCTTAGTTAGGACCTTTACTTTAAAAAATCTGGTTATCCTGTAGTTTCTACAACTCCAATCCAAGGGTATTTTTCATTCTGCGGAAGGTGCGGCAGTACACTAGGATCTGCGCTTCATTCATCAAGAGTGAATTCTATGCTCTACACCAGCATTAGGGAGCTGATTCTGGTCCAAAATGTTCTGCAAGATATCCTACTACTTTGTGGAGGATACGAATTCTAATACGTTGTCGAGCTAGCTAAATACTTGTTTTTTTCTAATGAGGTGCAAATGGGCGCGTGGAGCGCAGTCGGAGGAGGAGCAGGCAGTCGCCTGCACCCGATACCAGGATCCTGGTACGGATTTCCTGCCGAGGCCAACCAAGCCTTCCATCCCTCCGGGGTCGGTGAATTGGTACCAGACTTGTCTGGAAAGGATAAGGTACTGACTTGTACATCGGCTGGCAACCGCAAGTCATTGTATGGCCATATGCTCATTCAACACGCCTCCACGACATCCCGTGGAAGTAGAATGCGTGGCGCATCCCTAAGAGGATTGAATAACGCCATCCTTCATCCTTTTAATACATTTTAATAATTTGAAGAACCAAGATAATAACTTCTATGGTTCGTTTCGCTACCTTCCTTCAGACGAACCTTGTAAATTATAAGGTTTAAAGGACGGCCTTAGTCAATCCCTGATTCCTTTGTCCCACACTCTACTTCTATGGGTTAACCGGGAGGGAACCTGAACGAGTATTCGTCTATGCAATGACTTGCAGTGGCCAGTCGATCGAGAGGTCATTGTTTTATCCTTCACAGACAAGTGTGGAGCCAACTCGCCGATCTGGAGGAATCGAAAGCATGGTTGGTGGAAGGGGTAGGTCTGAACCATGAAGTTTATCGCGTACATATTGAATAAATGAATAACTAAAAGTTCGACTCGGGGTGCACGCGACAACGGACGGCTCCTCCGACTGTGCTACACGCGCTCATCATTTTCTTCTTCTGATAGAAAAGAAAGTATTGCTATGCACACCAGTCTTCGAAGCGGTTTGACGAGACGTCAGATGACGATTGCCTCTTCGGCGAGCTTTTTTCTACTTTGTAGAGCACAAAAGGAAATAGTTGGTTGCCGTATCTTTAGGTATATAAAATGTCTTGTAAAAATGATAAAGGCTCTGTCTGTTTATTGGTATTGTTTCTGTTAGTTCTTTTATAGCGTTCTTTTCAGAGCTTTCCTTTTCCTCAATTTACAGACAAGAAAATCTCGAAATGTTTGTACAGAGTTCTACCTTTGAACCCTTTCGTCTTGATGTCCTTTTGCTTCGGATCCTTTCGTATTTGATCCGAGGTCGAAACACTTGTTGCAGAATGTTGAAAAAGGGACCCGCTCTTTATCACAAAAAGCGGCGGAAAAAGGTGAAAACATAACATAAACATGCTCATTGCTAGGTTTTGTAGGGAATTGAGATGTCTGCGTGTTCAAAGGACGCTAAGACGTGGTCCATGTACCACGCCTGCGTTAAAATTGGCTACGTCCTGGAGTTCCTTGCTTTGCTCAGTCGCTGTCTTCCGCATAATCGGAGGAGGCACAGAACCCAACCAAAAGCATCCATTTTACGCGCATGACCCGGCCTCCTGTGAGTAACGCTTATCGTTTCCATTATAAAATCGAAGTAGTACTTATAGATAGAAAATAACCTAAACAGTGCTCTTGGAACGACATGAAAGTCTTGGCAAGGTTATAAGAGTTAACGTTGATTAGCCGTGTAGTAAATACTCTCCACTACGTCCAGGGTTTGAAGCAGAAAGCGTGCTTGACACCTTCGTGATCTTGCATTGATTTATAAAAAAGATGTGGCCAATACTCTCCTAATGCGCAACGGAGAAATTTGCTCGTCGTGGTGGTCTTGACTCGACTTAGCTTCCGTTTATTTTACAGTTCTCAGTTAACCAAAAATTGCATGGTGTGCTTAGGATGAAGGTTCCATGTCTTCAGGTTGGCGATTGCTGAAGAACCAGGCAGCAGTGTACTTGTTGATCCTCGAACGCTATCGCCACTAGCTACGGCTCAAGTGCCTCAGTTGGTAACCCCTCATGTGAGTTTGCCGTTCTTGCCTTTCATTCCAATCGTTCGTGTCCTCAGAATTTTGAGCTGTCCATTACAGATAATGCCTCCCCCGGTACCGCCGAATATTCTGAGCAATACCCAGCTGGATAGGAAAGAGAAGGTAGGTGTAGCTGACTACCATGGATTTCATATCTGATGATTTGGTATCACAGAGGACTGCTTTCCAGGCGCGTATTTTCATGGAACGATTGCTGAACGAGAAGCGAGTGAAGAAACTTCGAGAGCAGGAAGAAGCCAGGATTAGAGAGCTTGAAGCGCAAAAGGCCGAAATTGAGAGGGTGAGCTTGGTGTTTTGTCCCGCTTCGATTGCAGCCTATAATCCTGCCTTCTTGTCAGCAACTAGCAGAGGAGGATGCGAAAAAGAAGAAGACCTCGTTAGAAATGGTAGACAAGCTGATTAACAGGTATGCGTTACTGTCGCTACCCGACCACTTTCCGATCGGTTGAAATGGAGCTCTCTTTTGCAGTCGTATTGGTGCTCTTCTTGGCAAGCCCGAGACAAAGGAACCCATAGAGAAGGCCAAACTGCCATCTCGACTGAGTGACGACGAGGCAGAGAAGGACCGGGATGAAATGAAAGGGAAGAGAAAGAAGGAGAAGTCAAAGAAACATAAACATAGGAAGTCAAGAAGGTACGTGTGTTTCAGCTGTCTAATTCAGCTTGACAATGATCTCTGGTTGACGTTGATCAGCTAACGAAAACGTTGTTATCCTATTTCGTTCAGCCGGTCACGCAGTAAGGATCGGGAGCGACGAAGACGGAAGCGCTCCAGCGATTCCCGAAGTAGAGACAGGTAAGCACAACAATCTCTTCCTCTTGTTGTGTTTTAGGTTGGACGGAAGGTTTTGGCGGTTTTGCTGGTTCACGTCAGACGATCATAGCTTTCCTCATTCTCACCGAACCAATCTAAATAAGCACCACGTGAATCGGCACACTTTCCAATGCTATTCTTTTTAGTTACAGCCCCCTCTCGTTACAACGCGTTTGAAGGGACAGGAGAAAATTCGCGTAATAGCGGCAGTCATGTCCTAACCGGAGCTGACGTTTTTTGCACTATTTTATGCACAGATTTATCTAAAATCATATGCTATGACTAAATATGGCTACAACAATAAAATGTGTGACCCTAAAGAGGATTTGAAGGTATAAAACAACTTTAGATTATTAACGAAGTCCTGTCCTTAGATATACTCTGGTATGTACGTAAGTATGTCAAACATGAGTGGGTAAAAATATTTGTAGATGGATCTGATAACAACAATACAGTGTAATCGGATGTTGCAAGATCTTTTATTGCGATCAAACCTATCGCGCCAGGCGGTATTCGAACCCGCACCCCCGTGCCTTCGAGCAGGATGATAGCCCACTGCTCCACTAGCGCTGCTGAATCGCGTGCCAAATCCGCGATATCCTCGTTTTTCAAGTGGCTTATCAGCACTCTCGCATGAGGATGTCGCATGTGATCAAACAGCGTCGTTGTTGGTGCAATCCTGTCCGCAACGCAGAGGATGCGGGCCCAAGTCCTGCATGGCGCGAGAGTTCTGATCGCAAAAAAAAAAACATCCTGTAACAGTTGTAGCATCTATACCAGCTGCTCTAGGCTTAAAACAAATGTGTAGGGTTTGTTTTTGAATAACCTGAGTTTGCCTCCACATCCTCTCTCGTTCCCGATAGAGGAAATATACGGAAGCTTCCAACGACTATCGAAGTCTTCCACTATGCTCGGCATCTACTGACTATGAACTGTTTTTTGGGCCGCGCACGCATGAAAAACGTCTACACGCATCTAATTCATTGTCGCACAGGTGCTGGTCGCGACTACGAACGGGGCAGTAGAAGGGTAGGTCTGATTGCAAACGCTCTCAGCATCTTGACCTTCTTCATTTTCTGAGTGGGACCGGATCTGAGTCCGGGTCGCGTTATAACGGGAATCTTTTTGAACGCAGAGTTCCTCCCAAAACCGCGCTATAAGGGTAGCAGCGTTGTATCCGACACGCCTTATCTGAAGTTGGTTTGTATTGGCGTAAAGGTAAGCTGGCTGGGGCCAGAGAAAACCTATGTTATATCGAGAGTCGCGTCTTATCCGGAGGCGTAATAACGGGAGGGGACTGTAGTTCCATCAGCAGCAAAACTGGTCGGTCGAGGTGCGAGAAATCCTAGAAAGTCTGTGTGTTTGCGTGGTCCTGATTTGCGACTGTTTCACTAGAAGGTCTGAAAGTGCTTAAAAAGGTGGTAGTCGGTTGGCGTAAGGTGGATTAGTGAGTATGACGGGTGAGGCAGAACCTCAACTCCTAGTTCATTTCATTTTCGCATGGTGGTTTGCGAAACGTTTGGGCGGGCATTGTCGTGCAAAATAATGGCACCTCTTCCGTTGACAATGCCGGCTGCAGCTCACGCAGTTTTCGGCACGTCTCGTCGACTTCGTCACAGCAGAACTCTGCTTCGGCCGGTTCCGGAAAGTGGTGGCGAATCACGCCGGCCGCCGAGCCCCACACTGTTGCCATCTTCTTTTTCTGGTGAGATTTCGGCTTTGGGAAGTGCCTGAAGAGTTCCTGGACATCAACCCACTTTGCTGATCGTCTTCGGATATCGTACAGAACACACCTTTCATCACGTGCTACGACTCGATCCAAGGACGGGTGGTTTTGATTCCGGAAAAGCAATGAAGAACAGATTGCGAAACGTGACAATCTCTGGCGATCGCTCCAATGTGGGACACCCACTTACGAGTTTATCATCTTTCCAAGGCGTTTCAAACCATCTGTAACAGGAGTTTTACTAGACCTTCCGCAGTCTCGTGGACTATTTGCGATCGATCGGCTTCCACGAAGGCCTGTCCTGGACTGCTGTAGCTCTGCCGCTTAGGACTACATCTTCTCGTTGAAATCTCTAGAACGAAGTATCTCGAACCACGGCTGCGCGGTCCTTTCTTCGACACTATTCGGCCCAACAGATTGTTGATTTGCCAGGCTGTTTCGACGGCGGATTGACTCAGTTCCGAATTGAAATAAAATTTCGTTCAAAATTGCCCTTTCGACTTCCTTCAACAGGAAACACAATTGTTAAGCATAGGTGAAGCACAAATTGTTTTGTCAGATAGAACGGAGATTTCCGTATTAGCCGTTAATTAAAAATGCAAAGTAAGTTGAATATTGATTCGAAAGGCGGTTGCGCCAGATCCGCCAGAACTGTCCGGAAAAAAAAACCTAATAATAGTTCACTTTAAGCTTGACCGTCGTTGTCAAAAAGAATGGGTAAAGTATCCTCCCTCACTAGGATAGATCTAGTTTTTCACATAATCCGTGTTGGACTGTCGTTAAACCACCGTAGAGCCCCGGTTCAATCGCCGGTGTAATAGACCTCGAGTGATTCATCACATCTAGCGGGTGTTGGTTGTACTTATGTGGGATCTGGATATCTAGGCCATGTTAGTGCAAGAAAAAGAGCGAAGTCGAATTGGTGGGCGCGAAGATGGACGCTCTTTGTCTTCTTCATCACTTTTTCGATGTTCTTGAAGGTGGATGGACTAAGTCGCTGCACGACTACGAGATTTGGTCATTTGTCATAATGAATTAGTGACACACACTTTGCTGGTGCGCTTTGAGACCTTCAAAAACCGAGATTAGGCAGGATTCCAGAATTTCGCCCCATCCTCTTAAAATCGGAGGTTTTGTGGTTGGTGTGGAACGAGGTACTTTCAAACATGATGCAATACTGTGTCGAAGGATGTTTTGTTGCGATCAAAACCCTTGAGTCAGGCCGAATTCGAAGTAGTACTCTCTGCTTCCCGAGCGAGCTGATGGCCCAAAGTGTATTAGGTTGCAGGAAAAGTTCTCGCCGTTTTCGTAACATTACATTTTATCGATTTTCCAGATAGCAGAAACACATAAAGAAGCGAAGTAAGGACAAATACCTTCCACCGCTGTTCTCCAGTTCTTGAAATGTCCTGATGAGCGTTGTCGTGCAGGAATCGGACTGTGCTTCACTTCGATTTTGGCTGCCATTCTGTTCAGCTGCTGACAGGACAGATTTGCGATGAGGGCTGCGTTGTGTGGCAGCTGAATGACGCTTTCAACGCCACTGATGCAACCACAACCTTCAGCATGTGGAGGTCTGCCTTCGTTTGTGGCTCAGGCTTCTCAGTCTTGTCAAGCCAGTGGCGAATGTGCTTGATGTTGACGTGCGCGCACAACCTCTCGTCTCCTATGATGGTGGACGTCAGCCATTACTCGTGCACCTGTATGGTAGCAACTTGGATGGCACCTACGCATGCCGCCGGCGATCGCGTTCGGTCAAGTCATGGGGACCCCCACCGGCCAACTTGTGTACCTTACCCAGTTGTCGCAGGTGATCGGTAACGGCGATGAAGTGCACTCCTAGGCTTTGTGCCAGTTCACGTGTGGTTTGCCGTGGGTCTGATTCCACCTGCCGTTGCAGTCGATTCGCCAGGTTTCAAGTCATATAGGAGAAGGTCATGTACTTGTTTGAAAGATGCATCTTCCTGGAGGGGGTTTTTATTAAGTTGAGAATAATAAACTTGTGCATACCTGATCTACTCAGATATGCACATGAGGATTTGCTGCGAAGCAGTGTGAGAAAGAAAAAGGCGCACATTCAAAAACGGCGAGAACTTTCTCTTCAACCTAATGATGTTACAGTTTTGTGCATGATGAGCATGATGTTACAGTTTTGTCTATATTGTCACTACAGTATAGTGGTTACGATCTGTGTAAGCCGCGCTCCTACTTCGGCTGGAAGGCTAGCTGTCTTCCAGAATGCATACTTTGTATGGTTGCTGTGTACATTACAAACTAATAATAAAGGTGGTTTGTGAAACCCCCACTCCCATCGCAGGCAGAAGCATGACGTGGACGTTCCGGGGAGATTTGAACTCCCGTTGCAGGATTCGGAGTCCTGGGTCCTAACTGTTACACCACAGGACTCCCGTGTCATGCTTCTGCCTGAGGTGGGAGTGGGGTTCTACAAACCGTTTTTATTAGTTTATATTATGTACAACAGCCATATACAAAGTACGCAGTCCGCAAGACTGCCAACCTTCCAACAAAAGTAGGGCGTAGCTTACAGAGGTGGTGGCGAGTATAGTGTGACCGTTGAAACTACGTTGAGTGTTAAGTTCCTTCATCTCTTCAATACACCACCTAAGTGCTTCTTATTGCAGAGACTCCAAAAAACGGAAGAAGGACCGCAGATGACGATAGATTTGCAGCTGGACCGCGGTTGACGATAGATTTGCAGTTGTTGTACTGGTGCTCGTTGAACATGTTTGCAAGTGATTGGTACTGAAATTGTTTTCCTTGTGAAATTGCGTTGAAATAAATTTTTATCTAATTTTCTTCGAGACCAGCAGAAAGATCTCGTCATGTGTGATGAACTTGTATCCCTCTTCGGGAGTTGTTGACATCCCGTTCTCCTAAAGAGTGCGGTTTTTCGAAAAATGACTCCCGACGAATGGAACGATCTGTTACCTTAAGTGACTCCTCGATATGACAACGCTTCAAGTAGTGACACTTGAAGACCTTGCCGCCGAAATTATAGGTGGTAGCCTCTAGTACACCGCCTTGAAGCTGAAAATGAGGCGATTAACTCGGAGTGCGTGGAAACTCGGAGAAACTGCGAACCTCACCAGGTAGCCGTCGTCCTCGATCAGGCTGCAAGCTCCTCGCACTGCTCTTCGATAACCTTCAAGTGTTTCGCACGAGTACTCCAGACAGAACACTGTTGACACGAGCTGCAAAATGCTCGTATTATGTTTGTCGTTGAAGGAAATACTTGAGTAAAGGGGGTAACATTCAAAGCACTAAAAAGACGAAAACATTTGCTACGGCCTACGGACCCTGTGGCATTTGGCATACCTCCGAGTCGTTCCAGCGACAGGTCTCGGCGATAGCGTTGCGCGGGTAGCTACGAACTGTGTAGCTACCCTCGCAACACTATCCCCGCGACTAGTCGCTGGAGCGATTCGGATGTATGCCAGATGCCTAAGGCGTTGAGTTTCGGTTTAAGATCACTTTTCTGAAGTGATCCTATACCGAAACTGATGGTTGTGGTTGAGAAGTCTTAGCAGACAAGAAAGCGAGGAGTTCTCGGAAGCTTAGGAAACTATGCATGATATTGGGTGCACCTCATCAGCATTGAAATAGAAACGAAGGATAAGGATCCTAGTAGTAGCCCCTTACAAAGGGAGGCCCATGAGCTTCCCCCAAAGATTCTCAGTGAGACCTATATGGTCTTGTAGGGCATCGAACGAGGATCACAGAAGTGTGCTTGGTTTTTGCTATGAGCCACTGGATGGTCCGAAAATGACAAAAAATGGTACCGCTTCAGGATGGGCTGATAAGGCAAAAGTGACATCTAGAATGCCCTGTCGTGCTCTGAACTTCACTTACAAAAGGTTTGGAGCTCAAATTAAAGTTGGAATATATAGAGATACGATAATTTCCTACACTTCCTAGACGAAGCTGCAGTGTACATTCAAGTGATTCATTCGCAACGGTTTCGGCAGCGACTAGATGCCGAGTGGATAGCGAGGCGGACTTGCGGGAGGGGTCGAGAATTCGATTCCGGGGGTGGGGTTTCTGCGTCCCTAGGTGGACTGTCAGCGTTTTTGCAAATGAAGAGTACATTTTGGCTCCGGTAGGGTGCCTTCTCCGCGTCTTAACACCACTTTCATTCTGTTGTTAGATGTAGAAGAAGCTGATTTTGTTGCGTGGAGCGATATCGCGCATCCATTAAACGATGCTTGTCTCGCTGAGGAAGGTCCCGTTAGATGCTATTCCCATATGACCTCTTTGGCATGCTCTCAGTTACTTTGGAAGTGTTTCTCACTGTCACCTCATTCATAAACAAGATCGATAAGCACGGATTTGACCCATCATCCGGACACGTTCATCGTTCTTCGGATTTCTCCACGGATCTTTTTTATTCTTCTCGCAACTTTCACTATTTCAGCTACTATTCCCAAGTACTGCATATTTTATCCAACTCGTGTGATTGGTGCGTTTCTTCTTCACCATTCTCTTACATACTTACGGGAGACGGGTCGGAGGCATTGCAGATAAGAGCACATGCACACACTCCCTCTACTCTAGAGATCAAGAAAATTTTTTGTCCAAAATTCATTCCTAGGGTTATTTGGGATGCAGAGAACCAATTTGGCAACCGATTTTAGTGAAACGATAGAATACAAAAGGTTGCGATGGGTATGTGTAAGTAACGGGGTGTACACAGAATAGTCGGCAATGCTGCCTTTCACGACTCCAAAGGTCGAGGAGAGGTCAAAAGAAAATTTTTCGCTCAAACATCGCTCAGGGGGTTACTTGGGGTGCTGATCATGGATACGATATCTATTTTTAAAATTTCGGTCGATTACGGTAGGTTACGGTAGATATGGGTGACTAAAGCTGCGCATGTTAGTGGGATCGCTTTCTTCTCCAATGTTGTCAAACATATTTTCCAACCTTCGACTTCAACCTTTGATGGAAAGTAGTGCAAGCAAAGTGATAATTTAGAAAAATGAGTGACAGATTCGTGGTCAGCAGCTTAATTAATTCCCGTCAGGGCCATTCCGGTTGTCACTTATGCCTTATCAACCCGCTCTGAAGCGGCACCATTTTTGCCACTTTCGGACCACCCAGTAACCTGTAGCAAAAACGAAGTACAGTTTTGTGATCCTCGTCCGATGCTCTACAAGACCATATAGGTCTCGTTGAGAATCTTTCAGAGAATTTCATGGGCTTCCCTAGTTAGATGTGCACTAACTCCGTATTCCACTTCTAGTGTTCGAGAACAACAATTGGAGTAGAGGTAGCACCTAGGAAGTGACCTGATTGTGACAAGTATGTAGCAGGAAGGGACTACAGCACAAACCTGGAACTTTTCCGGAATTTCACAGCCGTCCCGTTGCCAGTGCACACTGCGAACGACGGGCGTTTCGTGGACGTTTACCTGAAGTGCACCAATAAAAGCTGCGACGACTGAGACCGTGACGAGCCAGGGAAGTGGAAATCGGATGTGTTTCACGCCGTGCGCTGGAGTTCAGCTAGTTCCACACCTCAAGGACGGCGTTCACTTTCTCTCGGGCTTTTTGTTGCATCTCGGCCGGCTCCTCCGTCGACGCCTCAATGTTGGAGATCCACGTGCACACATTCGACCAGTCGAATGCCGACCTGAAGAACAGCCGATTAGAGATGGATTTCCGCAGGTTAAGAAGTCTAGATCTATCGCGGGGATGGCATCCTTTGATCTGAACTTCATATTCTGTGGTAATGCTTCAATCGTACCTGTAGAAAAATGTCAAACGAGATGGTCTATCCTCGGTAGGAAATCACATAGAAGGTTCCCTCGTAGGTTAGTTTAGTATGTAGTCTTTATAAAAGGCCATTAAAAAACATTATTATGTTTTATTTATTATTGAGTTATATTTTATTATTTATGAAAGACCTAAGGCACCATATTGGATATATCCAGAAATTCTCGTTATAGAAAAATAAAACGACAGTGCAAAACAGTATAATAATAATAATAATAATTTATTACGACGTATAAGACAGTCGTGAGAGAAGCGAACAATGAACAATGAAACAATGAAACACAAACCTGAGAAAAGAAAAATGGGAACAGAGATAAAAAGGATAAAAATAGTTAAACAAAGTTAGACAAAGCTGTGAAGTAGATGAAACACGAGAGGTAGACTTTAAAAATTTAGCATGCTTTTCGAGGCAAGTCGCTTGAAAGCAACAAAATTGGCTGAGGAGTGGCTTAGCCCAGATCTCAGGGAGATAAATGCCGATCCCGCTCTTACTGTAAATGAGTGGGCTCGAATACTGGTGGCGATGTCCGTTCCTCCACGTGGTGCCACTGGAAACTACTCGCTCTGCGAGTTGAGCCGAACACGGACACTCGATTGCAGGCGACAGGCCCTTGTGACAGGCCGGCCTACGAAGACCCATGTCACATCACATGGTGTATGACAGCTCAAGTGTTTCGAGATAGTGCTACGGCGTCCGCGGGAGCCGACGCGCACTCGCAGAGCCCGGCGAGTGTGAGAAGTATGCGAGGGTCCCTGATGCGAGGACGGCATCGGGGGGCAACTGAGCTAGTCCGAAAGTCCCGTAACGTAAGCAGGACCCGCGTGGCTACGCTGAATGTGGGTACGTTGACGGGCCGCTCGTGCGAGTTGGTTGAAGCACTGGAGCGTAGAAGAGTTGATTTCTGTGCGGTGCAGGAGACGAGGTGGTCCTGCCGCAAGTCAAGGGATATAGGACGTGGCTTTAAGGCCGTTCTATGTGGAAGTCCCAGGACCACCAGTGGTGTCGGAATAATCGTCTCCGAACGATTTCGTGACTCGATTGTAAGCGTCGAGCGCTTTGACGATCGATTGATGAAGATCGTTGTCGCCGCTAAGGAGCGACTCTATCACTTCTTCTCAGCGTATGCTCCGCAGACTGGCTGCTCGGATCAAGCCAAGGAAGAGTTTTGGAGCCTGCTTGATGAGAAGACAGCAGTGGTACCGTCGAAAGATGTCATCATAGTCGCTGGTGACCTTAATGGGCACGTAGGTGCTACGAAAGACGGGTACAGCTGTCATGGTGGGTTCGGATACGGATCACGTAACGCCGATGGTGAGCGCATTCTTGAGTATGCGGAATCGCATAATCTCACCATTGTGAACACCGTTTTCCGAAAACGCGACTCCCACCTCATCTCATACTATAGTGGGAGCTCCAAGTCTCAGATAGACTTTGTCCTTGTGAGAGATCGCGACCGGAGTCTTGTCACAGACGCGAAGATCGTGCCGTATGAGACGGTCGCCCCACAGCATCGACCGCTGATCTGCACTTTGAAGATCGCCCCTCCGAGGCTGAAGCAGGTTGAGCGATGCGGTGCAGCTAGAATTAAGTGGTGGCGAATCAGAGAGAAGGAAGCAGCTGTGATTTCTCGCGTGCGGTTACCGACAGTCACGACTGTCGACGAAACTTGGAAGAAGGCGACCGACGCGATTCGTCAAGCTGCACAGTCAGAACTCGGCATTACGAAGCCTGGGCGACGGAAGGTCGACAAGCAGACATGGCTGTGGACAAACGACGTGAAAGCGAAGGTTCGAGAGAAGAAGTCGCTCTATCACGTGTTTCTCGGCGAAAAGACAGCCGATAACTGGCAGAAGTACCAAGAAGCGAAGAAAGCTGCAAAGAAGGCCGTGGCTGTTGCGAAAGCCACTCATTATGGAGATGTCAACGAGAAGCTCGAGTCTCGTGATGGTGAGCGGTATCTGTACCGACTTGCAAAGAATCGCCATCGCCAGACCGAGGACATCGAGAAGTTCTTCGGCATCAATGATGAGAACGGCCATCTTCTTACGGACCGCAAGAAGGCATTGAAGCGATGGCGCGATTACTTTGAGGAAATCTCTACGGTAGAATTTCCTCATCCAGCCATCCCTTCAACGGCTCCAACCCACGGCCCCGTTCAGAAGATCACCGTGGAGGAAACTGAAGCGGCTTTGAAGAAGATGAGGCCAGGCAAAGCGACTGGGCCCGATGACGTGGCAGCTGATTTGTGGAAGTCCAAGTACTGGTACTCTGCTGAGTGGTTGGCGAAGTTCTTTAATCAGGTTGTGGCGGAGAAGAAAGTGCCTGAGTGTTGGCGCCAAAGTACGACGATCCCGATTTGGAAGAAGAAGGGCAGTCCTGCAGACTGCTCCAATTACCGTCCGATTCGCTTGCTTCCGCACAGCATGAAGATCTTTGAGCGAATTGTCGATGGACGAATTCGGGACATCGTCCAGCTGTCCAGCAATCAGTGCGGCTTCGTGGCTGGTTGTGGCACCGTTGATGCCATACACGCCACTCGCCTCCTGATAGAGAAGCATCGCGAGAAACAGAAGGCAGTGCATATCGCCTTCCTCGACTTGGAGAAGGCCTTTGACCGCGTACCGCGTGAAGTGATATGGTACGCCTTGCGACATCATGGAGTTCCCGAAGAGCTCATAGAGTGGGTGCGAATTCTCTACTCTTGTCCAAAGAGTCGAGTTCAAGCTGCAGCTGGAACCTCGATGGAGTTCCCCATCTCTGTCGGGGTGCACCAGGGTTCTGCGCTTTCCCCACTCCTCTTTGTTGTCGTCATGGATGCCATCACACGAGATCTTCAGAAGCCCGTCCCTTGGACGTTGCTTTATGCCGATGACGTGATGCTCGCTAGCGAAGATAAAGGAGAACTCGAGCGAGAATTGCAAGCTTGGTGTGATCGCTTGGAGCGGTTTGGACTCAGATTGAACGTGAAGAAGACCGAGTATTTAACGACGGACGTTACCGAGTCCACCTCCATCAAGGTTAACGGCATCGAGCTTCCACGCACTGCGGTCTTTAAGTACCTGGGATCAGCAGTCGCGTCTGACGGCAAACTGATGGTCGAAGTGAATTCACGCGTGAGTGCAGCTTGGTCCAAGTGGCGCTCGTTGACTGGGGTGCTCTGCGATAGGAAGATACCGGAGCGCTTTAAGTCAAAGATCTACAGGGCAGTCATCCGGCCAGTAGCGATGTACGGCGCTGAGTGTTGGCCTGCGACCAAGGAAGTTGAAACGCGCCTCAGCGTCATGGAGACGAAGATGCTGCGCTGGACGGCAGGAGTCACGCGCATGGACCGCATCCGAAACGAAGCTATTCGGCAGAAGTTCGGTGTCGCGCCGATAGCGGACAAGATGCGCGAAGCTCGCTTACGATGGTACGGCCACGTTCTGCGTGGAGAAGAAGACAGCGTCCGCAAGATAGGCCTTAACTTCGAGGTAACAGGAAAGCGGCCTAGAGGGCGCCCGAAGCAGCGCTGGGCTGATACGTTACATACGGACTTGAAAGCGGCTGGTGTCCACCCTGATCTAGCGCTGGATCGGGAAAGGTGGCGTCATGACACCAGAATAGCGGACCCCGCTACGAAGCGGGACAGACGCTGAAGAAGAAGAAGAAGAAGAAGTGGGCTCGAATACTAGTTCTAGGCCGGCCGTAGCTTAATTGTACATTGCCACCCCTGGTTATAGACGGTACTGTTTTATAGAAAGCTGTACCGTCCACATCACACAGTCCAGAAATTATTTTAAATAACATGCAGACATCCCTCAATTTCCTACGACTTTCTAGAGTGTGAATTCCAAGAAATTTGTTCCTAATTCCAGATCTAGGAATGCGAGAGTAGAAAAATCCACCGTATCTAATCATAATCTTTCCTGTAAAATTATTCTGAATCTTTTCGATCGTTTCTATATCCCTTTTCTTCCAGGGAGAAAAGACTGTAGTACCACATTCTAGAATTGGTCTAACATAGGTTTTGTAAACCTTAAGCAGTACGTCCTTGTTCTTCGTGGCCAAACCTTTGAAAATTTGGTATGTGCGTGCATACGCCCTCCTGCAAATATTTTTGTAATGCTCGGAGAAATGCAGTTTATTGTTATACGAAAATCCTAAATCAACGACACTTTCAACTACAGAGATATCATTTCCTTCGATATTGAACCGCGATGGGTTATTTGAGTTACCTAGTCTCATATGTAGCGTTTTCTCTGGTGCTAGGGGTAGCGACCAGGTACGGGCCCACTGAGCAACGGCATCAATTGAAAGCTGCAAATTTCCAGTGGCGACGTTGTCTGATTGAGCATAAATTTTGATGTCATCAGCATATTGCTTGCACTTCACTCCAAATCCATGTACAACCTGAGGAAGGTCAGAAGTGTATATGGTGAAAAGAAGAGGAGACAGAACTCCTCCCTGAGGAACACCACTTCTCACCCTCCTAACATCAGAGTAAGAATCATTCACTTTAACCTGAAATGTTCTTTCCGTGATAAAGCATTCTATCCATCTAACAAGCATTGGATGAATTCCATATTTCACAAGCTTATATATAAGTTTATTGTGAGAAACACGGTCAAAGGCTTTTGCAAAATCGAAGTAAATCACATCACAGGCCTTTTTGTCATCCAACAAACGCGTAAAGTCGTTTAGTGATTCCAGTAAATTGGTCTCTATTGAGCGACTCTGAACAAAGCCATGTTGGCTTTTAGGAATTACCGAATTTTTGTCAAGGTGATCTATTAAGTGATCGTTTACTACTTTTTCAAATACGCGGCAGAACACTGATGTGAGGCTGACAGGTCTATAGTTACTAGGGTCGCAAGATGGTTGCTTCTTCAAAATTGCTGTAACATATGAATGCTTCCATCGACTGGGAATTTCGGCATACATCATGCTTTGATTAAAAATGTAAGCTAGAGGCTTTGCGATGACATGAGATACTTCCTTAATGAATTTCCATGGAATATTGTCTGGAGTGATTGCGAAGGACGCTGGCCATTTTTGCAAGAGTTCATAGATCTTCACTTCATGGAACCAAGGAAAAGAATTCATCGGAAACTCAATTGTGGGATCAAAATCCGGAAAACTGTTGTCATCGCAACCAAAAACTCTGCAAAATTGGTCGGCGAGCATGTTCGCCTTGTCGTAATCTGAAATCGCTCTGACGTTTCCACTACTCAATGCCGGTACGCTACTCTTAGATCTAAGTCTCTTTTTCAGGTAGCTAAACAGTGATCGTTTTTCTCCTGATTCGACTATTCTTCGTTCTACACTACGGTTGTATTTTTCTATTTTTTTCTCGAAATTTTCTGAGAACGCTCTATATTTTAGCCAATCATCCGGAGATTGTGTTCTACATGCATTCGAATAAAGGCAACCTTTATGCTGGAACATCCCTTGGAGATATTGAGGCAGTGAAGTGCTTGTAGCGACGACACGACCCCATGGAACAAACATCTCAATGGCGTGATGTAAAATACTCAAAAACATCTCATATTTCTCATCAATGCTTCCTACTCGTTCAAAAGAGTCAACCCACATGACGATCCCAAGGTATTAGCAGACTTTTTCATAATCGCATCGTGAGAAAATTTGACGATAAGTGACCATTGATTCCGGAAATTCAGCAGAAACGTCAAAAGAGACACTTGCATGATCACTTGATCCGACTGGAGCCCTAGTTACGACATTGCTGATGAGACCTCTGTCATTTGAAAGAACCAAATCAAGAAAATGTCCTCCTCTGGTCGGGGTCTTGACATATTGCATAAACTCATGATTATTTACGAACTCCAAGAAGTTTTGGCTTGAACCCGAGATAGCAGATTCTGATGGGTTGCTCCAATTGATACTAGGGAAGTTGAAATCTCCAACGACTATGGATGGGTTTTCGATGCTAACAAGGTCACTAATGGCGCTGATAAGTTGACTTGAATAAAATTCTGAACAGGAGGGAGTTCGATACACAGCCACCAGCCTGAAAGGGGTAGGGTCACAAAGAACATCGATTGCTAATATGTCATAGCTTTTACAAAAGCTTTCCGAAAACACATTCACAAATTTTAGGTTTTTCGTTAAGAGAACAAGAACTCCTCCTCCTAACAGCCTAGTTCTGTCGCAACGAATAGCCTCGAATTTACAACATGAGTTGCATAACAGTGATGCCAACGTATGATGAGACTTCAACCAGGTTTCAGTGAAGATACACAAATCATATCTACTAGCTAAAACTAAGTCAATTTCTTTGGCGTTCTTAGGCAGAGATCTGACATTGGAGTAAAAGCACTTGAGTGAGCAAGACCGCAAACGACTGCTGAGTTTAAATTAGAGCCAGGAAAAGGGCTATCCATGCCACCAGAACTGGGCTCCTCCCGAGCAACACAGTCCCCCGACGACTGGGATTCTTGTGTCTGCCCTTGAGTGATAGTTCTCGTGCCCTGGATCGCATGCTCCTCTTTTCTCGCCTTCCTCTCAGCCAAAGTAAGTGATGGCCGGATAGATAAGCCTTTGACTGGAAAGAATCGCAAGTGAGGAGCTCTTTTTAATGAGAGGCGTTGATGAAAAGTAGACGGAAGAACTACTTTTATAAGTCTATTCCTGCCAGGCACAAGTTTACCTAATCTATACATGCTCATCGGAAACGATTCAACTCCCAGGAAAGAGAGAATTCTTACAACACAGTTGAAATCATGTTGTACACGATCAGCTAAATTAGAAGAAGATAATTCTCTAACACCGCTTAATACAATTGAACGTTGCCGTTCACACTCATGAAAATTGTCATACTCAGGAAAAGTCTTTGCGACATCATTGTTGCTACCATCCTTCTTCAATCCATCATAAGATTCAAGTTGCATGATCTTTCTTTGCAATGTGTCCAGCTCAAGGCGAAGCGTAGAGTTTTCCTTAGCGAACTGCGCATTTTCGGAACGGAGAAGATTATTTTCCTCGACAATGCAACTTAGCTGGGTGGTGATGACCAAAAGGATAATTTTGACGCAAGTTGGTATGTCCTTGCACTCGTCCAGGTCCTTGATCGCCTTTTCTAGACACTCCGTGGCGAGCTGAAGGGACGACGTCCTTGGGCGTTTGTGGCTCTTTCTCTAGTATTTCTCATATGAAAGTCTAACTCACTTATTTAAATAGCAAAATTTAAAATTCATTAATTTTTATGCAAAACCTTTGGAGTAGAAACGGTAGGTTTGTATAAATACACATTATAGCTGCAGAAAGAAATCTAAGCCTATTTTGGTTAGGGTAAAGTCGCCAGGTTTGGAAGAAATACGGAAAGGGCTCCCTCTTCTGCATTTGTTCCTTTATTCATTGTTGAATTAATTAAGAGGGCCTAGGAAAAGCGTGGGTGCTACCACGAAAAAGTCCTAGTGTTTGAAAGGTATAATTATATATGGACTATGTACTAGGACACCTATTTCAGAATTATTAGGGCCCAGATGTTATCAGTAGAGTAAAAAGGATAAAGAATAGGCGACAGTGTTACTCAATCCTATTTTGTAATGCGCCATTCTACTTCTACAGGATTTCACCGAGGCAATTTTAATGAGTAATTGGCCTTTACAATGGCTGGCCGTGGTCATCCGAAGTTAGTGTTTTATCCTTCGCAAACAAGTCTGGTACCAATTCATCGACCCTTAAGGCTGGAAAATTTGGTTGGCCTAGGCCTGAAATCTGAACCAAGAACCCTGTATCTGATACCCAGCAGCCGGCACGTCCTTCGACTGCGCTACAGCCCCCATAGTGGAGTAATACGTAGGAATAATCCCAGGTTGAAATGTAAGGTTGGAAACTGGCTTCTATTTACATCCCGCGTGTAGCGCACTCGAATGAGGGGCCTATTGTCGCGTCCCTGGTTCAGATTTCTTGTCCAACCCAACTAATTATAAGACCTCCATCCCTCCGGGGTCGGCGAATTGGTACCAGACTTGTCTGGGAAGGATGAATCGATGACTTGTTCAACGGCTGGCCACCGCCAGTCATTGTACGGAGAAAGTACGCATTCAAATCGCCTCCACAACATCGCAATAGAAGTAGAATACGGGTTAAGTAACGCCGTCCTTTATCCATTATTTACCTGTCCTCGATCCAACTCTGCAACACATCTCTATTGACCTTAGCATAGTCAGAGGTGAAGATCTGAAGGGCGCGTTCTCGCAGAGTAATCGGGAGGTATACCGTAGGACCTGGAAAGCTACATGTTTCTGAGAGTAGGACTGCCATAAATCTTGGCTCTAACCTGCACCGAGATCGAGTACCGTTCTTAGCGTAGGCGGCAGCCGATAAAGTAGCCCTGGCAGGAAGAAGAGCACAATTTGCATAGCAGGATCTTCAGATGCTGTTTTGTAGAAGCTGTCGAGGTAGATTGCCGGATCGAACTGAAATTGAAATACAGCTTTTTCAGATCGCTGAAAAACCCACTGGGTATGCATGCTTACAAAGGGTTTATAAGAAGTGGATCGTTGCGATTAACTGAAACACCTATCCACTTAAGCCCTTAGCTCTAAAGCTTTCTTCATCAACTTACAATATTTCTCCTACATAGGGCTGATAATCGTACAAGCATCAGCTGCCACTTTCCCCGTTCTCGGCTGCTTCTCAAAAATTCTTCCCGAATTTTCGCAACGTTTCTTTCCGCCAACGCCGGTGAAGTGAGTCACAGCATGACGCTGTGAGCTTATGCCACTCTGCTCGCTGTCGGCTATTTTCGACGGTTCATGGGCAGCTATTGATTCCTTACGCAGATGAGTCTTAAACTGAAAATCGTTCCGTTTTTCAAGCAGATCAGTCACGATGTGGAGTTAAGATCATGCTGATTTTTTTACATTTTTCTTCGGCAAGGTCAGTATGCATCACCGATTGACGAAGTGCCAAATTTATGTGTAATGTCGGCGAAGTGATGTTTGGGATTTTCACCTTAATGTTAGTTCTCCCTTTCCAGGGAGGCAGAGAAGTCGATTCCTGTTCATTTTACACGTTTAACACGGTAACAAGGCAAGGCGCGTGGTAGCGCAGTCAGGGGAGGCACCGGCTGTCGCGAGCACTCGATTCTAGGTCTCTGGCTCGGTTCCCTCTCCCTCCAGGCTAAATAAGCCTTCTATTCTTCCTGGGTCGTTGCGTTGGTAACTTTTCCGGGAAGGACAAAACCTGGAAGGATATGTTCATTGGCTCGCAATCCGTTGTATAGGCCAAACAGGCATTCAAGTCACCTCTATGACAACCGGTGGGAGTAGAGTGCGTGGCGCATACGAAGAGGGATTGAGCGACGACTTTTATCCCTTTGTACCTTTAAGACACTTCGTAGATGAAATTGCAAGAATTCGAGGGGGCGTGGACACGCCACACCGCAAACGTTTCGAGAACAGCACCCTCTTCTACCCCATTAAGGTATTCCATAAACTTTTCTAAGTTAGTAATGCATTTTTTGTTACTTTGCTTTATTTTTCTTTGTTTTAGTTAGTGGAATTTCGCACGTGAGATCAGGAATCTCAATTAAAATTCAAAGCAAAACTATGCATACGGAAGCTCTATAATTCTCAACTCAAATAATTTTAAATATATTTATACTCTTGTTTTTCATTCATTGTTAAAAATATAATGATAAAGGACGGTGTGGTGCTATCCGAATAAGGTGGTTGCATTACCTTGTAGGCTTGGATAATTTCAATATTCAGCTCGCTGTAGGATAGAATACTTTGCTTTTCTAGCGGAGGCCTACTCCCACACTAGGATCGTGCTAGTATAGTGAGCTCCATTATGAAAAAACAAGAAAAATTCGCAGTCGTAAGGGTGCACCCACCTTAATCGGAGAGGCCCGACGGCGTTACTTAGCTCTTTTGGGATGCGCCATGCATTCTACTTCTACAGGGTGCGTAAAAAGTATTGACGCAGTGAACGGCGGTTGTGGAAATAGTAATGCGCAGTAAGTTTTAAAATATTCACTTGAAAAATATGGAAAATGATTTTACAAACACGATAGAATAGCTCGCAATCGACATTGGCTCCTTTGCTGTGAATACAGGAGCGAAAACGACGGAAAAATTCATGAGCACGCGCCGCAAGTACTCGCTTGGATTTTGTTCTGTGCTTTGAACAGGGTAGCCTTCTGCGACTGGTCACTTCTGTTGAAAGTAGCCCAGACCTCATTCTCCAAAATCGCCTAAAAAGAGTAATGCAGCGGATTCATGTTCAAGCTGTGCTCGTTTGAAAAGCTGTCTACACCTGCGGGCGTTATCCGTTTCCCGTTATCGGACAGAGATTGGTAATTTTGGATTTGAACGTTATCGTGCTTGAACATATTGTTATGACAGAGCCGTGGCTGACGTTTAGGTTGCTGACCTCTTTCCTCACCAGCCGTTTCGAACAGCGCCTAATTCTCTTGTTAGTGAAGTATTCATTTCCTTTGGTAACAGCCAGGAAAGGGTCACCGTAACCACGACGGTATTACGTTTCTTCAGTTTTTTCGTGAGTGCTTTTTGAGCACAATACAGACAACAAAAATAACATACAAAAACCTAGAGGGGTAGAAAGAGAAAGCTGGAGCTGAAACAAAAAGTAGGTGCGTCAATACTTTTTACGCACCCTGTACGGGCTATCGTGAGGGCGATCTGAAGGCGTGTTTGCCCATACACTGACTTGCGGTAGCCAGCCAACGAACAACTCAGCGCTTTATCCTTTCCAGACAAGTCCGGTACCAATGCATCGATCCCCGGTATGATGAAGGATTGGTTGGTCTGGGCGGGAAATCCGAACTGGGAACCTGGTTTCGGGTACACGCGACACCCGGCACTTCCTCCGACCACGCCCGTTAAAAGCATATGAAAATGTATTTACAAAAACAAACAAATTTTCTATAAGTATGCCATAATAGACAACACATAAGTAATGAAATGTTCAATCTTATCAAGGATCTTGAATAAATAAGAAAACTGTTAGAAGCTATTTGACAGCTGCTTTGTCCGCTCAACTTTTGTGAGCTTACCATTAGATATATGATAAAGCTAGAATCTAGTCTGCTCTAGTACATTTATGCATACCAATATCTAAAATATGTACTAAAATAGGATACACTGTCTACTGATATGCAACCCAGATTACGGATGATATCAGTATTGACACTGATACATTGAGCGGTGTGAGAACTAGTCTTATCATTCGATTCCTGGGTGCCGTGTGGTGTGGAGGAGCGAAACGTGAGTTTGTTTAAATGTCGTTTTGAAGACTGATTTACTGTAGCATCTCTACGGCTCATCGGTGAACCTCCGGGGAGATGCTACAACAGAAGGGTAGGTATGAAGAAAGTGGCGAAGCGAATCTTCTTAAAAACTTTTTTGGATAATGCACGGGCGCAAAGCGACACTGAGGGGGTCACCTTGTATGGCAGCCCCATACGACGTTCTGTGTTGCAGGAAATTAAAATTTTTACACATCACTGGTGTGTTCGATCTCATTGGTGGAGCGACCTCGGCCACTTCTGGTGCAATTGGGCATCCATGTGCCTTCTTACCAGGGCAGATAACCATCTAGTACAAGGTGGCCCCCTCCGAGCCGCTTTGCGCCTAATCTACGTTTGACAGATCGGTCTAAGTAGGTTGTTTGTCTTTTCACCTTGCTTGACTTTGTTCTACCTCATTTAATGAAAACTACGTGGTCTGAAGAAGGATGGAAAAATCGCCACGGCAGAGGAATATTAGGGTGGCCAAAGGAAGGCGCTATCCGACTAAGGTGGGTGCACCCTTATGGCGATGAATTTTTCTTCTTTTTTGGCACTAGAGCTCACTATACTAGCAAATCCTAGCGTGGGAGTACATGTCCACTAGGAAAGCGAAGCATTTTATCCTACAGCAAACTGTATATCGAATTATCGAGGCCTACAAAGTTCTACACCCTTCGTAGTCGGATAGCGCCTAAAGTAATGAGACAAATTCAACAAATTTCTTTATCTCTTTATAACTCAATTACAACTAAACAGTGCTGAGGAATGTGTTCGCCATTAAAGTCAATGACATCCATTGCTGCCATCGATCAGCCGACTTCCTGATCACATCCTTCCAGAACTCCTTAGGCCTGGTGCTGGTCCACTGCTCGTTATGGTTGTCGACATCTGCTTGGATCCTTGTGTCCCTTTCGACCATGAAGTCCTATAGGCTCAAGAAGTATTCAAGAAGTAGGTAGTCGCATGGAGAGATGTCCGGCGAATACGATGAATGAAGCCTGTGAACGTAGCCCAGCTGAGCAAGCATATCCGTGGTCACTTTTGCCCAATGGGGTGCGGCGTTGTCAAAGAGGAGGACCTTCTTGAAGCGCTGAGACCGAATAAGTGCGAGTCGCCGGTTCATCTCTTCTATTTCTTTCACCGTGGCCTTGGAGTCCATCGTCGTGCTTTTGGAAAACAGCTTCCAGTATGCCGTTCCATGGGCGCAGACTCAAAAGCTCAGAAGGTGGTTCTCGCCGTGAACATCCCGCTGAACGAAGGTCGGTAACAGGTCACCAGGCCTCAGCCAGACTCGCTGCCTGGCAGGGTTAAGGTAGAAGACGTACTTCTCATCTTGCGTGACTATTGAGTCCAGGCTGCTCGATGTTGGGAATTGGGCGAGATTTGCGCGACACAGGCCGACTCGCCAGGCTGGGGTTTCGGCATGAGACAGAATGGGGTTTTGACATGCTTCTGGAAAGGGCGAAAGTGGTCACTTCTCAGATGGCCTTCGGTAAGTAGCAAACAAGCATACAAATACGAGAAGCACGAAACCGACACGACATATATGGGCACGGCACGGAGATTCCTACTTTTGCCCCCTCCCCTCCTCTAAAACTACTATTTATCCCAGTGAGGGGGGGGCACTTCACTCTGTCTGTTACACAACCGTAGCAAAATTGAACGTGAACCATTTCACAATGATGACATACAGAACTAGCCTACGAAAGCACCTCTGCTTATAAGCTCTTGGCCATGGCAGGGTACACAGGGTGCAATCCTAGTCGGTGGTGGCCACTCTTAAACAATTTCATGGGAAGTGAATCTGTCCAGTATGGAAATATATTGAGTTTAGTTATTCCTTAGAAACCAAGTACACTTACCAAATCGAAGTAAATAACACAGGAAACCTTAGAGTATATACCATTTGTGAGCTAGGCCGAGACGTTGGCAAATGATTAGGACGTGAAGGGCATTGTCTTGCCTGTGTCCAAAACGTTGATTGATGGTTCTTGACCAATTCTTAATTTATACTGACGTTGCCTGTCTTAGTTTCTTGAAGATGATTTGCTCCCAAATACTCCTAGTAGGCGATCCTCCCTTACTAGAATTGCCAGAAATGGTCCTTTTTAGGTTTCTTTCTCTTGAATAGAAACTCGGAAACTGGATCCTTCTGGGCAACAAGGTTGGCGCAGTTTACTTATTTGTACGTTGTTAACCCTTTATTGGTTTCGTTATGTCGGGAAATCGTTTGAGACCGACCACCACCAACTAATATTGCACCCACATTGTTCGCGTTTGTTCCGCTTCTCTAGTGGTGCCACCACCTGACTAGGATAGATCTGAATTCTATTTTTTATTTTTATTTCTGCTACTCGAGGAAGTACAGTAAGACCCACCTTGTCACTGTGAGCCTCAGCCGAGCAGATTTCGTCCGACTCTGTCCGGCCGTCGTCGTCATTCTCAATCGACATACTGCGCTGCACTCTTGCGGAAGCTACTTGCAGCACAGGATCGATATCGATCGCGGAGGAGTCGATAGCGGCCGGTAGACGAACTGGCGTGGGAGAGGGAGAGAGATCGAGAAGATCAATAAGTGCGATTGTCCGCGTTTGCGTAGGCCCTGCTGCTGCTGCGCGTCGCACTCTTGGAGGAGCTCAAGGTGTGTAACAAGAGCGACGAGGCTGAGCTCGGCTCAGAGCCGGCGGCGAGGTGGAGACGGTGACGGGCGGAGACCGTCTCCCGTCGTCGCCACTGTCCGACGTGTGCTTCTCGAGCCACTCATCTTTTTGTCGCCGCACTTTAGCGCAGTACAACCTAGACAGCAGCCTACGTTTGGGACTCGCTCGGTGATCCTCCCCCTCCGGGGGACTTGTTCTAGGTAGCTGAGCTGCCCTCATGAGCCTTCGTCGTCAATACCAGACATAGGTCTTCTATGCATGACCTTCCTCCAGAAAGATAGCCCATGTCATGGTCGAGAAAAAGCTTGAAGTTCCCAACCCGTCATTCTGACCGCTCCACCTGGTCCCCCATCAGTTCTTGAAAACATCCCAGCAGCCAGCGGACTAGAACCGAAACCATTACGTAGAACACTCCGAGTCAACAGATCATCCAAGCTCGTGACACCGTTGAGCACATGTTCTCTCGCTTTCTATGATAAAAATCTCAACCATCTCTCTTCCAGAACCCCACCCAGTACATGTGGTGACTAATCACAGCGGTGTTTCGAGCCGGCACCATCATTCTTTCGTCTCTTTGTCGTCTTTATATTCACCTCCGTTGTAGTACGCTTCTCCGCGTTTGCATAAAATGCCGTTTAATGCTGGTATTCAGACCCAACTTCAAAAAAAGGAACAAAAACGTCTGGGACTAGACGAGTTAATCGCTAGTACTCGTTGGATGTCTGCCGTCTCGTGTTCCGCTGTTCCGACGATTCTGGTGCTCTGTTAACTGGTGCCATAGGGAACTGGTGTGGGTTTTGTCTGATCAGCAGCTGTTTGTTGAACTGCTTTTCAACGGATTTCTGAACAGAAAGACCGGTTGTGTCGTAACGAACGGCCTTCTGAGCTGAGGAATCGTCTGCTTTCTACACTGCGACTTGTACTCTGTTTCTTGTGCGCAAAATAAATAAAATATGCCCTAACAAATAATTTTCTAATACAATATTAATAAAATTTTTGCTGTACAAAACAAATACAATTGTGTTCCCCCGTCTCAAAAATATGGATCAGCTCCCGCTGAGAATTTTTGAAGCCATCTAAAATGAGCGTCCTCAGCGTACTAGCAAAAAGTCGATCCATTGCTTTACTAGAAAATTTTAGCAATTTCAGCTTTCTTCTTGAAAAGAACATAGGGCTCTTTAGCGTGTAGGGGGAAAATGTATGAGAGGGTCTGCACTTGTTGTAGATCGCTCATAGATTTTCCTCTACTATGTAGAATATCATCACCATTTTGTGCTCGATTTCTGCATTTTTTTGGCTAGATGCATAATTAGCTATGTGAAGTAGCGACCAAATATTATATAAGCATTTGAATGCGAATCTCCTGCTTGAAATCCGGCCAAAATATTTTCAAGGTAATCAGACATGTGATTGGACAATGACGAATGGAAGTGATACCCCCCCCCCTTTATAAGCACTATTTTTCTTCAGGCTTTAATATTCGAAATTTTGAGTCAGTAAATTCTTTTTACTTTCCATTTTCACGTTAAATTGATCGTCTTTCAAGCCACTCCTGAAATCAAACCGAACTTTTTCGAATTTATAATGAGCCGCTTTCAAATTAAACTAGAGTCGCTTTGAGATGGCTAGTATAATGTTAATCAAGGAAGATATAAATATTATTTTATAAGAGAATTGTCAATTGACCCGCGCTAAAAAGTTACACACAATTTTTCCAATTCTAGAAGATTCTAATTTTGAATGGAAAAATGTGGCTTAAAGCCTATTCTAAAATTCGGAAAAGCAGGTATTTGCTCCTTACGATTTTTATCTTATTGAAAGCAAAACTTCTGTTTCTCTGGAGTGTTTGCAAAAGAAAAGGCTAAAAAAATCCTTCTTGCACTTTAAAATAAGATTAAAGCCATTATTTTTTCCAAATTTAAAACACTGGCCCATTTATCGGTTTGGTCACAGCAAGTCATTGCATAGGTCGGATACGCATCCACCTCCACGATATCTCTTAAAAGCAGAACTCATCGCAGCCAGGGATTGGCCTAAACTTTATCCTTTTTATCATAATTTAGCTGCCAATTTACGCTTGTTCCTGCCTTATGCTACTGCTTCGCCACGTCTTTACATATGTAGCTTCGTCTGAATGAAGGGCGAACTTTATTTTTTTTATATTTATTTATATTTATTTATTTCTACTTTATTCACTTTTTTCGCATTGTATACTATGATTCACATTGCTGTCTTGTTCATCGGCTGGCCATCGCAAGTCGTTGTATGGCGAAATGCGCATTCAAATCGCCTCTTCGGCATCTCATATAATTAGAATGCATGGCGTATCCAAGAGGAGTTGAGTAACGCCGTCCTTTATCCTTCATCCTTATCCTTTATGTCATCTATCACGGAAAATGCATTGTGTGTTTTTTTAGGAAAAGAAACACTCACAGCTTTCTTCTTAATTCGATATTGATCTCTTTTTTAATATCTTCTTCTTCTTCAGCGTTTGTCCCGCTTCGTCGCGGGGTCCGCTCTTCTGGTGTTTCGACGCCACCTTTCCCGATCCAGCGCTAGATCAGGGTGAACACCAGCTACTTTCATGTCCGTGTGTAACGTATCGGACCAACGCTGCTTCGGGCGTCCTCTAGGCCGCTTTCCAGATACTTCCAACTCAAGGCCTATCTTGCGGACGCCGTCTTCCTTTCCACGCAGAACGTGGCCGTACCATCGTAAGCGAGCTTCACGCATCTTGTCCGCTATCGGCGCGACACCGAACTTCTGCCGAATAGCATCATTTCTGATGCGGTCCATCCGGGTGACTCCAGCTGTCCAGCGCAGCATCTTCGTCTCCATGGCGCTGAGGCGCCATTCAACTTCCTTGGTCGCTGGCCAACACTCAGCGCCGTATATTGCTACTGGCCGCACGACGGCTCTGTAAATCTTCGACTTCAGGTGCTCTGGTATCTTCCTATCGCAGAGCACGCCAGTCAGCGAACGCCACTTGCACTCACGCGTGAGTTCACAACAACCATCAGACCCCCGTCAGATGCTATTGCTGATCCCAGGTATTTAAACACCGAAGTGCGTGCAAGCTCAGTACCGTTAATCTCAATGGAGCCGGACTCGTACACGTCAGTCGTTAGGTACTCGGTCTTCTTGACGTTCAATTTGAGTCCGAACATCGCCAGGCGGTCGCACCAAGATTGCACCTGCCGCTCGAGATCGTCTTTATCTTCGCAAGCGAGCATCACGTCATCAGCATAGAGCAATGTCCATGGGACAGGCTTCTGAAGATCTCGCGTAATGGCATCCATGACGACAACAAAGAGGAGTGGAGAAACCGCCGAACCCTGGTGCACCCAACAGAGATGGGAAACTCCATTGATGTTCCAGCTGCAGTTTGCACTCTACTCCTTGGGCAAGAGTAGAGCATCCGCACCCACTCTATTAGTTCCTCAGGTACGTTGTGTTGTCGCAAAGCGTACCATATAAGCTCACGCGGTACGCGGTCGAAGACCTTCTCCAGGTCGAGAAAGGCGATATGCACCGGCTTCTGTCTCTCGCGGTGCTTCTCCACCAGGAGGCGGGCGGCGTGTATAGCATCAATGGTCCCACAACCAGACACAAAGCCGCACTGGTTGTCGGAGAGCTTGACGATTTCACGGATTCGTGTATCGAGGATTCGCTCGAAGATCTTCATGCTGTGCGAAAGCAAGCGAATCGGACGGTAATTGAAGCAGCCCGCAGGACTGCCCTTCTTCTTCCAAATCGGAATCGTCGTACTGCTGTGCCAACACTCCGGTACTTTTTTCTCCTTTACTACCTGGTTGAAGAACTCAGCCAACCACTCAGCAGGATACCAGAGCTTCGACTTCCAGACATCGACTGCCAGATCATCCGGCCCGGTCGCCTTACCTGGCTTCATCTTCTTCAGAGCCGCTTCTGTTTCCTCCACGGTGATCTTGCGAACGGGACCGTGAACAGAAGGGATGACCGAATGAGGAAATTCCATAGTGGAAGTTTCCTCGAAGTAATCACACCATCGCTTCAGCGCCTTTTTGCGGTCCGTCAGAAGACGGCCGCTCTCATCATTGATGCCAAAAAACTTTTCAATGTCCTCGGTTTGGCGATGGCGGGTCTTAGCAAGTCGGTACAAATACCGCTCACCATCGTGCGACTCGAGCTTTCGATAGACATCACCATAATGAGTGGCTTTCGCAACAGCCACGGCTTTCTTTGCAGCCTCTTTCGCCTTCTGATACTCCTGCCAGTTGTTGGTTTTTTTTTAATATAATGTTGTTATTTACTCAAACTTTATTTGATTGCTAGCAAAGAACTTCACGGAAGTAGAACGAAGAGATATCGTAACGCTTAATCTATTCCTAATTACACGTGTTAATATACTGAGTACGGACACCTGTGTCAGGGAAACGGAGGTCCGTACAGTTCTTTCTGTGCACGTGATTAGCAAAAACTGAAGACTTGGCTTCCGAATTACAGATGTTCTCAGTTTTGCAGGGCTGCGAAAGTCATTGTGCTACCTTGCAAGACGGTTTTTGGATCATCAAATGTGCCGTTTTCTTTTCAAAT
This sequence comes from Heligmosomoides polygyrus bakeri, assembly GCA_947359475.1. Lineage (NCBI taxonomy): Eukaryota > Metazoa > Nematoda > Chromadorea > Rhabditida > Heligmosomidae > Heligmosomoides > Heligmosomoides polygyrus. The sequence goes on from OX375867.1 coordinate 20,269,539, forward strand.
TGGATGCCGCTCTTCAAAGTAGCTCTTTTCGCATTTGAAACCGTAGTGGACATCCTCCAAATCTTTCAAACCGGACACTCTTTGAATTTTTCTAAATCTTTTATTTTGCGCCTGAAAATAATGGTTTGGATCTTATTTTAAAATGCATAAAAGAAGCAGTTTTTTGGAGCTTACTAGAAAAAACAGATCACGCCATGCGCTTGTGCAGCTCGTTGTGATTTTCGTTAATTGATAGTGTAATAGGGATACATATTACTAGAAGGGGTAGAAGATATCATGCATACTTGTGAAAATTAGGACTGTTTCCGTTTCTCTTCATGATTTTTACGCCATCTATGATCTAGTGTTCGGGTGGCAATTAACATGAGACGGGCAATTAACATGAGATCTTGCTGAACCACTGGCTGGGTTTCTAATATTCCTAAACAAATGATATATCTCACTAGAAGCAGTGGAAGAATCCCTTGGAATAGATTCAGTCCCCAGTCTAAGGGTTTCTTCTACCCCCTCAGTGAAATGTCTTGTGCGCTTCTTGATGTTGCACATAGTGTGGAGTAAAATGGATGCTTTGGTTTCACTGCGTAGTTACGCCCGTGATTCTTTGTTTGCTTATGCGCAAGAAGAGCGTCCGCCAAACAAAAAAAAAAGAAAAATCGAGAGAAAAGAGCAAAAATAAAGCCATAGACCTGAAGACAACCCATGCAGGTTTGAATACTTATTACATGGCGTAATTATTTGAACGCACAATCAATAATGATCTGGCACTATTATGAAACAACTCGTAGATATTTGAATCTTCAGCACAAAATAAACCAACAGTAAACATTCAACAGGGAAAAAACTCGTGAAGATCTAGCGTATTAAGTCCTTGTTTACTAGGATATTGAAAGTAGGAGAATGTCTTTTGCTTAGAGCTCCTTTCCAATTCACGGAGAATTCTCGGATCCATCCTAGTGGGTGGGGGGGGGGGAAGGGGAATCCACTCTGACGCTTTCACAATGAGGGCAAAACTGAAAGCAAACTGCTTTACAAAGCCATTGCCCGAACTGACATAACATAAATGAGAAGATCCTTCTGCGCAATTTCCTAGCCAGGAGAGGCCACGCTGTTTGCATTTATTTTCTTTTTCTTACGTGTTCTCTACCGGCAACATAAGATTGCCTTAATGTCTATGAGCAACACAACGAAAAAATGTTGCATAAAAATTCATTTTTCCATAAAATAGTAATCCTACTATATATGCCATTTTCACGTCGAATTGAACACTCTTCTAAGCGAATTTTAAGACTTTAAAAATCGAGTAGAACTTTTCCAAACCTAAATGGCCTTCAGGCAGGTTAAGCTGCAGACTCAATAAGATAGCTAGAATATTTTTGCGTTCAAAGGAAATATGGTATAATCTTCTTTGAAATTTTTTAGTTTACCTGCCCCAATATGTTTAATAATTTACAAAATGTTCATTTCTAGAGAATATGATCAATTAAAAATGTTTTTGAAGCACAGCAAGGAAGAAAGCATTATAACGCATTAAAAGATCAGATCTCTCCATGCACACGAAAAGTTCGCCGCAACTTTCGCTTGATGGATTGTGTAAATGTCACTTACATGAATCATCAAGGTGAGGATATGTGTGTTATTTACAGTATTTTTTGTTGAATCGTTGACAGGCGTCAAACTCCACGCACACAGAAATTCTGCTATCAACCGAATAAAAAGCGTTATGTCTTGGAAGAGGATATGGCGCAATCGCTTTTGGCACCAAAATTGGTCGCCTTCCTGCTATTTTAAACAACTTTAAACCATTATTTTTCTTCAAGAAATAAAAATTTTTATGAAATTCCGTGCAATATATTTTGTTCATTTATTGGGAGATGAAGCAAACTTCAAAGAAAGTTGTACTAAAAAAAATTTTGGTGAAAAATTATTCTAACTTTTTTGAAGAGTCTCCAGTTAAATGTAGAAAAAGCTTATTTTGATTTGGAAGAGTTCGCTTTGGCTTCGCAAGTCTTAGGCCCGCTTAGAAGAGTGTCCATTTTGATTTAAGAAGTGTCCAATTTGACGTGAAAAGTGTGCACTTTGATTTGAAAAGTGTCCACTTTGATGTAAAGTTGGAATATAAAACAGTCGAACACTAGGATCCATTTTTTAATTTTTCATGAGCAACAGTAGCATTTGTTAAAATTTATGGAAAATTATAACGCTACCCTTTTCACTGAGGTGTTATAACATTGTGAGTCTAATGAAGAAAGCTGAAGAACCAAACCCATTATTTTGTTGATTCATTTTTTTATTAATTAATTAATTTTTATTTATTTTTGTTTTGTACTCATTTTAACTATTACTCTGTTACTAATCTGAACAGTGAGTTAGTTCGGCTCAATACAATAAGCTGATTTGTGCGATTGAACAGGTAGCATGAATGTTGTGAATGTTTCTTCAACTGCGGAAAAAACATCTCATTAAACTCTTCTAAAAGCATGAGGTTCTAAGCCGATTTACAGTCAGTCCAGCGGGACCATGCCATATGTTTCAGAAGTGGCTGTTAATAACACACGCAGTGTAATATAAACGATATTAACCGCTCTATTCCCGCCATTTTACTGCTCGACTAGAAGCTCGCTATGATGCTCCTCTGCCTCCTGGCCTGTCCAGCAGTTCTCGTCGTCTCGAGAATTTGAGATACTGTATACTTCATGCTCACCAACGGCCTCCCGACTGCGATGCGAAGCACTGAAATAACGTGCACTCTGGCGATAGCTGCAACCAAAGTCGAAGCGGTCACTACTACGCAAATCGTCGCCCTTCACGAGAGTGTAATGCCCGCTTTTTTCGATCGTCGGTAGTGCACTGCTGGACTATTGCTCGCGAAAGATGCAGCTTTTCAGCGTTGCCGTCGGAAAGTGACCGCCGCATTGTCGCTGAGGAATATGACCCCTTTGATTGTCAGCTACACTCTTTCGCTTGCGCGTTTTTACGATGAACACATTTCCCTTGAAGAAAGCGCTCTTATAGAATCGGCGATTTCAAAATTCTGCTGCGGTTCCCGCATCGCAAGAATTCCATTCGTTTCTTGCGCTTTCATTTTCGCTCGTCCTCCACTTTTTTGTTAGCATTCCATGACGATGAGGAGGTGTTTCATCAGATTCCTTCAGAAATTCCGATCGGTTCAGCACTGCCTCGAACAGGGGTCCTGATACCAGCACAATATGCACTCTATCTACATACGTATCCGCAACGCTCGTCACCTCTTTGTTTCCCTCTCTGTAGCAAGCAATCCTCAGAACCCCATCCCTTAAGTGTCGAAGCAAGAATCAGATTCTCGCTCAAGCTTCCATCCCTTTCTAACGCCGACACTCTTTACTGCACTTTGTACGTCGTGTAGCACAGTCGGAGTGGCTTCGGCTCTTTCACGAACTCCGAATCGATTCCAGCATCGCATCCCAAACAGCCTTACCAAGCCTTGCATCTTTACGGTATCCCTGAATTGGCAGCAGACCTGCCCGGAAAGAACAAGCGCCGACTTGCTTTTCCGTGTGCCGTTTGATACTACTATGATCGGTCAATTATTACTAAGTCATTCATTTCGGGATGCGTGTAGCGCAATCGGGATCGGCTGTTGCATGCACTCGATAGCAGGTTTCTGGTTCGGATTTCCGGCCCAGGCCAACCAAGCGATCCATCCCTAAGGAGTCGGTGAATTTGTACCGGACTTGTCTGTCCAAATACGCATTCAAATCGCCTCCACGACATCCCCTAGAGGAGAATGCGTGGGCATCCCAAAACATTGAGTAACCCATTTTTTGTCATCTATCCTCAATTTCGGAAACTGGTCCAGGACAGAACAATCGCGGAGGTGATTTGAATGCCCAGGCCAATCAAGGGTTCCATCACTTAGGCCAATTACGCAGCCTCACTGCTCTTACGACGTAGGTGCATGCCAAAAGGGTTTATTGACGCTTTTCCTCCGTGACACAGAGGTCGGCTTGTAAGAGAGACGATGACTCACGGCCGGAAACAACCGGCGGGTAACAGCTGACTGCATAATCATCGACACACAACTCATCGTCGTGTACCACAGGAGGGGGCACATGGGTGAGAGGGAATGGGCGGTGTCCTCTTGATGTGTTCGCAACCGACCCTGACTCAGGTTCTCTTAAGCCCGTACGGAGTCCTGCTTCTCGTTTTGCGTGTCAGGTTGGATGCTGCGCATGACCACTGTGTAGGTTTCTATGTCGCTTTAAGGACACTCAGAACCTGAGCAAGTGGTAGCGCAGTCGGAGGAGGCACCGGTTATCGTGTGCATCCCGAATCAAGGTCACTGGTTCAGTTCAGGGGTGCACATTTAACGGTTAACGATTTAACGAATTTAACGAATTAACGGCATTTTCCGTTAAAATCTGGCTTAACCACATAACGGAAATTTTCAGAAGTTTAACGAAATTTTCAACGGACCTTTTCTCAGTAAGTTTATCACTTTCCCCTCAATGTTCACTAATATTGCAGACCTCAGCCTCCCAATTAGGACTATACCTGCAAATCTATTGATATCAGCAAGAATATTTTAATGTTTTTATGCTATTCTCATGCCTTCTATGGCGCATTAGAATATTTGGAAATAATGCAGTTGGAGCTAGAAAAGCTTTTCCTCGAGCTGCTGACCTCTAAGATATGCCTATCCCCACTTGGCGCTGCTTATCCCAGAATACTTTGCTCGCCACCTAAAGTAGCCGTAAAGGAGAGAATGTTTTCAGTCGGTGGACGTATTTTAAATGATTTGAGAAAAATGCTAATGAGGGATAAAGGATATGCATGCAAAAGCCGACACCCCCTCCGACTGCGCTACTCGCGCCCTAATAACACGAATTTGGAAAGGTACTTTCCTGAACGAAGAACATGTCAACGACCGTGTCACACCCTTTCGGCCGTGTGTGACCATGTGACACGATGTCGTGTCAGAGTTCCGATGTCGTGTCAGAAAAAATCAATTGGTCTCACGCATAAGGCACGCGAAAATTCTACGTTCGTCAACGTGTTAACATTCTACTGGTAGGCTTTTAATTGTATTTTTATTAGTTCTTAGCGAGCTGGTTCCCTCATCGAGACTGTACACGCTTGTATAGCAATCGCATAAAACGGTTTCGCAAAGAACCAAGAAAAGGGGGGGGGGGGAATTTCGGGGTGATCCTACATTTTAAGATGCCTTGTCGATCGGGTACCAGCCCACTAAGTACCGTCCTCTCGATTGATAATCCCATACCTTTTCTTATTCCAGACCGTGAGAATAATTTTTTTTTAATTTTTTTGAAAGTTTGCTTATTTTACTGTCCACAGCTTGTTGATAATGACATGTTTAAGTTACATTGTAGTGTACACTCCGTTCCTTGAACTTTTGTTGTTAATCTGTTGAAGTTGGATAAAACATATAACGTTTTCCTTGATTTTTCATTTGAAATAACAGTTTGCAGCTATTTGTATTTTTTAACGAAATTTAACGATTTACCGGAAATTTAACGAAAATTTTCCGTTAAAAAATTTCGTTAAAATAATTTAACGCACAGAACTTTGTGTGCACCCCTGGTTCAGTTCCCATCAAGGCCAACTAAACTTTCCATTTCTTTCCATCCCTCAGGGTGACTTGGTACTGAACTTCCCTGGGAGCGACAAAACACTGATTAGTTCATCGGCTGTTCGCCGAAGGCCATTGTATAGTCTAAAGTCGCGCTCAGATCTTCTCTATGATATCATGTAGAAGTACGGTCTTTGGCGCATCCCACAAAGGGATTTGTTAACGCCGCCATTTATCCTTTGTCGAGGACTTGGGGCTAACAGGCTACACCCACATCATCTAACCAAGTCTCAGTCCCCATTGTGTAGTCCAAAGTCGCTCTCAGATCTTCTCTATGATATCATTACAGGCTTAACCCACATCATCTAACCAAGTCTCAGTCCCCATTGTGTAGTCCAAAGTCGCTCTCAGATCTTCTCTATGATATCATTACAGGCTTAACCCACATCATCTAACCAAGTCTCAGTCTGATGCTTGTTCCGTTTCCAACGACCATTTAGAGGTTTTCAGGAACAGTCGACTGAGTTAACCTTCAACTGAGAGTTGTAACCCATTCTTGAGAAAAGATCCCACTTCTATGATCTCAGAAAAGCATTCGGCGCAAAGCGGATCGGGGAGGGGTGTACTGAGACCTTGTACTGAGACTAGCATGATCCTGACGAACACATCCCCGAATGGTTACCCTATCATTTTGGTGCACATTGGCGATGGAGCGCGAAACCCTTCATTCCTAGCATTACACATGCGAACCTCTCGTCGCCTAGGTAATGCGGATCTGGGTTCTGGGCTCTTCGAGCGCAGAGCCAGGCTAGGGAAGGGACTCCAGGGTCGGTGCCATCCAAGCTGCTCGTGTTGAAACTGCTTTTGTCGCTCAGGGGGAGTCCGCGGCTGGGTTCTGCGCTCTTTAAGCGGCGAAACGCATACGGCTGGAAAATGCGCAAAAAATGCCTCAACGTTGCGTGCACGTCGAAAAGCTCCTCAAACCCCATGTATTCAGCTGAAATGCAAATACGCTACACCGTTGGGGGACCGAACCTCCATCTCCCTCGCATCAAGCGATCCCACTATCCACTGCACCATGGTGCGCTTGTCAACTGGGCCATCTCGGGCGCACAAGAGATCGATTGAATGTCAACGTGGACGCCGACGCGCGATCCATAAGCTAAGAGGGCGCAGACAGCTTCTATCACAGTTTCCGTGCTCCGTCGCTAACCGGTATACGGTAACCATTCGGGGGTGCATTCGTCAGAATCGTTTTAGACGTACTGAGTGGTTATCCGCCTTGGTATGAACGCACATGAATGCCAAATTAAATGCATCAGAGATGGCCGGCCTCATCGTCAGTTCACCACTGAGGTAGAACACAGGGTAGAGAACGGACTGTAGGACTGAACTCCATGGTGACCGATTCCCAAGCCCCTTAGTATACCTTTGTCCTTTTCGAATTTCGAATAGTCGAATTTCGAATAAATTCGAATTTCGAATATTCGAATATTCGGCTATTCGAAAAAAGTCCAATATTCGAATTATTCGATTATTCGAATATTCGAGAAAGTCCAATATTCGAATTATTCGATTATTCGAATATTCGAGAAAGTCCAATATTCGAATTATTCGTTTATTCGAATATTCGAAAGTGGCCAATATTCGAATTATTCGTTTATTCGAATATTCGAAAGTGGCCAATATTCGAATATTCGTTTATTCGAATATTCGAAGGCTTCGAATATCGAATATTCGAATAGTCGAATATTCGAATATTCTTTATCAATCTCTTAACAAGTTAGTGGCACTCTTTTTCGAAAACCAGGGGAGTCTGACCTTATGATAAAAACGATGTTTGAGTTTCGCGCGTCGCTCAAAGTGCGCCGAATTGTGTGTACGTAACCTGACAAGAGAAGTCAATGAACTTCCCGTGGAGATTTCCAAAATGACCTATTGCTTGTTATAAGGGTGTGTCTAAGAAGCACCGTAGTGGTCTTCAAATGTCCTGCGGTCATCTGGGTAGGTCAAAAATTACAAAAAACTGTAGCACTTCAGTGCTGGCTGATAAGGCGAGACTAACGCCTTGAATGGCCTTGAAATACTCAGAAACTAACATGCAGATGCTATAGAGCTTTAATTATAGTTAGATGTTAGAAATCTGACAATTTATTAGGTTTCCCGAAGGGGACTGCAGGGTACATTCAAGTGAATCATTCACTGCAGGCGAAGCAGCGACAGGATGGGCGTGTGGATAGCGAGGAGAGGTCCAGGTTCGAATCTAGGAGAGGTGTTTACGGATTGCTGGGCGTTTTGGTAAATGTAGAACACATTCTCATTTTAATCTCATTTACGAACATGATCGAAATGTGTTGCTTCAGTCCATCTCTGGGATGTGCTGATCAGTCTTCGGGTTCCTATAGAGAACGTTTCTCTTGTAAATTTTACTAATTTTAGCATCTCTTATAAAATGCATCATTTTTCGTAGCATTTTCGTATAACACCAAATACAGTACTAACAACTAAATTAATTAGTCACCTTCTTCACTGACGAGCCTCGGGGTGACTAATTATAAACATGTTTTGTATGAAGGCAGAGGCGAAACAAGACATGTTTAGTGTTGTTGTTACCATTGTTTTAGTTATTACTTGTCTTAATTGTTGCTTGTTTTCCACTTGTTTGTTATAGTACAGAGTGATTTAGAGTTCATGTATACCCCAGGTTATTTCTAATTCTACTTCGTTGTTTAGACATTGAATTTAAAACTGTTTGAGTATTAAAATTTACATATATGATTAACTTATTCTATTGGTCTTCTTGCAGCTTATTCTTTCTCGGCCACTCTCCCACACTGACAAGGGGGGGGGGCTTTGCAAACGTAGGTACTTGTATTAATCCCCATGACTTCGTAAGTAGATAATAAAATTTCGTACAAATTTTGTCCTGAGGGTTGACTGAGGTTCTGATCACGAAGCTGGCAAACGCGTTCGGTGTTACCGTCGACCACAATAGGCGACGGTGAGTATGTGCGAGAAAAGGTGCAGAATAACCGGCCGCGTTGTACTATTGTGACTCCAAAAGTGGAGTGGAGGTCGACTTTTTTCGCCCAAACATCGCCTGTACTGTTATTTTGGATGCTGAGCACGAATATGGTATCCAATTTCGACAATTTGGCCGCTTACGATATTTCATAGTGTGTGTTCGTGAGTAAGGATGGGGTTGTCATGACCACTGATTTCGTCCTTTCCTCGCCTTAGGAAATTATTTAGGCTGCTGCCACGAATCTGTCATTTCTTTTTCTAAATTATCCATTTTTCGTGCACTACTTTCCATCTCAAAGTCGAAGACTGGAAAGCAAGTCTGATCACATATGTAGGTGAAGGAAGCGATTCTATGTACTCAAACTGATAAACTTGATCACTCATGAAAATGTGGAATCACGCGATCACGCGAAAACGTTTACTAGATTTGCGATCAGCACCTCAATTAGCCCTCTAGACGACGTTTGGGCGAAACCTGCTTTCGATCTCCGGAGTTGTGGGAGTACAAGTCCCTAAACCTTCGATTAGCAGAGAGTGGTGGGGAGGCGATGGGCAGCAGAGGTGTGCGTTAAATTTTTTCGGTAAATTTTTAACGACCACTTTTTAACGAAAAATTTTCGCGTTAAAAAGGTAAATTCGGTAAAATCGTTAAATAAAATGTCCCTTAGCTGCATTCAGTTTTAAACCACTGGGGTGCCTCTCGGACAATCCCCCCACAGCGCTCAATAGGTCACTTATAAGATTCCCACGGGAGGTTCATTGATCTCCCTTGTGAGTTGACGCGAAGTAAGCGCTGCAAGCGCGGCCCTCCGCTGCGCACCTGCTTCCTTGTAAACGGCCGTCGAGCGTGCTGTGGCCATTCACGTGAATCGCAAGTGATTAGGGTTATGCCTGTACACAGATATTTTTACCTTCAGTATACTACGGGAGAATCTTCGTTTTGTATTTCTACCCCAGTTACAACAAGGGAACGATTAGAGCCGATGGGGCTGCGGTAAGGAGGTAGAACTTTCAGGGGCCTAGAAAGCTCCTGCTTTCTGCCAGTAAAAACATTGAAGAAGAGAGGAAGAGCAATGGCTATGGAGTACAAGAGCCAGTCATACTCCGTTTCCAATGAAAGTGAGCCATCCCCATTTTCGCTCTAACACTCTCCAAGTCGTAGTGCCTTGTCAGATTGGATTCCAACGCGGGTCCGTTTCTCTTCAACGGAGCTAGAACACAAACTGAATGCCATTCATGAGACTCCAGCGCGCCCTTTCTACACCAGATCGCCTTTGTGTCATTTCTCCGCCCATGATAATCATTCTTTTACCACCTGGAAGCTTCGCTGTAACATAAGGAAAGATGCAACCTATAGAGAAAGACCTATAACAATCTAGCTCTGCCTACCCAAGGTGTTTCTCTCTTCTCGGTGCACGAATTCTTAGGGAAGCAAAGCGTGCTTCATTGCCATTATACCGCTGTTATTGATTGCCCTTTGGTGTCGTAAAGGAAATGGATGGAGCAGCCATCCATTTCCTTCACAGTGGGTAATAAAAAATAATTAAATGTCAACCACTGGGTGACGACAGTAAATAATAGTGTTCATTTGATTATTCGAATATTCGACTATTCGAAATTCGATTATTCGAAATTCGACTTTTTGAAAATCGAATATTATTCGATCATTCGAAATTCGAAATTTTGAAAATCGAATATTATTCGATCATTCGAAATTCGAAATTTTGAAAATCGAATATTATTCGATCATTCGAAATTCGAAATTTTGAAAATCGAATATTATTCGATCATTCGAAATTCGAAATTTTGAAAATCGAATATTATTCGATCATTCAAAATTCGAAATTTTGAAAATCGAATATTATTCGATCATTCGAAATTCGAAATTTTTTCCCAAGGACAAAGGTATACCCCTTAGGGCCGAGCATTTTCGAATCCAGCCAAACGACTTGATTCTACGTCTCACTTTTGGAGCCCTAAGCCCCTGTTACTTTAGAGCCCCATACTGCCATATAGATTAGTCTATCATCGCCTATCGTCTGCGATGATGCTCAGGCCTTGAGAGGTCAGAGGTGTGACGCTACCATACAGCGGACGCACAGCAGTTCTCGCTCCACCTGCACATAGACCAATTGGTCTCCCAATAAACTCTGTCTCATCTCTTGTACTCGCCATCATATCCACTGAACCACCGCATTATTAATTAGGGCGTATAAGTCTACCGCCGTATCGTCGTATACATTTGGTGCAACGGCCTAACAAGCTTAAGTCTCCCGTGTCAAAGTGTAACAGCTTTGGGACCTGGAGCATAAAGTCGGTCGAATATAAGACCGCATTCTCTGAATCCAAGAGAATAAGCCTCCCGTACGCTAAAAGTACCTGGAGCAGCCTCTTCCCTTCGTCGCTAACAACACTGAAGGAGAATTTTTAAAAAATGGCATTCCATTCAAGGAAATTAGCAATCATATTGAGCTCAACCACGCTTCGTGATTTAGTAACGCGCTACAAAGAGCATGCAGTTAGCCTAAACTGCGCAATTCAAAGTGACTCTAACTGTGAGAAATGCAAGTCTACCATAGATCGTTTGGAAGAGTACATAAGAGAATTAAAAGAAGGTGAACAATGCCTTCAAAAACTTTTTATCGAGTTAAGGGATGAGTACATGAACTGCAAAGATAAAGCAGGGAAAAAAGAGTTAATGGCTGAATTAGAGGAAATCGAGCGAGAACCTCAACTGCACAAGGTTACTGCAGAAGCTGTCGACCTTACATATAGTTTAAGGGCACGTGTTGACGAATTAAGGTGCAGTAAAGAAAGGAAAAGAGTCCAATTTGGGCACTGCTGTCAAAATAACAGTATAGTTGCTGCCGCAGTTCCAACACCCTCAGTGTTTCAAAGTAGCCAATCGAATTACGAAAACATTGAAGCTGATACCAGTACCGTAACAGTGCAGGTAGCGAAAACGCAGGCACGTCAAGGAGTACACCGCTCCATAAAGGCTCCGGAGGTGTCCTTACCAAAATTTTTTGGTAATTCAGAGGAATTTCCAGAGTATTGGGCAGTTTTTGAGACGCTGGTCCATAAAAATATTGAACTTCACGTCATCGAAAAGATCATTCTTTTGAAGGAAAGCTTAAAGGGTAGAGCAAAACTGGCCATACAAGGCATCCAGTCATTGCCGCATAACTATGAATGGATGGTGGAAACACTGAAGGACAAATACTGTGACTATTCAATAAATAGGTCACAAATTGTCCGAAAGCTGCTAAATTTAATGCCAGCTAAAAATTTTGCCAACAGCTGTTCCTTAGTCCTCGGAAAAGTTCAGGTTTTAATAAACCAGATGGTATCCGCAGGATATGACGTTAGGTCTACGTGTGAACCAGTTTGGACAGAAATCATATTATCTAAGTTTCCTCATGATATTGTAAAACCTGTGCTCATAGCTAGCAGAGCAGTGCACAATCAATCAATCGATGAATTACCTGCGTCTACAATCTACAACTCGAACCCCAGCTAGACCTTCCATATATACGAATTCTACAATATAATAGTTGGTACAATGAGCGCGCTCTCTACGTGGCCGTCGTATGATTGAACGCCTCGTCTGTGGTTACAGAACGTGCAGCGTGCGCTCGCTTTATGTTACGCGCAAGCTTTTCCGTGGCATTTCTTTTGAAAAATTTCGCTGTTTTATCTGCTTGGAGTTCCTTTCCTTCTTTTAGTTCTTGTGTTTTACCACTGCACGTAAATGGTATGACTTCTGGGAATTGGTTTTGCACTATTTCTGCTCTGTTTTTTTCGTGGTTTTAGATCAACATTGTTTTTTCGTCTCTTCTCATCCGATAAGAATTACTTTCTGAATGGTATGATGAGCGTAGAAGCACTTTTTCCTCATGGTCATTTTTCATTCTTTCCTAATCTAGCGAGGTTGTTCCCTCATATTTCGTATGACGTAAAGAAAACTGTTCGTAAACATTTGCACTTACATTACAAGACTGTCGGACTCTTATATTGTTGCGGCGAACGTATCGAAAAATGCCTAGCGGTGCTCTGAGAAAGAACGTGCCAGATCAGCATGGGAATGAAGCGTTGACCTGTGCAGAAAACATCATTCGGGGTTTCTGGTGATTCCAAATCACACCTCTGATAAATGAATCTCAACTCAAAAGTAGGGAGTGGGGTTTGACAGGTAGAACCGAAGGATCCCTACTTTACACTTTTTTCCGCAAATAAATGGCTTAATAGCTTCCAGTTTTATCTTGAAAGGACAGCTGGAATTGGTTTCGTTCAACTGCACTCGTTGATCTTCATCATTCCATGCTTGTCAAATCTGGTTTCACTGCATGAAAAATTCTACTTTTTATGCCTTAATGTCCGTCGTATTTTTTTTACTTGGCCCTCTCGTCGAATGGATGCTTTAGGGATTCGTTCTTTCAGATATGATATATAAGTAGTAACATAAGAAAAGCTAGTCAAGATGTCTACTGCAGTTCTTTCCTTTATTCGAGGAATCGACTTTTCTCGGAATGATTTCTCCGTAAGTTCCTCCTCTACATTTTTGTTTTCAAAATTGGCTTCCTATTCGGTGCGAATCCTAGGGTGGTTTAACTGGTCATTCTCAACAGCATTTAATCAGATGATTTCAGGGTGATCGCTTTCCCCACGCCGTTGAGCAAATGACACAGATGACCTGGCTGAAGCTAAATCGGGCAAAGCTGGAGCGGGTAAGATCAATTAGCGTTGTCTTTTATATTAAAGTAGGATTTGTCGGTTTGACGCCCAAACATTGGCAAAGCACATTTCTTCGAGGAGCATCTACATACAGCCTCGCTATAAAAGATTACAGATGTATCCCATTGGGTGGGGCATCGCTAGAAAAGTGAACTGAACGCGCCCAGGATGCCGTATCTCGCTTAGGAGACTGAAAAATGGTGCTCCCTCATATGGCAATTCAGCATATTGTCTTTGTGTAATTGCATTTGATTTTCATCTGCTGTCGGACTGACAGAATGCATTTCTCCCCTCCAACCAGAGAAGGTCCGAATATTACTTCCCCCTCAAGCAAAGAAGCTATTCATCCCCTATGAAAACGCATTAGCGAGGGGCAGTGGTGGATACCTGGCGAGGGGAATCTGCTCCTGATTGTGCAAGGAGTTTGTGTAGGTGGACCAGCCTACACTATCTGTGTTAAAATTATTCGCATATTGGATTTCCTTCTGTTGTCCTGTTCTATGATCTCCTGGGCTGGAATCCAGAGGCCGTATTCATGAAGCGGCGGGAGAGGGAGATAAGCGATATCATAGCTATATCATCTCTCGCCTCTCTCCTGCCTCGCTCTCTTGTCTCGGTCGTCCCGTGGGATACCGGAAGATCCCGGGAACGTTCATGAGTACGGCTACAGAAGAAAGCACAGAAATTGTCACAGGAGGATTTTGAACACGCACATGCCCTGCAATATTTCACATCCTGTTCAACAAGCCTTGTCGCTTTAAACCTTTATCTGAATATTAAATTTTCTATGAAATTTCTTGGTCTTTCTAGTCTGGTTTCCTAAGCCCATCAAACGGGGCACTTGAAGTCAGTATAGAGCAATTTGTTCACATCGTTTGAGTTTTCAAGATTTAGCTTTCTACTGCCGAGCTTTGAAGAGAAGTGTTGTGAATCTGAATGTTAAAAGTAAAGCACGACAAAGCGTTTGCTGTCAATGACGTGAACCTTTACCTCCTCTTTCAACGTGTTGACAGCCGCGCCATTTCGCGCGAGACCGAGCGCAGCGCGCGCATGCGACGCTATCGGTAGATAATTACTTGTTTGTTTGTTTGTTTATTACATGGATACACCATGTGGAACAACTAACAACTCAGGAATAGAATAGGAATAAAACTGCGGGCTGTGCAACTCCACAAACATAAAATGGAAACTAAGATAACAATTACAGTAAAGGATAAAACGGAGTAGAAAGCGTGAAACAACTAAGGGAAAAGAAACATGAAGGAAGGTGGAGTGAAGGAGAACAGGAAAACGAGAATGCCGTCATGGTTCCAGAATTTTGTCTACTACTTTCTTGAATGCATTTATACTCACTGGAATTGCTCCTTTTCTGCTCAGACTAAGGTACGATGGAAGTGCCCTATTGATAAAGAAGTGCACCCTGCAATTTTCTTTAGCCCTAGGCACGACAATTTTCGATGTACCTCCTCTTGTTATAGAGGACCTCGTAGTACAAAACTGATTTGTGCGAAGGCATGTCTGGCCATGAATTATCTTGTGTAACAGAAGGAGGTCAAACTTTTTTCTTCTCCAAGCCAAGGACCGGAGACCAAAGGTTAGATTCCTTTCGTTGGCGGGTGGGATGCAGTCATAGAGAAAATCCACTGCCCTGATCATAAGTTTCCTGGTGAAACCGTTTTGAACTCTTTCAAGTTTTTGAATTACTTTACATTTGTATGGGTTGAAAATAGCCGTTCCGAATTCAAGCAATGGTCTGATGTATGATTTGTAGGCCTAAAGAAGCACATCACTGCTTTTTGTAGTTAAAGAACGAAAAATCTCGTGCATAACTGCTTGTGCTCTTGCTGCAACCTGCTCACAATGACTGTCGAAGCTGAGGTCCTTCTTAACCAAAAATCCTAAATCTCTTATCTGGTCAACGCTCCCAATCGGTGCATGACCAACGCTATATGTGTGCACGAGATTATTGGTACCAAGGTGGAGCACTTTAGTCTTTTCGGCAGAAAGGGGAAGATCCCAATTGCGTGACCATTCAGTAACAAGATCGACAGCATTTTGCAGCTTAACACAGTCGGCCGCAGTGGTTAACTGTCTGTAGATTTTTATGTCATCTGCAAAAGCAACACATCTGACATCGGCTTCAAGAAGGAGGTGGGGAAGCTCGTAAGTGTATATGTTGAATAGAATTGGGGATAAAACGCCACCCTGAGGAAACCCCGCTTGTGACACTTCTAGGCTTAGAAAAAACAGAATTGATGCGCACCATAAATGTGCGATTGGATAAAAACGAGTTGATCCATGAGACGATACGGGGATGAATGCCAACAATTGATAACTTCCGAAGAAGTTTGGAGTGAGAGACCTTGTCGAAGGCTTTGCAAAAATCAAGATAAATTACATCAGCACTTGTACCTTCGTCCATATGCGTTGTCCTTGTCGTTCATCTGCCCTTATGAAACCCATGTTGGTGGATTGAAATGACATTGTGATCTTCAAGGTGCTGCGCAACCATTTTTTTAGAATTTTTTCAAACAATCTAGCAAAGATGGAGGCAATGCTGATTGGGCGATAATTTAGTGGTGAGGTGCTTTGACCCTTTTTGGGAATAGGAGTAACAAGAGAGCATTTCCACCTTGAAGGTACATCAGACCTGAGGAAACTTAAGTTAAATAAAAACTCCAAAGGCCGAGCAATAACATGAGCAACGTTTTTTGATGAAAACTAAAGGAATATCATCTGGAGTTTCAGAAAAGGAGGACGGTCAGGCAGCTAATTGCTTATAAATATCTTCGGCATAAAACCACCCACTATCCGACATAGTAGGAAAAGCGGGGACGACAGATGGCTGATGGGAAGCAGAAAAAGAATCCTGCGTAAAAGATTGCTCAAAAACAGCAGCGAGCATTTCAGCTTTATCTTCGTCAGTTCTGGCAATAACGCCTTCATTTGATTTAAGAACACCCACCCCAGGCTTATAATTGAGCTTGGAGTTGAAGAACCTGTATAAAGACCTCCAGTCACTGTTTTGAAGAGCCTTCTTTTCGACATTGCTGTGGTATACTTGCAAAACGTTGATAAGAAGCTTCCATAGTCATCGTCGGACATCATAAATATGAGCGCTCCGGATGGCTATAACGACGAAACAAGCAGAGACCTTGACGATTTGCTCCTCTTGCAGCTCACAATGTTGTAGATGGCGATGACACGGCTCCTGCCGTTTTTGCTCGAACTGATGAATCTGATTCTGACATCTCAGATGCCGACAAAGGAGAAAGAAGCGGAGAAAACCTCGAATGATTGTGTGCTCAAAAGCATGACCGATGAATCCTTAGCGAGGCTTCACTTTCAATGCTGTAGTATACTTGCAAGTATAAACTGGTCACTTTATGTAAGCTGCTTCGACCACCCAGTTATCGATGCGGTAGATAACCTTTCGAAATAGACAAAGCGTACATCGAAATTGTAATCAGCACCTCAGATACCCACCCTGGAGAAGTTTGACTGCACGGGATGTAATTTTGATTGAAATAATATAACTGCGAGACATACAAAATCCTTCGTCACTGCTCTTTGGCATACGGTACCACAAAGGGTCAGCGCGTTTTGATCACACGTAATTTTGCAGTTGAGGGAGGGAGGGAGGAGGGATTCCACTTTTTTCAAGCGTGAAAAGGTCCAGGTAAAGAATGTGGGGCTTTCGAACTATTTGAGTTTTCTCTTAGGTACGTTTAACTGTATCGTACTTTGATAACATTCTAACAACTTTTCTTTAGGTCCCCGATGAGCTTTCCCGATGCACAAACCTCGAACATCTGCAAATGTCAAGGAACTCGTTGTCAAGTGTACATGGCGAGCTCTCTGACCTTCCCCGATTACGGTCCGTCATTGTCCGACATAACCAGGTATGTGCTTTTCCCTTCATATCTTTTTTTATTATCGTTTTTCTTTATAATGCGGAACTTTGTGGTCGGGGAATATACTCCGTTCCTGTTACTGTTCTTTTTTCTCAGCCGCCACAGCGAGAACTCATTTCTTCAGCTCGATACGGTGCTCAGTATTCCCGTAATTTGGTCCACCGACGAAATGCCGCTTCGCTGAGATTAAGTGACTACTGGCCCGAAAATGACTGAAATGGCTCTGTCCATTTTTCCTGCCTTAGGATCTCGTCCACTGTGCTTTTATATTTTTCTATCAATCAACTGTGCTGTTCACTTAGAGTGCACATTGAATTTAAGTGCTATTGCGTTTTGGTTCAACCATTGTTCTGCTGCTCGAAACCAAGAAAGCCGTAGGCGGCAGCAGTAAAAGCGGCCTGGATGAGTCCAAGTCCAAAATGGAGGCGTAACAGGCTCGTACTGGTAGCAATCATTGTCTAATGGAACCCACTAGTCCTCCGTGCTCACCGAGGGGGCGCTCCCCCTCGGCGATTCTATGTCTGAGAGACGACTTCGTTAAAAGGACTTCAGTGGTTTCTTGGAAAGTTGATACATTGCCCACTATCGCTGCTGATATGCATTCATTTATTTACACGAGTACAAGTACAATCGTGCGCAGACTGTTTTAGTATTTACCATTTACCCCTTTTACAGTCTAATCTTTGTCCCATTTTGGCAGATTTTCTGATCATGACAGTCAGGGCGTTATCGTGGGGCCTAAGCTCTTCGAATCTTTATCGCTTCCCGGGTTTATACCCTCGGTTGCCTGCTCAACGCTAGGAACTCTCTATTCTCGCACTGATCCAGCTAGCTTTCTTACTACTTTGCTTCGCGTAATAACGCTTTTCTATCTGTTAGGTTAAAAAGTACGTCATTGTTGCATTCGGAACGCATAGGGATACAAAGCCTTGCCTTTTCTGTGGCTTTCCAATGCTACTTTGAATGAAAATCCATATTAATGGGATATTTTCAGGTTAAAACAGCGGGTATTCCTACCGATATCTTCCGCATGAAGGACCTGACAATCATAGACTTCTCACATAACCAACTGCGAGAGGTGCCTCCCAATCTTGAGTACGCCAAAGGTGCTATCGTCGTCAACCTAAGCCACAACAATATCGAAAGCATTCCGAATCAGGTCGGTCTCTGTGTCTTTTACCTGGCGACTTTCTTTTCCGAACTCTCCTAATACATCGAAAACTTAAGGTGTTCTCGAACCTGATCGACTTGCTATTCCTGGATCTATCCAATAACAAATTGGATATGCTGCCTCCACAGATCAGAAGACTCACAATGCTTCAAGAGTTGAGGCTGTCGAACAACCCGCTGCATCATTTTCAGCTGAAACAGCTCCCGAGGTGAGTTGCTTTGGCTATGAGCTGTTTGATTGATTTGTATTCATCGAGGTGGTTATTAAACAAGGCATAATAATCTTGCTCAAAAATGTTCTCCAAAACAGAAGCGCAAGTCTTCTACCCCATAGTTCAACCCACAGTATCTTTGTCACCCCCTGGCTCTTAGGCATTTAAAGTGCTGCTCAGTTGCGCGGTAGAACAGCCAGAGGAGAAGCCGTCTGTCATGTGTACTCCGAATTAAGGTCTTGTTCAAGTCCCACCGAGATCAAGCGGGCGTTCCATTCCTCCGGAATGAGTTGTGACCATGCTTGCCTGAGGAGGATAACACATTGAATTGTAGAGGCCAAATACGTATTCAGGTTACTTTCACAATATACGTAGGATTGTGTGGCGCATCCCACAAATGAGTTGATTAGCGTCGTTCTTCATCCTTTTTCTTTAGAATATAAAAGCCGCGTAGAGATTACACCACAACAGCATCTGGTCCATGACCGGCTTTTATGATTGATAGACCGTTAATCGAGTGAGTCGACAAACCGTTATGCAGAATATGTTACCCGATTGATTATCTGTGACTACCTTGACGTCTGAAGTCGTCTATGAGTTGCGCCGATCGCAAAGTAAGAGCTGACGACAGGACCTTAGGAAGAAGACCGGGGTACAAGAGCGATTGAAACATGCAGTGTGACCGTGCCAGGGATCCCGGAATAGGATGGCGCCCAATTGGCCAAGATGAGGAGTCGCGAAGAAGGCGAGTAGTGGAGTAACGGTACTCGGAGTAGCTCAAGCTTAAAAGGCGCTGTTTTTGATTCCATGACTGGGATGCTCACGGCATCCTACTTCTGCGGGATACCGTAGGGGTAATACTTTAATGCACATTTTTCACAACGACCTACGATGGCTAGCCGATGAACAGTGGTGTTTAACCCTTCCCGGACAAATCTGGTAGCAGATCACCCATTCCGGAAGGATTGGATTAATTGGCCTGAAAAGAATCCGAAATGTGCACCTTGATGCGGGGTGATCACGAATGGCATCACCTTCTTCGAGTACTGCGCCCAAATGGCGAGAAATTCCGCAAGCTACTCGTGTTTTCTGCGGCAGCAAGGTTTCCACTAAGTTTATGTTGTGTAGTAAGGGCGCGTGTAGCGCGAGGGAATGTGCCAATGGTTTTCGCGCGATTGATGAAGGGGTTCTGGTTCTGGATTTGAGTAGACAAGAACATTGAATTTTCAATATCACATATCATTGCATAGTCTAAACTGCTTTCACGTTCTCCTCTTGGAGTAAAATTCGTGACGCGTCCTGTGAAGGAATGACGCGTTTAGCCTTCTAACGGTCTTGCAGTGGATAAGACCTGGATCCTACAGAGCTTCCGAATAAATACCGTTGTGAATTTCTACAGAGAATGCAAATAATGCTTGGAATTTTAGCATGACGTCTCTGCGAGTTCTACACATGCGCAACACCAACAGAACGCTCGACAACATTCCTCCTTCTCTCGATGACCTGGAGAATCTTAGAGTAAGTGTCCATAACTGATGATTTTGACCGCCTTTCTTTCTTAACATCTTCGAATCGTGTTGAAAGAGAATCGTTCAGGACGTTGATCTGGCAGAAAACAACCTTCCAGCAATCCCGGAAGCGCTCTTCAAGCTGAAAAGCCTGAGAAAACTTGACGTCAGCTCCAATAAGGTTAGATAAAGCTGGTGTTTTATCTATTTTACTACGTAAAATCCAGCTGTTGTTCATCGAAGGTGTGTTTATTTGACTTCAGATGGAGAAGATCACAATCCCCGAAGGTAGTTGGGAGATGCTGGAGACGCTAAATATTAGCGACAACGGCATGACCGCTCTTCCTGATGGACTTGTACGGCTGACAAGGCTGCAGAGGCTTTACGCCAGCGATAACCGACTTACCTTTGAAGGTTTGGCCTGAGTTCTCCTTTTCCGCTAATCTTACCGGCTACAGATGTGGACGGCGTTGGATTAGTTGACGTAGGAGGTGCTTTCAGGAATTCCCAGTGGTATCGGAAAGCTGGTGCAGCTGCTGGTTCTCCATCTTACGAGGAACAATTTGGAGTTGGTACCGGAGGGTATATCACGATGCGTTCGACTTCAACGGTTGCGGCTTAACCACAATCGGCTCATTACATTACCGGATGGAATCCATCTTCTTCCTGATCTCAAAGAACTTGATCTCACTGAGTGAGTTTGAGAGAATGCTTTCTTTTACTAGTGAGGAAAGGGTCTCCGGCTAGTTCTGAACGGTGAAAATGAACACTGCTACGAGAGTCGTTATCCTTCATGCAGTAGAAAAATGTGTATGTCCATTTTTGCAAAGTTCTTAGACCTACCGAGTTGGAAGCGACCGCTTGTTTACTATGGAATCGCGTAGTCAAGGCAGTAGGCCGAACAACTATGCAAAGGAAGCTGAAATGCTGCTTTATGGGGGCGAGGCCAGGTTTACGATTCTTTGTCTTGCAGTATTTTTGCTTTTTTGCTGCGTAGTCAATGCTTCGAATGTATTGCGAAAGTGCGCTTCATAGTCAGTTCTCGTGGCCTCTAACTCGGTGATTTCCAAGGCTTCTCAAAAATGGAACGTACTTTTTTTACTATTGGAGGGGTGATTCTCGCTGTGGTATATATTTTCGACATTAAGGCGTATGACGGAGACCCTTCCCTGATTATTTTCTTATTTTGTTTTCTGTAAAAGTACTGAATGTAATAGCGTTTTCCTTCATTTTAGCTGGCGTTCGTGGATACGTGAAACGTGGTCGGTAGAAAGGATCAGTGTTGTGCACGCTGCATATTAAGAATCGACTTCAGCTTCAATTCGTAGTTAGGTCAACCAAGAACTACACCACTACGAGTTATTGAACTGGTATTAGATTTGTCTGGAGTGGGAAAGACTGACATTTCCTTCGGTCGAATAATCGTTTGGCCCAAAAACCATTTGAAGTTTTACCACAATCAAATTTGAAAAGAGAACAACGTGTGCATAACGAAGGAATCAACTAACGGCAACTGTAAAATGAAAATTGTTAGGGCATAAACACTTTCGAGATTATGTCCTTTGGCACTTCGACTTATCACAGTCTTTCTCAAAGGATTTTAGGTGCAATCTCAGTTCGAGAGAGCAAACTCAAAAGCTCGCGAACTGCTTCGGAGCCTTATGCTACCGCTCCCTTAACCCTGATTGAGAGCTGTTAGGTCATCAAGCTGTCACTTTGTTCTCTATGGAGTTCTGAGGAGGGATCGGTGAAGAAAACACCTTCTGATCCCTCCAAGCTAGGGCTGTATCGGTGTGGGCACTACCTAAAACATCACACTGGAATTCTGTAAAACGTTTTGAACTGATTTCTTGAAGGCTGTTTTGTTTAGAATGTCAAGTTTCAAAAAAAGAGAAAAGCGCTGTTAGTCATTTCGGATAGGGTTGCGCCACTCGTTATAAAGGATAAAAGGATAAAGGACGGCGTTATTCAATCCCCTTTGGGATGCGCCACGCATTCTACTTCTACGGGATGTCTTGGAGGCGAGTTGAATGCGTATTTGGCCATACAATGACTTGCGGTGGCCAGCCAATGAACACGTCAATGCTTTATCCTTCCCAGACAGGTCTGGTACCAATTCACGGACCGCGGAGGGATGGAAGGCTTGGTTGGCGTGGGCGGGAAATCCGAACCAGAAACCTGGAATCGGATGCAGGCGACAGCCGGTGCCTCCTCCAACTGGGCTCCACGCGCCCTGCGCCATTCGTTATGCCTGAAAATGGGGTACATGGGAGGCAATTTGAATGTGTATTTGGTCTATACAATGTTTGGGGGAGCTGGATAGTCAGCGGTCTGTTCCTTTCAGCAAATTCTGCACGAACTCACTTATATGAGAGGAAGAACAGATGCAGTTTGTGCGTGTTCAGCTTTAGTCCAAAGTCTCTGCGCGATTTTTTTATTTTTTATTGTTTAAGACATATACATATACATGATACTGATGCTGGCCTCCCCTGTCGACATCCACATTCATCCGTATTTTTCATCTCATTGAAATCCTGTAACTGTTTTTCTTGCAGTTCATAGTTTATTCGTTTAAAGGAAGTGTATCCCCGAGAAGTGCCCTTTGTCGTGTGAGGTGGCTTGGAAATTCTGGTGTCTTTTGTTCCACTGAAATACGCTATCAGTGAATGTCGTATCAGGTATCAGAATTACTGGATCACATATCAGCAAATGACTGTGTAGCGTCCTTAGAGGAAAAACCGTTTTGGAGGTTCAGGGTTCAGGTACGCCGAGCAAGCCTTTTATCCTACAGGGGTCGATGAGCAAGTATTAGACTGAACGGGGAAGGGAACTACGTAGTTATTCATAGATAAGGCACCTCAAGATTTTTTTGTCTAAACAAAATACCATGCTAAATTCCATCAGCGTCGTCCTGTGCAATTTTGTGTAATCCTTGGCGCATCCCAGAAAAGGATTGATTAACGCAAACCGTTATCTTCCATTATCCTTCATGCCTACTAACGACCCTCGAGATTAGCACTCCATTTCCCATATTTCGCTCCAAGTGGTTGCCTCTCTATTTGTGAGAAACCTGAATATCCGAGTCTAAAAGACAGCCTAGGCTCTTCGTCTGCTACCGTCTTCGAAAATTTTTGAAAAGCTTCATTACTATACAGGCCATCAATGACTCGTGCTAGGCACGGATACCGTTTTCATGACTTCAGCTTTTCGATTTCTATCGTTCAATCTTTTGTTCAATGTTGTTTGAAAGTGCAAATTTCATTAAATGTAGGTCTAGTTACTGATTTCGTCCCAAAATTTCCCTCACTCACAATTAAGTAAGGCGGGGCCTTGCTCGGAACTGTTTCTCAGAAAATGCTGCGGAAGTTCTTATCAGTTCGGGCGGCAGAACCCATTATGTCCGCCGTGCCTCGTGCCTATGGATCATCAGTTTGTCACGAGTTTCGAAAACCTTCGAATAAATCCTTTCAAAAGCATATTTTAAAGCGAGCGTCATTTTATCGGATCAACTTGTGTTTGAGATCTCGAATCGTTCTATACATGGATCAAATTATTTCGGTTCCTCACCGTTTTTCCTCGCAGAAATTTAGAACAAGTTGTGATATTGGAGACTTCCTCCACTACATTCAATCGTTTGTTGGCTTCGGCATCTAAAATTAAATGCGTGCTACTTCGATAAGGAAATATTTCGAGATCATCTTTGTAGAAAATATATTGCTGGAAGTAAGGGGTCCATTGGCGCGCGAAAACCTGTGAAAATCTGGTGACCCTCTTCCGGAGTCGTCAATAGGAACTTATGCGACGTATAACGGGCTTTATAATCAGTAGCTGATTTTTAAATTGGTCGAGGTATCTCCTCCATGCTGGAATGGAGGCAACTCATTCGTTTTAAACGGAAAACCCGCGGTCTGGCTCAGCCAGTACTACGGGACGATGGGATGAGTACTGATCCTTCACAGACTGGGAGTCGATAACATAGCGTAAGGTATATCACTATGTATGAGATTAAAAACGGCTTCGATTCATAGCCGAGGCAGGAATTGTGCTGATATTTCACCTTCCAGCTTGTGATATTTGATACCTATCAGGTGTGGACGGATGCCAAAGCTAGAGTTTAGTCTGTTAATTTAAACTTGGCAGGGTTCCTAAGTCACATTTCTTCCTGTCCCGCATGGTATTGATGCTGAATGCGTAACGGAATGATGCGTCATCGCTAGTGACGGGTTTGGTATTTGCAGAAATTGTTTTCTCTGAGCAATAGCATAACAAAGGCACTCTTCGTTGCATTTTGTATTCTACGACTACTACCTTTCCCAAAATCTGGTTTCGTCGTTGTCTTTGTGTTGCTTGGAGCATTTCATTCTCTATGAAAGAGTTTTGGGTGCGTTTAGCGCAGCCGCAGGAGGTGCCGGCTTCGAGTGCACCCGAAACCAGGTTTCTGGTTCCGATCTTCCGCCCAGGCCAACCAATCCTTCCATCCCTCCGGGGTCGGTGAATTGGTATCAGACTTGTCTGCGAAGGATAAAGTGTTGACTTCATCATCGGCTGTCCACCGTAGGTCATTGTATAGGCCAAATACGCATTAAAATCGCCTCCGCGACATCTTCTAGAAGTAAAGTGCGTGGCGCATCCCGAAAGGGATTGATTAACGCCGTCATTTATCCTTCATGAAACAGTTCTGGGGTTACCAAGTAAAGCTTTCTGGCTTCAAGCGTCATTTTGTGCTTGAAAATAGAACCGTTTCAGTAACGATGACCTGGTGATGCCACCGAAGCCGAACGAAGCCCGCAAGAAACTCGCCTTTTACAACATCGATTTCTCCCTAGAGCATCAGGTATGTTAGATTCTATCGTGACTTTTGGTGTAATCTAGGTGTGGTTCGGTCCAAGTCCCATTGAATATTTTGCTGATCAATACTGCTGGACGTGGTTACCAAATAACCGATGCTTGTTGAGGGGTTCTCTATATTCTCGCTGTGAATCCATAGAGTACTACCAATGCCTTCTGTTTAGAATTTTATTGAAATAGTGCTGTTGTAGTGTTGCTATGTTACTGCTTTGTCCTCCTGTTTGCGTCAAAAGTCGATCTTTCTGTTGGCGCTCAATCCTTTTACCTATTACTTTAAAGGATTGCTACCCTTCATATGTTGGTCGCCGATATGCACCAGCAAGGCCATCATGTGTCGCTGTCTCGTGACAAACTGGCCCAGTGACCAGGAGCTCGTTGGGGAAACATGGTTCTTCGTTTCCATGTGCTGTCTTTCACGTAGAAGTTCGATTAATAAGTGGGCGAGCACAGCGTTCCTTTGGCATCTTGCCAAATCCAGCCATTAATATCTTCTATATCCTAATTTGCTGCAAATTGTCTCCCCAACACGCTATGGATGTAGAGTACATGGCGTATCCCATAAAGAAATAGATTCACTTCGATCTTTATCTTTTACTCCTTAAAAACTTGCAAATTATATGCTTCTAAATCCATCGGTTGTGCGCTGAGAGCGGCAACCAAAGTGCGCAGAAGGATATGAGCTGATTGGAAAGCTTTCAAAATATGGAATTCTTAGCGAACAAAAGATGTTCGGCACTATGCCTACCTTTCCAGTTGACTGTTCTTTCTGCGCTTGCGTATTTTCCCTTGAGTCTGGGCAGTTCACGAGCGAGAATAAAATGTGATCAGCGTCGCTGTGCGAGGAAGGATAGATGAAGTGAAGGCGGTGCTTGTAAAAACAGTATATAGGGAGAGACTGACCAGCGCGGGAGAGATGAGCGATGAGGGAGGAACCAAACAATCAAAGCATCGTCAGTACATTACACCTAGCTTACGTTTTTTTTTAAACCATAATGGTGAGGTTCTGAGTTCCCAGAATCTTCAGGGGAAGGAGCTTTCAGAGTGTGAGTAGGTCGGACACGATAGCTTAGATGGGCGACATCCAGGAGCTCCATATGTTGAAGAGGCATTTGAATCTGGAATTATCTTGTACGTGGCTTGCAACGGCCAGTCGGTGAACAAATCAGCGTCTTCCCTTTCCTAGACGAATTTGCTACCTGTCCAGCGACCCTGAAGGCATGGGAGACTTGGATAACCTGGGTGGCCAAACCGTGAACCGATTCTGGGTTCACGTCAGGGCCATGGCCTCCACGAATTGCGTAGCACGCGGTAAGAAGGATGTCGTAACCTTTGATGAGCCACCGTAGAGGTGTTATAATAAACACCGTTCGTCTGAAAGGAGGTGGCGAAACGAACCATTAAGGTTTACTGTTTACTGTGTACTGTTTACTGATTCTCCATAATATTCAGGTGTATTCGAAACAGCTGTCTCATTGGTCTTAAAATTGTAATTCTGTGGTTCTTATTCAAAATGCGAGCTTTATTGGCGGGTTTATGGGCCGTGAAGCCTCCAGGTTGGCAGCGCAGGGCGCAACACTGGTGCAAGCAACGCAAAGGTGAAGATATCCTGAATATATGGGCAGAGATCAATGGGAACCTCAAAGAAGCGAGTAATCCTTGTTACGATATGAGGGCCTGAATATAACGAACAACTGGAGACACTTGCGAGGAGGAAGGTATAGCGGCATTCCGGTTTTACGACAGTCCCGGCAGGTGCGAAGAAATTTCGCGGTGGAAAATTGCGGTTCTAAGCTAGCGATGTATACTATGCATTGAATCCCAATCCATTTTCGGATATCCGATTTGGATATCACGATCCGATTCATTCAAAAATCTGGATACCGCGAAATTGTCGTTATGCAAATTATTCAAAAATCCATGGTGCGCGAAATTAACGTTGTCCGAATCATCCAATTGTCAGAAGATTTTTCATCGGATCCAGTGTGTAATGTCTATCCAGGAAACGGACTCGATACAGCGCAGTAGACATTGGATCTGACTCCGATTCAGATAATTATAATCTGGCTTTTATCAAACACGGCCCAAGGGATTATGCGAACAATGGTATTATGAAAAGCCCTGGATCTTGGGGTGATTCAGTTAGAGTAGTCCTAACAAGAACGATTTTCGTATGATCCAGATAACTGGTTTGATTTCAAATCACACAGTGGATATCCGAATCGGGTTGGACATCAGATTTCTTATCAAAATCAGTTATCTAAATTATCCAAAAGTCCGACGTGGTGGAAATCACCCCTATCCGTAGCGCCGCAAGATTCGGAATCTTCAGAAAATCTATTGTTCACATAATCCTTGAATCCAGAGTTGGAAAAAATAGCGGCGGTTCCTATGTCTACAGCGCAGTAAGACGGGATGATGATATCGAAGTGAACTATGGAGAAGGCCCCGTATTAGAGCGACTGTTCTGCTTAAATTTTGCGGATCTAGGCTATCCGTCATCTTCTATCCATGGGGACCGTTAACGAATTTCCTTGTTAGGATCTCGTTCTCGATTTTTTACTTGGTCTCTTGCGCATCGGTTTTTGCTCCGTCTCAGCAGGCGCGCGGATGATGTCTAGTCGCTCTTCCTATTTCATTCATTGCGCTTGTCATTCAGTAGTCGGTGCGCTAAAGGTCTTTTCATCGCGAAGAACACACGCAACGTGCTGGTGGTTTCAGCGCACTCTCGCTGGTCAGCAGAGCCGGTCGTCGTCTATATCGTCGCTGCAAAGCAACACCGCAAAGGAGAAGGATCCGGTGGCACGTCGGAAGGACTTTATCAGACGGCGGAAACAGCAGACGGACCAAGGCGACGCTAGTAAAGTCATTCAGGTTGGTCCTTTGCGTCGTGAGGTGGATTTGATTTTGCCGCACAGTTTTCGGTGCGGTTCAAGTGTGGTGAGGTATCCATGCACGAATCTGGGGTATATCTTCAGCAGAGCAGTTTGTAGCATATTCTGACCTGTAGTACTTGCTCTGATTCCACGTCACTAACTTCTTTCACGCCTGTTCATATAGAGTTGCCCCACCCAACCGATGTACTTTGCTAGTTTTGGGTCCAGAAGCGGCATTTCCTGCAGTTTACAGAGGAAATGTGCTATCCATTTGCCGAGATCTATGAAAATTTCTCGAAAGGCTACTTTCTCCAATTTAGTTCTCTTTTTTTCAGGGTATGTCAAAGATCGCCGGAGCCAGTGCGGCGTTAAAGGAAAACGACGAAGAAGAGCAGAAACTGGCCGCTCGATCAGCTGTAAACTGGAAGGTACGTTTTCACCTCTCATTCCCACTAGAACTTTCTGACCTGATTTCGTTTAGTGTTTCATTTTTAATACAGTTTCACCCATTTATTTGCTTTTAACACTTGTTAACTTGCTGTGTCTGAACCTGTATCTTTGCTGTCATTGCTCACCACTCTTTTTGGCATCATTACCTCCTACCACTAGTTTCAGTCATTTGTACTGAAATTACACCGTTTTTACGTATCTTGGGCGCTCAATTCCTATGTGTCGCATGGGTTATGTTATGGTTAGGTCATTATTATTAGGTCACCTCTTGTGGTTCATCTGGAAGTGCGCCATGAATAACACTTGCGGGATATCGTTGAGTGAATTTGAATGCTTGTTCGCCCCATAGTATGGTTGCGTGTCTAGGCGATGGATAGGCAGTGTCTCTACTCTCCCCAGATACCGGTATCGCTAGTTCGCCGAGCTCGTATGAGTGGAAGGAGGGGCGGGTGAGATACTATTGGCGTTGTTGCTGCGTGACCACCTCGTGGATTAATTTTAGTTTCATTTTTCTAGCGGATTAGTCGGCCCCTTCCCTCTCCATCACTCTCTCACTGTACCAGATCACTTGGTATTAGATTGTATGCAAGTGATAGTATATCAGCTTCTCCACATGGCATTCTACTTCAGCACGGCACCTCAAATCAAGGTACCGTGTAGAAGTAGAATGCTTGTCGCATCACAAAAGGTGTTGATTAGCATAGGCCTTTATTCTGTGCGTTACTGTGTTGAAGGGGAATCCCCACTGCAATAAATAACAGTTGAGATCTTTATAGAAGGCAGTAATAGCGTGGAGGTAGGCGCAAATCAATCGCTTTTCGCCTTCGAATGCTTATTTGAAGTGCTAGAGCTGGCCAACCGATGGACGTGTTAGTGTCGTATCCTTCCCAGACAAATCTGGTACCAAATTCACTGAGGGAGAGCGTTGGCCTGAACGGGACCCGAACCAAGGACTTCTAATTCTGGTACACGCGGCAGCCGGCGCCTCTTCCGAATGCGCTTCTTTACGGCCAATATATCTCAAGAATGGCTAATGAGCTACAGTTTTTGAAAATGGACAAAATTCTTGAACGGTGCATAAGTCTCATTCGCTTTCTTTATGCCTTGGTACGGTGAAGTGTCTGTACTTCTCACTCCTCTGTTTTTATTTCTATTTATTTCACTCTCTCCTAGTCTTTCGATCTACATCTCATTCGAGTATTGAATGCTTTAGTGCGAATTATCTTTTGTTATGGGTCATCACGTATCGCGTTGCTTCCATGCTTCTTTCCCCTTCAACCTAAGCCGGTCTCTCCCCACTGATACTCCTATTACTCCTCCACTCCCTTGTTCCTAAGTTGTGGCATCACTTCTGCCGGGTTAGTGGATACTCCTGAAATGACACCCTTCAGTCTCTGTGCCGTTACACCTAGCTGCTATTGGTATGTCAGTCTTAATGCACCTAATGTGCAAAAGGTATCATAGGGCGCGATCTTACTGAGATGCTCCTTTATTTTCATGGATGATAGCATTTTGCTTTCCGAACTTCGTACTTGCTTTCTTTCTCCCTTCGCTTATTTTCTTGTTTCTGCACAGTATTTCGTGTCATTTATTTGTTTATGCAACAAGTGTTTCACTCAAAACAACTACCGAAGGAACTGATATAGCCGAAATGTGACAGAAAATCCCGAAAATTAAACGAAAATTCGCTGGGCCCTGCATTGTGAACGGTTCCCCTAGAAACGTTAGGAAAAGCACAATGAACAAGCCGAGTCTAGCACTGCATACGAGAAACGACAATTGTAACTGAAGGGATGAATAATGCTAGGGGAACGTCACTATAAGTGAGCACTACGTCATGCTGTGAGGACCAAAAAGCTGTGGTATATTTTCGTTGCCTTCTACGCACTAATAGTACGCTGTCCTTTCTTGAGCCGCTTAATATTTTTCCTAACTCAACTACTTTTATTTCAAACTTGTCGTTCTTCGAAGAGAACGAATAGGTAATCTGGTTGAATCTGTTGTAGAGATGTTGAAGAGTCAGATTTCTTTTAGCAGAAGTGTGTTGGGTAAATATTGGGCTGTTTAGGCCACGTTGGACAAGCAAAGGAAACAGCTCGATTACAGCGATATCTTTGATGAGGACGTTGGTCGCGAAGAAGTTTGTTTGAATTCGATTTGATGTTTGGATATTTATTTTGCGATCCGTTCCAAAGTGTTTTTCTTTGATGTACAGCTGTTTGAATGGTTAAGTGTATTTTCAGGGGCTGTGGGTATGGGAAATTGAAAATTTCTACCCGTCCCTTCTTGACGAGGCGTTTCACGGACAGTTTTACGATGCAGATGCTTACCTGGTGCTAAAAGCCACAAAAGTAGGTCCTTGCCTTTGCTTCGTATTTTTTCCCATTTGTTTTTCTACGAGTAGGAATTAGTTGTGTGTCCGTCAATTTGTGCGACACATTTCCGGATGTATTGAATGAAAACGAAATTGAAAAATTTATTGAGACTGTGAGAGCTTGGTACTATAGATTGTTGTCTAACTGAATTTTAAAGGAAATCTCGGGGAGTATACGACACGAGATTTTCTATTGGTTGGGCGAGAAGGCCACGTTGGACAAAGGAATGTGCGCAGCTGTGCATGCGGTGGGGCTGCGCAATCACCTCAACGCCTCCTGTCGGTTGGTCCTTTTGTGGAATTCTGACCTTCGCCACAGCGTAGTTTTCTGAATTTCAAATATTTGAATATTGGTCATATATTCAGAACGATTCGAGAGGAGATGAACGACGAATCGGAGGAGTTCCTCGATTTGTTCGGCGGTGAGGAGGTCGTTTACATTGAAGGTGCGCGTACCAATACAGGATTCTTCACCGTGGAGAAACCACCACATGTAACGAGGTACCTTTTCTATCCCATTTCTACCATCCCCCTCGCCTTAGTTAATCTGCAGATCAGAAGGGTGTCGCTTCACATGGGATGAATTGGTTTTAATGTGCCTTCAACATGGTTTATATAGGTTGTACCGAGCATCTGTCAACGGAACTGCAGTCGAAATGGAACCCGTCCCGGTAGCAGTCGAGTCGCTCGACCCTCGATACTGTTTCCTTCTGGATGCCGGTGACACGCTCTGGATATGGAGTGGTTGTAAGGCTCGGGTGAGTCGTGAAAGGCTTCCAACTGATCGTCGACTCTTCAAAATCGTCTTTTTCAGATAACGGTGGCCAATAAAGCTCGTCTGTTCGCTGAGCGATTAAACAAGAGAGATAGAAAAAGCGCGGCGGCGATTGAAACCTGCCGGGATCCCAAGGTACCGGAAGAGTTCTGGATGGCGTTTTGGGGATCGCCGAAGCGACCCGAAGAAGCCATCGTGGAGCATGTGCCGGAGAACTTTGTCCCCGAGAGAAAAAGGCTTTACCAGGTAGGTAGCTCGCTAGGCACAACTCGCTTTGTTCTAAGGCTGAAGGATGAAGGCTACTTCACTTTAGGTGAATATAGGAATGGGATTCTTGGAGTTGCCTCAGGTTGATCTTCCGAAAGGTGTTGCCAAGCAGGTTAGCCTCGTCTACTTCATTATTATTTGGGGGAAATTTTTGCTGACTGAAGGCATTTATGGGCATGGGGAGGCACGAATGCCTTACAAAATCTTGGAGATGCAGACATTTTTGCTCATACTGCAGGAGCTGCTGAATACAAAGTGCGTCTACATCCTCGACTGCACCTCGGACATATTCCTGTGGATGGGGAAGAAGGCGAACAGGTGGGTGAATGAGAGCGTTGATAAATACTATTAAAAGCTGCGGGCAACACGTATTGTCATCTTCTTAATTGCTGATAGCTTTTTAAGGCTTCTGAAGATGGCTGGTCAGAAAATGGTCACCGAGTTACATGAGATGATCGAACGACCTGACTATACTCAAGTGTCCCGAGAAACTGAGGTGAGTCGAACTGAAGTTTTAGTGATTAAGTGTGCACAATGATTTGCGGTTGCCAGCCGTTGGGCTCATCTGTGTTTTATCCCAGGTAAAACTGGCGCTAGTTCGCCGAGCCCATAGGAAGGAAGGCCTTGGTAGGCCTGAGCAAGACCTGAATCAAGAACCTCGAACATGCGACAGCTGGTGCCTCCTCAGGCTGCGCTATCTCGTCTCCTCTTATAGGCTAGCCTGAAGCTTTCTGTATTATTATGGTTTAATACTAATTTCACTGTCGATACCTAACAAGGGAGGCCCACGAAAATCCACCAAAAATTTTCAACGAGACCTATATGGTGTTGTATGGATGAGACGAGGAGCACAGATGTGTTTTCGTTCACTGGGTGGTCCAAAAATGACGAAAAACTGTCTCAAGGCAGCCCCACGTGATTGCCGGGATGCGTTCACCAGCAGTGCCGAGCTGGCCGAGTGGGCAGTGTTGAGGACTCGTGAGCACGAGGTCTTGGTTCGGATCCAGACCCATGCAAATTGCTGCAGTAGTTTTGCATCTTCTGCCACTATCATGAAATCATATACGTTTTTTCGTTTTTACACTACTGTGAACCATTCTCTCTTGCACACGCCATGCATTAGTAGTATATTTACAGCGAGGTGCAATTGCGCGGAAACTGTGATCATCAGTTTCGATTGACTTCGTTTTCACACACATATTCTTCCAAGTGTCGATATGCACCTACGGTATGTGTGAAAGCGAACTCAGTCGATACTGCTGGTCGCAGTTCCTGCTCCATCAGATCTTCCTGTAACATACACTAATGTATGGAGCGTACAAGAAAGAATGGTTCACGATAGCGTGAGAATGAAAGAATTATATGATTTCATGATAGTGGCGGAAGATGCAAAAACCGCAGCAATTCGCATAGGCCTGGATCCGAACCCTCCGATCTCGTGCTCACCGGACGTCAACACTACCCACTCGGCCAACTCGACACTGCTGGTGGACAGCATCCCGGGTTCACATGGGGTTGCTTTTTTTGTTGTTATTTTTGGACCACCCAGTCGCCCGTAGCTCAAACGAAAAACACTTCTGTGCTTCTCATCCCCTACAACATCATGTAGGTCTCGTTGAGAACCTTTGGAGGAACTTCGTGGGCTTCCCTTTTAAGTAGGCTGGATGAATTGTTTCTCGCCTACGCTAGGATAGGTCCCATTTTTTATTCAATAGTACTTACTTTCTCGGTTGCGTGGAAAGGCAGTCGGAGAAGGCGCCAGCGGTCACGTGCAGTCCGAGTTCGAAGTTCTTGGTTCGGGTTTCCCGTCCAGGCCAACTGAGCCTTCCATCCCCTTTCGGGGTTGTGAACGGGAAACACGCCCACATTCAAGTCCCCTCCACATTATCCGATAAAAGGAGAATGCGTGGCGCATCCAGTAAAGGGACTTACTAGCGCTGCCCTTCCTCATCCGTGTTCTTGCTCAGGATGAGGAGTCCATGATGTTCCGATCAAAGTTCGCCGGCTGGGATGACATCGTGCCGGTGGACTTCACGCGCACATCTGAGTCAGTGAGCCGAGTTCCGGACCTCAAGGTGCGTGAATATCCTTTGCATTTATTAGTGTTTCATATTTGTTTGTTATTTGTACGCTAGCTCCGGAAGTTGTTTATGCTTCCTCCTTTTTGGTATTATCTCACGGAGCAGTGAGAGGCTCAATCTCGGGGTTCTTACAGGTTTTGGTGAAGCGTGACAACATGATGCGAACAGACCTCACGGCCTTATTTCTTGACCGTCAACCCGCAATGTCACCTGAAGAGAGCGAGGAGCTGCTCAACGACTGCAATGAGGACCTCGAGTTCATTGAGTCGTTCGTATTGGTACGCGTCACCACACATTTCCTGTAGAACGGCGTTGACAGCCTTCCATTGGCGGAATCGCATAAGGTGTTTCTACAGGAAGGCAAGAAGTTCGTTCGGCTGCCGGATGGCGAATTCGGTTCGTTCTACACCATGGACTGCTACGTCTTTCTTTGTCGTTATGCTGTGATTCCGGATGAATCGGATGACGAGAGCGACGGAGGAGACAACGAGGTAGGCTTTATTCGCAGTTTATACTTCAGTCACATCAATGCGCGATATTTCAAATGAAGGTTTGAACTGTTTGTAGAGTCAACAGGACTTCAAGTGCGTGTTGTACTTCTGGCAGGGCCGCGACGCCTCGAACATGGGCTGGTTGCATTTCACGTTCCAACTCCAGCCGACGTTTGAGAAGATTTTCAAGGACAAGCTGGAGGTTTGCAAGAGATTTGTGGGATCTCCACGTGTTTGGATTGTCATGCGAGTCTTTTTCAGGTGGTGCGGATGCATCAGCAGCAAGAGAATCACAAATTCCTCTCGCATTTCCATCGGAAGTTCGTCATTCGACGGGGACGTCGTGGTTTGACGCGAAATCTCGGCGGTAAATGGCCGGAGCTGTTCCAAATGAGGGCGAACGGCTCGAGTGTCTGTACAAGGACCATACAGATTGACTGCCGGTAGGTTTATAGCATCCTTCGTGAAAGGCAGCACGAGATGACCGTTTTATTACTCTTCAAAAAAGGAGAAAAACGAACGATTTTTTAAGAGCGACAGAGCTCTGTTCTGGTTTCTGCCACATTCTTCGTGCCCCGTACAAGGTCCCACGTGAGGACGGCGAAAAGGGCATTGTGTACGTGTGGATCGGATCGCAGAGTGACCAACATGAGCACGAGTACGCGCGGAGGGTTAGTGATATATTTGATTTGAACGATATTTTTTGTCTTCTTCTTCAGGTTGAATCTATTGAAGTATATGACTGCTTCAGGTGGCCGAAGAGATGATCAATCGGCACGACGAGCACCTCCCTGTGGAAGTGATCAAGGAAGGCGAAGAGCCGAGCGACTTCTGGGAGTATCTGGGAGGAAAGAAAAAGTGGGTTGATTGTCGACTTTTATGACCTTGTACAAGAAGTGGCCTGATTGTGTCAAAATTCCCTATTTTCGTTGGTTTTTCTGTACCCGTAATGTGGTCACGTGTTGGTTTTGAGTTGCACTTTGGGATTTTTGTGTCACCAGGGCGCGATAATTCGAATGATAAGTGCTTGGTCGTCCTTGGCCAGTTTTACAAATTAGTTCAAGGTGATAATACTGCAGGTTGTTAATGACATGATTGTTTATGGAACTAAATGTCAAAGGTTAGCCAGATAGAATCTTTTTTTTTGTCAAAGGATGTCGTGTTTTTTTTTATTCTCAGAGAAAAGCAGGCTTCCTTTTGTTTTAGCGGATTGAATGGGCTTGAGGTGTGTGTAAAGATTAAGCCATACTGGGCCATTAATAGACTTGTTCTTCTAAAGCTCGCCCACCCCGCGCCGTGCATCGTTGTTTTGCATGACATCTCGGCCGAGTTTATAGGCGTATTGGCACCGTTGTACTTTCTCGACTTCAGAGATCGAGGCGAGGTCGAAAAAAAGTTCGCCCAAGCTTTGCCCAGGGGTTATTTGGGGTGCTGATCACGAATTTGGCATCCGTTTTTTGAAAATTCGGTTGATTATGGTATTAGGTTGATCGAAAAGTCTTGC
Source organism: Heligmosomoides polygyrus bakeri (assembly GCA_947359475.1). Classification (NCBI taxonomy): domain Eukaryota; kingdom Metazoa; phylum Nematoda; class Chromadorea; order Rhabditida; family Heligmosomidae; genus Heligmosomoides; species Heligmosomoides polygyrus. Next base: position 20,305,330 of record OX375867.1, read on the forward strand.
AACACTTTACGCTACTGCCTGTTAAATTTGTTAAAGCGCTTACAGTATTGATCTTGTGTGGTGACATCACAGTACTTCTTGAAGCTTCCTCAGGCATACTATGTAAGGCCTCATCGAGTACGAATACAGCAGCAGTGTCAACGATAAGCAGCAGCATCCTACGACCTATCGTCTACTACGAATTTCTGCAAGGTCATTCCGCAAGGATTGCAGCCTCCAACATCTCCGCTGCATTCAAGGAGGAAGTCATTCACTATTCCACAGTGGCCCGTTGGTATCAGCGCTTCAGGGCTGGAGATATCTCTCTCGAAGATCGACCTCGTTCCGGAGGCCCTCTGTTGTAGAAGAAGACAGCTTGCGCGAAGCCTTCAAGGTAAAGCCAAATTCAACCACGAATTGGCGGCGGCACTTGGATGTACGCAAAGCACCGTCGTGAGGCAGGTGGAGATCCTTGAGTACCGCAAAGTTTTGTCGTCTTTGGTACCACATTAGCTGCAGGACTCTGACAAGGCGTGCCGAAGCAGTGTTGCTGAGTAGCTGCTTCTTCGCCCGCACAGAAAGGACTTTCCGAAGGACATTGTTACTGGTGATGAAAGCAAGCTGGGTTCTTTATGTTAACCACACCCGCAAGAGCCAATGGCTCCCACGCGGAGAACCGGCTCCAAGACAACCGAAACGTGGACACCACGAAAAGAAGGTTCTTCTGTGCTGCTGGAGGGACTCAGAAGGCATGTTTTACTGGGAGTTGCTGGATAGTGAGACCACAGTCACAGCATCTGTCCTCGCTACCCAGCTCCCAGAGCTTGGCCGACGCCATGCGCCGAAAAAACGTCTAGAACGGGAAAATGTCTACCTGCTGCACGACAACGCGCGATCTTATGTCGCATAAGTGAGTCGCGAGAAAATTTAGGAGTTTGGCTGGGAAGTTCTGCCACCTCCACCGTATTCTCCAGACCTCGCTCCTTCTGACTACCACCTACTCGGAGTTCTAAAGCAGCATCTTCGAGGTAGAGAGTTCGATGATCGACGTCAACTGGAAATGGAGGTTTCCTGATTCTTTTCCTCACAGCCCTCGGAATTCTTGAGGAAAGGAATTGAAAGGCTGCCTGAAAGATGGGGCAGGATCTTAGACTTGGATGGGGAATATATCGTGGACTTAGTTTTTGTATATTCTATTATGTTGTATTGTAGGTCATCATGACCTTCTTCACCCGTACCTTCCCTAACCTACCGTACTCCACCTTAATGCGCAGAACGAATGTTAGATTCGTGATGAACATTCCAAATAACCCTCCTGGGCGAAGTTTGGGCGGAATCGGAGATTATGATCTAGACAGCCTTAGGCACCCGGACTACCGTTATCGGCCGAAATTTCAAAAACGGATGCCAAATTCGTGATCAGCACCCCAAGTAACCCCTGAGGGCGAAGTTTGGGCGTTTTTTCTACATCTCCTCGATCTCGTGCAGCCGTGAAAGTACATTATTGCTGGCGCATTTGGCCGGCCATTTGCAGTATGAGTTGGTGGAACTCACCAGCGGTCCAATAGTGTACCTCTGGAAATTGGCTTAAAGCCCGTTATCACTAGCACTCCCGCAAGTTTTTCAGCGGTGTGATCGCGTTTGTAGCTCCATCTCTAACGCGAGTTCATAGTGCCTTTTAAGCTATGAGAGGGACTCGACGTTCTTCCGATACACGCGTCTGTTCCGGTGTACGAACGAGAAGGGTTACTTCACCGTCTCCGAGAAAACCGTGGACTTCTGTCAGGTTCGTTTGCTGGCCCTTCTTTGCTCCCATGGCCTTTGGAGCGATGAATGTGACAAGAAACGAGTTCTTTACATTCAGGACGACCTGGACGACGACGATATCATGGTGCTCGACAACGGCGAGATAGTGTTTCTTTGGCTGGGTACTCGAGCTAGTGAAGTCGAAGTGAAGCTGGCGTATAAAGCGGCCACGGTATGTCTTCTTCTCCGCCGCCTTTCGAGAGACACGGTTTGTTATTAGGTGGATGAAGAGAGCACCTAAGTTTAACGAAGGAAGCGCTGAGTGCCCTTTGGGGATTGTGATTTAGGATGTGTTGGTTGATTTAGGAATGTTTTCGAAGAGCATGTAACAAGGAGGTGAGGTTGCTTATTAAGATCAGGCTCGGAGTGCAGTGGAAGTGGGGTTGCTTCATGCGAGGAAGGTCGGGGGTTTGGTTCTTGTGCGCTGCTGCACTAGTTGAGATTGGAGGTTCTGACGTCTGTACCATTTTCAGCCGTTTTATGCCTAATTTTCCAGTTGAATGCTGTGGTATTCAACATGATGATGTATCACCTGTATCACCTGTCGTCCCGTTGATCATCGACTTGCTCGAGCGGGCGCCAGCAGCGTCTCCATTCGTCCCTGTCGCGTGCCAGAGTGCTCCAATGGATCCTCCTCGCTCGAGGGACACGAAGAGAGTCATAACGGTCGTTCAGGGCTTTCACGAAGAAGTCCGACCAACGCGTTGGTGGGCGTCCCGGTGTTTCTCTTGACATTCCGCGGAATCCAGTCAGTGACGGCTCTCGTCCAGCGGGTGCGCTTCGCATGATGATGTAGAAATGTTAAACATCAGTGATACACAGGTGCAAAGTGCATGATACAACACTGGTCACAATAGGGACGGCGTATAAAAGCTACAGGCTCCTCGCAGTTTGTTTCCCTTCATGGACCAGTGACCTCGGGAAAAACCATCCTACTCGAATTTTCAAAAGAGACCAGTATGTGACGTCGGAGGTGGTTCAAATGGAGAAACGCGGTCTGTGGATCCCGCAAATTAGCCTAAACGGCATCGATACACTCTTTCCCTCATATCCGCCTGTCACCTGGAAATCGGAGGTCTGCTGAAGGTTTTGTAGAACCTAACACCGACAATGTCCGGCGATGCACGAGTGGTGATCTACCTGCTCACGCTGAAGTGTGGCCCACCTTCAGACAAGGAACCTTCGAGGGAAGAAATCAAGTTGACCGAACGGATGGCCAAATGACTTCGAAGGTGTTGAGCGTTTATACATCATTATGATGTTGAACAGCTTTCTCATTGTCTTGTGGTTAGAAAACCGGTCACTAATAAGCGAGTCGCAAGAAAGGTACTCTCCACAGCGTACAGCTAGAAAATGCGCAGAAAACGTCTGAAAATGGTATAGACGTCAGAATCCCCAAATCCCAACCAGTCAGTCGAATTGTAAAAATGCAGCAGCGCACAAGAACCAAGGCCCGACCTTCCTCGCATGAAGCAACCCCACCTCCACTGCGCTCCGAGCCGCTTGCCGGTAGAGGCATCGCAGGCGTACAAGACCCCCAAACTCGTGATGAGCTGTATTCTATTTTGACCTCAAGGACCTCCTACTCCTTGGGTTTAACGAGTTGTTAAAAAAGAAACATATTTTTATACTAACTGGGGGGTGAGGATTCTCCCTATATGACTCGCTCCCCCCTTTCAGACATAGGCTTCAGACCCTCCCCTTGTGAGTACTAGGAGAGGAGCAGCTTTTACACTGTCAACGAAATGAAAATCGGGACGTCATGGGCGAATGCACGCAGCGATCTCTTCTTCTGTTAGGATGCTCAGAAATTGCTGCTTTCCTATTATGCATTCTGAAAACACCTTTCACTTACTCTTTCATAAAAAAGTGAGTTTTGTAACTTAGAAATTCAAGTATTAAACACTGTTTTCAATTTTACTGTATAAAAAACACAAGTGTTCAGCTTGCTTTGAAGGCGTCCAATTTATTTGAAAAGTGTTCATTTTGACGTAAAACGGTATGTACGACGTACCGAAAGAACTTATTAGGTAAAAAATGGACCAAAAATCCGCGACTAAAAGAGCTCAAGTCATGGAAATTATTCATTCAGCGTTTAAATTGCGCAAAATCGCCGTTATCCAAATTCAATTATCCGAAGATTGTCGAACGGATCTAGTGTATAATGCCTGGTTTAATTTGAAAGTCGTTCGTTTTATTTTTGGAGCTGCTAGGTTTAAAAATGACTAGTTTGACCTGATAGTGTCTAGTTAGCTTTGAAATCAATATCAGGTTTGAATGAATACCGTTGAGCAACAGAATGGGTGAGTGTGAGCCTTGACAGTGATTCGAACAAGCAAACATGTTGAAAGTAGGGGAGTTCAAAATAGAGTGAAGGCGTTGATCGAGTTGGGTAGACGATTTTAATGTGGACCTCCTTAGCAGGCGATGTTTTTTGTTGTCGTTGTAATCCTCGAGTGCTTCTTCAGGTGTACGTTGCTCATCTGCGAATGCGTCAAACGGATCGGCTGCGAACGCTAAAGCTGGCCATAAAAGGGAAGGAGTCGAAGCGATTCAAGAAGTGTTTCCACGCATGGGGAAAGCATAAGGTATTTTTTGTTCGTGGCGTTGTTCGGATCTGACGGCAGGTTCTGGCATTGTGTCTATCTCTCTTTCAGCCAGTAGGGACGGGATGTCTTACCAGGATACTATCTCAACGGTAGGTCGGAACGGCGCAAATGTTGTGGATGGGCAGAACCGCCTCTCTCTGGGAAGTAACAAACTGCAGGTATCTCGACCCCAATACAACTCTGCGCAGAGTTAGGGGCGACGAAAGTCGCGTATTGGCGCCCTGTTGATCACGTGCTCCACAGCTGAGGGGGGGGGGCGCGGGATGAGGGCTCATATCGCGACTCAGCGCAGTGCACAGGTGGCGTAGTATTGAAGAGATCAGGCTCGTGAACGAGGGGTCGGTGGTTTGGATCCCGCAGACTGCGTTTGTTTTGCACTTTTGCGAAATCCACGTTTATCATATAGGTAATCCACCTAGGGGTATTATAGTGTGTTATAGAGCATGTTTACATATAACATACCACTCATACCGTTAACAAGGGTGGTCCAGGCAGGGTCACCGATTTCGCTGAAATTTTGTCTAGGGGTTGTTTGGGGTGCTTATCACGAATCTGATATACGTTCTTCAGATTCGGCTGGATAATATAGATACAGGATGGCACAGGATTACATTCTTAAAGTTTCTGCCGGTGACGGCAGGTAGAGACAGACCGTTAAGTTTCAGCGAAATCCTGTCTGGACCACCCTTTAACGGTATGGGTGGCCTCCGACCGAATCGTGAAAAACGGATGTCAGATTCGTGATCAGCACCCCAAATAACCCCCCTAGACAAAGTTTCAGCGAAAAAAAAATTTGACCGAAGTCTTGTCGGTGGAGTCGGGACTTTTAACTAGTGCCACAAAATATCTATCGTTACACAACTATAGCTCTACACAAAATAGGCTTAAAATAAGTGACACATAGAAGCGAACATTTTAGCTAATCTGTAGTTTGAAGCATATGTTATATGTAAACATGCTCTATAACACACTATAATACCCCTAGGTGGATTACCTATATGATAAACATGGATTCTGCAAAAGTGCAAAACAAGCGCAGTCTGCGGGATTCAAACCCTACTCCTCGTTCACGAGCCCGAGCTCTTCCCTACTACGCCACCTGCGCACTGCGCCGGTTCGCGATACGAGCCCTCATCCCGCAGGCGCCCGTCAGCTGTGGAGCACGTGAATCAACAGGGCGCCAACACGCGACTTCCGTCGTCCCCAACTCTGCGCAGAGTTGTATTGGGGTCGAGATACCTGCAGCTTGTTACTACCCAGAGAGAGGCGGTTCTGCCCATATACAACACTTGCGCCGTTCCGACCTACCGTTGAGATAGTATCCTGGTTAGGGTAGAGGATCCTCCTTCAAGAGAGCCATTGAATAGCAGCCAGTCGGGGCACAGCGCTAGGAATAAGGGCAAATGGCCCTTGGGGTTGGAGAATCGCCTTCCATAGGCGCCGGGTTACTGTGACGTGGGTTTACGACGGGAGAGCACACGCGAGTAAAATGAAGTGTCAAATCTTACGGAAATGTCTTGATGCTACCGAGACAAGAGCTTGCGATATCCCCAAGTACATTTCCTTTAGGAGTTTGCAATTTTGCATCTCCCTTAACAGGTGCTGGCTTCCACGGGGGCGTAGCAGTGTGTGCAATTGCGCTTATTTACCGGTTCAAAGCTCCAAAAGTGTTTTCAAGTTGTTTTTGAGACAATTTAGTTAGTCTAACAAGGGAGGTCAATGAATGTCCCGTGGCAATTTTCAATGTTACTTATTGAGGGTTGAGACGGTTGTCTGGAAAGCACCGTAATGGTGTTCAAATTTCCTGCGGACATCTGGGTAGGTCAAAATTTGCAAAAACCGTATCACTTCCGTGCGGGCCGATAAAACAAAACAGTCGTCTGGAACTGCCATGTCGTGATTAGAATCTATCCAGCAAAAGGTTTGGGGATGCAACAGTAGCGGAATTACAGCGAACTTCCAATTTATTTGTTAGCGATGCATTAACCGAAGTGGAACATTGAGGTGCGCCGCTCACGAGCCAGGCGGCAGCGACTGGATGGCCGAGTGGGTGCGGGGCGGACTTGCAGGAAGAGGGTCAGGGGTCCAGATGCGGGGTTGGGATTCTGCATTGCTGGGCTTGCTCACCGTTCTTTTGCCGATGTAAAGTGTGTCTTGAACACTGTAGTGTACCATACTGACGTTATAACCTTATGTTAGCCCGTATGATAAGATTTAACAACGATGCTGCCTATTTTTCTCCACCACTCTCTGCTAATTGAAGGTGTAGAGACATGTACTCCCACGACTTTGAAGATCGAAAGCAATTTCCGCCCATACCTCATTTTGTAGGCTAATTGAGGCGCTGATCACAAATCTATTAAACATTTTCACGTGATTGCGTGATCCTGCATTCATGATCTCCAGAGTCGTGAAAGTACAAGTCTGTACACCTTCGATTAGCAGAGAGTGGTGGGGGAAAATAGGCAGCATCGTTGTTAAATCGTGTCATACAGGTTAAAATAAGGTATAAAGTCAGTTTGGTACACTGCAGTGTTCAAGACACTCTACATCGGCAAAAGTGCAGTGAGAAATTCCAGCAGTGCAGAATCCCAACTCCAGCATCCGAACCCACGACCCTCCTCCTGCAAGTCCGCCCCCACACCCACTCGGCCAACCAGTCACTGCTCTCTCGTGAGCGGCGCACCTCAATGTTCCGCTTTGATCACTGTATCGCTAACAAGCAAATTGTGAGTTCGCTTGTAATTCCGCTGCTGTTGTATCCATAAACCTTTTGCAGGTTAGATTCTAACCACGACATAGCAGCTCCAGACATCTGTTTTGCTTTATTGGCTCGCACTGAAGTGATACGGCTTCTTTTGCAATTTTTGATCTATCCAGATGTCTGCAGGAAATTTGAAAATCACTACGGTGCTGCTCATACAACCGTCTACAGCTCTCAAGAGGTCACTTTGAAAATTGCCACGGGACGTTCAGTGACCTCCCTTGTAAGAGAGGCTTCGAGCTTCTGCTGCTGGAAGGCACAATGGTACGTGTCGCGATGACGCACCACAGTGGGTACGGGAATGTGCTGTTGATCCCACTGTAATCACGGCAGTCAATCATGTGCTTTGCCTGTGCGGCTAAGACGGTGCTTGTTTGGCAGCCGCGGTTACGATAGAGCGAGAGTGTCACGGCATAGTAGCCACTGCCTCTGTGCGCCGCGCCTCTTTTTGGATTGGAAGGTTGGCATTCTTCCCGACTGCATGCTTTGTATATAGTTGTTTATATATAAAATAACTTATAAAAGTTTATAAAACATCACTCCCATCATGACATGGTGGTCCTGGGGAGATTTTAACTCCCGTCGCAGGATTTGCCGTCCCGCGTGCAAGCGCTACACCACGGGACCTTCGTGTCATACTTCAGCTTGTGGTAGGATAAGGTTTTCGAGACCTTTATTGTTGACTTATATTATATACAATAACCATATGTAAAGTATGCTTTTGGGAAGACTGCCAACCTTCCAATCCAAGTAGGAGCGTGGTTTACAGAGGTGGTGGCCTCTACCGTGACAGGAGCAAGGTGTTCAGCAGAGCACCCCTGCGGTGTGTAACTTCGCGACATGTTCCGGCACAACAGTGCACACAAAAAGCTCTGACGCTCTGATCTGCGCAACTAGTTGATATAGGCGCTTGTAACGATGTTCTGTCGCAATCAAAACTTTAGCTCCAGACGGGACTCGAACCTCCATCTCCTGCTGACCAGGGGGTGGGGATTGCTCTACGCCACCACACCTCCGGCGCTGTTTGATCGAACGCAACATCATCCACACCTTGTGGGTAAATCAGCACTCATCCACATATCGGAGTCGGCCGCTGATATCGGCATGAAACCATTTAAATTGAACATCTCGATAGAAATGTTTGAAGTCATTTTCTTTAAGCTTCAGGTGAGTTTCTGAGGTTATGAGCTGGGAAAAATGACTTGAATCAATTTTATCAAGGCCATTGGCTTCATGCTAATATCAGCGAATAGCTCATCCTGATGCACGGCTGAATGCTGATTAGTCCCGCATTATGTGGACGTTGCGTTTAGTCAAAGGTCGTCGGTGGAGTAATGGCGTAGAGCATCCTCTCCAGTAAGGAGGAGATGCAGGTTCGAGTCCCGAATGGCGCTAGAGTTCTGATCGCAACAAAACGTCGCTATAACAGTTTGCAACCACGGCAGCAGAGGCTTCTACTGCGGCTGAGTATAGGCAATGTTTTAAGGATATTTGGATGGAACACTGGGCTGAACGAGGCGTCAGATGTCGTGCCAAACTTTTGCCTGTTAGATCACAACACTACTAAAGGGCCGTAGAATAACCAGGTGTTTGTTTCAGGTTCCTGCTGGAGATTAGCTGTGGTCTAGACTGTTCATAATCTACCGCCTAGTCATTGTTCCTTGTCCTCTTTCAATTCGCGATGACCTTTATTAGTTCACCTTTCGATTGCTCACAACATGGTCTTACCAGCTTTCAATGAGTTTGTTTCGTTCGTGTACAGTAAGCACATCCCGTTTGTGCCTTGTGGGCACGATTCCGCTTCCTAGGTTCACTTTCTCTAACTTATTTCATGTGCGGCTTGTTGTTATACGGATTTGCTGTGAAAGTGATGTCGTGGCTCTGGTGGCGGCTGCTACTGCGGCCTTTCAGTTCGATCAGCACTAGCGCCAGAAGGCCTCTTCGCGCCGCCGCCGTGCTCCGAGTCCGATTGTTGTTCGTCAGGAATTCGAGAGATGTGCGAGTGTATTGCTGGCGAGTGCATTTTGTAGTGTACAGGTGCTATCTATGCAATTCGTAGACTCTAGCGATGACTCTGATGCCAATGGTTCTGATTGTATATTCTAATGTATGTGCGTCGTTTTGTTTTCTGCTGCAAAGAGTTTATGAATATTCAAACATATTGTCTGGAACGGAAGCATCAAGAAAAATGATCAAACCGTGCCGCTCGGGCTGACCTCGGGAACCGCAGTGTTACGAAAAATGAGCGTCCAGGGGCACTGATTCGCGTGGTAGCACAAGTTCTTCCTAAACATTAATGAAGAGCTGCTCTTAGCTGAGTCAGAGATTTGCTTCTGCTTATTCTTGTTGATTGCAATAGCTTTTCAGGAGCAGTTCTAATTAAGAGTGTGGGACCTGCAATATTACTGAAGACTATAGAGGGTGGCAGAGGCGTTTAGGACTTAGTGTCCCAGAGGAGGTGGTTCAGTGGCTTCTTGAAGAAGAGAACGAGCAGTAACTGGTATACTACGTTTATTACGGCAGGCAATATGATAAGTGGTACGATAGGTACTTGGGAGAGGTGTAGCTTAGCAGCGACTATAGTGAGAGGGGAGAAGATCGAAGGGGAAGGAGAAAGGAGGCGAGATGGGGCCATAGTGAGCAGGAGAGGAGCAGTCTATCTACAGCGAGGTCGCCTCCGCATCCTGTAACGGGCGGGTACACGTTAGGATCGTCATCGACGACGATAAAGACTGAGAGGCAAAGGGACAGTGATGGTGGTGCGAAGCCGGTGGGTTACCGTGGTCCTTGCTCAGGGTCACAGATTGTCTTCGGGGAAGCCCACCCATCGACACTTCTCGTGCCGATGGGTGGGTTTCCCGAGATGAGGATAGCCCGCTTTCGGACGGTGCGGAGTCGGAGGCTCAGGTGACAAAGGACCAAACCTCCGCCAACCTTGAAGTAGTCGTGCCAGAGTCTTACAACTGCTCTGCGATCCACCACAATAGTGGTAAGGACGCAAAGGATTAAGGACGGCGTTACTCAATCCCTTTTGGGATGAGCCAAGCATTCTAGTCCTGCGGGATGTCGTGGGTGCGATTTGAATGTGCATTTGGCCACACAGTGACTGGCGGTGGCCAGCCGATGGATCTGGCAAAAAGATTGAGCTGCAGCGGCCAGACGATGGAGAAGGCAGCGCTTAATCCTTCCTAGACAAGCCTGATACCAATTCTCCTTGGTCGGTATAGGCTTGGGCAATCCGAACCAGGAATCTGGTATTGGGTACACATGACAGCCGGCGCCTCCTCCGACTGCGCTACACGCACCGATCACAAGATGACGTATATGCCATCGTGTGATCATAGAGGGTAATACAATGTCGATACAACTGAACAAATGAATGTGCACTCATAGCGTAAAATTTGAAATTACACGAATGGTGATTGTTGATTTGGATTGTAGTGAACTACAGTAGTGTAGGATGTCGTGAAGTTGTTGAGCCAAGATTGTTATCGAAGCTTTATTCGGCTTACGTCTCAGCGTAACCGCCTTCTTCAGAGCCTGGGAAAGACAAACGAAGGGAAGTTCGCCATTCACAGTTCGTTTTTCGACCAACCGGTCGTCCTCTTCTCTCGACCAACGGTCGTCCAGTGCCGTCTAACTGACGGACCTCCTCTAACACTATCTTAATACTTCTTAACTACTCTGTAATCACCAACTCGTTTTCTTCTGTACTACTCCTTCCTTCCAAATATGCTTTCATTTATATTAAAGTAGGATGCTGCCGTGCAAATTATTACAGTAATACAATAATTCAACATTCCCTAAAATATTACATGCCTTTAACTTATTTCCATTGGTACCATCATTACGTCGTCCCTTATCACCTTGCTCTCCATTTCACAAATTCTTTGCTAATTTTCACACGCATACACATATACACAAAAATACACACATACACACATACATACATACGCACATACACACATACACGCACGTACGCACATACACACATACACGCATACACTCGTACACACATACAAATACACACACCAGTGTATCTTAGCATTCATTCCTTCACAAACTCTTTAACAATTCTTTAAACACGGGGGCCATACCTCTTTAACAATAGGGGCTCTTTTGATAGGGTTTATAAAAGAGGTTATGGACAATAGGGGGGTAAGTAACCACGCCTTCAAAAGGGTCTAGTAACTTCCTTTACTAATTCTTTACTCATTCAGTTTTCTTTCTGGGTTCGCGGGTACCTGTGGGGCAGTCCTCCCAAAACCTTCCTCCCTAGTATATGGTTTAGGCCCACCATATACTTAACCTATGGGTCTACAAACAACCGTCCCAATTGTTTCGACTATTATCTACGTCGCTCATTCACCAAGAGCAAGGTTAATGGTTACTACCAAATAACAGACTTTGGTACCACACATAAACGTTTAAAATGCTCATCAAATTGCAATAAATGTAACCTCATCGAAGACCAGCATTTTATAATATCCAACACAACTAAACTTAAAGTTAATACAAGTGCGTTACTGCCACTGCAAACTGCAATAGCAGCAACGTTATTTACTGCCTTAATTGTCTACGCTGTGGGCTCCAATATGTTGGACTCACTACTAGAAAATTTAAAGAACGCATTAGGGAACATGTTTACCACATCAAGAAACATGATAATTTCAATTTTTTGTACAACCATTTCAATAATGTTTGTAGGTGTGCTTTCTTCTCTATCTTGGACAATCTACCAGAGAATACAGATAAAGCAGTTCTACAAGAAAAAGAATACTTCTGGACTAAACTTTTAATGACTGCCTATCCATTTGGAAACAATGACTGCGTTAAATCGTATGGGAACATATCTAATATCAATAATCCCCTTACTTACAAACCTAATCATCCATACTTTAACCTCAAAATTACTAAAGAAAGAAGACCTCCAGCGCATAGGCTTAAGAAACAAAAAACTCATGTTGATATAGCTAAGCAGGCCCAAGCATTCATTAATGTTGTTAGAGATACCAGTAACATTAGTATAATCAGGAGCAGTTTATACAGTCTCAAAAAGAAAGTGATTAATTTTATTCTAAAAAGTTGTTACGAAGAGAATTTTCTAGATCAGCTTTGCAAGGAAAAAACATTTATGCTGCTTTGTTTACTGTGTAAGTTTCAATTCAATAGTACACAAGAGCGTAATAGTGTTCCTCAAAATTCTTATTGCAATTTGAAAACTCCCTTCTTACACAGCTTTTTAGATAATACAAACTTAAATAAAGTAGTAAACTCTAAGAAAAAAAATAAAAAAAAAATTAGAAAATTAAATCAAACTCAAAGATAGATTTCATTCCCTTCAGAGTAGTCTTCACTTATAATCCTCCCATTTCAAGAACTATATTCAATTATAATTACACTCTGAAAAACATTGATGATCGTAAAATTACCGCTTTTATGGAAAGCAAATGCATTTGCACTGATCCGTACTTTAAAAACTTTGTGGATCCACACTCAGGACATATTGTTACAGGGAATACAAATGTCATAACTAACCACAGCATAAGAAAATTACTAAACAAAGGTTGCAAATTCAGGCCTACCCCTCGGATTAACAAAGAAGCTGTCAGACATTGGGTACAAAGTAATGTCGATAGTTATACAACAGTAATAAAAAATAAATACAAATTAAAAAACAATGCTAGCAATCTGGTTCGTTCCATATTGGAAAGAAACTTTAAATACAAAATCAAGCCTTTACTTTACAAATGCATTTACCAAACAAACGATAGCGTAGACAATAAAACATTTCGGGAAATTAGAAACCTTCAAAATATCTGGGTTTTTTGCCCCTTAGACAAGGCTTCTAATAATTATGGTATTGTATGTAAAAAATTTTATCTTCAATGTGTTATGAAAGAAATGGGATTTAATATGGTTAATAAAACCATTTTGTCTTCTTCTACAAACAACACATACACCTTAGTAGACTCCAACACTACGGCAGAAATTATTCAAAAACACATGAAATTCAATACTGTCAATGAACTACAATTGTTGCCGCGAAGTAATATTCCAATAGTTTATGGTATACCTAAACTACACAAAACACCAGTTAAATTCCGGTTCATAACTGGTGCGGCTGATAGCAGCCTCAAACCACTCTCCGTCTTTCTAGCTAATATTCTAAAGTTTATAAGGAATCATTTTAATAACTACGTGGACGCCATTAGAACCAGAAATAGAACATTTATAGGATATTGGTCTATTCAAAACATTAAAATAAGCGAACGGCTACAAAATATACGTGGCCACAACCTAAAATTTTTCTCAGCGGATTTCACCAATATGTTTACTAATTTACCCCACTGCAATATTCTCAAAAATATAAGAGAGATACTCAAAATTTGTTTTAAAAATGCTAACAAAAACTTTATTGCCTATAATGGTTATAATAAAACTTTCTACAGTAACTCTATAGGAAATAAAAACTATAAACATTACACTATACACGATATAATTTATTTTATAGATTACCTTCTTAGTAACAGCTACTGTAAATTCTCTGACCATTTGTTTATTCAAAAAGTGGGAGTACCACAGGGTAGTAATGCAAGTCCACTTATGGCTGATCTAACTCTCACATATTTTGAATATGTTTACTCTATTACCCATCCTAATCTCTATCTGTTCATTCCGTTCCGATACATGGACGACATTTTAGTTGTCCATAACAGAAGCACTAATGATATTTACAACACACTTATCAGCGTCTATAATAATGTCTTAAACCTGGATATTACTCATGACAACGACTACTCGTGCAACTATTTAGATATGGAAATACAGATCTCAGGCAATCGATTAACCACTAAGCTTTATAACAAGACAGATTCCTTTAATTTTAGTATCAAAAGATTTCCTCATTTCGATACCAATCTGTTAGCTAATATTAAAAAAGCCACGATCTATGCAGAAATTCTAAGAATTGCACGCACTTGTAGCTTTAAAGATGATTACTAGGCTTTTACATACTAAAAGGCAACTGTCCGAGTCAGGTTATGACAGTAACCTTTTCAAATCCTCGTTATTTAAATGTATTCATAAAAATAAATTTATCTAATATAAATACGATCTAGATCACACTAAAATTCAAATAAATAAGTCGTTATGTAAATGCTTTGATTAGTGTTGTTTTCAACGGTTCATTAATTTTATCACAATTTATATCCTAGAGCATAAATTAAATTACTCCCTAACTTGTTGTGCTCGTGGTGGTGGACTGGGTGGCGTTTGGTAGTTCGGCGTGGAGGTCTACCTCCCCATTATTTCCTCCTTCACCTTAACTAACCCCTTCCCTAACAACCATTTCCCCTTTTCTACTAACCTACTCCCTTCCCCTTGGTGGATCTTCTCGTTGAGCCACGTTGCGCTCTCCGTGCCACTGCTGCGAGTTGTTGTATCTATTCTACTTTACTGCTACCCTTCCTACATCTCCGTAATGCCTTTCATTCAATGTTTATTCATTTCTGGTGGCATCTTCCTGGATTTAATTCTATAACATCTTAAACTTCTTTACATTCATTGTTGTTCGCCAAGTCCAACGTCAACAGGAGGAGCTCAGGTTAGTTTACAGCAGCAACTCCTTCTTCCTTCCCCTCCCTTACTGACGAGCACAGGGGAAAGGATACTCTGTCTGTTTGGTTTTCGTCTAAGGGCCCGTGCGAAACGGAAACCAAACTAATTCTTTGTTTTTCATACTTTCATAATTAAACTATCACAATTATATGGCTTTACTCATTTATTATTTACGAGGTACACCATTCCCGAGACTCTACAGTCGCCTTCCCTACCGTACGGGCAGACCATGCAGGAGGGAGTAGTACACGCGCTGTCATAGAGGCGACAAGCTGCGCCTTAGGGTTGGTGGGAGTATCTCAACGACCCTTACGAGGTCGTCTAGCTCCGCCTTGCGAACACAGTCCCGAATTTGGGCGCTGAGTGCGTCCGTTATAAAGGGCACTGAAAAAGGAACCTTGTTGCGTTCTTGAGCGCTGTATGTTCGAGCTGCTAACGGTCCACGACATCTCTTCGGCATGTTGTCGGGCACATACGCATTTGACAAAGCAATGCGAAAAGCCATTTCCATCGATGAAGACTTCAAGTCGTCATCGGAAGACACTAATGCAGCTGTGCGGAACATGTTCTGAACAATGGCCCTTTTAGTAGTGCGAGGGTGTGCAGAACGGAAGTGCACCATGACGTTCTTGTTACTAGGCTTCCGATACCACCTAGTTTGGAAGGTGCTCTGGGAGAGACGGGCTTCAGCGTTCAGGAACGGCAGCCAGAGGTTTGTCGGCCTCTCTCTTGTGAGCATAATGTGCTCCGCTTAATGATTGAACAAATCAAAACAGGTGTCCATTTCGTTTGCGTGGATCATACGATAAAGCAATCATCAATATACCGACAATACAACAAGGGTCTGCGTTCCAGAATAGGTCTCTCTATTTTAAACATAAAAGCTATGGCTAACACAGGAGCCAGACACTGACCCATGGCCAACCCTCTGACCTGCCTGTGGTACTCATTGGACCACTTGAAGACATTCGTGTACAGTGACGTGACATCAAATGACTCCATCACAGAGCTACCTTCCGGGACTGTGTTTCAAAGTTTACCCAAAAAGGCAGCGGTGTTAGGAAGGTGGGCAGGCACGAACTTAAGAAGCTGCGTGAGAACCAAGTTCAGCAGTCAGGAAATACGATCTGCAGGACCGCCAACGCTGCTTATGATAGGACTAACCTTATATTGTGTAGGGTCGCAAAGGCCACCTCACGGTGGCAGTTTGTGGGTTTTGATAAGGACGTACAGGACCAGGCAGACTGGATGGTCACACCTAAGGCGCATTATAAGGCTTTTCGGGAGTTTCGCTGATTTTGCGATTTCAGTCCACTTCCGGTTAAGGGAGCGGAACTGCTTGGCGAACTCCTCATAGGTGGATTGACTGTAGACACTAGTGTCCTGGAGGTGATGTCTTGTGATGCTCTTATTGAGCTGTTGTGGCAGAACCACAAACTCTCCTCCTTTATCACTGACGCCCACCTTAGTAACCCCGACGCCGTTAGGTTCTGACGTCCCTCAAACCCTTGCGCTGGTCAGCGGTCAAATTTAGCGGTGTCCGCCTAGCCATGTCTCTCTGCATCACCGTGAACAGCGATGTAGCCAGTACACGGAATTTCTTATCGATCGCCCGGTTGGAAGTGAACTACGTACAACATCTTCTTTGTTGAATATCATGAGGCGGGTACACGGTTTGCTAATTTGTCGTGTATTATCTTAAATCAGCAAAACGTGTAACAGCCTCATGACATTCAACAATGAAGGTATTGTACGTAGTTCACTACAATCCAAATCACTACAGTCTTTGTTGAATATCATGAGGCAGGTACACGGTTGCTGATTTATCGTGTATTATCTTAATTCTTCTTTGAATTAGCCTAACGAAGCTCGTTGCGAGTTGTTGACAATTAAAGTCTGTTCAAACATAGCGCGTGAGTATTATGACAAGTAGATTGATTTATTAGGATCACACAAAAGCAAAAACGAGATTGCTTCTAGTGTCAAGCAGGAAAGATGTGCAGCATGAATCATTCATTCGACCGGGACCTTTGGGCATTCGCTTCTCACCATGTCTCGTTGCAGTTGACACAAAACTTCTCCTTTTCCCACATTTAGTTCCATTCTTGAACCGCGAGCAAAGAGCTTGCATCGGCCCTGAAAGTGCATAATATGTAGCACATAATAATATGTAGCACTGTCACATTTTCTATAAGCTGGAATCAGAGAGCTACCAAGCGCACCTAATCCCGCCACATTTTAAGCAGCGGAAAACTCCGTCGCAAGCCGTCGCCTGCTCATAGCTCCTTCAATTTTAAGTTGTTCGAGAAACCGTTGACACCGTTCGATTCATCTCCTCAAGATCTACACAATCATATGTAAAACTTTATCAGACCACCGCGTTTTCACCGTGGGTGGCCTAAGGAATAACTGCAGCAGGCTTTTGCGACTAGAGCACCTTATTTTCCAGGAGGTGCATGTGACGTGCAGTGTTTTCGGAGTATCTCAAGCATGGCGTGCGTTGACAGTGCTTTGTCATGCCTGGAATGCTCCTAGAGTGCGCCGTGCACAATGCATATTGGATAGAACCTATCAATCGAATGAGCAGAAGCATGTCCACTGGGTCTCTATCTTCGCTTAATGGGAATGTAAAACCTTCAAGACTATCTTGCACCGTTTGGAGAGTTTTATAAGAAATTTCCGGCCGTCCTACTTAGAATTTGCTCCAGTCGGTCCGACGAGCCTTTGGAGTGCGCCGTACACAATACACATAGGATCGAAACTATCAATGGAATGAGCGGAAGCGGTTCAAATGTCGTGCTAAACAGCAAAGCTTACCCTCTTTAGGTGCATTAGCGCACACACTGTCAGCAGCTTATACAAATGAGGAGGTTTTATGAAGCGAGAGGGAGAGTGCGCCGTGCACAATGCATATACGATAGAGCCGTTTGAAATTAGATAAGATTAGAAATTTCCTCTCGCCCTATTTAGGAATTGCTGTAATCTGTTCCAGGGAGGCTTTAGAGTACGCTGTGAACAATGCATACTGAATAGAACCTATCAATCAAGTGGGGCGACCGCTCGCAAATGCACGCGCGGGCGAGTTCTTGGTGCAATAAGTATCACGTTCAAATCCTTCCGGCTGCAACTCAAGGACTTTGGAGGCAGCACAAGGTTTTTGATTGACGTGCTCTAAAGCACAACGGTGTAGCTCATGAATAGACTAAGTTACAGCGCTGCGAAAATGCTGGTGAGGCTTGTGCGACCCAATTTTTTCCGATTTCGGTTGACCACTGCGCGAAGACACGGCGAGCCACTCCCAAGCTGCCTAAACTGTCTTATCCCCATCTGCCATTTTAGGACGGCGGACATAGCGGTTGAAGTTACCCGCCCTCTTACTCGCCCATATTTGGGTTTTCGACGCTCCCAATAACACCGTTTTGTGCAACACGAAAAGCTCTATCGAATGGTGTCTCTCTCGACCAATTTCAAAAAAATTGATCTTTTGACAATTTCGCATCGAGGACCTGGGTGCCTAGGCCGAGCCCCCGCCGAAGATGACGTCATCAAAACCAATATTTTCGAAATTGGCCAAATTTTCTCGTCCAAAATAATCTAGAGGTTATTTGGGGCGCTGTTTACGAATCCAATGTGCGTTTTTGAAAATTCAGCCGATTTCAATAGGTTACTTTCCGCTTGAGGGTGGTCGGGTCAGGATCATCGATCACCCTCAGTTGTATGGGCGATCTCCTGCCGTAATCGTCCAAGTGAATTTAGGCATCGTGTTCGGCGCCCCGAATAAGTCCCCGCCCCTATACGAGGTTTGAGCAAAATCAGTGATCCTGACCCGACCACCCTCAGTTATCCAGAAGAAAATCCAAAACCTACAGAAATCGGCAGAATTTTCTGAAACGACGTCGCATTCGTATTCAGCACCTCAAATAACCCCTTGACGGTTTTGGACGAGACAATTTGGCCAATTTCGAAAATATCGATTTTCGATGACGTCATCGTCCACGCAAGCTCGGCCCAGGCTGAAGCGTGTGGTGCGAGAATCCTAGGGGTCGAACTTTGATTTGGTTTCTAACAATAAGAAAAAATTCCTCGGAGAAATCGTTCTTTTGCAAGTGTTGTGAGCAGAGGTCTGTAATTAATAAATTTATTATTATTATTCAATCAATAAATTTTTGACGCAAATAAATCTTTTAAATGAAGATTTTTTGGGCATGACAACAACATGGCAACACCATGATCACCGCTTCTTCTATAGAAAGCAGACGTCATTTGAGTTTGCAGAGTTATTGCATTAGATAATAAATTATTTATAGGATTTTTCAAAACAGCTGGAATGGAGCGACCGCTGCTCAATTTTTGCAGTGACGGAGCAACACGTGTTTTAGTTGAGAGATGTAACTACTGAAGTTGAAAATGGATCTTCCCGAAATTTAACCTTCAATTTGTAGAAGAAAAAAATCAGGGCTCAACCTTTCATCTGATCAGGAGTGGTTTTCCTATCCTGGATTTTTCCAAAAATAAAATATTTCCTGAACAAGGCTACCACTAGAGCTGAAACTAGAGTCCACAACTGCACAGTTTTTATTTAGCACTTCTTCAAGAAATCAAGTCTTTCCTAAGTGATCTTCCTTGCGATCAGGCGAGGTCATGCTTAATTTTTTTCAAAAATAAACATTTTTCTTTCCGAACGGAACGATGTCTGGAGCTTTAGAAAACGGTAATTTCTATTATATACAAGACGTTCAACGGCCTGCCGGCCGCCAAACGTCTGATTAGGGCTTCGCCCCAAACCCGGAGAATAGACCACCCCGAACGTCTTCTTCCTCTTTAGGCCTTTTCTCATTCATATTCATTAAAAAACTGCTTTTGCTATATAGAATGGTATAGCGGAATAGGGAAAAACAGGTCCATCACCTTCACTGGACCCCCTCAACTGGTCCCTTGTCACTGGTTCCCCTTTATTGTCAGCCCTTTTCTGGTTCATCCTTCACTGGTCCCCTCCCCCTTCGTCGGTCCCTACAACTGCTCCCACCTTCACTGGACCGCCCATTACTGGTCCCACCTTCGCTGGTCCCCTTTTATTCATCAACCCTTTTCCGGTCCGGTTCCGACCCCTTCCCCCCCCCCCCCCCTCGCCCCTTTCACCGGTCCCCATTACTGGTACCTTCTTCACCGGTCCCATCGTCACTGGACCCCTCCCCCTCCTTCGCCGGTCCCCCTTAACTGAACCTCTCTCCCCTCCTTCACCGGTTCCCCTTCCACTGGATCCCCCCCCCCTCCCTCACCTGTCCCCACTGCTGGTCCCACCTTCGCTGGTCCCTCCTTTATTGGTCAACCTTTACCGGTCCCCTTACTGGAACCCCATCCTTCACCGGTCCCCCATTACTGGTCCCACCTTCACTGGTAACACGTCGTCTGAATCCGGAATCCTAGCGCGACATCGGTGACACCTCTTCCGAACCCGGACGCCTGTTGAGCAACGTCGGTGACATGTGTTCTCAACCCGAACGTGCTTTACGCGACATCGGTGACACGTCGTCTGAATCTGGGAGGCCTTTCCCGACATTGGTGACACCTCTTCTGAATCCGGGCACCTGATGAGCGACGTTGGTGACATGTCTTCTCAAGCCGGACGTGCTTTGCGTGACATCGTTGACACGTCATGTGAATCCGGAACCCTGGCGCAACATCGGTGACACGTCGTCTGAATCTGGAAGGCCTTTAGCGACATTGGTGACACCTCTTCTGAATCCGGGCACCTGATGAGCGACGCCGGTGACATGTCTTCTCAAGCCGGACCTGCTCTGCGCGACATCAGTGACACGTCGTCTGAATCCAAACACCCCTTGCGCGACATCCGTGACACCTCTTCTCAACCTGAACGTCCTTTGAGCGACATTGGTGACATGTCGTCTGAACATGGACGCCTGTCGACAATTACAACAGTTGACAACTGGTGACAACTACAACCCCCCCCCCCCCCTTCCTCATACTTCCTCCCAACACACTCCTCCAGCACTTCTGTGCAAACAAATACACACACACTCACCCACAGACAAACGACCGTTCTCGCTTATACATAGTAGGATATTAGGATAAATAAGTTTTTGACCCTAAATCATTCCGTCTCAGGGAAAGCCACACATGCCGTTCGGTAGATTTTTTCCTATTCTTTAACATATGTGGGGATCGCTCTAATTTTTCCAGTCGACCTTTTCCAGGGCTCCGTAAAGTCATTAACCGACGCGACTATCGAGTGCTTTACGAATTTAAATTGGGACATTCTGGGGCAGAAGCATCTCGTAACCTTAGTGGCGCTTTCGGGACGGAATGTCTTTGCGAACGAACGGTGAGGCTCTGCTTCGAAAAATTCGCTTCTGGCGACTTTGATCCCCAGAAAAAAATGGGTCGCGGGCGCAGGTCATCGCTTGACGATGAAGTTTTGAGGAGAGCCGTCGAAGCAATAGAAATGAATAGACGTACGTTAGCAGAGGACCTTAGCGTACATCATGATACGGTAGCAAAGCATTTGGCGAGAATCGGCAAGGTGAAGAAGATGCCTCATGAGCTGATCGATGAGCAGCGTCTGGCACGTTTCGACAACTGCTCCAACCTGCTAGTTCGCTTTAGAAATGAGCCTTTTGTAAGCCGGATCATAAATGTAGATGAAAAATGGGTTCTTTACAATAACAGGAAATGGGAATTTGTCTGGGTAGGTAAAGATGCTCCTCCAATGTCCTTCCTAAACCCGACCTTCACCCTAAAAAAGCCGTGCGTACTTTGTTGTGGTGTTGCAAAAGTGTAATCCATTGCAGCTTTTTGCAGCATGGTCAGGCAGCCACAGCAGAGACGTACTGCTGTGATTTAGACCAAATGTACGAGAAGCTGCAAAAATTGTGGCTTGCAGTGACAGAGGAGGACCGCTCCTGTTGCAAGACAACACAAGGTCACACACCTCACGAGAATTGTCCCGTTTAGGTATCGAAGCTTTCCCTCACTCACCGTATTTTCCCTACTCCCCGCCCTTACTGGCTGTCACTTTTCCGAGCTCTTGATTCTCATTTGCGTCAGAAACAATTTACTAATTTGGCCGATGTTGAATGTGTCCTCCTTTATTTCGTTAACCCCTGCAATCTCATTTTTTATCGTAAAGGAATAGATTCTTAACCCGTCCGTTGGCAAAAATGTATAGAGACTGATGGTTTTTTCACTTCAATTAATAACGTTGCGTTTAAGCTGAGTTATAGCAGTTTGAAATAAGCGATCCGTCTCGGCAATTAATTTTGCGATATCTTAATACAGGCGTAGGCAGGCGATCGTTTCACAGTTTAGTGCATGCTATGAGATGAAGGAAGAGAACTTGTTAGAGAACGAGGACCATGCGCAACAAGGTTCATACAAACTTTTGAATCAGAGCTAGCCCCTTCGTGCCTTTGAAAACTTCTCGGTTACTCCCAATATAAAACATAACGAAATGTAAAATTCAAAGAAGTAAAGAAAGGTTTAAAAATAATAGATTTTTTTAAATTTATTTTTTTATAAATTAAAAGAATGATATGTCACAAATTATAAAACATTAAAAAGTTCGTTTCGCCACTGCCTTCAGACGAACCTTTGTGTAATGCTCCTCCCGTGGCTCTTCAGTGAAGAAGAGGAGCATATTTTAAGGTACCTTTGAAATCTGTTTATGTGAGGAGAGATAGAAAAATGGAAAGGAGGAGAGGTCAGAAGAGAAAGAAGAATAGAATAGAAGAGAAGGAATGAATATGAAAGGATAAAGAACTACACTCTACATGAGAAAAAAGAAAGAAAGAAATGATTTTTGGAAGTTAGATCCATTGTCCGACTAGACCAAGGAAATCCAGCAACCACGCTAGTAAAGTTGAGGATGCAGATGAGAATCCGAGGAAAACTGTGACAACCAGTGACGAACTTCTCCTGCTGAAATAATTAGCGTGTTACTTTCCATTCGCGCGGCAACTCCAAATAACCTACCCGTACAAAAACGCCAGAGTTTAGAGTCTAAAGTTCTGTGGTCCTAGTTGTGCGTAAACTCTAGAAAACTCGCTTTCACAGTGCTATTTTTTGGTTTTTCGAAAACAAAGATGTGTACAAGAAGATGTCAGGAAGACATCTGGCCAGTGTATGAGCTCTAGCCTTTCACATAAGAAAATCCTCACATTTAAACCTCATTCGCAAGGATGTAATAGAAATGTTTAGATATAATAGAGATTTTTAGGTCGAAAACGGTGAAAAGTTGCGGCCCGGTGTAAGATTGTAAGACAGCAGATTTTCAGATGGTAAAGAACGGCGTGATTCATTAAACGTCAGGGGATGCGCCACACATTATACTTCTGCGCGATATTGCCCAAGAAATTGGATTACTGTGCATTTGGTATACTGATTAACATTTATTGCCTTCCCATCAGGTGGGTACCAAACGAACATATCTGCGTTTCATTTATCGCGGCAAACCTAGGCGGGACCTAAACGGCAAAGCTCTCGACGAAGGGGGCCCAAACGACAGTCGCCACCTCGTCAGACTGCTCTACCACGCTACCAGGAGTGTGCTTGTCTTTGTAAAGAGTAGCAGCGTCTACAGTTCTTGCTGTCTTGCCTCGTAGAAGAAACTTACCTGCCGTCCATAACGATATATTACGCAGTCAGGATTGTTGAAACAGCTAACAGCGCACTGAACCGCACTGTCAGTGGGAAACGAGGTCCCGATTAGCGTCACATGGAGGACAACGAGATCCCGCACTCCCTCTTCGGTAGGTGCACGGTAGCAAATGTATGTGCAAGTACCAGCTGAGAGTACCTGAACGGGATGCAGTCATTCAATTTTGGCACATCTGCAATGGCTTTCAAGTGGTAATATCCTTTTTTGGACATCGCGGATGAGTATAGGAATGTGCTAAAAAAGTTCAATTACATCAGTCAAGTTCCACAAAAAGGATTTGGGTTATAAATTGTGCATACGGCGACACTTAGCAGGCCTCAGTCTAGGCATCGCCGGAGTTGAACGACGTCTGCTTAGGATAACTAAAGCACTGACTAACTGCTTTAAAATTTACCTGGTTAAGAAGAAGAAGCAAAACAAACGGACGAGTGCAAGCGACAGTTATTGGCATTGTTCCTTAAAAATAGGATAGAAAAAACTGGCGGTCATCCAATGTTTTTAATGGAGTTCTACAGCGCATATCGTTATTATAGGTCCACCCTAAAAAATCGGCAGAACCGAACACCCATCAAATCTTCCAAATCTTTCGTTGTAACCACAGAAAAAAACATTGCGCGCTTATATTCGAGAAATGTTGACTTCTAGTATGGTATTTTACCGAACTGGTATGTACTTGAAAAAAAGCTCGTAGCAGCTCAATACGTTTACATTAATGGAGCCGGATTCGATTTCGTTGAAATTCTCGGTCTTTTTGCGATAAAGCTGAATTCTAAACCTCCTCCAACGATCGCGCCGAACTTACAATTGCCACTGAAGTTCAACTTTGTCTTCTTTAGAGATCCGATGCATCATCAACATAATGCAACGCCCTGACTGACAAGGGAAGGGTCTGAAGCGTATGTCTAAACGGGGGAAGCGACTCATATAGGAAGAATCCTCACCCCTCAATTAATATAAAAATGTGTTTAATTGTTGCCAAGTCCTTAAACCCAAGGAGTAGGGGGTCTTTGAAGTCACAATGATATACGGTGCATCACGAGTTTGGGGGTCTTGTACGCCCGCGATGCCTCTGCCGGCAAGTGGCTCGGAGCGCAGGGGAGGGGGGGGGGTGCTTCATGCGAGGAAGGTCGGGGGTTTCGGTCTTGTGCGGTTTTTGCATCTCAACTGACTGGTTGAGATTTGATGATTTAGAGGTCTATACCATTTCAGACGTTTTTATGCATAATTTTCCATCTGAATGCTGTGGTATTCAACATGATGATGTAGAATTGTTCAGCATCAGTGATACACAGGTACAAAGTTCATGAATCACCACTGGACAACACGGGCAACGTTTAAAGCTACAGGCCCCTCACAGTCTGTTTCCATACATGGACCAATGACCTCGGAAAAAGCCATCCTGCTCGGATCTTCAAAAGAGACCAGGATGAGATATCGGAGGTGGTTCAAGTGAGAAATGCGGTCTGTGGATCCCGCAAATTAACCTAAACGGCATCGATACACTCTTTCCCTCATCTTCAGAAGTCACCTGGAAATCAGATGTCTGTTGAAGGTTTTCTAAAACCTAACACCAACAATGTCCGCCGATGCTCGAGTGGTGATCTACCTGCTCACGCTGAATTGTGGCCCACCTTTAGGCCTACGTTATACTCCCGCAGGAGCATCCGCGGGACGTCTGCGGACGAAAGGTACACCGCGGGCGGTCGTCGTCGATCCGGGGCGGCTGGCGCCGTATTGGAGCGCGTTTTTGGCGCCCGACTTCGCAGCACGAGCCGTCCTGCGGGCGGGAAGTATAACAGCCCTCTTGTCTGTCGGCGGCGATCCGCGGACGGCGGGCGCGGCGGGGCGCAGCCATTGGCCAGGTGAGAGATCTCAGAGCGATTCCCGTCCGTTCGCGGATGCTCCCGCGGGAGTATAACATATGTAGAGAAGGAACCTTCGAGGGGAGGAATCAAGCTGGCCGAACGGACGGCCAGCATACTAAAGGACTTCAAGCGGCTCGGAGCGCAGTGGAAGTGGGATAGCTTCATGCGAAGAAGGTCGGGAGTTTGGCTGACTGGTTGAGATTTGGGTGATTCTGACGTTCGCACCATTTTCAGACGTTTTCTGCGCATTTTCTAGCTGTACGCTATGAAGAGTACCTTTGTTGAGACCTGTTTATTACTGACCGGATTTTAACCACAGCGTCTTCGTCAATTTCAAGTTGACGTGCTTCGAAGTCTTTTATTAGGTTGTAACGAATTAAATGGCACTGGCTCGCGCCATATTTTGGCGCGTCTTTACGCGTTTGATCAAGAACAGACCGTAACATGTGGCATATCATTTAGAAGCGCAAACTTTGCTCTACCGGAGAGTACCAAATTTTCTATGTAAAAGTGGGAAAACTTTAGAGTTTTATTGACTTCTTTGCAGATGGACAAAAGGGTAATCCGAGGCATTTACTTGTATGAATTCAAGCTGGGCACTACCGCTAAGGAGGCGGACGAGAAGATCAACGCCGCATTCGGTCAAGGATGTTCCACAATTCGGACGGCGTATCGCTTGTATCAGAAGTTCCGGAATGGAGATGAGAGCTTGGAAGAACATGAAGGTCGTGGGAGGCATAGTGATGTTGATGAGGACAAGCTGAGAGATGTGGTAGAGGAGGATCCACACAAAAGGACCAGGGAGATAGCGAAGGTTCTTGGCGTCAGTCACAACACAGCTGCCCGGCATCTGAAGGAAATTGGAAAGACCAAAAAGCTGGAAAGATGGGTGCCTCACGAGCTGTCTGAGGAGCAAAGAAACCGACGATGTGAGATCTCGTCCGCACTGCTTCTACGGAACGAAACGGACCCATTCCTTGATCGCATCGTAACCTGTGACGAGAAATGGATAATGTACGACAACAGGCGACGATCGGCACAGTGGGTGGACAGCGATGAGAGCCCCAAGGTTTTTGCGAAGCCGGAATTGCACCAAAAGAAAGTAATGGTGACAGTATGGCGGTGTTCGCTGGGCATTCACCACAGCTTCCTCCCTCCCGGTGAATCCATCACGGCAGAGAAGTACTGCATTGAAATTGAAGAAATGATGAAAAAGTTGAAGGATATCCGGCCGGCCTTGGTACACCGAAGGCGAGTTCTCCTTCTGCACGGCAATGCTCGCCCCCATGTAGCACGAATGACGTTGCAGAATTTGAATGAGCTGAGCATTGAAACTCTACCACATCCTCCGTCTTCTCCCGACCTCTCCCCAACAGACTACCATTTCTTCAAGCATCTTGGCGACGTCTTGGTATGGAAAATATTCAAATACCAACAGGATGCCGAAAGTGCCTTCGAAGATTTCGTCAATTCCAGAACTTCTGATTTTTATGCTACTGGGATAAAAAAGCCTGTGTCACGTTGGCAAAGATGTGTAGAATCAGAAGGTTTTTATTTCGATTAATAAACTTGCCTACAAGCCGAGATATTAACTGTTTAAATTTACAGTGGTTCAGTGCCATTTATTACGTTACAACCTAATAGTATGCTGACCATCTATTCGGCCAGCTTGATTTTTTCCCACGAAGGTTCCTTGTCTAAAGGTGCGCCGCACATCAGCGTGAGCAGGTGGATCACCACTGGAGCATCGGTGGAAATGTTGGTGTTAGGTTTTAGAAAACCTTCAGCAGACCTCTAATTTCCAGGTGACAGGAAAAATGTTGGAAAGTGTGAATCGATGCTGTTTAGGTTAATTTGCGAGATCCACAGAGCTCGTTTCTCATTTCAACCTCCTGCGACGTCACACCCTGGTCTCTTTTGAAAATCCTAGCAGGGTGGTTTTTCCCGAGGTCATTAATCCTTGTATGGGAACAGACTGTGAGGAGTCTGTAGCCTTTATACGTAGCCCGTTTTGTGCCCAGTGGTGCTTCATGCATTTTGTACCTGTGTATGACTGATGTTGAACATTTCTACATCATCACGTTGAATACCACAGCATTCAGCTGGAAAATTGGGCATAAAAGCATCTGAAAATGGTATAGACGTCAGAATCCTCCAATCTCAACCAGTCAGTCGAAATGCAAAAATACAGCAGCGCACAAAAACCAGAACCCGATCTTCCTCGCATGAAGCAACGCCACTTCCACTGCGCTCCGAGCCGCTTGCCGGCAGAGGCATCATGGCGTACAAGATCCCCAAACTCGTGATGCGCAGTATGCCATTGTGACTTCAAGGACCCCTACTCCTTGGGTTTGACGACTTGGGAAAAAACACCTTTATACTAATTGAGGGGTGAGGATTCTTCCTATATGACTCGCTCCCCCCGTTCAGACATACGCTCCAGACCCTTCCGTTGTGACTCCACAAGATCTAACATGGTATCTATAACAACGATGGAGTAGTAGGGAAAGCGTAGACTCTTAATGTACTCCGACAGGAATGAGAACTTCATCGACATGCCTGCTGCAGTTCACACTCTACTCTTTGGAGAGGTACTCACACCCACTCTATATGCTCCACCGGAATGCTCTGTTGTCGCAGGGTATGTCATATAGCCTCCCATGGTACTCGATCAAATCCTGTGAGTGAAAGAAGACTGGATGTACCAACTTTTGTCCCTCGCTCCACTTCTCCACCAGAAGGCGGGTCATTATTAATAAATTATAATCATTAACACTGCCACATCTATATATATAAGGCACATATAAGGTTATGCAGACAGCTGGGAAGCGTGTTGACCTCAAGGAAATGAGCATTTTTGGGTTTGCCACGCAGTCTACTTGCACGAGAAATTGGGGAGGCAATTTGAATGCGTATTTGACCTAAACAATGCGTTGTGGTGGCAGCTCATGGACAACTGAGGTATTACTCTTCCCAGTCAAGTCTAATACCAACAGACCGACCCAGGAGGAACTGTGAGCTTGACTGGCCCAGGTGGAAAATCCGAACCGAGAACGTGGAATCGGGAGCATGCGGCAATTGAAGCCATTCCGACTGCTTTACCACGTTACCCGAACGTTGCCTACTGTTTATGAAAACCTACGTAGTTTTCCTTCACAGTAGAGCACACAAACCGAGCATACTATTCATTTTGTATCCAAAGACTGGCACGGAAAGAAAACCTAGGTATCCTTGTCCTTCATGCCCATCAATAGCTCTATAGTCCTTCGTTCATTCAATATCGCTTTTGGTTGTGGGAAAGTTTGTTTTCCAATTTCTCCTCAACCACCAAAGACAATAATGAAGTGTTTGGAAACTTACCTGAGAGATAATGGACGACAGTTATGAGAAAGACCTAGGGTATGCCTCTACGGGATCTTAAGGGTTTTCTGTTTCTGGGTCATTGACTGAAGTGACAACCAAGCGTCCGTTACTGGCTACGTTGCCGTGGCTACACTGAGAACGAAGAGAGCCATCTGAAGTAAATCTGAGCGCTACGTGGGTTAGGGAGATGAGGAAACGGCACTGCCACTGCGATGTTTTATTGAGATGCCTAGAATTAAACCATCACATCTAAATACTAATAGCATCAGCAGTGACATGTAAATAAAAGTAAAGAAAGAGATTGACGGTTTTCAACAATTTTGTGTAATTTGATTTTATGGCTCATTCTACTTCCACGGAATATGGTGCAGTATACTTATGATCTCACAAAAATTTCGAATATTTGAATGGTTTCGAACATGGAAAAATTTCGAGCATTCGAAATCGAATGTTTGAATAATATTCGAAAAGTATTCGAAATCGAATACATTCGAAAAACGCGACTTTTTGTATATTCGAATTCGAACGTTCAAATTCGAATGGAAGTCATTCGAATACTTATTCGGTTGGGTCATTCGAGCATAAGTATGGTGCAGTCCACTATGCGTATGTGGCCTATTCCATGACTTGCTGTTACTAGGTCAGATTCATCAACTGCTTATTCCTTTATTCTTGGAAATCAGCGCGATCACAATGTGTACTAGTTCTTAAGTTTCTTTTTTCAAACGCGCGTTCGAAAAACGAAGTATTGAATCCGGAAACAAATGTCAGTTTTACAAACTCATTAATTCTCGTTTGAAAAGGAGGATGAATATCCCGGCCCTACGTGGCCCTTGCGGGACTGTTTTCTGATGCGGGTGATAAGGAAAAGGCAGAATTGTTGGCCAACACCTTTCAGGAAAACGTTATGTTTGCAATTTCCAATCCTCGTAATAGTCAGGAACCAGTAGCAATGTTCCCAAGAATGAGCGACTCTGTGTGGCTTCATAGGGTAAAATTCTCGCAATGATTCTGAGATAGTCACCTTTCCAAAGTGTAACTCCGGATGCTATACCGTTGGGTTTTATTAAAACAAGTATGAACGACTCTGTGTGGTTTCATAGGGTAAAGTTCTCGCAATGATTCTGAGATGGCCTCAAGTGCAACTCCAGATGCTATACCGTTGGGTTTTATTAAAAAAGTAGCTCACGTCATATCTAGAGTACATCTACAAACTTTCTTTTATGAATGCCGATGTCCCATCTTGTTGGGCACAGTCTATTGTGACTCCCATTTCAAAGAAACCTCCATTTAACTCTCCCTCGAATTTTAGACCGGTGAGTATAACATCTCTATTCGCGAGAATCTTTGAGAAAATTGTGAAGCGAAAAATTGTACCCACCTTGATGAGCACTCCATTATTTCACCTAAGCAACATGGCTTTCAGAGTGGGAAGCCAACAGTAACTGCAATGATTCAGGCACTTGATTATTAGACTAAAACTCTTGAATAAGGTGGTAATGTGGACGTAGTGACCTTCGACTTTAGTAAAGCATTTGACAGAGTTTCACACAGAAAATTGCTTCATAAAATGATCTCAGTTGGAATCCATCAAATGTATAATTTCGTGGATTCATGCTTTCCTTAAAGATCGTCAATCTATGTTATTCGTGTTCATAACTCCTTGTTAGAACTAGGCCTACTGGTTGTGGTGTGCCACCTGTACTTTTTAACATTTATACGTTTGATTTACTAGGCCTACTTTCTGATGATCCAGTGGAATTTTGTGCGTTTGCGGACGACCTTAAGGTTTACGATAGAATGGATAACTTGGAGCGGCCCCAAGCTCTCCAGGCGACCGTTGAAAAATTATTTAGCAGGTCGCAAGAATGGGATCTGCCGCTGCCTAAGAATAAATGTAGAGTCCTTCTCTTAGGGAAGAAAAATAGCAGATAACCTTACACTATTGATGGTGCATCCCCTAAAGTGGTGAATAGCGTTCTGTATTTGGGGTTCTTAATTACGGAGGATCTCAGTTAAGATAAACACTGCGCTGCATTGGCAAATAAAGCCTTAATTGCAATGCATAATCTGTTTCAATGTCTTTCAACCACGAATTCGACTGTATTCCTTCGTGCACACAAAGTTTACATAAGGCCTTTTTTGGGATACGGGACTCCATGTTAAACCTCATCTAAGAAAAAGCGTTAAAGTGATTGAAAGTGTCCAGGACAGCCTTACCAGGAAGCTTATGATAAGTCAGTTAGGTTTCTCCTATGATCAGATATCTAACAGTGCCGATCGGAATCTTAATTTCGGATTGCCAACCTTGGAGTATAGAAGAAAGAGCAATGATGCTATTCTTCACCATAAGATTATACATCACATGACCAGTATTAAGACGTCGGATGTAATGGCAGTAAGGTCGGGCAACACGCAAACTGGCTGTCTCAGATACGATCCTGGTGGGGCCAAGCTCAATTGCAGGCGTCACTTCTTCGCATGTAGAGCTGCATCCCTATATGCTGAGCTTCGAGAAAACAGAGGATCTCCGCTCATTTGACGGCTTTCAAAAAATTCATTCAGCGTCATTTGAGTCCCTGGTTTCCCAGCTGCCTTATTTGTTTCTCAATTATTTCTTTTCTATCTATCTGCCATGCTGTTAATATTTTGATTGTTTTTGCTGTGTTTTAGTTGCGAATGTTCGTTCAAGGTTTTATGTTGTGTTCATTGGTTGGTTGTGTTAACGCACGATTACCTTCGTGTAATAATTGATATTGATACTTATTACATAAGTAGTTACTTATGTAGAATAGTGAGAGGAATATAACAAACATTCACCGAACAATAAAACAGCAACTAAACAACTATTGAAGTACTTAGAGAAATACAAAAAAATTTAAAACAAACGTTAGAAAAGGTTAAATAAAAACGGATTGAGAGAAACCGAGAAGGAAGGCCACGTAACTAAGGAAAATGGTTGACCACACCAGACTAAACGACGTAGGACATCAAGGAGCGATGCTATTGAGGATATGTTTTTTGAAGGTACCGTAGCTTAATATTTTAGAATTGTTTTTGGTAAGTTTCTCAAACAGCGGCAACGTTCTATTGGCGAAAAAGAAACGACGGCAATTGGTTCTGGTAGGCCTTATTTGGAGTTTCTTGGCCCCTCCCCTGGTGGTAGACGGTCTAAGTGAGAAAAAATCCTCCAGCCTGATGCCACAGCTACCGGAAATAATTTTATGAAGCAGCAGAAGATCATTAGCAACTCTCCGTGTTGACAATCTTCGGAGGTTGAAGTTAATATTTCTCTCTGTGCTAGAAGGAATGTGGTCATAAACAAAACCCAGATGTCTAATCAGAAGCTTCCTGGTAAAATTGTTCTGGACTTTCTCGAGTCTATCAATAGTGAAACGTTTGTGTGGGGAGAAGACCGGAGTCCCGTATTCAACAACCGGTCTGACGTACGATTTGTAGGCTGTGATTAAGACTGTGGAGCCCTTCGTAGATAGAGCCCTGAACAACCTGGAGACTACCGCTGTTGCCCTGTTAGCAACGATTTCACAGTGTTTATCAAAACAAAGATTCCTTGTAATTAGGAACCCTAGGTCATTAACCTCGTCCGTACTATTAATTGGGGATCCATCAATGTAATAAAATTGTAATCCTAGTCTAATCTAATCTTTGGTAATTTTCCTTCCTCGGTGATATTGTTAAAAAGCCCTACCAACCACACTTTCGAATTTAAAGTTCGCTCTTCCTTGCTTTTGCGGCAACGTGATTCCGTAGAATTTTTTAGTGTCCTGTATATTCTACTTCTACTGTACTGTCGATGCGTTTTTTGAAAGGATAAACCTGACGTCCTCTACTTTCTAGCCAGGTTTTTCGTAGAGACGTTGGTTGCGCTCTACTTTCCAAACGAATCATTGTGATAAAAAGTGGGTTCTCTATGACAACAGGAAACGTTCCCTCAACTCCCTCCCGCTCCCTTCCGACAGTGGTTGGACGCCGGTTTTTGGACCAAATGATCACAGCAGAGTCCTACTGCAAGGAAATAGATAAAATGCACCGCAAATTGCGTCAACTTCAGCCAGCATTGGTCAACAAAAGGCCTGATTCTTTTGTACGATAAGGCCCGCCCACGCGTTTCACAACTCACAATTCGAAAATTGAACAAATTAAGGGCTGAAGTTCTGCCTCTCCCGCCATATTCTCCTGATCCTCACCAACCGACTACCATCTTTTCAAGCGCTTTCAGAACTTTCTCGCTTGTCCTTCACCAATCAGGACCAAGCCAAACCAGCCTTCGTGAATGTTATCGAATCTCGACCACCTAATTTCTTAGCTGATGGAATAAGCCGACTGGTGGCCCGTTGGCAGAAGAGTGCTGATTGGAACTGTGCTTATTTCGACTTAATCCGATAAGATTTGAGAAAGCTAAAGTAGTTCAAAGTGAAGCACTCGAAATGCTGAGGAGTTTCCGGACAACCTAATAGAAATGCAGGTTTTTGTTTAATTGCTTTCAACACTATTAAAAAAATAAACTCAGACTTTTTCATAAGGTATTATACATTGTTGGAAAGTATACCATATGCACTTTCTGAATATTTACATGGAATTTAATTCCATTCGCTTTTGTAAAAATAATTATATTTCTATTTTCAGAAGTCTAAACGCAATTTTCGTCAAATTTAATTCTACGAGTTGAAACTGGGCTGGACTTCCGCTCAAACCGCTCGAAATATCAAACAAGTAGGGGGAAAATGAAGTATCAACGAATGCACAGTATACTAATGTTTGGTCCGAAAGTTTTGTGCAGGCCAGCTTCGAAGACCACATGGCAGTCGTCTACCAACACTTGATAATGATCCATCGAAAGCGTCAGTCGAAGCGAAGAAGTTAATTTGTCCGAAAGTCAGAAAAAGCACCGTTTTGAGATATCGTCGGAACGTCTTGTGCGCAATGCCAACAATCCGTTTCTCGAACGGATTAGGATTTGCGTGAGAAATGGATACTTTATGAGAAAAGGCGACGTTTGCCTAGTGGCTGAACCAAAAAGAAGCTCTCCAACATCATCCAAAGCCAGAAAATTTCATTTTTCAGATTTTTCAGCTTCAGATTCAGTTTTGTTCTCGTTTTTCTGAAAATATAACTAATTTATTTTATAAGTAAGCGACCCGAATTGAATTCCAAATATATTTAGAAGGGACATGTCACTTTGTGAAAAAGTCTTAACTTGTTCGGAAAAAATAGTGTTGTAACCAATAATGCAAAAAACGTAAGCGTCAGGCTAGTTCACCTTGTTCGCGCATTGGCTATTTTTGGTACCCGATCCAAGAGAGATCTCTCGGATCGAACACGTCGAATTGCAAAACCATTGTGTCTTCATTATATTAGGTTGGTGCACAAGTCTTGCACCACAGCGTAATTTTCTTCAAAATGTTATTGCTTCTTTTTTAAGCGACTTCAATCTACAAAGTAATTACCATTTATATCTACAACATTCTGCCATCTGATAGGAGATCACGAAATCCTTTTTTTCCAGAATGAAGTCAGCTATGACTCGAAGAAGTGCGCCACCTCGGGTTCGAGCTCGGCTCGGTCGTTGAAGCACCTATTCCTTATTTGTTGATTGGGAGCTCGAGAGAGGTGGTAGTCCGATGGCGCAAGATCTGGCGACAACGGAGGGTAGGACAGCAGCTTCCACCTAAGCTCCTGCAACTTCTGGCGAGACGCAACGTGAGGGGGAGTATTGTCGTGAAGAAGGCAAACACTCTTCAGCCCTCGTCGTTTCCGCGACATGGCCACGCCCAGCTTCTGCAGCTGTGTAGCATAGACGTTCGCTGTTGCTGCGGTACCCTCGTCAGGAAGCTCACGATACAGCGGTCCTCGAGAATCCCATCAACAGCACAGCGTTACCTTCCTCTGGTGGATGTCTGCCTTGAGGTTGTGGTTCTCCTTGTGGGACCACTGGGCCTTCCGAATATGGTTAACGAGGAAGACCCGGGATTCAACTCTCGTGGCGACATTCTCGAGAAAGTCCTTATCAGTCGCTAGGCCTTGTCCGAGTCACGGAGTCAGTTAGTCTTCACTACAATTGTAGTATTTATATGCCCTCAGAAGCAACTTGTAACGTATGCGAAATATTCTAGAATGTTTGTGCAACAACTACGTGGCACTAAACAGTCCGTGGAAGTGAATGTTAAATCTTGAAAAATTTTCAAAAATTTTGGTGCAAGACTTTTTCACCAACCTAATAGTAATAAAGACTCCGGATCAAGTTTATTTCCTATTCCCTGCAGAAACATCAAAGAATCTACCACATAACGTATCTCATGAAATAGACAGGTAAAGGCTAGCACTTATGTCACTGCGAGTCATGTCATCATTGACACCCTCTTCACCAAATATCGGTCCAGTGGACACAAGCGACCTTCTTTAAGAAGCGGTAATTGCGTTTCTTGCGAATAATCGGCAAAGTTGACTGCTACTTTCCTTTGTAGGTGCAAGATGTACTAAAATATGGACCATAAGATCATAGCAACAATTTTCAAATATGACAAAATGGGGATAGCTGGTAAGTTTTACGTGGTTGTTCTTGTAGCTTGTGTTGGGCTGAAATTACTTAAAAGTTAAGATTATGGTACAGGCTATGCTACGTATAAGGTAGTCACAAGCATAGTTAAGTTCCAAACTTAAATTACAAGGAAAAAAAACCGTATTTCGAAGGATATTATGGGTTTTTGATTGTTGCTCCCTTTGACTTGCATTTGAAGGGCATCACAAGTAGAGATGAACGCTAGGGGCGGAATTCATCAACGACTTACAGCAATTTAACTGAGAAAATAAAGCCGAAATCCCTGATAGCGCAGCTTATCAAGCGATGCGGCGAAGCACTTCACCATATCGCTTGTTGATGAGCCGCATTGTCAGTGATTTCGGCTGTATTTTCTCCGTTAAATTGCTGTAAATTGCTGATGAATTGGGCCCCGGAATTGATTGTTTAGTTATTGCACAGAAAAACATACAGTTTCGTCGTTAATAGCTGAACACTAAAATCTAGTGTTATAAAGTGTCCAAGGCGTAGAGTGAAAGAACTGCGTTTCCCTTAACAAACCTTTTATAAATATGAGGACGCTCTGATGCTCAGTTCAGTTTATTAAAGCCTATAGTGGCTGGCACAGAGGATGTAAGCTGATACAGCGATGTTTTGTTGCGATCAAAACTCAAGCGCCAGACAGCACTCGAACCCGCCAGTTCTCCTGACCGGGCAGGAACGCTGTGCGCCATTACACCTCCGACGGTTAAACGTTGATACTCGGTTGGGAGTTGTTCCAAAACTTGAGTGCAAGTTACTGCAAGTTTGGCAGCTGGCCATTCTCTTACCTCTGCTACAGACGAGCTTTAAACTTGAACTTGCAGTGTACGCTCTAATGCTAAGAAAATGGGCAAAAATTATGCTGTTACAGGTTGTTTTGTTGCAATCAAAACCCATTCGCCAGCCGGGACTAGAACGCGCACCTTCTGCTTTACAGGGAGCGATGCTACGCCTTACACCACCGGCGCTGTTTGACCGCACATAACATTGGCGCTATCCTTGAGTTCCAACAGCACTCACCCGTGAATTCGAGCGGATATCAGCATCGAACCGGTTATGCTGAATACCTTGCTATTATGGTTACAATATTTTAACACCTTTGCTTAAGGCGTAGCATCGCTGCACAGAAAGCAGAAGGTGCGGGTTGGAGTCCCACCTGGTGCAAGAGTTGGTTGCAACTAAACTTTCTGTAACAACATGTAGTCTCTATACTAGCCGCCCCAGGCTTAAGCAAATGTGTTAAAACATTGTTACTAGTAAGGTTTTCAGCTTAACGGGTTTCATGCTGAAATCAGCGGCCGGCCCATCCCTATCACGGGTGGGTGCTGGCAGACCTCGAGGATATCGCGGATGTACATGCGGTCAAACAGCGCCGGTGTGTAAGGCGAACATTGCTGCCCGGAAAGCAGAAGATGCGGCTTCGAGTCCCGCCTGGCGCAAGAGTTTTGATCGCAACAAAACATCCTGTAACAGCATATAGCCTCTCTATCAGACGCTCCAGGCTTAGGTAAATGTGTTAAAACATTGTTACAAGCAAAAAGGACACCTGCATAGAATGCAAACCGTATAAGGCAACCTTGGAATTAAATTGGTTGTCACGGCAATCTAAATCCTAAAATCACCTTTAGAGTTATTTTCGACCGCATTTAGGCTTTCTTAATACTCGGCTTGACAGGTGTAGTTATGCAAGAGAGTAGAGCTAAGCGAGGCGTACGACGGAATTGGGGCAGGTCAAAGCAATTAAGAGCCTTCTTAATTTCGGTAATGGTTTTCAGATTTCCGCTTATTTTCAGATGGCATGCCAAATAAAAAAATAATATCTTATTTAGGCTAAAAGCCATAGCAAAATTCTGCGAGAAAGTTGTTAATTTGAAAGGAGTTCTCATGGCATAGCCCAAAAAAAAAAACGGGGTGAGGGACTGAGCTTACGAATGTCATCGCTAACTGCGGCGACCTATGGCGCAACGCGGCTCGCCGCCTTGACCCGCCGCCAGCGCGACATCCTCCAACGCAGCCGCGACGACAATCAGGTCTATGGCCCCGTTTATACTTCGTCGCGGCGCGACGCGACGCCACGTATGGTGGCCATATTGATTGTGCGACGCGATCGATCAATTTGGCCTCATTGCGTGGCCATCGCGTCGCGCAGCGATGAAGTATAAACGGGGCCTATGGGGCAGATGAGAGGTGGAGAAGAACCAGGATAGATTTCTGCAACACATTTTAAGGGCCTACGAATCTTTAAGATCTAAAAGTACTCTCATTAGGTCTCCTTGTAGTCCTTCTGATTTACTTCTACCCTTTCCACTTCCCTCATTTATCTTCTTCAGGATTATTTTCAGCCGTTCTTATGCTTGCTTACAACAGTTTGGCAACACCCTAATTTTTCTCCTTAGGTTTCCCTTATTAGTTTGGATTTATTTTCCAAAAATAATTTCAAGTCCGACACATTGGTTCATGGTATTCGTTCGAAACCGTCTTTAGCGTCCTCTCCTATTTCCTCACCAGCTATGATCAGTTAGCCTACCCGTCCTCTTCACGACTCAGAAGGTAGCCAGTGGCCTTTCTAACGAAAGTGAGTTGGCTCAGTAGCTGGGCAAGAACCACTGTGAGACTCAAGCAAAGTCCCAAGAAGTAGTCGACGCGTTAGCGGCGGCGACTTCCGCACATGCGACGGTGGTCAGTGGCGCCGCAGCAGGGGCTAATTACGGCGCGGCCGTGGCTGCCGCAATCGCGATGCCCATTCGTAAGTTCGATCCGCTCCCCCAAAAAACGCGCTAGAGCGTCTAACGCAAGTCGGTTTAATCTTTAGCGGCGCTCGGAGTTGTTAGGTCATTGCATACGAAATGGCCAATTTTGTTACCTCAATTCCTGGTCTTTTTCAGTGTTCCCGTTTCAGGCATTGCGAGGACAGTGGT
This sequence comes from Heligmosomoides polygyrus bakeri, assembly GCA_947359475.1. Taxonomy (NCBI): domain Eukaryota; kingdom Metazoa; phylum Nematoda; class Chromadorea; order Rhabditida; family Heligmosomidae; genus Heligmosomoides; species Heligmosomoides polygyrus. Next base: position 20,343,508 of record OX375867.1, read on the forward strand.
AAATGTCATCCCAAAAACGTCAGCAAGAGACATTGCTGAAGAGCTAAACGGTGTTGACTACGCAGCCGTAGCACGGCATTTGAAGAAAATTAGAAGGGCAAAGAACTAGTGGGCTGACCATACACCAGCAGTCTCATCGTCTCAAAATGTATTCGTCTAGTTTCTTCCGCAACAAAAGCGATCCTTTTCTGGAACGTACTGTGACATGTGGGAAGAAATGATTTCTCTACAAGCGGCGACCTTCAGTCATTTGCTGGACCACGAAACATTTGCGAGAGCCGGCATTTCACCAAAGAAAGGCCTTGTGGTCTGTTTGGTGGACAACCTGCGGCCAGCTTCCTGGTTCCGGTTCTGGGCGAAATCATTACAGCAGAGAAGTGATATGAGGAACTCACAGCTTGCCCACTTGTGATAGGGTATGCTCTGCTCGCAAGCATAGGGCTAAGAAGGTGAACTGAAAATGGCCTTTAAACATTGTTGCCAGAAGCGTTTGGCAGATATGCAACAAATATTTGCAATCGGACTTCGAATGCGCGTCTAGTAATGTATATCTCATCTCAAAGTGCCATGGCCACTCAGTGTCCTTACTTTCACAGTTAGGCGAAATGTTTCTCAGGACATGAAGACTGCTACACATTTTCATCCTTTCAGGCACAGAGCAGTGAGCACGAACAAGGAGACTTGAATGATTTCGTCTCATCTGCTCTTGAAGAGAAACGGACAGCACAAATAAATGGCCTTAGCGACAGTTCTTTAATTGACAAATAAATCCACAAGGATCGCAGAAAACTGAGACTTGGTGACTTAGAAATGAACATAAATCGGAAACATGGCGGTTGACTACGATCACATCATCACGGTATCCAGACTTTCGGGCATTCCTTCCGCACCAAGCTTCGATCTAAGCGACATATGGTGCCACCTTTTCCTACCGGTAGATCCGCCTGTTGCGAACTGGGAACGAAGATCCTGCAGACGCCCTGAATGTAGCATTAATATATATGAATACATAGCGATGTTATAGAACTGCAAACGGGGTGAGGTTCACCAAAAACAGTAAACGCCATGAACAGTAACAAAAATTCGTTAATGTAGCAACGGAACCACTCATCGTCCGCGATCTATGAATCTCCTTCGTTAGAGAGCCTTCGAACTTTCTTGTTAAGTATGACCACGCGCCGCCTGTTGCTGGTGTTCGTGTCTCATCTCGGGTGGTGCAGCAGAATGAACCGCGAACAAGATGAAACCATGCGCTGCCAAAGAAGCAGGTGGAATGCAGGAGATGGACTCTTTGCTCCTACTGTGTCGGGTCGACTCGATCCTTGTGTGTGGGAGCGGCATGTTCGTGCACAGTGCGCGTGGATGTGTTCGCGCCTCCGCGGACTGTAACATGTGTCGGTAAGAGCAAAAACTTGCGCTCGCTAGACCGGGAGTACATCGTAAGGCGATTCGAGGCCGCCTCAAAAGTCTCGCCCCGCTGCCCAGACTGCCCACTTATATTTACTTACTCACTTGCGATTCCCGCATGCTTGCATAGGATGCATACGTCGAGGACCTGACGATGTAAGCCGGGAATACCAAGTACGAAGTAAGGGGGTTGGTCGAGACGACGAGAAGGTAGCACACCTTGCACGTCGCCTACAACTACTGGGAGGAACTACGTATTCATGGAAACGTGCGAACCAGGGGAGTAGGCGAGGTTGGTGTTCTCGTCAACCGTCACACCTGGCCATGAACATAGATTCGCACGATTCTCTGACAAACCGAATCGGACGTATGCCTTTTCTATGCCAGCTTTAACGGTGTTCCTCGCGTATGGAGACGCTGATGTTCTCTCGAGCCACTCGATTATCAACGGGAGGACAGGTGGTCCAAATTTAGCCACCTTCACCAACAATTGACACATATGTGAATCATAATTATCGACACCATATTGCCATTTATCAGATAATTTTGAATTCCGCTTACCGAATACCGATTTTAGGGGATTTGAAAAGAAATGGTCAGATATGCAGTTTTTGAGTAGATCCATATCGTCCGACGCCCTAGCTAAAGGTAAAAGTAAATTGTTTAATAGCGAAAGAGTCGGATAGTAGTCCGCTGACCCAGTGTCTGGTGAATATGGAGTGGGTCATTTCGTGCCGACCGAAGCTTTGGAGTTTTTCATGCGTCTCTATCGCAATGTGCCGACGAATATTGTGGTGGAGAAGCAAGGCCTTGTCCCGTTCTTTTCGTATAGAGAGCGACGCGACCACAGTACTTGCAGTAGGGTTCGTCGTTTACAATTGAGTTTATTGGCAGCAACTCCCGGTGAGCGAATCGTTTGCAGATTCAGCAAACACTGAGTATTGTCTCCTGAGTGCAAACTTCTGGCATTGACCATGGTGTACCAGATTCTCTTTGTTCGAGCGCCTCCGTAGGTGAGTAACGCAAGGAACTGAAACACGCGAGCTTTTCGTCACCGGTGATAAACTTGTCAAATTAAGCGAAATTCCGACGCAAAGTCAAAAAGTTTAAGCACGCATGTCTCCATATTTGAAGCTTGTGACCGCTCATGTTATACGTTATCCATCCGTCATATTCCCATGTCTTTCCAAAGTGAAGCTACCGTATCGCGGGAGCACTGAAGTTATCCTGCCAGCTCAAGGGTGTTACGCCAGAGAGAATGCAATCGGTCGACCAGGGGTAGGATTCATCAACGACTTACATACCTTTAACAGAGAATTCACATCGGAAAACTCAGATAACGCTGCTTAGCAAGCGATACGGTGAAAATTTCGCCGCGCTACCAGGAATTTCGGCTGTGTTTTCTCTGTTAAATTGCAGCAAGTCGTTGATGAATCCGGCCCAAGATCGTAATTTATCACTTGAGTCAAGGTAGCCGTTTTGGAACCAGCAGACGGAACTTTGCCTGTTCTAGGAAACAGTTGGATGGCGCCTCATATATTTCTTAGTGCAAAAAACCCAAGTGGAAAAATTGGCTGCTACGATATGCATTTTCTCATGCTCCTTTCTTCTCCATGCATCTCTCAACACTAATCTACACTTAAAAATGAGAGTTAAGGCAGAAGAAAGCTCCATTTTACCTGCCTAACAAGGGAAGGGTCTGAGGCGCCTTTTATACTCCAACCGCAGCGCGGCGCGGCCAGTCGCGCCGCGCCCCCGATTTTGACGCGCCGCTGCGCGATTGCAGTTAGAAAGGGGAGCGTCAGCGACGCGCGGCCACGAGCATCTGCGCACTACGGCCCGTGCTCCGGAAACGGTCCACGAGTCATTGAGGGACCGAAACAGAAAGGATTTTTTGGCTGATCAGCGCAATGCATCTTGTCAATGTTTGTCATGGGATTCCTGTGGGGAGCGACGAATCCTCTCTTAAGCCTGGAGTCGAAGTCGTTCGCTCAACCTACGGTTGAAACTGGTGAGTGGGGTATTCAGTCGAATCCCCTGCAATACAAACGGCACTAAACCACTCCTTATTTTGCAAATGTGCAGGTTCAAAAGTAAAACTGCTGGAACGTACCCATCGTCAAGAATCACTCAAAATTCTTTCTCATATGGCCATTCTAGGGTCACTGTGCACTAAGCATATCTTTAGCGTGATATATGAAGAAGCTTCGTGAATGTCTACAGATCTCTATTCTATTCCTAGGTTACAGAAGTTACGGGCTAAGGTCATGGTCACCGATTTCGCCCAAAGTCCCTAATCATGCAAACCTAGTAATCGTCTGTAACTTCAAAAAACGATGTCAGACTCGTGATCAGCACCCTAAATACCCCCTCCTCCTTCCCAATAGGAGAAGTTTGGTCGAAACGGTGAAATCTCCCACCCTACACCGAGTCTGCCGCGGCTGATCGCACCGCGCCGCGCCCTTCCCCTCAGCGGCGCGATTCGCCGAATACCGTAACCCAAAATTCCGTCAAGTTTGGTGTTTTGCGGCGGCGGAGTATAAAAGCGATGCGGCGCCGCCTCGCGGCGCGAAAAATCGATAGCCATGCCGACCATCACGCCGCGCCGCGGGGCGGCGCAAGTATAAAAGGCGCCTTAGAGAGGGTGAGCGTCAGCAACGCGCGGCCACAAACTTCTGCTCACTGTGGTCCGTGCACCATGACGGATGGCGGAGAAGACGGTCCATGAGTCAATGGAGGACCACAACAGAGAGAGGATTAGTCTGGCTGATCAGCGGAACGTATCTTGCCGATGGTAGTCGTAGGATTTCTGTGGAGGCTCAAAGTCGTCCGCTCAACATACGGTTGAAACTGGTGAGTATGGTATTGAGTCGAATTCCCTACAATGCTAACAGCACTAACCGACACTTTGTTTTGCAACTTATGCGTGTTCAAAAGTAAAACTATCGGAATGTACTCATTGTCGAGAATCACTCAGAATTCTCTCTAATATGGCCATTCCGAGATCATTATGCACTAAACGTATCTTTACTGTTGTAGGCGAAACTTCGGGAATGTCTACAGATCTCCATTCCCTTCCCAGGTTACGCAACGCACGGGTGACTAAGGCCATGATCATCGATTTCCCTAAACCTCAGCATAATGCGCAAAACGGATGCTAGATTCGTGATCAACACCCAAATAAACCCCATAGGCGAAGTTCGGGCAAAACGATTCATCTCGGTGGTTAAATCTCCCACCCCACAACGAGTCTGCCGCAGCTGATCGCGCTACGCCGCGCCCTTCCCTCCAGCGGCGCGATTTGCCGAATACTGTAACCCGAAATTCCGTCAGATGTGGTGTTTTGAGGCGGCGGGGTATGAAAGCGATGCGGCGCCGCCGGGCGACGCGAAAGATCGATAGCTATGTCAACCATCACGACGCGACGACGCTGAAGTGTGGTCCACCTTTAGACAAGGAATCTTCGAGGGAAGAAATCAAGCTGACCGAACGGATGGCCAGCATACTCAAGGACTTCGAAGCACGTCAACTTGAAGTTGTCGAAGACGAACAGCTGGAAGTGGTGGAGGAAGATGGTCTAGCCAAATCAATGTGATCGGCAGGAGTGTTCGAAACCTGACTCGCACCCAGTGCATTCTTGAGACTTTGATTCTTAGCTCTGAGATTCTTCATTTGCTCAGAGAGATCGTTAACAAATTCCAAATCATTTCCGAGCGCTTGCGATCCTCAACGAGGAAGGAGATCACCGTTCTGAGAAGCGTTGGGAGTGACAGATCCTTGAGAAGGAATTCGATATGATAGTCGAGGTCGCACGGCGAACTTCCCTTGTCGAAATCGTTGACACCTTGTTGGTTCTGAACAGTATCTGCAGCCGCAACTAAGCAAACCATGGTCATTCACTGGTGGCAGATGACTAGGACCACGAAATCGGAGATATCGATTCAATCAAGAGGCCACCGTAGCACCAAAGAAAAACATCACTGGGAAAATAGACCTGCTAAGGTGGCTTTTGAAGAAATACTTAGTATTAGTCGCACCACGCCACCTGATGCTCGCGATGAACAGAGTCGTGACAGCAGGAGTAGGAAGTGCAGCGTAGAATTCGAGGCTAGGCGAGTGACAGTATGGAGCGGGTGCTCGATCGGCCGTCCGCGGCGCTGCGATGTGATCGAATGTGAGTAGCGCGGAAAGGAACTCCCAACTTGGGATAGAAACTTTAGACTTCAGAAGGAGAAAGTTTGATTTGGTCTTGGTTTACAAAATTCTGCATGGACTAATACACGTTGATCGGCAGCAATACTTTCCAGTCAAGCCGTCCATTACCAGAGGGCCTAAACTTAAAGTGCTTCTTCCTAGGGCTAGGGTCTCAGTTCGTTCGAACTACTTCATCTGCAAAGCGGGGAGCGAATACGTCAAGTTGTGTAAGCGTTTTCAGATACCTTCTAAACTTTCGGCTTTCAAAACAATCATAAATAAGTTTTTGAAATATTCTTAGTTTCCCGCATTCTGCTCTAATTCAGGGTCACTTGACAGCATTGTTTCCTTTCTTTTCTTTAGTTTCCTGTTAGTTGTTTCTTCTTCGTTGCTTTTTAGACGCGTAGCCTCGTAATTGTTTCAAACTCTTTTCACAGGGTTGTTGCCTTGAAATCTCGACCGCCATGTACTCTTGTCGGTCGCAGTCGCATGTGCATAGATTCACATGTCCCAATAAAGATAAAGATGAAGATAAAGGTGAGACACACTTCAGCGTGAGCAGGTGGATCACCACTCGACCGTCGGCGGACATTGTTGGTGTTAGGTTCTAGAAAACTTTCAGCAGACCTCTTATTTCCAGGTGACAGGCAGACATGAAGGAAAGAGTGTATCGATGCCGTTCAGGTTAATTTGAGGGATCCACAGACCTCGTTCCTCACTTGAACCACCTCCGACGTCACAACGTGGTCTCCTTTGAAAATCCGAGCAGGATGGTTTTTCCCGAGGCCTTTGGTCCATGTATGGAAACAGACTTTGATGGGGCCTGTAGCCTTTATACGCCACCCGTCAGGTGCCCAGTGATGCCTCATGCACTTTTTACCTGTGTATCAACCACAACGTACCGCTGGAAAAATGCGCAGAAAACGCCTGAAAATGGGCAACGAAGAGGAGCCAAACCCCTGACCTGCCTCGCATGAGTCAACCCTCCGCTCCTAGCCACTGGCTGCAGAAACATCGCGGACGTACAAGACCCTCAACGAAGTATCCCATTGTGACCCCTACTCCTTGGGTTGAACGACTTGGCAAAAAATAAACACATTTTCAAACCAATTGAGGGATGAGGATTCTCCCTATAGGACTCGCTCCCCCCGTTCAGACATACGCTTCAGACCCTTCCCTTGAGTGCTAGCAAGGTAAAAATAGTAAGGTATTGAAGCGTTCATAGCTGAACAGTGGAGAGCACCCGTAACAATTCGATGAAGCATCACATAAAAAGTTAAAGACAGCATTCTTCCTGCCATATAGCTAGAATTCCCCGTCGCTGTGCAAATCTGCACTCCCTGCCGTCGAAATCAGCTCCAACGCGGGAATGACAATCGACCGTAGTCGGGGTGGAGCATGATTCTAAGTGGTAGCGGACGCTTAACGTAACACCCAATGAAAAACTTCTTGTATTCCGCATGTATTCGTTTTACAGAGGTTCATTTTACACTGTCTTCATGGTGCGTGTTGTGTTTCGTTGCGTGTCTCACTGTGCCCCTAGATAAGGATTTGCTTCATTGTACCAAATCCTCATACCAAATCCAAGTGCTGGGTTAGTCACAATCATTTGCCGCAACTGCGTTTATCACTTGCCCAGATAACTACACGGTGAAACCTTCAGCTGGTGTTCTACATGATCAATTATCGCATAGGGCGAAGACGCCATTCGCATAATAATAAAAGACTTTGGTTGTCGGTATTCAAATAAGTAACGAAATCCTATAATTTCGTAATTTTGCAAAAAATTCACCTGCACACCGTAGCGAAAGATTACACAGTTAGGATTATTGAAGCAACTTTGAGCGCACTCAAACTTGTTTTTCGCGGAAAATCGACTCCCTTCCGCCTGTACGTTAGCGGTAAGTACTGTTCCATCTGTGGTGGGTACAGGGTAGCAGGAAAAGGAACAGCTAACAGCTGGATGCACCTGTAACAGCACCATTACATAGACTTCCTTGAGTTATTTGCAAGCTCATTTTTAAAGATTAGACTGAGTTCAAAATGTCCATTATGTAACGTTGTAACGCACATGAAATCTCTGCACAAATATAGACGTTTGCCTGAAAGAATTTTCCGGTATCATTGATGTTGTACAAAGAAAATGGCAGTTTTGAGGTGAAAATGAACGCAATTCATTAAAATGGAAACCGTGCATACATGGCTAATAGTTTTGCCTAGTCGCCTAAAAACTTACCTGACGCAAAAGAAGGATGACAATCAGGAGTGAGCCACCATAATCAGCGGAGGTTGTCATTGTCACCTGAATAAAAGGTGGCATGCAAAAGGAGCAGGATACCTGTTACGTTGACATGTTTACGTTGACATTTCGTGGCAAATGTTACCTCCTTCTTCAGTCTCCCGTCGATGTGGCAGCCTTATCGCGGTTTTCACGCGATCATGTAAACATAGAAGCTTGCGCGATCATGTAAACATAAGGACTTGCGCCGATATCCCAACGAAAAATCAGCTAATGGAATAGCGGCTTAAATACCTAAGAATGCTCAGGAAATGACTTTCTCCTTCCTGTCCAGCGACGCATCATGGCTCGCTCCGCCGCTCCTAACTCTCTCGTTGCGTAGCTTAGCCTTACCGTCTCTAAGCGGATTGCGTAGGTTTCTAGCGCGTAGGTAAAAGAGGAAATCATAGGTCAGATTAGGACTTGCCGCCAATTGCCGCCACATTGGGCCTTCATCATAGTCAAATTGCGCCTTCATCATCGTCATATTGTGCCTTTACCATCTAACTGCGCCTCCTGTGTAGGATTAGGCTTCTCATGTTCGACCATGTTTTCGTGTCGAAATTGTGTATTAAATTATTATTCGATTTGCTTAATTACCTAAGTTTGAGGCCAATAAACTGGTTGGTGGCTACTCGAGTGTACCGGTACAGACGAAACCACGTGGCAGACTGAATCGTCGCAGAGTATTCCACTGTTCTGTTATTCTAAACCCTGTTAAAGGGACTGAAGATGAAAATCATTTCAAACTTCAGAGCCTGTGAGTCCAAGTATAGGTACTATCTATAATCGGTAGCAAATTCAGAGAAAAGAGAAGAGAAAGCTCTACGTTGGGTGAGGAGTATTGCTAGAAAGGTATACGATCACTATTCAGCATTTTTGTACAAGTTATTAAATAAAAGAAAGAGAAATAAAATTTTATTTTCTCGTGTTACGAACAGCTTACGTATATCGCTAAGAGTGCTCAGTAATTAGGCACTCATTAACTTTTAGAATTCAGAATTAAAAAGTTGTCTTTAATGGACATCTTTTGCACATGAAAACGCAACTTGCTGCTAGGCTAAAAATTGGGAAGCCGTTTATTTCGCATCAGCATGCAAAGCCTTGCCCTTAATTCTAGGTGAAATATATTTTTCCTCATATCGAAAACCACACATTTCTTTTTCATTGTAGTGAAACTGGTGGTCGAATATTTATTGACGACGTTTTGCGTCTTAACCCCTTTTTCCTACCTGGAATAGATTCTCCATAGGAGAACTATGTCGTCTATATATTATATCTGCATTATACATGCACTCAATAGCAACAAAACGACTGGTGCACTACAGACCTGGCTGGGTTATTCGGGAAGGAAGGGGGAGAGCCAATGACTTCGAGTAGCGTGGCTTGGCCGAAAATGAGGTGCAGGTGTCTCTGGGCTGCTTAAATAGAATCGCGGAGAGTGACCGGTCTCCCGTCTCTCAATGTCGTCACCATCCACAGCAGTCACATCGTTTGCCCTTAGAGACCGACAAGGATCATTGCACACTTCATTTCTTCCTTCTTGTTGAAGAAATGAAGTGTGCAATGAGCCTTGTCAGTTTGAAGGGTGGTCGCCAGTGCCTTATTTCAAGCGCTTGCTCTATCTTCCTCTCCACTGGATCTGTCACATTCCTATATGTAGAGGATCGAGACTCGCAGCGTGTCAGTGGATCATTAGTGTTGCTGAGGGTGCGGTGCCTGGAGAGTAGATTATCTGGATAGCTCTGGAGGCTAAGCAGTGCTCTATAATGTTCATCAAGCCTGATACCATGCGGTCTCGCTGTTTTGACTACGTAGAATTCCTCACATACCATACAAACCCCATTGTATACAACACATCTCTTTTGGCAAATTCGGTTCTCCTTAAGGACAGATAATAATCCTTTCTCACTGCTTCTCATACGCGACGCTGTAAGCCGTCACACGTCGCAGATATGGAGGTGGTCGAAACACGAGGTTTTTTTTTGAAGGAGCCGCGATCGTTTTACGACATGGTTGATGTCCAAAAGAAATAATTCGTGATGAAAGGAACAATTAGAGGAGAATCACCAGGACCTCGCTGAGGTTTCCAGCAACGACGTAGCTTTGTGCCGTATCCAATCTGTCGCAGAGTTTAATTGACTTGATTTTCCCCTTGTTGAGAAATCGCAGTAGTGAGGAATGAAGATGCGATTATTGTATGATAAACGATATTTCGTCTAATATACATTTATTCAGCATACGCTTCATATACTTGAAGAGCTGTCGAGGCCTGCTTGCAGCTTTTAGACAGTATTAACAGAGCATACAGCTTTTTGGGTTGCGAGTAGCAGAGATTGAAGAGCTCCTATGAAACGTGAGGGGCATCATCACATTCTGTTTTTGCATTGTTTTCTACAAGCAAATACGAGGTCTAGCAATGGAAAGTAGGCTGGCTCCGCTGCTCGCCATCACATTCATGGACCATATTGAGCGGCCAGCATTATCTCCAAGAGTGTTATGTTTTGGGCTATATTTCAACGACATCTTTCTTAAGAGTAAATAGCGAGAAACATTACGAGAGATGCTCAGTCTGCTGAATTCAGCGTTTCCTACGATTCAACTAAAATCAGAGACTGCAGGTAAAGCTGGATTTCTGCCTTTTTTTGAGAACGATTATGATAATTTCGGAAGGTGGGTCATTTTTCGCGCAACATGCATAATTTCACTATATTTGAAAAGAAACAGCGAATCAAATGAAACTAACTGATGTTTAGCTCTAAACTGCCTATTCGTCAACGAAACCTGTGCTCTAGAAAGTGGTTGGATAGGTGTTGAAGAACATATTCGACGCCTCCTTTATGTCGTCGCATTAAATTTGACTGATTGTGGAGTGTAGGCTAGTCAAATTGTGCTGAATGCTGGGAAAAAGTGGTAACCGAGAGTCTGGAGAGTACGGCGGATGGAGAATTATAGCCCAGCCATGTAGAGCCATCTAGGTGTTTATTATCTATTCATTTATCTGTGTCTCAAAAATACTGTATGTGAGAACAACAACAAATTAGGCCGTGCAACTAAAAAAAAGAAAGGAAACCAGACAGCAATGTAAGATTAGGACGGCTACGTTAGACATTAAATCAGGAATTTCAAAAGCCATCCATCTGGTTCTGGGAGCTTATCTGACGATTGCATGCGCCAAAAGTAAGAAGAGCAAGTTAAATACTAAAACGAAATCCTCGCAGGTTGCCTAGAAAAGCAGTTGCTTACTTACACTTGTTTACCTGTGAGCTATGTCAATCAGGAAAACGACTAAGGCAGAATAAATTATAATCTATTATAGTAAGTAACGTTTAAGTTGGTTGTAGTCGACAACGCCTGCCTATCCGAGACAGCCAGCTATGACGCCCTGAGTAGATACCAGAGCTTCGGCACATGGGTACGCTGGCCTCCACCATGGAACCGACAGCTAAGACAGACGACTTGCACTGGCATTTAAAGTCAAAAACTGTAAATGACAAAAATAGACGATTGTAGCTTATTATAGCTTAATATCCTAGCAATCCGTATGAACTGGAGCGAACACGCCACGTATTGAGAAGTAACAGAGCAAGACACAGAGAACAGAACACAGGACACAGAGAGCAGAAAAAGTAACAGAGATTTGGCGATCTTCCAATGTGATCAGCCTCGCTAGTGGAAAAGATTAGTCTGACAACCGCTTTGAGGTTGGCTTTAGCTTACTACGCCATCATTGTCGCACCTTCAAAAAAGCAACTTCCACAAAAAAGCAAAAAAGCAAGTATTCTTGCTGAGGGCGAAAGGCACAATATCGCTTTTTCTTAAGCTCACTGGATTTCAGGACGCCTTCTGACATGTCGTTATTTTCGATTCGTTAAACAAGGAGGTGAACCGTTAGAGCAAAACACGCTCCTTCATCTTTGATAGGAACCAGCTCAAGATGAAGGGGAAACGGCTATAGCGAGCTGGTGATCTCTATCATCAGGAGGTGTGGCACCAACCTCATGATTTTTTGAACTTCTTAGACGTCTTTACTCCACAAGCTAGAGTTACCTAGGTAACAACAGATGTGCCTTGCAGTAGAGACCAGCGTGTTTTGAATTGGCCTTCACCTTGTTTAGCACCATGATCAAATCTTAGTCTACCGAATGCTCAGTGGTGCCTTTATTTTCGAGGAATTTTGTGGTCGATTTTTAAACACCCTCTACAAAGGATATACTGCTAGTCTACTTAAACAAAATAATTCGTTTAGAACCTATTGCATTTTGGTATTAACTGATCTGTTTTGAGGAAAGGTAAGAATACGTACGAAAAACAGTAGGCCTAGGGGCTAAGAAGGTATGAATTTCGAAGCCATAACCCAGTTGAAAACTAGAATAAAATCAACATCACACACTGCTTGCAGTTCTTTTGCACTGTTGCCATCTGATGCCAATTCACAAGTTGTGACCGCTCCTCTCCCCACTAGAAAATGTCGATCGATTTTTTAGTTGCTGTGACTTTATTTGTTCAATTGTTTACCCAACCAAGCAGCTAGTGACAGGGGTGTGTATAATTACGATTTACGATTTTAGGATTTACGGTGATTTTTCACATTTTTTACGATTTACGCATCTTGGGTCGTAAATAGTAAATAGTAAATCTTTCGTAACTGTGAGCTTCGATTCACAGGTAGCAGGCGTGTACATAACGTGATACAATTCGGGTCGTAACGACGTACCCACCTTTAAGAACCACTCAAATAGACCACTCTGCTATTTCCTATTCAGTTTTTTATCTTCTGGGGTGGCACTGCAGCAGAAACCCCCCTTGGCGCTCGAGTTCGACTCATACCTCTGCTTACCCATTTTTCCACCCCTCTAACGTTGCAACTTGCAAAGGCTGCCGATTTATGGTTAGTACCAGAGCAGGGTCAAGCTTGAGGTTTGAGAATCGAGGCAGGGGGTCGTACTCTTTCGGTTTTGACAAGGATTCTCTCCAATTTCAGGGTTTATATGTGATATTTGGATCTAATAATAGGCTATTTCTTCCAGATGTGGCTACGACAATATGGAGAATTTCAATTCCTGAAGTTAAAAACATAGAGCTGAGCATTAGGTTTTTTAATATTCATTGCTGTACAGTGAAAAATAAAGGTTCTCTGTTTGCAGACCTTGAGTCAATGAGAGGTTTTCAATTTTTTCAAGTTATTCCAGCATGTCATGGAGACAACAGTTTTCTACCTGATGGAGCGACATCTGCTTCCAAAATTGCACTCTACAAAATTTCAAGCGCTAATAACTGAGCGCGACCTAAATGCTTTTCCTACAAGATTTTTGAAGCGCTCTTCGAATCGACGATGGAAAAATGAAAGCCGAAGGAAAGACTCGGCACGAAACCAATTTTCTTTCTTCTGCAGGAAACAACATCAGACAGAAAAATCGTACTCTATTAAATTTTAAGTCATCGTTATTGTACAACAAAAACCAAGCTTCTTCGCAGAGCTCTTCGATATGATTCGGGCGAATCGTATTTCGAATTATGGTTTTATATGAAAATTTAATTTTCTGCCTGAAGGAGACCATCTGCACAGTTAAAATTTTGTCACCAAACGTTTCAGTTTCTCATCATTGCACAGTGAAAAAATCATAATTTTCTGCATCGAACAGCTTGGATTCACCTAGGTCGATCTGACTCCGACGTCATTGCAGCAACAAAATTGGACATTCACAAAAATTATCATGACTCGGTAAGCTTTTCAAAATTTGGAAAAGCCAAAAACTTTTCAAAAATTAGAGGAAATGTGCTTTCTTACCGTGTACGAATGAGATTTAACAAAGGGATCTTCATGCGGGGCGGAGATGTTCGATTTCTGGTCGATTTTTCCCGAAATATTAGGGGGGGGGCAAAAGTAATGAGACAAATTGAATAAAAAATCTTCATCTCTTTATAACTCAATTAGAACTCAACGATGCTGAGGAATGTATTTGCCATTAAGGGCAATGACCTTGCTGCCATCGCTCAGCCAACTTCATGATCCCATCCTTTCAGAACGTTTGGGCCTGGTGTTGATCAACTCCTCGATATGGTTGTCAAGGCCTGCTTGGGTTCTTGTGTCCCTTCCGACTAGGAAGTCCTGTAGGCTCAAGTAGTAGTGGTAGTCGCATGGAGAGATGTCCAGCGAATACGGTGGGTGAGGCATGTGAGCGTAGCCCAGCTGGCCAAGCTTATCCGTGGTTACTTGTTCCCGATGGGGTACGGCGTTGGCGAAGAGAAGAACCTTCTTGAAGCGCTGCGAATGAATAAGAGCGAGTCGCCGGCCCATCTCTTCTATTTTGTTCACCATGGCCTTGGAGTTCATCGTAGTGCTCTTGGGAAACAGCTTCCGGTAAACCGATCCATGGGCACAGATCCAAAAGCTCCAAAGATGCTTCTCGCCGCCAAACGAAGGTCGGTAACAGGTCACGAGGCCTCACCCAGACTCGCTGCTTGGCAGGGTTAAGCTAGAAGACGTACTTCTCATCCTGCGTGAATATTGAGCCCAGGCTGCTCGGGGTTGGGAATTGGGCGAGATTTGCGCGACACAGGTCGACTCGTCAGACTGGGGTTTTGGCATGCTTCTGGAAAGGGCGGAAGTGGTAACTTCTCAGGTGGCCTTCAGTAAGTAGCATACAAACATACAAATACGATAAGCACGAAGCCAGACTCCAGCCGCGAGATATATAGACACGGCATGGGGTGTCTCATTACTTTTGCCCCCCCCCCTAATACTTGCCGAAAATCGACACCCCCGTCCACCATAAAGATCTTTCTTTCAAATCTCATTTATACATAAACAAAGAAAGAACGCACGTTTGACCTAATTTTCAAAAAGTTCTTGGCTTTATTAAATTTCCGAAAACTAACCAAGTTATGAAGACTTTTTTAAAATGTTGTATGGCACAATTTCACTCTCTGATGTTTCGCATGAAGGCGTCGTTCTTGAAAGCTGCTTATTATGTGGCAGAAAGCACATTTCCTCTAGTTTTCAAAAAGTTTTTGGCTATTTCAAGTTTGAAAAGCTTACTGAGTTATGACAATTCTTGCGAACGTCCAATTTTGTCGCTCCAATGACTTCTGAGTCGAACAGGTTGGATCGACCAGAGGTTCATTGTCTTGAAGAAGGACTCAAATTACGAAACCATGTCAACATAGCATTGCTTAGGCCGAGCTTCATTATTGCAAAATTAAATAATAATCATATAAAAATCAATGCTAAGAGAAACTAGCTTGTATGAAATGATGATATCTGAAATACTTACATAAGAAACTAACCAGCATTCCATAGCGAAACATGACGCAGTCTGCACTGTTGACGCAGCTGAAGGAGCATCGGGAAGCAGGGTCAAGCTTGAGGTTCGGGAATCGAAGGGGGGGGGTCGTACTGTGGCGTCGTCTGGGGGCGGGTCGTACTGTGACTCAGTTTCGAGGGGGGAATTGACGTAGTGGTCGTTTTCGGGTAGGAGTATGAATGAAAAGTTAGTACATGTAATTGCTGTAATGTGCTTAACATTTTTAAACAAGAATCTTTTCAGTATTTATAGTTGTATGCAGAATAAATTGCTGTGTGAGATTGTCATATCTCTTCTTCACCGTGGAGCACACCCCTAGAGAAGATCGTTGCTCTGGAAGTTTCAAGATCCTGCCGTGATCGTCGAATGTCATCACTGTCAGCTCTGTTGTTTTATCCGTTGGCGATCATATATTGTTTGACGTCAAGCTCCACGAGCACACGTGAGTTTTCTGCGTATGGCAAGAATCAAAAACATGAAAAACGGAGTAAAACAAAGTGATTAAGTTAGACTCGAGGTACTTATCACTAGAGAAAGTCTTTTATTTGTTTCATTAAGCTGTCATCCTTCTGGAACGTGGAAGGTTTTCCCTTTGGTAAGTCCAAAACACTAAGAGGGTTTAGCCATTGCCGTGCCAATTTCATCGGTTTGACAGTGAGTACGCTTGGCCCATCTCGCTCTACCCTAAAAATGTTTGCAAGTAAAAGCAAGCAAAGTTGAAGTAAAAAAAATATGTGGAGTAATAAAGTGGCTCACGTCATAAGAAAGTCTAAAGTTTTAGTTCGAAGATTGCTCCTTTCTCTTCTACTAAGGCTATTAGCCTTTGAAAAGCTGTGCTCAGGATCAGCATTACTTGCAGGAATAACAAGCATGCACTTAATGGCCTAAAAGTGTAATTTTTCAATTGCTAACTAACTGGTGTTCTAGAATGCGACGTTATTACCTCAGTAACCTAGTGTGGAAGCATGATGTTGTCAGCGTTGTTGAGAAGTGTTTGGTAGAGCCTCACACTGTCACTATCTTGGCGGAGGTCTGTAGGCCACGAGCTTTACGCCTTGGCGATATTGTCATAGAATGTCAAAAAATCTTCCTGTGCTGGTGGCAAGTTACAGTACTTTTCCACGGATTTGATAGAACGTAGAATTAGATCTTCCCGAACCTGTGGGTTGATAGTGTCGGTTTCGTCGAAATACGCGGGATATCCTCTGTTTTCTCGAGTAGCGGATGCAGGCACACATGTAGCAAACCGTTCGAAACCGCCTCCGCATTCAATGATATCCAAAATAATGTGACGATCTGAAGAGCTTTTTTTTTAATTGAATAAAATCTTCACACACAGCAATACGTGAAGTTTAGAACTCATTCATTTAGTAAAACCACTCCAACAAAAGCTTTATTTTTCTCCTATTATTCTAATAGAAGATGTCAGTCATAGGAGGTGTTGATGCTCCCCATCTCTTCATTCCAAGTATAATACTCCAAGGTGAGTTTCTTGAACTTCAGCTCAAAGATCACATCAAAGATTGTATTTTATAAAGCTTCGAGTGTTAATTACTAAGGCTGACATGATTGATCTCCCTACAAGAATTTTTGAGCCACACTCTGAATCGCCGATGGAGGCGCAACTGAAGGATGGACTTCTCTCGGAAAATTTTTCTACCTTCTGAAGGAAGGAACATCTGAGAGTGAAATTGTACCATACAAAAATTTAAGTTGTGATTACTGTACAATAGAAAAACCAAGCTTCTTCGCAGTGATCTTCGATATGATTAGTGGAGATGACATTCAAAATTCTCGTTTTTCATGAAAATAAAATCATTTTCTACCTGAAAACAGACCACCTGTATAGTTAAAACTTTTCCACAAAAAATTTCAAGCCTCGATCAATTCACAGCAAACAAACCATGATTTTCTGAATCGAACAGGTTGGATTCACCTATGGTCGATCTGGCTCCGACGTCATCGGAGCGGCAAAATTTGACGTTCACAAAAATTATCATAACTCAGTAAGTTTTTCAAATTTTGAAAAAGCCAAAAACTTTTTGAAAACTAGAGGAAATATGCTTTCTGTCCTATAAGAAGCAGCTTTCAATAATGAGGTCTTCATGCGGGGCGGGTGAGGTTTATGTTTCGACCGAAAAAAATTGAAAAGATTTTGAATAACCAACCATAATTCGGTAAGTTCTTCGAATTTTTGAAAAGCCAAAAATTATTTGAAAACTACAGGTAATGAGCTTTCTTACCACACATGAGCCTTTTGTAAAAAAGGGATCCTCTTGCGGGGCGGGGAAGTTGAATTTCTTGTCGATTTTTGCGAAAATACTTGCCAAAAATCGAACCCCCCGCCGCGCATGAAGATCCTCTTTTTCAAAACTGACTCATATATGCTAAGAAAGCGCATTTTCTCTAGTTTCAAAAAAGTTCTTGGCTTTTTTTCAATTTCAGAAAGCTAACCGAGTTATGATCGTTTTTGTGAAGAAGTCGGTGCAGAGTCGACCAGAGTCCAAGAAAAGAGGTTCGATTTTTGGCAAGTATTTTCGCAAAAATCGACAAGAAATTCAACTTCCCCGCTCCGCAAGAAGATCCTTTTTTTACAAAAGGCTCATGTATAGTAAGAAAGCTCATTACCTGTAGTTTTCAAATAATTTTAGGCTTTTCAAAAATTCGAAGAACTTAGCGAATTATGGTTGATTGTTCAAAATTTTTTCAATTTTTTCGGTCGAAACACCTCACCCGCCCCGCATGAAGAACTCATTTTTGAAAGCTGCTTTTCATAGGACAGAAAGGATATTTCCTCTAGTTTTCAAAAAGCTTTTGTCTTTTTCAAAATTTGAAAATCTTACCGAGTTATGATAATTTTTGTGAACGTCAAATTTTGCCGCTCCGATGACGTCGGAGCCAGATTGACCATAGGTGAATCCAACCTGTTCGATTCAGAAAATCATAGTTTGTTTGCTGTGAACTGATTGAGGCTTGAAATTTTTTGTGGGAAAGTTTTAACTATACAGGTGGTCTGTTTTCAGGTAGAAAATGATTTTATTTTCATGAAAAACGAGAATTTTGAATGTCATCTCCACTAATCATATCGAAGATCACTGCGAAGAAGCTTGGTTTTTCTACCGTAAGGTAATCACAACCTAAATTTGTGTATGGTACAATTTCACTCTTAGATGTTCCTTTCTTCAGAAGGTAGAAAAATTTTCCGAGAGAAGTCCATCCTTCAGTTGTGTCTCCGTCGGCGATTCAGAGTGTGGCTCAAAAATTCTTGTAGGAAGATCACTCATGTCAGGCTTAGGAATTAACACTCGAAGCTTTATAAAGTACAATCTTTGATGTGATCTTTGAGCTGAAGTTCAAGAAACTCACCTTGGAGTATTATACTTGGAAAGAAGAGATGGAGAGCATCAACACCTTCTATGAATGACATCTTCTATTAGAATAATAGGAGAAAAATAAAGCTTTTGTTGGAGTGGTTTTATTAAATGAATGTGCTCTAAACTCCACGCATTACTGTGTAAAGATTTTATTCAATTAAAAAGAAAAGCTCTTCAGAATTTCTAATCCTTGCAACGCGAACAATCCTGAGATAGAATCGGTAGGAATTTTTTCTACGTTTAATCTGAAAGTCTGCTCCACTGCTGGGAATCCCTTGTTTTTTAGGTCACATGCCGAACACTTCGCCTCCAAATCGCAGATGTAAAAAATGACATAACTGGCATGGAGAAGGTTTGGAAAGACATGGACGAAGATTACATGCACACCAAAAACATCGCCATGGGAGTGCTTGACCGCCTCGACTTCCAGTTCGAGAATGTGAAAAGGGTAAGGAATAGAATTGAAGCAAGAATAGAAATTCAACAATTTCCTTTCAAGTTGTTTTTAATTTTCAGGCTGTCGAAGAATTAAAACGAGAGACAGAAAGAATCGAACGTTTCCTGAAAAACAGATCGAAGAACTAAAACAAGGGATACGAAGAATCGATCCGACTCCATGACAGACCAATTGTCGAAATGTTTCTTTAGAATAATAAAAAATTGCACTGAATTTGTCTTTCACTTTCCTGTATCTGTGGCGTGGTCATGAGACCGACGGAAAATCTAAACACAAGCGATTAGTTCGAACACAGTCGGCAAAAGTTTTTTTATTCTTGATTGTAGAACAAAACTCAGAACATCAGTTCATTCCTTTTGCTTTGATCAAAAAGTAAATTAATTATACAATAAATCAATCAGATCATCTGTGAATGAAGCTGCGAGCGAATATCCACGTGCGCGCCGTAAGCAGTGTCGTAAAAAGTCGCACCTGGAAAGATGAACCTATTAATGGGTACAAAAATCACATAAAAATTGAAAAGAAATCGATGGAGATAAGAAATAAAACAGTATTAAAGACTAGGGGGGTCGTACCAAATCCCTTCCCGAAGGGGAGGGGGTCGTAATTTTTCTACTAAAATCGAACACCACGCTTGATCCTGCCGGGAACGACTGTCTGCTGGAAACATGGTAGTTTCTATGACAGGAGCGAAAATATGATTGAGTTCTCCGTTTGCGGTTGGTGCACGGTAGCAGGAGAATGTGCAACATTCGTTTGAGTGCATCTGTAACGACTCAACTCGATTCGTTTTCAGCTTTATGGCCACGGCCACAAGTGTTTTTTGAATCAAATACGTTGCAACGTTCCTTTCTTTGTGAGATTATGTTGAGTGAGAGAAACAAAAACGTTGAACGGTCGTGGTGAGAAGGTGAACAGGCATATCAGCTAGTACGGAGGTTAGGTTAAATCAATAAAAAACGTTTGGTTAGAACATTTAACACACCAGTTATCTGGTTTAAACATACCTGAAGAAGGAGAATAAACAACAAAAACGCACCGGTGTAGACGGCAGCTGTTGCCATTGTTCCTTGAATCTGGATTAGAGATAAGCTTATGTACAAAACTTCACCATTAATTTTATCCAATTTCTCGAGAAGATACTGGCGAGCAGGCAATCGAGCCAGGCTTTTCTGTTAACTAGCGATCCCGTTTTTGTACTGTAGTACTTGTATATAGGTAGTTGTTGTGTTATAGTGTTTACTAGCTGTATTTAGTAATTGTTTTGAATTGTTTCTAGGTTGTAGATGTCATATTCAATGTGTTGCATTGATTATTTGTATGTGCCTGGCCGTGTATTATACACTGGTTCCGAATGAATCATTTTGGGATATCCGATTGGATAACCCGATCCGAATCATCCAAAGATCCGGGGTCCGCGAAATTGCCGTTATCCGAATCATCCAAAGATCCGGGGTCCGCAAAATCACCGTTATCCGAATCATCCAATTATCAGAAGATTTTCGATCGGATTGTATTGAATGAATCATTTTCGGATATCCGATTGGATAACCCGATCCGAATCATCCAAAAATCCGGGGTTCGCGAAATTGCTGTTCATCATCCATCCATCGGATCATCCAAAAATCCGAGCGCGTCAAAATCGCCCTTATCCGAATCATCCGAAAGTCCGGTGTTCCCGAAATCGTCGTTATCCGAATCATCCAATTATCCGGGAGATTAACACTAACCAATAATTTCGTGGAATTTTATTTCACAACTCACTCTAATAGGTTGTTGCAACCGTAATCGCTGTATGTTAAATTAGGTAGTTATTTCTCATAGGAGCCACATTTTTAAGTCAGGTTGCGCAGAGTACTTTGTAGTTTTTTTCCTCATTCGAATTTTGTTTCACGTTTTTGCCTTTCTCCATTCCGAACGTTGTTACAGGGTTTTTTGTAAAGAAGGAAACCAACGCGACTTTCGAGTGATTATGCCATAAGAGTTCGAGTTCCAATACTCAGCAGCTGATGCAAATCGTAGTATTGCGATGGCATTCGGATTTCAATCGCCTTCTGATCGTACAGCATCTTGCAACTCGGTAGTCACATCAAAGTCCTGCTGCTGTAATTTAGAAATTATGTTTGAGAACTTAATATGGCCAGCAGTGGTGAACAGAAGGGGCCCGTCCTGCTTCAGTGATCGTACTCATGAAGCGGCAGAAGCGGGAAGGTAAGCGAAATCATCACGCTCCCGCTGCTTCCCGGGTGGATAAGTCTTCCCTACCAGACTTTCCTAATCTGCTCCATAAAATTACCTCTCCAGGGCAGATTCATCTACCGCTTACCGCCCTCTAACAGTGAAAATACCTCCAACCGAATGAATGAATGTAGGAGCCAAGTTCTTCTACGATACCGCCGGTATAATCTCTCGGCAGATTTACCATATCGGCCTACGTAGTAAGTGATACAGAGAGATACAGAGATAGTCGATATACCGTTACCAGCCGAGAAGCGGTTCATAAATCTGGCCCCTGATGAATGTCATATCAGAGGTTTGCCGGTATTCTCATTATTAGAGTGCTGTAAACGGTTGACGAATCTGCCCCCAAGACTAGGTCGGCCTTATTTTCGGTAGAGTCACCCGGTGGAAATCAACGCAGTCAGGCGTCCAGCTTCTCACCCACCTTCCTCTTCTTATTCTCCAGACCTTTCATTGGAGCGGGAGGTTCGCTCTATAGAAATGTTGGGAATGCTGTTTTTAGTCGAGTGAATTATATATTTTTTTATTTTTTACTTCATACACTTACAGATCTGCCACAATGCGAAATCTGTAACAATTCATAGAGAGAAAAACATCATCGTGATATCAACAAAAGAAAAAGAAACAAGGAACGATTAATAAAGGATTAATAACAGACCGAGACACAACTAACAAGGGAAGGATACTAGGTGACCACGGAACTTAGATGAGACGTATGTCACTGGATGCGGCTTCGAACGCTGATTCCAAATATGTGTTCCATTTCTGCTGTACGCGTCTGTGAACGGAGTTATGGACCATTTTCGTAGCAGGCTCCTTTGCCCTCTAGGTCCACGCAGAGCGGGCCATTCACAAGAGAGCGAGCTCAAGTTGGGCAGAAACTGCGCTGCGGGCCGAAAGGTGGTGGCGTAGCATGTAGAGGAGCGGCGTGGCGAGACGGGGGGGGGGGTTATGGTTCGAGTTCCCTGTGGTGCACGGTTTTTTGCACTTCCTAAAAAAGATCTGCCACGATCATGCAAAGCTCTCTGTCAAATCGCAATGGAAAAAGTCACCAGAAAGGACTCGTATTCATACTGACAACTTCTCACAGAGAACTTCACTGGCACGAAGATACAATTTATCAGGAATAGTTGCTAAAAACATGGCGAGAAGACAAACATGCGTTGCACTAGCAACTACGAAATAACACTACGAAATGTTCAAAGCATAACAGCTGTTGGGAGTGACCGCAGCGGATAAAAAACACATCAGTGCAGCTGCTGTAAGAGCAGTGCTCTACGATGTGAGTAGAGAAGCAATATTGAATTGGTGTATCATACGTCCCGGGGTGACAGTGCAGTTATCCTGCAGCGTACCATGAAGACGTGAGAAAAGTTCTGAATCTTGGGGCAGAAAATTGAGTGTAAATCAGCGATACAACTCGAAGAATTGAGTAGCGGGAGTAAAGTGAGAACTTTTCACCGTGTGTCACTACATGATACCTTCTTCATTCTCTACCTCGATGCTCCCGCATTGCGCATCTCGCAAGGTGTATGCGAAACTGTTGGCCGTCTTCTTCTCTTGCCTTGTAAGAACGCGTGAAGTATTGGAAGGACCTAACCCTCCAAAAAGCACGCCAACACAACAGCTGGTGAAAACATAATTTGGAAGATAAGTCAGCAGTGTTGTCCTTAACGACCCCGTGTGTCGAAAAAAATTCGCTCAAGGGGTTATTTGAGGCACTGATCACCCACTTGTACGTATGGGTAGTGGGATCATGATAATCGATCGCCAAAACTTCGCTATTTGACATAGAGAGCTTTGGTTGATCGTTGCAGATCTTTTTTAGGAAGCCCAAAAATCCTGAACCACTGGGGAGTCGAACCATAACCCCCCCTCTCCACGCCGCTCCTCTACCCCCTGCGCCACCATTGCCTAGAGGGCAAAGGAGCCTGCTATGAGAATGGTCCATAACTCCGTTCACAGATGCGCACAGCAGAAACAGAGCACATATTTGAAAAGAAATGGAACACATTTGAAGCGTTCGAAGCCGCATCCAGCGATCTCATCTGGTCACCTAGTATTTTTCCCTTGCAGTAACTAACTAAAAGGTTTTGTTGTTTTTGTAAATTAGACTGATCCTAAAATACCTCATAAAACTAACCTAAAATCAGAAAAATCTATTAGTCAGATTAATAGCCCACTTCACTAAAAATGTGGCAAGGAGAACAGGTCTTAACTGCGGCTCAACTTAGATAGCTTAAAATACTACCCAGAAAGCAAAAAAAAAACTTATTGCACCATGAAAGAAAATCAGCTGTACAGAATATAGTAATAGTAAAAAAATCTTTTTTGGGGGAATGGCTGTATGTTGATTTATGACATACGTTGATAGGATTCTTCCTCCATGTGTGCTACGACTTACCAGGATACTATCTCAACGGTAGGTCGGAACGGCGCAAGTGTTGTATATGGGCAGAACCGCCTCTCCCTGGGAAGTAACAAACTGCAGGTATCTCGACCCCAATACAACTCTGCGCAAAGTTAGGGGCGATGGAAGTCGCCTGTTGGCGCCCTGTTGATTCACGTGCCCCACAGCTGACGGGCGCGCGGGATGAGGGCTGGTATCGCGAATCGGCGCAGTGCACAAGTGGCGTAGTAGGGAAGAGCTCGGGCTCGTGAGCGGGGGGTCGAGGGTTTGGATCCCGCAGACTGTATTTCTTTTGCACTTTTGCAAAATCCATGTTTATCATGTAGCTAATCCACCTAGGGGTACTATAGTGTGCTATAGAGCATGTTTACATATAACATACCACCCATACCGTTAATAATGGTGGTCCAGGCAGGGTCACCGATTTCGCTGAAACTTCGTCTAGGGGGGTTATTTGGGGTGCTGATTCACGAATCTGATATCCATTCTTCACGATTCGGCTGGATAATATAAATACAGGAAGGCACAGGATTACATTCCTAAAATTTCTGATGGTGACGGCAGGTTGAGACAGAATCGTGAACAACGGATGTCAGATTCGTGATCAGCACCCCAAATAACCCTCCTAGACGAAGCTTCAGCGAAATCGGTGACCCTGCCTGGACCACCATGTTAACAGTATGGGTGGTATGTTATATGTAAACATGCTCTATAGCACACTATAGTACCCCTAGGTGGATTAGCTATATGATAAACATGGATTTTGCAAAAGTGCAAAACGAGCGCAGTCTGCGGGATCCAAACCCCCGACCCCCCGCTCACAAGCCCGAGCTCTTCCCTACTACGCCACCTGTGCACTGCGCTTTGCCGCGATACGAGCCCTCATCCCGCGCGCGCCCGTCAGCTGTGGAGCACGTGAATGAACAGGGCGCCAACAGGCACTTCCGTCGCCCCTAACTTTGCGCAGAGTTGTATTGGGGTCGAGATACCTGCAGTTTTTTACTTCCCAGGGAGAGGCGGTTCTGCCCATATACAACACTTGCGCCGTTCCGACCTACCGTTGAGATAGTATCCTGGTTAGTAGGCACGCAACTGGCAGAGCCACTCCGGGGTGGGTTCTGTCTCTCAAGAACCTCTTAACTACTACGCACCACACGCAATAGCCTACTAAGGAGAAATTTAGAGGAGATAGGTGTGTAAAGAATAAAATTAGCTAAGAGCACTGAAACAGCAGAGATATAGTTATGTTTAGGTACAGTTTTCAGAGTGAAGAATGGTTGTCTTTAAGCTCAAGAGGAGTGGTAAGGTTTAACGCCTCTAAACGACAGCTGTCTCAATATGCTCTGAATATATTGCTGCTGCAGGGAATATGAGGTGTTTCTATTATATATATTCTGGTAGAACAGGAAATCCACTTTCGAGCACCATATCACTGGTCATATAAAACTGGGCAAGACAGATTGAACAAGGAGAAGGAGTTGTTGGTGAAGACAATTTTTCTCTTTTTGGAATTTTGTTGTAAAGACGCGCCAAAAAATGGCGCTAGCCAGTGCCATTTAATTCGTTACAACCTAATAAGATAAGCGCTAATACACCACGCCTTATAAGAGTAAGCAAGAGAAGAAGCTAAAACCTAACAAGAATAGGACAACATTACATGTGCTCGTAAAAAGTACCATGTGGTAGAGTCTGCGGAAAACAGCTAAAACCGGACAAAAATAGGAGACAATTCATGTACTCCAACAAATGTCAGTGGAAGAGTCTACGAAAAGGGAAACGAAAAAACTGTACATAGTCCAGCGACGTTGTGAGCAACGCTACGCAACCAGCTTATACGAAGTGTCGCTATTGGAGCTGGTAGGCTAGAGTGGCTAACTCTGAACATTTGAGATAAAATATCAAGCCTTTTTAGCTTACCTCGAAAAGTGTTCACATTGGAGATCTGAGAATATCATATGGTAGCTTTTGCTGTCGTCTAGCAACTCGCAAGAAAATGGAGTTATGGGCTTTGAGAAATTGGTTCCTTGTTGGCTGGACATAATGAACAGAAGACTCAGTTGAGTGTCCTGAAGAAGGTCCAGTACTTGCTTGCCTTAGGTTTCACCTGCAGACGCAAGATACGAAAGCATAGCACTAAATTATGAAAAGTCCAAAAATTTGCAGTCTAGAATAGTAATCAGGCAATGGGTTCAAGTAATCTGTGTACCCCGTAGTTCTGTGGAACAAAAGTCTTGTGAATGTCTTTTGCACATTTTCGATTTTTGTTTGTAATCTGACTAAGTTTTTGGATCACTTTGGAATGTTTGACCTTATCAAATGCTTTCGAGAGGTCAAAGCACACTATGTCTACTGAGAAGTTACTATTGAGTGCAACAGGCCAGTCGAATGTGCAGTCAAGCAGTTGAGTTGTGGTGGAAGCACCTTTGCTAAAGCCATGTTGTTCAGTAGGTAGTCTATGAATGGAAAGCCAGTGAGCCATTTTGTCACTGAACTTTTTTGATGATTTTCAAAGGTGTGAGAGTTATGCTGATTGGTCTGTGGCAAGACAGAAAGCGAACATTAGATGTTTTTGGGATCGGTGTTACTAGGGCTGCTTTCCACATGTACGGTACAGACTGGAGCAACAAGGAAATATTGAATATATATTGATGGATAAAGCTGTGTATAGGTTGAGTTATGACATTTTAACTACGAAGTCCGTTTCGGCAATTATTTTTGCAGCTACCTAATTTGCAGCAAAGTTTATCGTTCTGATTTATCGTTCTGGATACTTTTGCCCTGACTTATTAAAAGCTAATTGAGATTTGTATGTGACGCTTCTTGAAAGGTACATCATGGCCTATGTTTTGAAGAGATCTCGTAGGTTTCTAATAACTTTAGCCTGCATTGTACATAACGACTGAATAGAATAAGTGGCGGACATCTATTCCTATAATGCCGCATTTGATCAAAATGAGAACCGCGCCCACACACCGGAAAGTGCGGCTTAGATTAATGAAAAACTTCCGCAGTGTATATCGTATTATTGAGAGCCCTTTGTTAACCACAAAGGTGTCACACTAAGTTGTTAATCGAGCAGGGTAGAAAATGTTTATTGAAGGTCTCCATTCAGACCATCGAAACCCAATATGCTATCCAGCCTCTATCGACAACTGATATGTGCATGTAGCCTTCAGTAATAAAGAGGCTTGTGATCCTGTCGCGATCAGTCTGCACCTGAATTGTTATCATCCTCATCACGAGCAGTGAGTTGCTGCTTTAACAACCCCGTGTTTTAGCCTTTTTAGGAGAATTTTGGTTACCCAGTTGTCAAGTACATCACAATCGTAAGAACAAAGTCATTCCCTCATATGTGACGCAAGATAGCGACTCTACATGCATAGCGACTCGACTCTACACTATTGCTAGGCACTTTCTAAATTAGAGACGGATATCTCATCAATAAGGTCAACTTTTTAATGAACGAAGAAAGTAAAAAGCAATCATCATGGAAGTATGTTACATAGGGCTGTCGCAAAATTAATAGTCGAAACGGACCGCATACTTCAAACTGCTATAACGAAGCACAGCTTTAATAATCGAAGTAAAACCCGTTAGAGTGCATACATTTCTGACAAACAACAGGCATTGAATCTAGTCCATTACAATGAAAAGTGAGATAACAGGAATTAACGAAATCAACGTGGGCACATTGAATATCGGCAAAATTAGTGAATTGTTTCTGACGCAAATAAGAATCAAGGGCTCAGAAAAGTGATAATCAGTGGGGGAAAGGTCGGCAAAACATGGAGGGTGAGAGAGAAGCTCGACACCTTCTTCTTCTTCTTCTTCTTCTTCAGCGTCTGTCCCGCTTCGTAGCGGGGTCCGCTATTCTGGTGTCATGACGCCACCTTTCCCGATCCAGCGCTAGATCAGGGTGGACACCAGCCGCTTTCAAGTCCGTATGTAACGTATCAGCCCAGCGCTGCTTCGGGCGCCCTCTAGGCCGCTTTCCTGTTACCTCGAAGTTAAGGCCTATCTTGCGGACGCTGTCTTCTTCTCCACGCAGAACGTGGCCGTACCATCGTAAGCGAGCTTCGCGCATCTTGTCCGCTATCGGCGCGACACCGAACTTCTGCCGAATAGCTTCGTTTCGGATGCGGTCCATGCGCGTGACTCCTGCCGTCCAGCGCAGCATCTTCGTCTCCATGACGCTGAGGCGCGTTTCAACTTCCTTGGTCGCAGGCCAACACTCAGCGCCGTACATCGCCACTGGCCGGATGACTGCCCTGTAGATCTTTGACTTAAAGCGCTCTGGTATCTTCTTGTTGCAGAGCACGCCAGTCAACGAGCGCCACTTGGACCAAGCTGCACTCACGCGTGAGTTCACTTCGACCATCAGTTTGCCGTCAGACGCGACTGCTGATCCCAGGTACTTAAAGACCGCAGTGCGTGGAAGCTCGATGCCGTTAACCTTGATGGAGGTGGACTCGGTAACGTCCGTCGTTAAATACTCGGTCTTCTTCACGTTCAATCTGAGTCCAAACCGCTCCAAGCGATCACACCAAGCTTGCAACTCTCGCTCGAGTTCTCCTTTATCTTCGCTAGCGAGCATCACGTCATCAGCATAAAGCAACGTCCAAGGGACGGGCTTCTGAAGATCTCGTGTGATGGCATCCATGACGACAACAAAGAGGAGTGGGGAAAGCGCAGAACCCTGGTGCACCCCGACAGAGATGGGGAACTCCATCGAGGTTCCAGCTGCAGCTTGAACTCGACTCTTTGGACAAGAGTAGAGAATTCGCACCCACTCTATGAGCTCTTCAGGAACTCCATGATGTCGCAAGGCGTACCATATCACTTCACGCGGTACGCGGTCAAAGGCCTTCTCCAAGTCGAGGAAGGCAATATGCACTGCCATCTGTTTCTCGCGATGCTTCTCTATCAGGAGGCGAGTGGCGTGTATGGCATCAACGGTGCCACAACCAGCCACGAAGCCGCACTGATTGCTGGACAGCTGGACGATGTCCCGAATTCGTCCATCGACAATACGCTCAAAGATCTTCATGCTGTGCGGAAGCAAGCGAATCGGACGGTAATTGGAGCAGTCTGCAGGACTGCCCTTCTTCTTCCAAATCGGGATCGTCGTACTTTGGCGCCAACACTCAGGCACTTTCTTCTCCGCCACAACCTGATTAAAGAACTTCGCCAACCACTCAGCAGGGTACCAGTACTTGGACTTCCATAAATCAGCTGCCACGTCATCGGGCCCAGTCGCTTTGCCTGGCCTCATCTTCTTCAAAGCCGCTTCAGTCTCCTCCACGGTGATGTTCTGAACGGGGCCGTGAGTTGGAGCCGTTGAAGGGATGGCTGGATAAGGAAATTCTACCGTAGAGATTTCCTCAAAGTAATCGCGCCATCGCTTCAATGCCTTCTTGCGGTCCGTAAGAAGATGGCCGTTCTCATCATTGATGCCGAAGAACTTCTCGATGTCCTCGGTCTGGCGATGGCGATTCTTTGCAAGTCGGTACAGATACCGCTCACCATCACGAGACTCGAGCTTCTCGTTGACATCTCCATAATGAGTGGCTTTCGCAACAGCCACGGCCTTCTTTGCAGCTTTCTTCGCTTCTTGGTACTTCTGCCAGTTATCGGCTGTCTTTTCGCCGAGAAACACGTGATAGAGCGACTTCTTCTCTCGAACCTTCGCTTTCACGTCGTTTGTCCACAGCCATGTCTGCTTGTCGACCTTCCGTCGCCCAGGCTTCGTAATGCCGAGTTCTGACTGTGCAGCTTGACGAATCGCGTCGGTCGCCTTCTTCCAAGTTTCGTCGACAGTCGTGACTGTCGGTAACCGCACGCGAGAAATCACAGCTGCTTCCTTCTCTCTGATTCGCCACCACTTAATTCTAGCTGCACCGCATCGCTCAACCTGCTTCAGCCTCGGAGGGGCGATCTTCAAAGTGCAGATCAGCGGTCGATGCTGTGGAGCGACCGTCTCATACGGCACGATCTTCGCGTCTGTGACAAGACTCCGGTCGCGATCTCTCACAAGGACAAAGTCTATCTGAGACTTGGAGCTCCCACTATAGTATGAGATGAGGTGGGAGTCGCGTTTTCGGAAAACGGTGTTCACAATGGTGAGATTATGCGATTCCGCATACTCAAGAATGCGCTCACCATCGGCGTTACGTGATCCGTATCCGAACCCACCATGACAGCTGTACCCGTCTTTCGTAGCACCTACGTGGCCATTAAGGTCACCAGCGACTATGATGACATCTTCCGACGGTACCACTGCTGTCTTCTCATCAAGCAGGCTCCAAAACTCTTCCTTGGCTTGATCCGAGCAGCCAGTCTGCGGAGCATACGCTGAGAAGAAGTGAAAGAGTCGCTCCTTGGCGGCGACAACGATCTTCATCAATCGATCGTCAAAGCGCTCGACGCTTACAATCGAGTCACGAAATCGTTCGGAGACGATTATTCCGACACCACTGGTGGTCCTGGGACTTCCACATAGAACGGCCTTAAAGCCACGTCCTATATCCCTTGACTTGCGGCAGGACCACCTCGTCTCCTGCACCGCACAGAAATCAACTCTTCTACGCTCCAGTGCTTCAACCAACTCGCACGAGCGGCCCGTCAACGTACCCACATTCAGCGTAGCCACGCGGGTCCTGCTTACGTTACGGGACTTTCGGACTAGCTCAGTTGCCCCCCGATGCCGTCCTCGCATCAGGGACCCTCGCATACTTCTCACACTCGCCGGGCTCTGCGAGTGCGCGTCGGCTCCCGCGGACGCCGTAGCACTATCTCGAAACACTTGAGCTGTCATACACCATGTGATGTGACATGGGTCTTCGTAGGCCGGCCTGTCACAAGGGCCTGTCGCCTGCAATCGAGTGTCCGTGTTCGGCTTAACTCGCAGAGCGAGTAGTTTCCAGTGGCACCACGTGGAGGAACGGACATCGCCACCAGAAGCTCGACACCTAAATGGGTCAATTTTCGCCGAGTGATTTGTGAGGTGTGTGGCCTTGCGTTGCTCTGCAAGAGGAGCGGTCCTCGTCTATTCACCACTGCCAGCCACAATTTTTGCATGTTCTCATACGTTTGTCTAAATCACAGCGGCAAGTCTCTGCTGTAACTGTTTGACCAGGTTGCAAAAAGCTGTAACGAACTACACCTTTGCAACGCCACCACAAACTAAGGACGATTTCTTTAGGGTGAAGATCGGGAAAGGATGTTGGAGGAGCATCCTTATTCGCTGCTTGGTCAGCTCATGAGGCACTCGCCGATTCTCGCCAAATGTCTTGCTACCATTCTATGATGTGCGCCAAGGTCCTCTGCTAACGTGAGTGCATTCGTCTCCGGATCTGCTTCGACAGCTCTCCTCAAAGCTTCATAGTCGAGCGACGACGTGAGCCCGCGACCCGGTTTTTCTTCGAGGTCAAAATCGCCGGAAGCGGATTTTTCGAGGCAGAGCCTCACCGTTCGTTCGCAAAGACAATACGTTCCGAAAGCGCCGCTAAGGTTATGAGTTGCTTCTGCCACCGAATGTCCCAATTTGAATTCGTAAAGCATAACGACTCAATAGTCTCGTCGATTCATGGTATTACGGAGTCCTAGAAAAGGTCGGCTAGCTAAATTAGAGCGACATCCACATTTGTTTTTTGAAAGAGCAGGAAAAACCCTACCGAACGGTATGTGTGCCTTTCCTAGAGATGGAATGACTTAGAGTGAAAAAGCATATTTATTTATACAAACCTCGAATCGGAGATTAATTTTGCGACAGCCTAATATATGTTACATACATATGCCTTATATTCTCCACCTCGTGATTTCATGGAAACAACAGTTAAATTATCAATTGAAGAAGCACCGAACGTTCTGGACGAATACAAGAGGCAGTCTCTTTCCACGATTTCTTTTTTATCAAGAAAATTCAGCATGTACCTAAAAATAATGTTTCGAAAGGGGTTTAATTAAAAAGTGTTCAGTTTAAAATAAAAAGTGTCATTTCAAGGGAAAATAGATACATACACCCGTTCCCATTCCTCTTTTACTTTATGCACAAAACGCGCATGAAAAGAAAAGTATATAGTCAAAAACTTTCCATAAAACGAAACAATCCGTGAAAAAACATGTGGACGTCACACTAGTACATGTATAAAATAGAGGAGCAAAGAAATTACAGCAAAAGACTATTAAAAACCGGTTGCCAATACTGTGCTGAAAAGCCAAACTGGGTCTTTTCATAACTTCCAAATTATGTTCTTCAGATGATTTATACCTCGTACTGAAGGAAATTTTTCGTCGTTTTAGAGTTTTCCAAGTACATTCCATTATTTCCTGTATCGTTCTTGTATCTTTTTTATACCAAGAATGGTGTATTCTTAGGAATTGTGTTTATGATACAAATATACGAGATACGCTAAAATGGGTAGCATTCTGCCCGGAAAGCATAGGATACGGGTTCGAGTCCCATCTGCGGAAATAAGTTTAGTTGCAAGTAATCATTCTTCCAACGTCCTTTAGCAGCTTTTTTAAACTTATTTAAAGGGCGTTTCATTTCTTACGCCTCACGTTTTTTAGGGAATGAGGTCGCTTCTTCTTGGACTAGCGCTCTGCATCAGCTCAATGGCTGTCATTGATCTCGATGGATGCACAAGAGGCCGTCTGAGCTTCTTAACGGCTGAAAAGCTGGACAAATCTATGCGCGATGGAATCAGGGAGACACTGGGCTTTCATCTGGTGAGTGATTGTAGTGCTGCAAACACAGGATGCGCTCACTGTCTAGTGATCTTCTTCAGAGGGATAGAGATACCGTCGCATCCGTTAAAGTGACAAGCAAGGATGGCAACCAGACCGTAATCGCTGGTCTCGCGGCAAAGAAACAGGCGGTTTGAATTCTGTTCAATTTAAGGCATTGTGAAACTGCAAGATTTCAAAGGGAGGTTGTGTTTTTCGACTTGTCTTTAGATGCTTTCCTGAAGATACAGAGGATCCATTCCAGCCGAAATGGGCACTTTTCTCAGAACTTTTTGCACCGATAAGCCGTTCTGAATCACACCAAGTCGTGATCAATCGAAAAAATCAACCCGTTCTGAATCGCAATCCCTTTGCATTTTGAACTCGCAATAGGTCGGTCGGGTCGGTCGGGTGGGATTCCACAAGAACGGAGATCCTCGAGCCTCTGTCGACCCCTTCTGTACCCTCCACACAGTCTGGGCTCGTTCGATAAAATTGTCAACGTATATAGTATCACATCGTGGTTTTTTAAAGCTATTCAGCAACAAAAAAAAGAAAAAGAAGAAAAAAAGAAAAAGCTACTTAGTTTAAAAGTATAGAAGAATAGGGAAAAATCGTAGAGAAATAAAAGGAACAAAAGATGGTGCTAATCAATCCCTTCTGGGATGTGTCACGCATTCCGCTTCCGTGGGATATCCGAAACGGGTGCGGCCAGTGAATTGCGTTGGCCACTGGACAGGCAAGTCCGTGTTTTATCCATTTTAGACAAGTCTAGCCTGCACCATCTCACCGACACCAGAGGTATGCAAGACCTGTGCGGGAAATCCGAATCTAGAATCTAGAATCGGGCTGGCGCCTTTTCCGGCTGCGCTACCTCACGAACAAAACAAAAATCGTTCTACTTTCATTTGCAGAATTTCATTCAAACGGCATATAGACCACATGTAAAGGTCGTTATGAATTGGATGTGAGGTGCATGACTCGATCTGAAGGTGGAAAATGTGGGGTTCTCTGATCTTTATGTTAAACTATGGAGCTTTGTCTTAAGACGTTGCAATTTTATGGGTGTTCAACTACCATTTTTTTGGTGCATCCTGTGTAAAGACAGCGTGTGGTAGCGCAGTCGAAGGATGTGCTCGTTGTCGTGCGAGCAATCGATACGAGGTTCTTGGTTCGAATTTCCAGCTCAGGCCAACTAAGCCTTCCGCCCCTCCGGGCTTGATGAATTGGTGCCGGACTAGTGTGGGAAGAACAAAGCACTGATTTTTTTAATGGCTGGCCACCACAATTCAGTGCGTAGGCCAGCTAGGCGTTCTAATTGCGTCTACGACATCCACAAGAAGTAGAAATCATGGCGCATCCCAGAATGGTTTCATTCACGCTGCTCTTTATCCTTTATCCTCATCATAAGCCTCGCATACCGAGCGCAAGAAGGCACACCTCAAACTTGGGTAATTGAACATTTATCTTTAAATACACTCAAAGTAGCACGTGCGAAAAATAAAACCGAAATACAGCATCGATGGTAAAGCGATATGATGATATGGAATGGTATGCTTGGATAAATATGACAAATACTACGCAAAACACAACAAGGCAAACAAAATGAACTTCATATGAACACGAGCAACCAGCCAAAAAAAAACCTGTGAAGACACAAATAATGAGGATATGGCAAAAGAAACCCACTTTAGGTAGAGATCAGAGCCCGCAAGAGGGAATGGCAAGGCAAACAGAGAAAAACAAGGGCATGTTTGAACAGAGAATAACATGACAGCAAGACATATGGAGAACAAAGGAATATATGAACAACACAATAGAGGACACACGATACATAAGAAACAACAAAATATGTACTAGGTTGTCCCATAAGTTCTCGCCGTTTTTCCAACGATTCACTGCAGATTTCGCCGGCGGTCTCTTGCATAGCGCTGCATAGGTTTAGAAAGAGAATGACTTGCTCTATCAGAACTTGTATTGCATTTTTTCATCATGAATTTTGTCAATTTTTAGGTCGTGGAAGTGAAAAGTGAAAAAGTGAAAAAGTTGACATTTGCGCGCACTTGTTCTCTCCGCTTAGGTTTGTAATTTTTTGCGCAGTTTTTTACAGCATTTGAAAGGCAATTTTCT
This sequence comes from Heligmosomoides polygyrus bakeri, assembly GCA_947359475.1. Taxonomy (NCBI): domain Eukaryota; kingdom Metazoa; phylum Nematoda; class Chromadorea; order Rhabditida; family Heligmosomidae; genus Heligmosomoides; species Heligmosomoides polygyrus. The sequence continues at coordinate 20,378,033 of OX375867.1, forward strand.
GTACTATAAGAATACGTGTTGGTCCTATTTGCTCATTTGCCCTTTATTGATTTTTAGGTCATCAAATTGGGACGTCCGACTTTTCCGTCCAAATTTTACCGAAACTCCTGCTGTGTGGTAAAAATTTTTTGCTCAATGTTATATGTCGTTCGGAAGAGAATGTTTTGCTCTATAAAAATTTGTTATGCGTTTATTGGCTCATGCTGATTTCTGTCTAATATCAACAAAATTCCAAAAAGAGAAAAATTGTCTTCACCAACAACTCCTTCTCCTTGTTCAATCTGTCTTGCCCAGTTTTATATGACCAGTGATACGGTGCTCGAAAGTGGACGTCCTGTTCTACCAGAATATATATTAGGTTGTAACGAATTAAATGGCACTGGCTCGTGCCATTTTTTGGCGCGTCTTTACGCGTTTGATCAAGAACAAACTGTAACATGTGGCATATCGTTTAGAAGCGCAAACTTTGCTCTACCGATGAGTACCAAATTTTCTATGTAAATGTGGGAAAACTTTAGAGTTTTGGTGACTTTTTTGCAGATGGACAAAAGGGTAATCCGAGGCATTTACTTGTATGAATTCAAGATGGGCACTACAGCTAAGGAGGCGGACGAGAAGATCAACGCCGCATTCGGTCAAGGATGTTCCACAATTCTGACGGCGTATCGTTGGTATCAGAAGTTCCGGAATGGAGATGAGAGCTTGGAAGAACATGAAGGTCGTGGGAGGCATAGTGATGTTGATGAGGACAAGCTGAGAGATGTGGTAGAGGAGGATCCACACAAAGGTACCAGGGAGATAGCGAAGGTTCTTGGCGTCAGTCACAACACAGCTGCCCGGCATCTGAAGGAAATTGGAAAGATCAAAAAGCTGGAAAGATGGGTGCCTCACGAACTGTCTGAGGAGCAAAGAAACCGACGATATGAGATCTCGTCCGCGCTGCTTCTACGGAACGAAACGGACCCATTCCTTGATCGCATCGTAACCTGTGACGAGAAATGGATTCTGTACAACAGGCGACGATCGGCACAGTGGGTGGACAGCGATGAGAGCCCCAAGGTTTTTGCGAAGCCGGAACTGCACCAAAAGAAAGTAATGGTGACAGTATGGTGGTGTTCGCTGGGAATTATTCACCACAGCTTCCTCCCTCCCGGTGAATCCATCACGGCAGAGAAGTACTGCATTGAAATTGAAGAAATGATGAAAAAGTTGAAGGATATCCGGCCGGCCTTGGTAAACCGAAGGCGAGTTCTCCTTCTGCACGACAATGCTCGCCCCCATGTAGCACGAATGACGTTGCAGAAATTGAATGAGCTGAGCATTGAAACTCTACCACATCCTCCGTTTTCTCCCGACCTCTCCCCAACAGACTACCATTTCTTCAAGCATCTTGGCGACTTCTTGGTAGGGAAAATATTCAAATACCAACAGGATGCCGAAAGTGCCTTCGAAGATTTCGTCAATTCCAGAACTTCCGATTTTTAGGATACTGGGATAAAAAAGCTTGTGTCACGTTGGCAAAGATGTGTAGAATCAGAAGGTTTTATTTCGATTAATAAACTTGCCTACAAGCCGAGATATTAACTGTTTAAATTTACAGTGGTTCAGTGCCATTTATTTCGTTACAAAATAATAATTTGATCTTCTGCCATTTGAATTTTTGCTAATTTTCAGGTCATCAAAGTTGGAGCAGTGCCAGTCGACAAAGATGAGCACTTCTGGCACCTTCTTCTCTTTGCTTTCAACCAGAGCTCTAGTGCGGCTAAGGCACTAAAACCCTGGTTAACTGCACAAACACTGTTTTTCATCGCCAGTTACAATTCTGTGCAAAAATCGTTGAATATGTGTGTAATGAATGACGACGGACAAGCAGGCCGGCAGCGATCGCCTAAGTGTACATATGGATGGTGATTCATATTCGTCGGTTTCGAAGAAAAAACTTGCTCAGTGAGGTTATTTAAGGCGCCGTTGGCTTATGTAAAGTCTTTTTTTCATTTTTAATTGACAACGGTGCGTTATTGTAAGTATGGGCGAGTAAGGATCATCTATCCATGTTCATTCACATCTTCTGTAATCCACCGTAATAAATCGAAATTTCATAAACAGGTTTTACAGGCCTAAAGAAAATGAGTTGAATCAAACCTCACATAAGGGACCAGTGCCTTAAAAACCTCTTGGGTTTGGGGAAAGGCCACCTCTTCGCTGCAATTTTGCATAGCATGTTTCGTTTGATTTGTGATGGCTCTTTTCAAGGAGTACAAAATATGATGGGGCTATGGGAGAGCCGAACCGGAAACCACTCCGTTTCACCACATCGCTTTCCTATCCACTGCGCCATCAGTGCCGCTGCCCCCGGACCAACGTGAGCTCGCCCGCTTATGATTGGTGGGCTCCGCGCGTAGTCGGAGGGCTAAGATGGTGAACTGAGACCCGTCAATAACTCCGTTCATAGATGCACTCAGCAGAAATAGAACACATATTTGGAATCAGACATCGAAGCCGCGTCTAGTGATGCACATCTCATCTCAAAGTGTCTTGGTCAACTGGTCGTTTCCTTGTCAGCTGGGCGAGGATGTGTCTCAGTATCGAAACATTTTCATTCTTTCAGGCAGGGCAATGTGAAATGTGAGCACGAACAAGTAGATCTTGAACGATTTCATCTCATCGCTCGTAAATAGAAGCGGACAACACAAATAGATGGCTTATGCGGTACTTTTTTTAGTTGACGAATAAATCCGCTGGGATCACAGAAGAATGAGACTTGGTGACATCGAAATGAACATGCATCGGATGCACGACGGGTGAGGACGATCCTATTATCACGGCATCGAGACTTTCGAGCATTCCGTCCTCACCAAGCTTCGATCCAATCGACATAAGGCTCCACCTTTTCCCAGCGGTACTTGCGCTGGTTGCGAGCTGGGAACGAAGATCTTGCAGGCGCCCTGAATGCTCCATTTATATGTACCTGCAAAAGAGAGGATTATTACACAATCAAAAAAAAACAAGAATTTATAAGTGTAGCAACGGAACCACGCATCTTGCTCGTTCTACGGGTTTCCCTCGTTACAGAGCCTTGGAACTCTCTTCTTAAGAGGGATCGCCTGTGTCCGAAAGCTCTTGAACTGATACTCCAGCGTAGAGCAGCACGAGCGTCGCGCAGCCAACAACTGATGTCAGAGTTTAGGAAGAGATGTAGAGCTGCGATAAAGGAGGATTTTACAGACAGATGAGCGCAAGTGTTGCTGGAAGCTGCGGAGGCAGGGTTGAGCATCCGCAATGCCTCCCGGAACTTTGGTAACTTAAAGACCAAGAAGGCTGCTCTCTGATACGCTGACGAAAAAGCCACCTTCCCCGGGACCGGATCCGTCAACGATTACAGCAGTTTAACAAAGAAGATACATCCGAATTCCCTGATAGTGCGGCGAAATGTTTCACCACATCGCTCGATCTTGCTGTACAAGAAGGGAGACGTGCACGACATTCGCAACTATCGCCCGTAGTCTACAAGCTGTTCACTCGAGTGATCCTGAATAGGATCAGCAGAATGCTGGACGAAGGACAGCCATGCGAGCAAGCAGGATTTCGGAGAGGATTCAGCACGTTCGACCACATACACACCATTACGAAGCTCATCGAAGTGTCGCGAGAGTACAAGCTGCCGTTGTGTCTTACGTTCATCGACCTGAAGAAGGCCTTCGACTCCGTCGAAACTGAAGCGGTCATCGACGCCCTGCTCACTCAGGGCGTTCCTACTCAGTACATCAGAGTCCTTCGAGAGCTGTACAGTGGATTCACGACCAAGATCTCACCATTCTACAACGACGTCGTCATTGACGTGAAGAGAAGGTTCGGCAAGGGGATACCATACCATAAGCTCTCCAGCGCCACCCTCGAAAACGCCATGCGCGAACTAGAATGGAAGGACATGGAAGTGAAAGTCGACGGCCGGCAGCTGCACCATCTGCGCTTCGCTGACGACATCGTGCTCATAACACCGAGCATTAGCCAGGCGGAGCGAATGCTGGCCGACTTCGATCGTGTATGTGGGAACGTTGGACTGCAGCTGAATCTTACGAAGACGATGTTCATGAGAAACGGACAAGTTTCTGATGCCCCTTACTCGCTCAACGGAACGAACATCTCCGAATGCTCCAGCTATGTGTATCTGGGTCGCGAAGTCAATATGGCCAACGACCTAGCGCCAGAGCTGAGCAGGAGGAAACGAGCGGCTTGGGGAGATTTCAAGAGCGTCGAAGAAGTCGCGAAGAAGACGAAGAACGTCCGACTCCGTGCCCACCTATTCGACTCCACTGTTCTTCCTGCTCTAACGTACGCCTCAAAGACCTGGGCTATACGAAAGCAGAATGAACACGCGATCAGCGTCGCGCAGCGTGGAATCGAGAGGACGTTGCTCGAAGTGACACGACTCACGCAAGTGAGACAAGACCTCCGGAGTTCCGAGCTTCGCCGACGTTCGAAGATCAGAGACTCTGTCGCGTGGTCCAAGTTGTCGAAAATTAGGTGGGCCGGCCATGTAATGCGCTTCGCAGACACCCGCTGGACGAGAGCCGTCACCGACTGGATTCCGCGGGATGTCAAAAGAACACCAGGACGCCCACCAACGCGTTGGTCGGACTTCTTCGTGAGAGCCCCAAACGAACGATGACGCTCTTCGTGTCCCTCGAGCGAGGAGGATCCATTGGACCACTTTGGCACGCGACAGGAACGAATGGAGACGCTGCTGGCGCCCGCTCGAGGAAGTCGATGATCAATGGGACGACAGGTGATACAGGTAATACAGGTTTATGTTGCACCGTTTACAGATGTGAAACTATATGCAAACAGAAATTTTGCTATCAATTGAATAAAAATCACGAAGTTCCGAACGGAGGCATGGCGCAATGAACTAAAACTTCAAAGAAAGTGGTTTTCCTTGGAATTTTCCTTGAGGAAAAAAATTAGTTTAGCATGCCACTTTCCACAGGATGGCTGCGTCGTGCTCTCTGTTTTTCCTTCCAAGATCCGGCATGCCGTTTCGTCGGTAAAGAACCGTACAGGACTCGGTCCCAACCGGATCAGAGCTGAACACCTGAAGAACCTTCCGCCATCGCTCATCAATATCGTGGCGCGGCTCTTCACACGCTACCTGTCGGAATGCGAGATTCCATTCAGTGGAAGAACAGCAGGACCGTCTTGCTGTACAAGAAGGGAGACGACACTGGCAACTTAGCCTGATCTGCCTGCTGTTTCTAGTCTAAAACAGATAGCTGGCTGAGCAATTCTGAACAGGATTCAGCAGAACACTAGACGAAGCCAGCCGGCGCTGGAGTTATTCTGCCAACTTAACGATGTCATGCTGGGAATTTTTATCAATCAGCGCTAGAAATCGCTCGTCACGCAACCGGCCAACCAACTGCCGGATTCATCAACAACATGTAGCAGTTTAACAGACAAATTATTGCCGAAAATCCTGAAAACGTGACTTAACAGCAATCTTTACGGTAAAATCTCTGTGAAATTCCGTGTAAAAGAAGGATGTAGACAGCGTAGCTAGTTGCGGCTCTCGGTCGAATTCTAGACCCCGTTACTTTCACAGCGCTTTGATGAATCAGAATTCGTGGTAGTTTCTCTGTAAGACTGCTGTATTGTGAATTCGCTGCAGAATGTTACCGCTGTAACGTCGATGGATCTCGCCCCAGACGGTGATTTGTTGTTTTTGAGTTTGCAGAATCGAGCCTTTGCAGAGTCGAGTGAGACAAATGAAGGACGATTCATATATGTCATACTGCTAAAAAATCCAAAGGAAAAAATTGGCTGCTAATGCTTTTCTCGTACTTCTTCATTCCCTCCATGCATCTCGTAACACTGACCTATACTCACGGCTTATTATGAACCAAATGAGAACCGGAAACAGAAATGAATTCTTGAAAGTTTAGACTGAAAAAAGCTCGATTTATTCTAGCAAGGCAAAAACAGTAAAGGTTTGAAGGGTTTATAACTCAACAGTGAAGGGCACGTAACAATTCGGGATAGTTTCACAGAAAAGCTAAAAGAAGTGCATTCTTCGGGTCCTGCAGCTAAAAATCCACTTCGTTATGCAAATCATTGTCCCTTTGTCTGCGAAGTCATGTTCAACGTGGGCCGCAATCTACAGTAATCGGGAAGGAGCAGGATTCCAAGTGGAAGGACGAAAAGCTAACGTAGCATCCAAAGGTGAGAGACTTTTTATATTCAACATGCGTCCATTTTACAGGGATGATTGCGTTTCTCTGTTTCCATGGTGCTTCGTTGCCTATCTCGCTGTGCCTCGATGAGCAGCTGTTTCATTGAGTTTTCATACGAAATCCATGCGCTGGGCTAGCCACAATCCCCTGCAGCAGCTAGGCGTATAACTCGTGCTAGGAAACTCTACTTGAGTCCACGACGAAGCCCTCAACTGGCGTTCTGCGTCGCCGTTTACAGCACGGAGCGACCGACGCTATTCGCCGAACAGGGAAAGACGTTGGTTCTGGGTACATAAAAAAGCATCAAAATCCGACAATGCAAAAAATTCACCTGCGCTCCGTAGCGAAAGATTACACAGCTAGGATTGTTGAAGCAAATTTGAGCGCACGCAAACTTGTTTGCCGCGGAAATTTCGGTCCCTGGTATCTGCACATTGACGCTAATTTGGAATACTGTTCCATCTGTGGTGGGTGCAGGATAGCAGGAAAAGGAACAGCTAACGGTTGGATAGACCTGTAAGAGAATCAGTGCATGGTCTTTCTTGAACTAACTGCAAGCTCATCTTTTTACGATTAGACTAAGAAAAGAATTTTCATTTTGTAATACTTTATTTACTTCGTACTACTGTCCTTCATATTACGACAGAGAGGAAAGCTCTGCAGGAGTATAGGAATTTGCTTGGAATGATTTTTCGGTATTGCTAATAAAGTACAAAGATAACGCCAGTTTAGACGTAAAAGTGAGCGGATTTAATTAAAATGAAAGCCGCGCTTATGTGGCGAATATTTTTGTCTATTTGCCTGAAAGCTTACCTGGTGCAGAAGAAGGATGAGGATCACGAATGAACCACCATAATCAGCACAAGTTGCCATTGTTACCTGAATGAAAAACGGCATAAAACAAGGACAGGAGGACACCTTTTGTGTTTGCGTCTACGTTTTGCGGCAAACATTGCTCCCTTCTTCAGTGTTCCGCTTTGGCAACCGTCTTAAAGGGACTAAAGGTAAAATGGTGGTTCCTATGGTAGATTAGAATTCTTCACGTTTATCTATTCGTCTTTTATTTGCTCCTTCAAACGGTGCAAGGGACGGCAAACAATATGGTACTCGTATACACGCTTAACATAGGTCTTCAGTCTTTATCGTTAGGTCCCTCTTGTTATATTCGTTAGATAAACTGGCCACTTGGCCTGTTCATCTTCGTTCCGGTGTCATTCTTATTTACAGAGACTAGGTCGAGTTGATATTCTTAGGAGCTCCTATGACACATTACCTCGGCCAGCTCTCGCATGGCCAGCCCGCGGTCAGGAGAGACTGGACGGACCGAACCGTCCCTTTACCTTGCGGCGGCCGCTTGTATGCCCCAACGAAGATAGCCAGTCGCTGATTACTGTATCATGCTTCCGTGGACTAGAAGTCATGACAGTGGTGGAATAGGTGCTGAAAAACTCATGCGATGCCTCTCCGATGTCGGCGCATTAAATTTGATTAATTGTGAACTGAATCTGAATGCTTTAGAAAAATTATAATCAAGAGTCCGTAGCAGGGGTGTGCGTAGTAACGATTTACGATTTACGACATCTTGGGCCATGAATCGTTAATTTTCGTAAATGTTATTGATCTACGGGAGCCAACGTCCAAATTACGTGACAGAGCCCGAGTTAGAAAGATGTGCACACTCTTCTTTCGCTTTAGCTCATTTCCCACTTCGTTTTAGCGTAGTTTTTTTAACGCATCGAAGTCGCGCCATAACGTAGGGATTTCGAGTTCAATTTAACTTCCTTGAATCTTTTGCAATATGTGGCGAGCATTGTCGCGAAGAAGGTACAAATTCTTCCTCATGGTCGTTTCCGCTGCCTGGCCTCACTCAAATTTTGCAGTTGGGCAGCGAAGATGTCCGCATGCACTGTGGTGCCGGCTCTAACAAGGAGAGCCTCCGGAGTGGTGGTGAGCTTTTGCGATGCTATTTTTACAGGGTGTAGGGTACCGTGTGGAAAGTTCAAAACTATAGTTACTTTTTTCGGAATGCTCTTCTGTGGTCGAAAAAAAAACCGTGTGGACGCGCGAGCGCGAAGCTCATGCCCTGCTGCAGGCCATCACGGTGTGGTCGGCGTAGTGGTAGCAGGGACGCCTCTCGGGAGCACCGGGCGGGTTTGATGGTTCGGTCCACGGTGTCGCCAATATTTTTGTGACATCGGATCGTTACTATTGTGGGCTTCCGTGATCACAGGAGTCAATTTGTACACGATTAATCGCTCCGATATGTCTGGCATACGCTTGGGTGGCGGCTGGATATGTTGATGATCATCCGGGGTCCTTCTCTACGCCTACCAATTATGCCTTCAACGAAGAAGAAGTATGATGCCTTGTCAGGGAGAGGATGATTGTTCGTCCCTAGCGTTTGTAAGATGCCGTTGGTGTGATAAGCGATAATGTTTTAAATGTTTCATAGTTCTATATCATAATTGCTAATTATCATCGTCAGCAATAAACACAGTTACTTCATGTGAGCAAGAGAATTTTTCTTATGTTAGCGATCCAATAGAAGATACAGTGCAAATACAATCCATTGAGAGATAACTCAAACGAAAGCCCAAAAAGGCTAGGTTTGAATACTAAAAGTAATAATCGTGTAAAATTGACTCATGTGATCATGCAAGCCCATAATAATAACGATCCGATGTGTGCAGAAACGTTGGCAACACCGGGGACCGAACCATCAAACCCGTCCTATGCTTCCGAGAGGTGCCCTTGATACCGCAACGCCAACCGACCACAGATGGCAGCAGGGCGCCATGAACTTCGCGCTCGCGCGTCCACACGGTTTTTTCATAAAATCAGTCAACTGTTGCAAAACTTTCTGCACACCTTAATAGATTGAAGTTAACGTCATAAATTGTTTTGTAGGATTTTCTTTCCCCTACAAACTGTTCATTCCTTAATCAAGAATGTCCGCAATGGTGGGAATGTCCTTCTTGAATGAAACTAATTCATTTGCGTATGTCCGATAACCTATTTATCAATCTAATAGGAATAAGAGGAAGAAAGAAGGCGGATCTTCGCCAAAGCGTGTGCACTACATCACGTGAAAACTGAGTAATAATTCAACATCATGAGAAGCCATAGGTAGGAACAGCCTAGAGGTGACCGGAACACAGAGGGGCGTTAATCCATATTAACGAAGCGATCCTTGGTGGTCAGTAGGCGCTCGGCGGTTTAATGCATGATGAGGCATGTCTGTCTCCGTTTCTGTGAACTACGGTCTAAATATCTCATGATAAGAATATGAAGGTCCCTTCCAGAAAATAGTTTATTTAAGCTACGGAAAATAACATAGAAACTTAATTGTATAGATTTCTGGTGGTTTTTTGTGAGGAATGGATAGAGATAAGGATGACGATAAAGGACGGCATGACTCATTCCCTCTTGAGGTTTTTCGTCGGCTGGCCACTTGCAGTGCAGGAACTGCGTGCACACGATAGCCGGCACCTCCTCCAACTGCTACACGCGCCCGTGAAAAATGACAGTTCAAAATACCTTTCTTTGGAGCCCTTCACTTGAGCCTGCTTGCCTAAAATCTTCTAAAACACGTCTTGATGAGTTCGAGCAATCTCAATCAGCGGGACTAATTTTTCTTTTTCTGTTAAATTGTGCTGTGCGGGCTTCTTAGTCTCTGCTTAAGCGTGTTAACCAAGTATGAAAGAAGCTACCACATAGAATGCCTACAGTTATTTATTTATTTACCAGTCGTACCTTGGCCTAGCGGCCGCCTACGACTGGTTGGAGGCTTCGCCCCCAAACCCCGAGAATAGGACGTCATGGCCGCGACGGGTTTCCTATTCTTCCCTAGGCCTTCTGACCTTTATGTTAATCGAGATGGATCGATTGATCCGACGTCAGATTCGTGTTCAGCGACCTCGATTACCCCAGGGCCGAAGTTTTGCGCCACTTGAGCGCCATCCTCAAAAAATCGATAATATCGATCGATATCGATTGGTCGACTTCAGATTCGTGTTCAGCGACCTCGATTACCCCCAGGGCCGAAGTTTCGCGCCACTTGAGCGCCATCCTCAAAAAATCGATAATATCGATCGACATCGATTGGTCGACTTCAGATTCGTGTTCAGCGACCTCGATTACCCCAGGGCCGAAGTTTCGTGCCGCCGACGTGTTCGGCACGTCTACGGCTCGCCATGCACGGTTGCCGACGTGTTCGGCACGGTTACGGCTCGCCATGCGCGGTCGCCGAGGTGTTCGGCACGTCTACGGCTCGCCATGCACGGTTGCCGAGGTGTTCGGCTGCCGCGCCCCAACTGAGGTGTGACGGACGGACGGACAGTGTGACACACACACGCACACACGCACACACGCACACACACACGCTTGCTGCTTTATATATAGTAGGATTTATGCACTCGTGGATGCGTCAAAAAGAAGAAAAAAAACAGCAAGCACTCCACAAAAGAAGACACTATGGTTGGTATGTCAAGAACAAAATAAAAGAACAAGGAAGTAAACAATAATTTAGACAAAACTAAGTAGGAAACTGAGGAGTCATAATTGTTTTGTCAATGTTGCTGATCCTGAAATACCTCAAAAAATTCATAAGCCTAAAAACATATTCTTCTTACGAGTCAAAATGCGTAATGTACTATACTAAAAACGAGGAAAAGAACAGGCCTATACTGCGGCTCTACTTGCCTTGAAAGTCTATCACCTGTATCACCTGTCGTCCCGTTGATCATCGACTTGCTCGAGCGGGCGCCAGCAGCGTCTCCATTCGTCCCTGTCGCGTGCCGGAGTGGTTCCAATGGATCCTCCTCGCTCGAGGGACACGAAGAGCGTCATATCGGTCGTTCAGGGCTTTCACGAAGAAGTCCGACCAACGCGTTGGTGGGCGTCCTGGTGTTCTTTTGACATCCCGCGGAATCCAGTCTGTGACGGCTCTCGTCCAGCGGGTGTCTGCGAATCGCATTACGTGGCCGGCCCACCTAATTTTCGACGACTTGGCCCATGCGACAGCGTCTCTGATCTTCGAACGTCGGCGAAGCTCGGAACTCCGGATGCCTTCTCTCACTTGCGTGAGTCGTGTCACTCCGAGCATCGTCCTCTCGATTCCACGCTGCGCGACGCTGATCGCGTGTTCATCCTGCTTTCGCATAGCCCAGGTCTCTGAGGCGTATGTTAGGGCAGGCAGAACAGTGGAGTCGAATAGGTGGGCACGGAGTCGGACGTTCTTCGTTTTCTTCACGACTTCTTCGACGCTCTTGAAAGCTCCCCAAGCCGCTCGTTTCCACTTGCTCAGCTCTGGCGCTAGGTCCTTGGCCATATTGACTTCGCGACCCAGATACAAGTAGCTGGCGTATTCGGAGATGTTCGTTCCGTGGAGGAGAATGGGGCATCAGAAACTTGTCCGTTTCTCATGAACATCGTCTTCGTAAGATTCAGCTGCAGTCCAACGTTCCCACATACACGATCGAAGTCGGTCAGCATTCGCTCCGCCTGGCTGATGCTCGGTGTTATGAGCACATTGTCGTCAGCGAAGCGCAGATGGTGCAGCTGCCGGCCGTCGACTTTCACTTCCATGTCCTCCCATTCTAGTTCACGCATGGCGTTTTCGAGGGTGGCGCTGGAGAGCTTCGGGGATATGGTATCCCCTTGTCGAACCCCTCTCTTCACGTCAATGACGACGTCGTTGTAGAATGGTGAGATCTTGGCCGTGAATCCACTGCACAGCTCTCGAAGGACTCTGATGTACTGAGTAGGAACGCCCTGGGTGAGCAGGGCTTCCATGACCGCTTCAGTCTCGACGGAGTCGAATGCCTTCTTCAGGTCAATGAACGTAAGGCACAGCGGCAGCTTGTACTCTCGCGACACTTCGATGAGCTTCGTAATGGTGTGTATGTGGTCGATCGTGCTGAATCCTCTCCGAAATCCTGCTTGTTCGCATGGCTGTCCTTCGTCCAGCGTTCTACTAATCCTATTCAGGATGACTCGAGTGAACAGCTTGTAGACTACGGACAGCAGGCAGATCGGGCGATAGTTGCCAATGTCGTGCACGTCTCCCTTCTTGTACAGCAAGACGGTCCTGCTGGTCTTCCACTGAGATGGAACCTTGCACTCCGACAGGTAGCGTGTGAAGAGCCGCGCCAAGATGTTGATGAGCGCTGGCGGGAGGTTCTTCAGGTGTTCAGCTCTGATCCTGTCAGGACCGGGTGCTGTACGTTTCTTCACCGACGAGATGGCGTGTCGGATCTCGGAAGGGAGAACAGAGGGGATGAGTATCCATCCTGCGGAAGATGGCGTAGGGGCAGGTGGACGTGGCTATCGAAGAGATCGGAGTAGAAGTCGTGGATGACTTTCTCCATGGTCCTTCTGGAAGAGGTGACGGTTCCGTCAGGACGTCGGAGAGCGGTCATCTTGGTCTTGAAGTTGGCGAAGTTCCGGCGGGCATTGCGGATGCTCAGCCCTGCCTCTGCTGCTTCAGCCAACACTTCCGCCCTTCTCTCCTTCAGATCTTCCTTTATCGCCGCTCTGCATAGCTTTGCAAGCTCGGACGTCAGTTGATAGTTGCCTAACGCTCGTGCTGCTCCACGCTGGCGTATCAGCTCGAGAGTTTCCGGAGACAAGCGTCTCTTGGTGGTCTTCAAGCTCTCGGCCCCCTTAGCACTATCGTGGAGATGGTGCACGAAGCGATCGTATTCCTCGTCGACGTTGTCCATGACGGCATCTTCCCAAAGGCCGACAAGAGAGGTGTAGAGATCCCAGAGGATGGTCGTTCTGGGACTCCTCTTCTTGAACTTCGCGGCCTTCTCTCTTTGACGCGAAAAGCGGAACCTCGCGCGAAGGAGGCGGTGGTCCGATCCCGTGTAGAACTTGGGGACAACGGAGACATCGGTCAGGCAATACTTGCGATTGAAGATGATGTGGTCGATCTCGTTGTGGAACTGGCCACCGGGGGATTCCCAGGTCCATCGTAGGGAGGGAGGCTTCTGGAACTGCGAGTTTCCATGGATGGTCTTGGTCGACATGATAAACTCAGACAGCCTTTCACCTTGCTCGTTCCACTCCAAACCGTGGGTTCCGATGTGAAGTTCTTGAGGCGACCTTCGTGGCCCGATCTTGGCGTTGAAGTCGCCGACGATCACCTTGTAGAAGGTGTGATCTTCCTTATAGAACTTCTCCAGCTCCACGTAGAAGGCCTCGACGTCTTCGTCGTCGTAGTCGGATGTTGGGGCATACGCGACGAACACAGTCAAGGCTGGCACGGAGCCACATCGCTTCAGTCGCAGACGTCCGATTCGGCTTGTCAGAGACTCGTACGAATCGATGTTCATGGCCAAGTGCGTGTTGACGAGGACACCAACGCCGCCTACTCTCCTGCTGTCGCATGTTCCGAGGAACAGTTCTTCTCCGGAGTCGTAGGCGGCGTGTAGGGGGTGGTGTCTTCTCGTCTCGGTCAGTCCGATGACGTCGTACTTGATCTTCCTGGCTTGCATCATCAGGTCCTCGACGGATGCTTCCGACGCAAGCGTGCGGGCGTTGTAAGTACAGATCGTCATCCTAGTCCTTCTCAGTTTGCGCAGCCTGGTTAGGCCCTGAGATTTTAGCAGCCTCTCCGTACTCGTCCTTCCCATCGCTGCAGAAATGGGGGCTCTTTCGGGGTCAGGGGAATGAGGCCCTTTAGTGCTGCTGTGTTTGACTGGAATACAACACGGGTAGCTAGTCAGGCTCTGTCGTGCGGGCGAAGAACTCCGGGCAGCCAGCCAGACTGCCCGAAGGGACGGGGCGAGACTTAAGGCGGCCTCGAATCGCCTTACATGTACTCCCAGTCTACCGAGTGCAAGCTTTTGGCCGAACCGACACAGTTACAATCCGCACAGTCACGGACACATTCACGCACACTGTGCACGAACATGCCGCTCCCACGCACAAGGAACGCATCGACCCGACACAGCAGGAGCAAGGAGTCCATCCCCTGCATCCCACCTGCGTCTCTGGGCAGTACACGGTCGCATTTGGTTCGCGTTTAATTCCCCTATCCACCACCCGGGGACGCGCCACGTGGCCCTGCGACAAGCGGCCCGAGATCCCTCTTAACAAGAGAGCCCGAAGGCTCTCTATCGAGGGAGATCCGTGGTTGAAAGTCTATCCGGAAATAAATTTTGTATGCAATATAAAAGAAATTGTGGCGATAAACAATACAATTAATTTGAAACTATAATTAGGAAACAACTGCTTCCCGACTTATATTACATAGAATCAATGGTTCTCCACCTTTAGTGCTACGACTCAGTAGGCACGCAACTGGCATAACCATACTGGGGCGGGTTCTATCTTTCAAGAACCTCTTTAAACTAACTACGCACCCCAGGTGATGGCCTACTAAGGAGACCCGCAGAGGAGATAGATATGCAAAGATATAGTCAGGTAAAAGAGTTTAAGCAACAAACAAAAAAACTGGTTGTAACTATATAAAAGTAAAGCAGTGATTTCTTCAAGCCAAAGAGAGTCATTGCCTGCAGCACCAGTGCTTTCCGAATTGATATGACTCAACATTATTGTAAGGTAGTGAAAGGCTTACACCAGGAAAAATTGAGGTATTTCAAGAAAAAGCACTAACGAACGTGAGGGGTAAGTGAAACAAAGGAAGCTAAGAACAGGAGGGAATTCCGAAAATATCATTCAAGGCGATAGTAAAAGAAACTCGTGGACAAGCCTATTTATGGGAGCTATATACATTGTTGTTTTGAAAAGTGCAAATTGTTAACTTGATGCGATCGAGGAATTTAGTTCAGGAAACGATACCAATTTCTAACTTTAGATGGTTTACTTTATTACCGGCTTATCGTTTTATCTACATACCTTTGTTTGTGTGAAAGGTCGCAGAATATAGAGTTGAGAATTCTACAGCTGCAGCTGAAGATGTGAGCCGTGAAGGAAGCCCGCGCCGAGAAAGGGAAGCAACGAAAACGGCAGATGTCACTACGATAGAGACAGACGATGTAGCTGAGCAACGCGATGAGACCACCAAAAACCTGCATCAAAGACGTGGTGGTTTTAAATCACTGTCGTTCATAAGGTGGAATAAAAGGCTTTGATGAGTTCGACGATTTATCCGCCTACGTTCGATGTTTTTTTCGTAATGAGTAAGCTTTCTTATGACACTGCCCGTTTTTAACTGGAAATGCGAGCTAAGGTTTGACAGGGAGAGTTTTACAACTCAAAAGAAAGCGTGTATTTGGACAAATTCAAATCGCCTCCACGATATTCATAGTAACGCCGTCCTTTACTCGTTTCCCCTTGTCATAAAGCTAGATTTTGCTCCTTTCTGGATTCGCGCAACTCGAAGGCAAATGCAGAATTGTGGAGCAATGTCTGAAGTTAATAATGTTACATATTTTACTCTGTTTCGTAAAAGCGTCACATTGCAAATTCCACTAGATGAAGAAGGATGGTTGATGTACTGCGGTCAATTCCATGCGACTGGAAATTGCCTTTCCACTTTACTGGAGGTTTGGAGCAATTTCTCACCATCTGTCGTACCTGCTCACTCATACTAGAAGTGTTTAGAAATACACTGTTTCAACAAACCTTATCTTGAAATGTTGAGCAGGTTTGTGCTGAAGGCATGGGAGGAGAGGTTTTTAATTCAACGCTTGAAATACTCTTTTAAGAGACAAGATTTCGTCTCTACCGGTCGCAGGGCGAACACATGCCCTCAATGGTGGACATTGGCCTCTGAAGACAGCGGAACGTCGAAATGTCAGGCCCCGCTGAATTAAGTTGTCCACCTAAGAACCTCGTGTGGCACAAATATACTAACAGTAACAACATAAAATACCAAGGTTTCAAGAAGAGAGAAGTTGGGAGCTACTCTTATAAGAGAGATGAAAGTAGTTTCAACTGGTCCCTAAGCCGTGAAGGTGACGAGAAGCAGTATACCTTTTTGTACTATAATACATACCATTTGGTTTCACAACTAGAGGTATAATGTTAACCATACATTGTTGAACAATACAACAATTCAATAGTGGTCTGTTTAAGTTAGCTACCACCTCTGTCGAGAGAGGCCTCTCTCTCTCTCTCTCTCTCTCTCTCTCTCTCTCTCTCTCTCTCTCTCTCTCTCTCTCTCTCTCTCTCTCTCGAGACAACGCTCTGAAAATTCATCATAATGAGACAGATCTTAACATTCTGTCGATTCTCCAACTTTTGAAGCTGTAGGTCACTATACTTTTTTAATTACTCCCCATTAAAACCTTTTCGCTGTGAATTGACCAGTTTAGGCCTCATCCGTTCTGTTTCTGGAGCTCCGTTTCTGTTCTTCGCCCTCTTTCTCGAACTGGCTTTTTTTCTCATATTTCCCGTTGGACTCTTCCTTACTCCTAGGTTTTATTTCACTTTTTTGAGTTTTTCATACTTATTGTAAAATGTGCTTGCTTTCCGCTCCATGTTGTTTGAAAAGTTGGATGTTTGAGCTTTACTGAGCCTTCGCTGAATTTAACGGTTCTTATGGGAATATATTTTTGCGTGCTATCCTCACTCACCGAATGCGATTCGTTTGGTGCACAATGCTGGTGTATCTTTCAATTTTACAGACAGCAGATGTACCCAACCTGCCGATTTTATATGCAATAAGCGCACCGTTTTCTGAAACCATGTTAAAAATCTTTCTACTCTAGTGTATAGGACACCATGGCTGACATCTTTGAATTCTGCTAAGCTACTGCTGCTCAGCAGCTTTTGAGTGATTTCTTAAAATAACTGCCGGGCTCTACTAATTGTGCTACCTTCTGCTTTCTAGAATTGTCGATTTTTTTGATGGTTAAACAATGCGTTGTTTTAAATAACAATTCTTCTAGATGAGTATGCCACCCAATTGTATTAAAGATTTCCTTACTCAGACGTTCTCTACTCAAATATGAGTGCTTTGCACTTTTACTTTACGGGAATGACCCTACTTGACGTCGTTCCTTTAACACAATGTTTTAAATTCGGATCCCTAGAAAGCAGAATTACAGGAGTGGTCAAGAAAGTGACCGCAGCAATGGTCCGGGAGCTAAGTGTTATTCTCATCGCATATATATATGCATATATATATATATATTTAACTTTAGCGTGAAAATGAGTTTAGACGTGAAATTGATAGTCTTAAACCACATCCCAGTTATGCTTGTCCCTCATGTTACTGTGCGCTTTACTAGCCCGTCAAACCCATCGAAACAGTTTCATTCGTGTCAGGAACTATGAAAATTACGGTCAGTAGTAATTAGTGGTGTTCCTGAGCTGTATTCTTCTACAACGAGAGGGCATGTTTCATATGATGTTCAAAGCGTTTGTTATATTCAGGTTAATAATACTTCCTCAATGTTGAGTGTAATGCAATCAGTGTACATTGTCTAGGCAGATCTGATCAGGGTAAGGACCGTTTACTTAAAGTGGTATTTGCTTGTCATGTTTTTCAACGTTATGGTGAGAGGAGAGTTTCTCGTCCTTGCTTTTTCGCTGAACGATGGATTTATCTTCATGAATCCCTAACTCTTGAACAGAGAAAGCGGAGACAAGAGCAGCGTTGTTCAGAGTCTGGTTCCGGTTCGCAATTGTCTGCCATAAGTCAGCAATTGGAAAGCACCAGAACTGCGTCCGGCCCAGTGTCGATTTCTGTTGTTACTGAACAGAAAATCTGTTGTGTTTTCACATTGTTGTGTAAAAGGCTATTCACACTGCTGAATGCGTGGTTGCAATACTTCCTGAAATAAGCAAAGCTCTCCTATTGTAACGCCCTTACCACTGGATTCTCTATCAGTAATGTCAGTAATATGTGGGACAACAGCTGACAATCCTTTAGTGGAGATGACGTTCCTTAACGTCGCTTCGACGCAGGTCCGTGCCTTCTGAAGAGCTAGGGTCGTGACATTCCGAGCTTTCCTGAAGTTTAGTAACACAGGGGTTATATAATTTTCAAGGGCAGAGTTCACCATACAAAAATCAATCGCAACATTATTTATTCTATTTATTTCGTTCAAAATTTACATCTAGAAAAATGGCGAGAGAAGGTGGAAGAAAAAGAGGAAGAAGAAGAAGTGGTGGAAGAAGTCGGGAGCCTCGCTCCTCTGTAATCATCGCAGCCTCCGAGAGTCCTTTTATTCTGACTTTTCTCATATGTCTGTAATTCACGGTGTCGACTGTGACCTGCCCTTCATTCATTACTGCGGTTCAGAGCGTTATGCCGTCGCATCTGCGAATGGCAGTTGTGATCCATCGGCAGACTTAATTGGTTTTCCGCGTTGTGGAAGGTCGGAATCTTTTCCACTCATCACTACACTAATGCTCGTAGATGGAGATGAGTATGACAAGGCTAAAGATGGGGTGGGGGTGTAAGCGAAAATGACCAGTTGTTTTGGATGCCAACGACAACACATCTTTAAGAATTTTTCGAATCGAATCGTGCATGTCGATGCGTATCCGCTCTGGTGCTCCTGTCCTAGGCATCGAAAGAAAAGGCTGAGAGGTCCGTTATCTCCAACTCCTCTCGCTCTTTTCTTTGAAAGTAGTGCAGTTACGCTTGGGATCATCGGTGCGCATGAACTTTGATAGCTCACTATCGCATCATCCATTTTCCACTCATCTAGGGATCCCAACAGTTCATACTTGTCGACGTTGCTCGTCGAAGATCGTTCTGCAACTCTCATGGTAATCTGCACCACAAGCACGAGAGGGTCGACGGAAAGTTAGCGGGCGCATGGACTGAATCGATCGACCAGTGATCGATGCTCGGTGTCCAGGCTAACAGTCTCTCGACAAGGACTTTCATACCTGGAAATCATAGTTGTTGCTGAGACAGTTGAAGTCTCAGGTAGAGTTCCCTCTTTAAAAATTTTCTTGGAAGTCGAAGCCACGACTGGTACTGAAGCGGTCGAAGTTCCAAGTGTAGAGTAACACAGGAGCCACGATTATTACTCATTTATTATTACTCAAACAATCGGAATTCTGGTCAATTCTCAAGTACCTCTGTGGTTGATCGTCTCCACAGTAAATTATTGCCAGCGAATCACTTTATTTACATAATTTTCAATCTTTTTCTCGCAAGCTATTTATGGCGAAAGAGAGAAGAGGGGGAGGTAGGAAGAGGGGCTACGCCGAAAAAGTCGAGAGTGGGAACTCAACTCTCGGACGCTGACAAGAGCGCTGTTTTCTAGGGATCCCGGACGATCCCGACTATGATAGCGTGAGACCGTTCAACACCAGTGATTCCTTGAGCGAAGTATAAAGGTAGGAGATTTAGTTTCTCCTTAATGAAGAAAAATGCAACCTACCGACCACCCGCTTCAATGTAGGACGACGTCGAACTTTTCCCGAACTGCGCCGCGGGTGCTGCTCAAGACGCGATGCGGCTCACGTCTTTTCCATCTGCACTGGGTTCCTCCTCGCCCCGTTCAGACGGCCATGGACCATTACAGAGAAAGCGATCCCGAGCAGAGAGTACAGCAAGGGAGGGGGTGCTGGCGGTAAGGCAAAAATATAGGATAACAGAACAAGAGACAGTGAATACCGCCACCGGCTGCAGTCGCGGTCGGGGCAACCCAACGGACGCCTACGCCTGACCTTGACATGCCCCCCCCCCTTTGAAAAAAACTGCTCCACTCAGCCAAAGAGTTCTTTCGGGTAGTCAGTATCAATCAAGACACTTCAAAATTAATAAGGCAGACGTCGTCCATGGGTCCACCAACTGCTGCTGGTATTACAGACATAGTCGGGATAGCGACGTTTAAATTCAAGTAGATTCAATACATTTGCATAGTAATGCATAAAGTTATTGAGGAAACTTTGATCCTTCTTCTCCGGTGTCGTCGTCCTCTAAGACGGATTGGCCCCCAAATCATGGTAGCGGTTCTTTCGTCTCGAATACGCGCAGGAATAGAATACTGCATCGTCCACCATGGGCAACAATTGAAGAATACGACGAGAATTGAGCCTTGCTAGGCTTTAGGTCGCCTTCCTTAGAGGGATGCAACACTACTATACCATTGTTAACAAGAGCAAATGAGAAGCAGTGATAGCTCGTGGTAATTCTCATTCTACAGTTAGCCTATAGCGTTACCAATCAATACAGCTCCAACAAATTAAGCTCAGCATTCATCGATCATATTGAATTAAGCTCCATTCAGTCAGAACCATTTTTCAGAGAAAACTCTGATAGCTCAGAACAACCACATCTAGCTACCAAAGAAACGTCGTGTAGGAGAAATCAGTTAAACACCCTAAAGATAATGGCAAAACCCAACGAATAATCTCGGATCAAACGGCTTTCTTTTTTCGTAGTACACAAACAATTATCGGATTGATGGTAGTGCAACCGCATGAAAGCACACAAGACGCTTTTCCAAACTTTAAGTATAAGCAGTTTATTGTTCTACGTGCTGTGCAGCAGCAGCCACAGTGGTAATACTATAGATTATCACGTAAAGTTGGATAAGACGACGAAAAAACAAACATGACGAACCACTGATTTGACTGTGACAGCCCTTAATTGCAGTCTTCCTAGAAAAACTACACAAACATTAAATCCAACTGCCTAGCCAAAGCCATAGCTTTGTCTTCAAAGATCTTCTGAGGAGGGAAGGAGTGGAAATGCGTTGCCGTGTTTTCCACGCTTGCTTTCCTTTATAGAGCTTTCTTCCAACGCTTCAGTTTAGAGAGTTGTTTACCGTTTTCCATTCCGATTTTCCAGTTCTTAATTTACATTGTACAACTTTGTAACGCACTGGATTTTTTAAGCTGATATTGGTAAACTGCAGTTATCAAAGATAAAGTAGAAACCTTCCTTTTTCCTCCGTTCTCCATCCTCTCCTATAGCCGGCTGCCACTGTGGTGCAAATGCCCTGATGCAGTACGAAAGTACATGCCGAATGTATGTTGATCGTGCACGTTCGATATGGTACAGATCAAAGGCGGAGGAGAGACGAGTAGGAGTTGACCTTTTGCCGTGGGAGCGTAATCATATAGATTGAATGAAGCCAAAACGGTGGAACAACCTTAAAGGTAGGATGAAGAAAATTGAAAAGAAATGAACCAGTAGTATGATGCGCAGAAAAGAACGACATAGCCGTGTAGAAAAGAGGTGCTGAGATGATCGAAATAAGCAACGCAGCGGGTTTTCGAAGACCGCGACGCAGCGAGTGTACGTGCGGCCCACGCACGTACACTCGCTGCGTCGCGGTCTTTGAAAATGACTAACCCTTAGGCCTCGGGCGTACTTCCCGTCGCCGTGATGGATTGGCGGCGATCAGTTTTGCAGAGCGACGCGAAGAGAGATGGAGTTCCCCGTGATTGTTGCATCGCTCATCGCTCTGCAAGGGAGCGCGACGGCGATCCTCCCAGGACCAACGCTAAACACCGCGCGAGGCGCGAAAAGGTATGCCATGCCCGCAATGAGCGCGGGAAGCCATCGCGCATGCCGGCCGCCACTATTGTGGCGGCCGCTGCGAAGATTCCTATTACTATTCGGCCGCGCGCGGCCGAAAGCTCATGCACTGAGCGCCGCTATGGCATCGCGGCGATGTTAGTATGCTCCCGGCCTTACTGGCGGAGAGAACCCATGAAAATCAGTCCCGGAGAAGGAGCACATGGAAAGAGGGAGGCTAGAGAGCGCCCGTTGCTGGCTAGGGTATGAAATCAGATGGTCGAGACGATTTATCGTCACAGCTGAGTCATACTTCACTTTATTTGGGTCTGTTTTTTAGTTGAAAATATCGTCCCAACTTACTCTAAACAATTTGATAAGAGGAATATTGCTTAACTAAGCAATCGCTACTCACCTGCCTTTCTGGACAATTCTCTTTTGGTAGTGACCCTATACTTTATCCAAAACGGACAAAACAGCATGGGATGCCTTCAGGCATGCCGCCCTCATTCGTCGCTTTCGTGGCAGATACCTCAAAACATTGTACAAGTACAATTTTGGGATTGATTGCTACCCGATTAGCTAAGAGAATTATGTAATTCTGGGGTGAGCCTATGCTTTCTCGATGTAGTGTATAACACTAGATTCACTGATTGCTTTGTGGAACTGCATGCTACTTTGTTTAATTGCAACCTATGTTGTGAGTTCATTTTGATGTTTGTCTTCTGAAAGTGTAATAATAAATAAATAAGCTGTTTTCAGTCAGTTACAGAGGAGTAGCAGAAAAAGCCCGGAACTCTGTTTTTCTCCAAATTTCGCCGAACGTCGCTGCAAGCATTCGCCTCCTCGATGTTCATTTGTAATTGCATAATCACGGGTAATGTAATATAAATAGAAATACAATAAATAGAAAACAGTAGTAGAGCAATATAATAATATATTGAAATGCAATGAAACTTAATATAGAACGGATACAAAACTTTTGTGTCCGTTTGCCTAGCTGTAGTTACTCTGCCTAGCTGATCGTCGATCGTATTGATTTTGAAGCCAATTTGCTTTAAAAACGCTCACTCCTTCTAGGGAGTGAAAACCTTTTAGGGATTTTGACCATCACAGTGTAGCCGTAATTCTACCGCGATTCATCCCGCAAGCTGCCTACTGCGCTACTGGGACGGGAGCACCGGCACCCCTTAATCTCATACTTATTTATTTATTTAAACATAATCTAATTAACGGAGTATATAAGCATGACACAGAAATGATAAAAGATAAAAAGAGACAATGAAATTGAAATTAGTGGAAAAATAAAAAAGCACCTTTGAACACGAATGAATAAATACGGAAGGGCTAGAAGGAGCGGACCAGTAAGAAACAAGTAGTGGGCAGACATATACAGACAAATTATAACATCACGGTGAGGCCCTGCATATCAAGGGTCCTTTAAAATGATACATATGCTACGTACCCATGGCAATACCGTTTGCAGGC
This sequence comes from Heligmosomoides polygyrus bakeri, assembly GCA_947359475.1. Lineage (NCBI taxonomy): Eukaryota > Metazoa > Nematoda > Chromadorea > Rhabditida > Heligmosomidae > Heligmosomoides > Heligmosomoides polygyrus. The sequence goes on from OX375867.1 coordinate 20,401,151, forward strand.
CACCTCTCAACCGACTTCGACCATCAAAAATTAGCAAATAGCATTAGCAATTCGCTGTCTAATATTTATGCCAAGTGACATAATCCCACTGAAATGGAAGAGGTCCAGCTGCTTGAAGTGAATGAACTTTAACGCGTCCAAGGGAGGAAATTCCCGACATATTAGAAATGCAAAACATGGCTGATGTAGAACGGACATAAAAACATTACATTAGAGAACAGTAACTAAACACAACATTGATGTATAAGTTGTACAAATATAATTGTACCAGACGTTCAGCAGCTTAGTGGCCGCCAAACGTCTAGTTTGGGGGCTTCGCCCCCAAAACCAGAGAAAAGAACACCCCGACTATCTTCTTGTCCTCTTTAGGCCTTCTCCCATTCATTAGAATAAAAAACTGGTTTTGCTATACAGAATAGTATAGCAGGATATGGTAGGACAGAATCTTCAAAACTGCTCCTATGGGGCCTACCCACCCTCTATCGCACGTACGCGATTCATTCTCTGAAGTGCTCGTTCTATACATGGCGAGGAGCGGATAGAGAGCCATAATCTGAAGTGCTTATTCTGCGAAAACACAAATGAAATCAATTGGTATTGGTAGACCGTTCGATACGATTCACAGTCCGACGGGAATAACATTACTCCGATTCCTTTAGGCATTTGGCATACTTCCGAGTTGCTCCAGCGATTGGTCGCGGCGATAGTGTTGCGAGGGTAGCTACGAACAGCGCAGCTACTATACCTTTGTCCTTTTCGAATTTCGAATAAATTCGAATTTCGAATATTCGAGTATTCGACTATTCGAAAAAAGTCCAATATTCGAATTATTCGTTTATTCGAATATTCGAGAAAGTCCAATGTTCGAATTATTCGTTTATTCGAATATTCGAAAGATGCCAATATTCGAGTATTCGTTTATTCGAATATTCAAAGGCTTCGAATATCGAATATTCGAATACTTTTCATCTGTTTTTTAAACAAGTCAGTGGTACTCCTCTTCGAAAACCAGGGAAGAGTGGCCTTATGTTAAAAATGATGTTTGAATTTCGCGCGTCGTTCAAAGTGCGCCGAATTGTGTGTATGCAATCTGACAAGGCAGCTGTCTGAAGCGCATGTCTGAACGGGAAGAGCGAGTCTTATAGGTAGAGTCCCCATCCCTCAATTAGTGTAAAAAAAACTTCAGGGGTCTTGTACAGCCGCGATGCCTCTGCCCCCAAGCGGATCGGAGCGCAGTGGACAGAGACGTTTCTTCATGGGTGGGAATGGGTGGGAGATCGGGGGTTCGATTCCCCTGCTCTGCTACATTTTTGCACTTCATCTGGTTGGTTGAGATTTGAAGGATTCTGACATCTATACTATTTTCAGATTTTTTGCCTAATTTTCCAGCTGTACACCATGGAGAGTAACTTTCTTGCCACTTGTTTATTACTGACCGGTTTTTTAACCACAAGGCAATGAGAAAGGTACTCAACAAAATGATGTATAAACATTCAACACCAGTGATGCACAGGCACAAAGTGCATAAAACAGAAGCACTGGTCATAATACGGACAGCGTACAAAAACTACAGGCTCCTCACAGGTACACCAGCGACACCACCTTCAATGTCATTATAATAATATAAAACACAAGAAAATGAACACAACACAAGAATTCGAAGAAGTGAAGAAAGGTGTAAAATAATGGAATTTTTAAAATTATAATTAATTGAAAGAATGGTATGTCACAAAATATAAAACATATAAAAAGGTTAGTTTCGCCACTGCCTTCAGATGAACCTTTGAAATCCGCTCTGCTTCAGCTACCTGCAGCTACCCGCAGCTTCGACACTTACCTTCAGGATGTTGTCTCTTTTTTGCAGGTCAAAAGGAAGGTCGTGAACAATGACGTCAGAGTGAAATCGTTCCACCCGAAAACGTTATAATATGCCCACTGCTTGCTTGACTCTCCAAGTCCATCAGTTCATCTTGCGGATTCCAATCGTCTTCTTTCACCACTTCCAGCTGTTCGTCTTCGTCAACTTCAAGTTGACGTGCTTCAAAGTCCTTGAGTATGTTGGCCATCAGTTCGGCCAGCTTGATTTCTTCCCTCGAAGGCTCCTTGTCTAAAGGTGGGCCACACTTCAGCGTGAGCAGGTGGGTTACCACTCGAGCATCGGCGGACATTGTTGGTGTTCGGTTTTTGAAAACTTTTAGCAGACCTCTGATTTCCAGGTGACAGGCAAAGAAAGGGAAAGAGTGTACCGATGATGTTTATGTTAATTTGCGGGATCCACAGACCTCGTTTCTCATTTCAACCACCTCCGACGTCACAACGTGGTCTCCTTTGAAAATCCGAGGAGGATGGTTTTTCCCAAGAACTTTGGTCCATGTAGGGAAACTAACTGTGAGGAGGCTGTAGCTTTTATACGCTGTCCGTATTGTGCCCAGTGTTGCTTTGTACCTGTGTGTCACTGGTGTTCAACATTTATACATCACCATGTTGAATGCCACAGCATGCAGTAGAAAAAACATCTGAAAATGGTATAGATGTCAGAATCCTTCAAATCTCAATCAACCAGATGAAGTGCAAAAATGTAGCAGAGCAGGGGAATCGAACCCCCGACCTCCCACCCATGAAGAAACGTCTCTATCTACTGCGCTCCGATATGCTTGGTGCAGATTGGTGCAGAGACATCGCGGGTGTACAAGACCCCTGAAGTCGTGAGGCGCCGATTCCATTGTAAACACAACGACCCCTACTCCTTGGGTTTAACGACTTGGCAAAACATTTTCGCTATAACACTGTCCAAATCGTAGTTCCTTATCAGTTTGTATTCCAGCCATGGACTTTGGGTCCGTTTGCTTATAAGTGGCGCGAAGCTCTTCAGCGGAGCCTGAAAACAGACTGAATGCCATCCAGGAGCCTCCAATGTGCTTTTTCTGCACCAGATCGCCTTTGTGCTAGTTCTTGGTCCGTGCTAGCCATTCTTTTACCACCTAGAAGCTTCGGTATAACCTAAGGAAAGACAGTGACCTATGGAGCAAGATCTAGAACAACCTAACTCTGCTTATCCAGAGTGGTTCTCTCTTCTCGGTGCATACAATTCTTAGAGAAGCAGAGGGTGCTTCATTGCCATTATACCTTTGTCCCCGTCTTTTGGTCTCGTGAAGGAAATGGATGGAGCAGCCTTCGCGGCGCTTGGGCAACGGCATCTGGGCCTGGACACCATCTTCCGCAGTCTCGGCTCGGTCCTCAGCCTCGCCTCGCTCGTCGCACTCAGCCTCAGTAGCGCTCTTCACCACTCACTGTACTCGATACTCTCCGCTCCATTAGCCCTGATTTAACATAAGAGTAGCGGTAGTATGTCGGCCACGGGACAGGAGATCCATTGCTCGACATCGATCTACCACAGTTGATAACTACCGATCCCCTTTCGCAATTAACAAATTGTTAGAAGAGTAATAACGACAATCTGAAGCCTTCGTATATGCCGCTCTGTTGAACGCAGTTTGCAGTGGGTAATGAAAATAAGTAAATGTCAATCATTGTCAATCATTGGATGACCACAATAAATAAGGGTGTTCATTTGATTATTCGAATATTCGACTATTCAAAATTCGTTTATTCGAAATTCGAAATTTTGAAAATCGAATATTATTCGATCATTCGAAATTCGAAATTTTTTCCCAAGGACAAAGGTATAGTAGCTACCCTCGCAACACTATCGCCGCGAGGAATCGCTGGAGCGACTCGGAGGTGTGCTAGATGCCTTACTCATTCTCCCAACCGCCCCCCCCCCCCCACACTCCACCATTACCGCCTTACCCATGTGCCGGCAGAAAACGGAAGTTATAATCAAGCACGAGCACACTCGTTGTTGCACGAAGCCTTTAAAAAGTCACCTGAAAATCTCACGGATGCTGTGCAAAGTCTTGTCTGTGGCACGTCTTCTGGATCCGGATGCAGATTGGATAACGTCTGTGACACAATTTCTGAATCCGGACGCATATGTCACTACGTCTACGACACGCTATTTGCACCCCTACACACGTGGCACGACGTGTGTATTTCTGACTCCACTTGGACGACACTGAGAGAAAATACCGGTCCCCTTATTGGTTCCTTTCACTGATCCCCTTCACTGGTACCCTTTACTGGCTTCTCCTTTGATGGTTCTATTACTGGACCCTTTAATGAACTCCCTTAAGTGGTCTGCCCCTTATTGGCTCTTTTACTGGTACCCCCTTGACTGGTATTTCACTGGTACCCCATTTATTAGTCCCCTTCACACGACCTCCCCACACCGCTCCCCATAACTGGTCCCCCTTCACTGCTTTCCCCTTTATTGGTCAACCCTTTATAGGTCCCCTTCGCTGGACCCCTCCCCCCCTCCTCCTTCTTTACCGGTCCCACCCTCACTGGTCCCCAAATAGTGGTCTCTCTTCACTGGTTCCCCTTTATTGTCAGCCCTTTTCCGTTTACCCTTTACTGGTCCCCTCCTCTTCGTCGGTCCCTACTACCTTCACTGGACCTCCCTTTACTGGTTGCCTCTTCACAGGTCCCCCTATCCTTCACCGATACCATTATTGGTCCCACCTTCACTGCTCTCCCGTTTATTGGTCAACCCTTTTCCGGTCCCCCTTCACTGGTCCCCATTACTGGTCCCTTCCTCACCGGTCCCCGCTTCACCTGGTCCCCCTTCACTGGTCAACCTACCAGTCCCCTTCACTGGACCCCTCCCCTTCACCGGTCTCCATTACTGGTCCCCTTCTCACCGGTCCCCCTTCACTAGTCAACCTTCTACCGGTCTCCCCTTCACTGGACAACTGCCCCACCCCCTTCACGCGTTCCCGTTGCTGGCCCCACCTTCACTGGTCCCTTTCTCACCGGTCCCCCTTCATCTGGTCCCTCTTCACTGGTCAACCTTCTACCGGTCGCCCGTCACTTGACTCCCCTCCCCTTCACTGGTCCCCCATTACTGGTCCTACCTTCACAGGTAACTCGTCGTGTGAATCCGGAACCCTGGCGCGACATCAGTGACATCTCTTCTGAACCCAGGGACCTGATGAACGACGTCGGTGAATGTCTTCTCAACCCGGACCTGCTTTGCGCGACATCGTTGACACGTCGTATGAATCTGAACCCCTGGCGCGACGTCGGTGACACCTCTTCTCAATCCGGACATCCTATGGGCGGCATTGCTGACATGTCTTCTGAGCCCAGACGCCTGTTCAACGACGTCGGTGACACCTCTTCTGAACTTGGACGCTCGCTTTCACTACGTCGATGACACATGTTCGGAACTCGGACGGCCTTTGCGTGACATCAGCGACACGTCTTCTGACCCCTCTCAACACGACGTAGGTGACACCGGATGACTGCTCGACGTTTACGAAAGGCCAGGTGGACATACGGACGGGCAGACGGACGGACAGACGAAAGGACAGACACAACCGCTTACTCCTTTATATATTGTAGGACAAGTATATTTCTTTAGTTTTAACACTACTGTATCAACAAAACAAAGCTGCTAACCCAAAACGCCTTCTCATTTATTTATTGATCTTTTATCATTTTCATTTTTTATTACAATTATTAATACTCTTTTTTTATTCATTTTTGTTTATTTTATTTTTCTTTATTTTTTCAATCCAATCCAGCTTGCTCCTGGTTGTCATATCCGTGCTACTCGCACTACAACCTTTACCTGAAGAGCTCTCATATACTGACCAAAAATACAATACATTGCAAATTCTTCAGATTTTTCTTGATCATCCATGATAATTTGGCCATCACGTTACACAGGTCTGAGACAGTTTCCTGCATTTTCAGCTTGTTTCTGCAGTAAAGAAATTTTTGGGTTCCTACATGAGGCTATGCGAACTTCTTTCCTAATTTCATATCGCAGAAGTGCTCCGTTGAGTTTACGGGAGTGCCTGTGAATACGACTAGATTTGACACCGCGAGAAAGAATGGAGTCGGCTTTGGATTTAGGGATTCGAATTCTTCTTGGATATGATTCAATGCGATCTTTCTGAAGGGAAATAGGAACTTATGTAGTAATTAACTCGTGGCAGTGCTCAATGTAGTGCCCATCAAACTCTATAACCATGTTGGTTGTATTACGCAGATGAAGTCAGTCAATGTGGAATAGCGCTGAAAACCTCAAAGCCAGCTGCCGCATAGTTCCTGTAGTGGGCCCTACCAGGCGGTTCTTCTACGAACTGCAAAAAGTAACAGACATGTGATCAGATGTACTAAATGGCGGTAGAACTCATAAAATCCTCCACAATGGTGTTAGTGGTCATAACGATATATAAAATGTTGAGCCCGTGAGCGGGCAGTCTTACCAGCCGCTTTAGGTGAAGCGAGTTCGCAAATTCAAGGAAAGACCTCGAGCAGAAGGTTGATGTTCGTCCTCTGTGTTATCGGTATTCCCAATCTTTTAAAGGAAAATTAATAGCACCCGCTACTACGACATGACCATTGCAGGCATCGCAGAAGTCGTACGAAAACGCGATAAACTCTTGAAAGAAATGTGTGGAACATGATGGAGAGCGGTGGGCTGTGACAAGACGAATTTTACCTTTGTCTTTGTCATCCTGGAGGGCCACTGTTTGGATCTCGCCGTAAAAATCATTGCAAGCTTCCAAATGATGTCTTACATCGTTACGAATCAGAACAAGAACACCCCGTCCTGCTCTTGGGCTGTTACGGTCGCAGCGGTGAACATAGTGGGAAGAAGTTAGGATAAGAACGGCGTCGTTGATTGAATTGGCTTTGCACCAACTCTTAGTAATGAGAAGGGCATCCTGCTTCTGATATAGGAGGATTTTAAAATCTGGAATTTTGCTGATTACAGAACGAGCATTTATTAGAATGAAGGAAAAGTGATTCAAAATCTAGAGAGCTCTGTTAGAAATAATGGATACCGCTACAGAACGCCTTAGTAGGACCTAAATCCTAGGCCGTGACAGCAGAGTTTTTTTTTGTTTTTTTTTCAGGATGGGTGCATGGCCAACACTGTTAACGGATGAAAGCAGGGGGAACGAAAAGGACCAGCATGGTAATTTCCAGGCAGCTCACGAGGGATTTTAAGTCTATGTATGGCTAGGTCCCGCACTACATCGGTCAGCTTACCTTTGCTGCGATTCATCTTTCCAGCGCAACAACTGATCGAATTTCACCTCCTCCCTGGTGTAATTTGGCTTGGTATGAGTGGACGAATTCACTTGCCTGACGCCCTGCTCGCATATCCGAAGGAGTTTGTTACTGAGCTCTTGGTTTCTTAGACGAATTTTAATTATCCTCGGCCTGCGAATGCTCACATTGTTGACTACTTTCAGACGTCTGTGCAGCGGGATATCGCCGGTTTCGAATCCCGCCGTCAGGTCCTATTAACCCGAAGCCTCGATTACTTCTTTAAAAGCTTCCTTATCAAAAGCATCAGCCCCGTGGATTTTTCTCTAATGCCAAAGTTATCCTGCAAACGTTCTGGTCCGCTACCTTGGAGTCGCTTTTGAACTTCACCAGAGCACTGTACAAGGCCGAGTGGGGTTGAGAATTTAGCACGTTTGCATTGGACTCTAGTCTCGATCCTATGCCTGCAATTCCTTCTAAGATTAGGCTTTGGCTTAGCTGCGCCCGTGACAGTCCAAGAGCAAGAGAAGGTGTTTTTGTTCATATCATAGTCTCCGTTTCATCCTTGTTGAGTTTTTTATTGCCGTTGGGTATTTTAGAATAAATCTGTTTGTTTACTGAGTCCGCTTTTGTCGAAAAGGGTTTTCGCCATATTTTGTTTTGTGATCATTTTCTGAACATCTAAAATAGCCTAACTTCCTCTCGTAGTATGTAAATTAGTTGACCAGCCAACAATTACTCCCATGGCTTTTCATTCAAAATACTGCAGGAAGCTTTCATGTGTGGAAATTATAGAGATGCTGTAACAGCGCACTATATGTGGCTGTTTTAGGTTTAAGAGGTGAATTTTTGGTAGTCGCATCGATGTAAAACTCTTAAAACGTGTTGAAGGTCCGTAATTAACAGTGATTAACAGTAATTAATTAACAGTGATTTTGATGATTTCTTTGCTCAGCTCAGAGTCTACTTACTTCGTTGGATCAGCTAAGGTGTGACACAGTGTTGCTCGGCGTGTGAATGAGTGTTCGAAAGTTCGATAAATCTGATTGCAGGGATTTTCTTTGGTTCTTTCTCGAAAAATACAAAACTTGACTGAAAAGTGAAAAACGCAAATCACAGTTATAAATTCACAAGTGATACGCCTAACGGCGTCTCTAGCACTTGCGCGCTTCGCGCGACCTTGCAATATGACTACGGAAAGGCCTTCGGTATACTTCCACTTCGCGCAGGCGACGAGTCGTGCTGTGAGTGCCAAATCAATTTTTGTAAAACAAATCCTGCTGCGTAGTTTTGCATGACTCCGTTCTCCACTTCCGTAGGTTTATCATAGGCGTTCTCTCCGGATCGTCCAGTAAAGTCACTGAGCTGTAATGTTCAGTACTTCTATGCAACGCTTATATATAGTAGGATAAGTGGCAGCTGGATCATCCAAAAGGGCAACGTGTTTTGCACGTCTACTGAGTCGCCAGGCACGTTGCACAACTACAACCCCCCCCCCCCCCCCCCTCCCATCCTCACACTTCCTCACATTTTCCCCAAACACACTCCTCCAGCACTTCTGCGCAAACAAACAAACTCACAGACAAACAGACAAACAACCGCTCTCGATTATGTAGTAGTATGTTTGCTAAACATACAGTATGTGACCGTATAAGAACGGAGATTTCATACTGGCTATTCGAAGAACTGTCTATAATGGACATAAGTGGTACTCTTCATGGTTAATGTGCGTGAAAAGTCGCCAGGTACAAAACTGTTGCACTTGCAAAAAAATTAAATATTTCCGAAACGGCTTCCTTCGCAAGTTGGAAATATGAAAAGCTTCCAGTCATCAAGTGGTATGAGAAATGAGAGACGAAGACTTAACAAAGTTAAGTTGTCTCGGTAGGGCGGGTTTTAATGTACCATGTATATGTGTACCATGTATATCTACCTTGCAAGTAGAAGGTGGAGCGGATAAATTTTTATTGTTTACATGACGGTCTGGCGCACATAAGTGTAAACCCTTCATTCATTTTTGTGTACATGGAGAGCCACATGCTACAGCATATTCTACAGCGACTTCACCACCGTCTGCTCTTGATCTTAGGCGTTTTTCTGGTGTACTGAAGATACATGTACCATTTTCTCGTTAAGCTGGATACTTTTCAAATCAAATTGGACACTCTTCTAAACAAACCTGACGCTTTCTAAATCAAACTGAACGTCTTCAAAATCAAAACAATCTCCTCCAACATCAAACTGGCTCTCTATAACAAGGTTGGAAAGATTTTTTGTTCAAGAAAAATTTAGTTTCTTCATTTGAAGATTTAATTCTTCTACCGACTTTTTAGTACTGGGAAGAGATTGCGCCATACCCTCATCCAAGTCGCTCAATTTTTATTCGATTGATAGCAAACTCTCTGGTTGCATGGAGTGTCACACTTGTAAACGATGCAGCAAAAAAAAACTGCAAAGAATACACATCTCCTCACTCTTATGCTCCATGTAAGCAGCATTAACACTATCAGTCGAATAAGAATAGCAAGGCCGTAGTCCAGTGTACCGACCGTAGTGCGACCTCTTTTTCAATGCACTGAACAATTGGTGGTTTGTTGTGCCTTAAAACAAAATTTAGTTTTATTTATTTACACCTGTTAATTTTTTGGAGTGGGAAGACATGGAAATGAAGATTGAAGGTCGGCAGGCAACTGCACCATCTTTGCTTCGCTGACGACATCGTGCCCATAACACCGAGCATCAGCCAGGCGGAGCGAATGCTGGCCGACTTCGATCGTGTATGTGAAAAAGTTGGACTGCAGCTGAATCTTACGAAGACGATGTTCATGAGGAACGGATGGGTTTCTGATGCCCCATTCTCGCTCAACGGAACGAACATCTCCGAATGCTCCAGCTATGTGTATCTGGGTCGCGAAGTCAATATGGCCAACGACCTAGCGCCAGAGCTGAGAAGGAGGAAACGAGCGGCTTGGGGAGCTTTCAAGAGCGTCGAAGAAGTCGCGAAGAAGACGAAGAACCTCCGACTTCATGCCCACCTCTTCGACTTTACCGTTCTTCCTGTCCTAACATACGCATCAGAGACCTGGCCCATACGAGAGCAGGATCGACACGCGATCAGCGTCGCGCAGCGTGGAATCGAGAGGACAATGCTCGAAGTGACACGACTCACGCAAGTGAGAGAAGGCCTCCGGAGTTCCGAGCTTCGCCGACGTTCGAAGATCAGAGACGCAGTCGCGTGAGCCAAGTTGTCGAAAATTAGGTGGGCCGGCCACATAATGCGTTTCGCAGACACCCGCTGGACGAGAGCCGTCACCGACTGGATTCCGCGGGATGTCAAGAGAACACCAGGACGCCCACCAGCGTGTTGATCGGACTTCCTCGTGAAAGTCCTGAACGACCGATATGGCGCTCTTCGTGTCCCTCAAGCAAGGAGGATCCATTGGAGCAATCTGGAACGTGACGCGGACGAATCCAGACGCTGCTGGCGCCCGTTCGAGCAAGTCGGTGGTCGACAGGGCAACAGGTAACACTTATTAATATTAGGGTGGGCCAAAAGTAATGAGACAAATTCAACAAAATTCTTTATCTCTTTATAACTCAATTACAACTCAACGGCGCTGAGGAATGTATTCGCCATTAAGGTCAACGACCTTGCTGTCATCGATCAGCCAACTTCCTGATCCCATCCTTCCAGAACTGCTTGGGCCTGGTGTTGATCAACTGCTCGATATGGTTGTGAAGGACTGCTTGGGTTCTTGTGTCCCTTCCGACCAGGAAGTCCTGTAGGCTCAAGTAGTAGTGGTAGTCGCATGGAGAGATGTCCAGCGAATACGGTGGGTGAGGCATGTGAACGTAACCCAGCTGGCCAAGCTTATCCGTGGTTACTTGTTCCCGATGGGGTGCGGCGTTGTCGAAGAGGAGGACCTTCTTGAAGCGCTGCGACTGAATAAATTCGAGTCGCAGGTCCATCTCTTCTATTTCGTTTACCATGACCTTGGAGTCCATTGCCATGTTTTTGGTAAACAGCTTCCAGCATACCGGTCCATGGACGCAGACCCAAAAGCTCCAAAGTGCTTCTCGCCATGATCAAGTAGCCGAGCGAAGGTCGGTAACGGGTCACCAGGCCTCACCCAGACTCGCTGCTTGGCAGGGTTAAGGTATTAGGTTCGTGCATAAGTTCTCGGACATTTGGGGCATGAAATATTTATTATCACAACATACGAACAACAATATCAAATCATTTGAGGTAACCACCCTTTACATCAATTGTCTTTCGCCAACGTGCTGATAAGTCACGGATGCCTTTTCTCCAAAACGTGGCCGGTTGTGATTCGAAAAATGTGAGCAGTGTCTCCTTGACATCCTCTCGGTTCCTAAATTGCTGGCCGTCCAAATAGCGTTAAAGGCTTGAAAGCAAATGATAATCAGAAGGAGCGAGATCTGGTGAGTAATTTGGATGTGGAAGAACGGTCCATCCGTAGTCCGCCAACTCAGCCGCCGTCGCTCTAGCAATATGCGGTCTAGCGTTGTCGTGTTGAAAGTACACCTTCACTTGCTCTCCTCGTGTGGTTTGAAGGTGGGCCCTCAACTTCCTCAGTTGGTTGACGTAAAACTCTGCCGTCACTGTTATCCCTTCGTCCAGCAGCTTCCAGTACTCTACGCCAAGAACGCTCCACCAAATGCATATCATCACCTTTTTCACGTGAAAGTCGGGTTTCGGAACGTCCACTGCCTCTCCAGTTGCGTCAACCCACTGTGCACGCCGGTGACAATTAGAGTAGAGTATCCACTTCTCATCCCCGGTGACAAGGTTGTCCAGCCATCCGTGGGTACGTCTGAGGGTAAGGAGAGACAGAGCGACATCGGCTCTGCGATCCATGTCATGGTGTGTCAAGTCGTGAGGTACTGTAAGGGACGAAGGAGGAATCGGTGTGGTGAGTCCCGTTTTGACATTTTACCCCCGTGTTGCCTCTCTCCTTGCTGGCCATCTCTTTCGAAACGTCGCGGCCCCTTGCCCTTCTTTGTTTCAGGCACGGACTTGAGGAGGACGGACCTATATAAGCGAGGACAAAGGACTCTCGAGGATTGCCACCCGGACGGTTGAAGGACGCGCGACTGCACCCAGGGACCGGGCCAGCCCTTCATCGCGGTGCTTCGGCTCCTTCCACCGACCACGCCGGCATTCGTCCCCACTCCGGTGCCCAGTGATCTCCCGTTATGTATTGTCGACATGTTTTCTCTTGTGCCGAGTCATGTTCTGGCTTGTCGTTCCGTGCTTTGTGGATTATCGCAGATAAATATGCGAGATGAATTGATTTCGGGTCATGACCAGAGGCTGGATAACCAAGATTATTACTGTACCCAGCGACCCAATTTTCGCACCTTGCCAATCGACTTCAATCCTCGAACGACTGTTGAGTGACTAACACCAAGAGTGCTTGATAGTTCGCGAGTGGTTTGGTATGGGTCCGTTTCCACTCTACTTCGGAGGCCATCCAAATCCAGTGTCATCGGGCGCCCTTCTCGTTCATTATCTTCAACGGAGAATTCACCAACTGCAACTTCGAGAACCACTGGTACACAGTACTTCGAGCAGGAGCACTCTCGTTGTAAACATCTTTCAGGCGACGATACGATTCGTTGGCATTGAGGCCAGATTGATGCAGGAATATCATGACGTGTCGAATATGCGTCTCAGCTGGGATGAATTGTTTAGCCATAATAGATGACTTTAACAACGCAGAAGTAAATGTTAGGAACAGTTTTGTAGTCCTTTCCTTTCTCTATCGATCTATCATTTACGCGTTGATACATGTGAGAAATTTGGCGGGAAAATGTGCTTTCAATTCAGGAGGGATCAAATGTCCGAGAACTTATGCACCAACCTAATAGAAGACGTACTTCTCATCTTGCGTGACTATTGAGTCCAGGCTTCTCGGGGTTGGGAATCGGAAGAGATTTGCGCGACACCTGTCGACTCGTCAAACTGGGGTTTCGGCATGAGACGGACTGCGGTTTTGGCATGCTTCTAGAAAGGACGGAAGTGGTAACTTCTCAAGTGCCCTGCAATAAGTAGCATGCAAGCATACAAATACGGTAAGCACGAAACCAGACTCGAGACACGAGATATATGGACACGGCATGGAGAGTCTCATTACTTTTGGCCCACCCTAATATTGGAGTCATTCGGTGTCTGAACTAAAAAGTTTCAAAGAATGTTTTTTCTTTGATGGAAAAATTACTGTTACCATTTTGGAGAGTTTAGTTTGACTTGAAAGGAGCTCATTTTGATTTGAGAGATGTTTACTTCGATTTCACAAGAATCGCGTTTGTTAAAAGAGTGCTCAATTTGACTTGAAATGTAGCCGCCTTGATTTGAAAAGTGCCTAATTGGACGAGGAAAGTGTACAATTTGACGTGGAAATGATATACCTTGGCCCTCTTGCTGGTACTTGAAACTGCCCGGTTACAGCATTTATGTTCTTTGTCTTCACTTGAACTTCAACACAGGGCTAAAACGATTAACGGCAAGCCCACAGGGCCACTTTGTAAATGACTGATGTGTGTTGTATACTGAACTGCTGGTGGTTTTGCAAAGTTTATTTTTGCCTTCAGTAAAGTTAGCTAACGCAACGCCTAGGTATACAGCACGGTGAATATGCAGAAGGAATATCAATATCCTCACGACTGTGGTACTTTTGGGCATTCCTTTCTCACCAAATCTCGATCCAGCCCGTAGATGTAGCCACCTTGTTTGACGGGTAGCACTCTTTCCTCTGAGTCAGTGACAAACAGCCTGCAGGGACCCTGAAAGTGCAGCGCTTCTAACATAATACATGTAAAATAATGATATTAGGTTGGAAAAAGTCTCTTCACACTTCGAATTTTTTTGACCTTCTCCTTGTAAACGCACTAGCCAACATTGACAGCTGATTTCGTAATCCTATCACACTTGTCTATCGTTCGCACACGGACATAGGTTAAGACCCTTCTTGTACTTCATTATCTATGGAATCTTCCGGACTCAATGCCATATCTACCTGAGGGCCATTTTCGGCACGTCATTCTTCATGAATTCATTTAAGGATCTACAGCACGTCAGGCAGCCGACCAAATTAACCGTATATACGGCTTGGAATCTACTACTCATCGCACCTGTAATGAGTGGATCGGAAAGTTTTTAAAGGGAGATCATTCACTCGAGGACAAAGCAAGGTCAGGAAGGCCAACTAAATTGGACGACGTGGAACCACTCCATCTTATTCGTACCGATAGTAGTCAGACGACACGTCAACTGTCAGAGAAGCTCGAAGTGTCATAGGATAGTGGAAATCCATCTGATGGGTCTGGGCTTTGCATGGAAATCTGGAGCTTGGATTCCACATGCCCTGTCAGACACTCAGAAAGGTCAACGGCTCTCCATAGCTGCTTCTCTTCTGTCCAGATACGAAAGAAAATCGTTTCTGCCGCGAATTGTGATAGGAAATGAGTCCTGGGTTCTGTATGTCAACTTCCGAAGAAAAAGACAATGCCTTCAAAAAGGAGAGAACCCTAAGCTTGATCTCATGCCCAATATTCACGAAAGAAAGATTTTCTCGAGTGTTTGGTGGGATAACAGAGGAGTGATTTACTGGAAAACTCTCAGAAGTGGAGAGACACTGCTGCAGTGGCCAACTCCACAAAGTCGCCGCAGCTCTCCAAGAAAGGAGGCCGGAGAAGTCAAAGGTGATGATCCTGCATTACAATGCAAAACCACATCTTGCAAGACTCACAAGAGAAACAACAGAGGAGTTGGGCTGGGAGGTAATGCCTGATCCACCGTATAGCCCCGACCTACCGACTACCATCTCTTCCATGCTATTAAGTAAGAAGTTGGAAAGAAGAATTTTGAAACGGATGAAGACCTCAAAAATTGGATTCAGCGATGGCTCAACTCCAGAACTGCAGTCCTTTAAGCGGGAGGAATTAGAAAATTACCCAGTTATTGGAAAAGTGTATCGGAACAAAATGGAGATTATCTCAATAGATTTGACTTTGTAGTTGTGAAGTAATAAATCTTTGAAAAAATGAAAGACTTTTTCCCAACCTAGTATAATAGCCTCTTGTGCAGGCGTAAGAGTACGCGAAAAAGTATGATTAACAATTATGTTCCTTGCTCGGTTCCTGACGAAGAAAATGGGTTTCTAAAATCATATTAGCAACATCCCCATTGGCCCACCCCAGTCAATAGGGTCATCAGCTCGGTTGTTCATTAAAGTCCTGATCTTAATTTGCACTGAGCTTTCCCTGCTAATCTTCTTGTTTGCTATTTCCTGCCGTTCATTTAAAACATCCTTTCAGGTATTCGGCACAGAAGTGTATAGCAGTCATTTGAGGTCATCTTGGATGATGTACACAACAACCATATGTGCACCGAGATCACTTTCGTGCACAGCTTGTTTTACTCATTTCACCTCTCCGTGATAATAATGAGCTTGATCCGCTACGATTTTTTCTCTCAGTTGAGCATCTTTTTAGCAAATGGACGGACAGGATCGAGAAGCATTCTAATTTTATTGCTGTTGTAGGTTTGTTTTGTTGTTTGTAAAGCGCACCTCTGAGTGCAATAAATAAATACGATGAATAAATGCGTAAGTAACTCCCCTAATAGCTTAATCTGTATGAGAACATATATCTCACAGCAGATTTGCAACAAATCACAATCTCTGTCAATGGCATAATCTTCATTCAAATATAGGATTGTTGACGAATCGTGCAGCTACGGGTGTACAAAAACCCGTTACCAACCAACCCAATTTTACGGCAATTCGCCAGCCTCGTAATAATAGACGACTCAGCTGACCTGGGAGGGAACGTTAAAAAAACAATTCGGATGTACCCTAGGCTATATTAGGGAAGGCCGGCTTTTGCAGTAGCGAAAAGCTGAAGCACAGTCTTCCGTCGTGTCACATGGTCAGCATGGAGTGTCAAGATCTAGTGGTGTCTAGCCTTCTCCCTTTTTTTGAGAGGCGCAAGACGGCAGACACATGTTCCACAGCAGTACAACGATGCAGTTCATGTGTCTAGTTCGACCAGAGATTGGACTCCACCGTCACAACATTTAAGTAACGGAAGTAACGGACTGCCAGGCCTGCTCTTCTGAGAACAACTTAAATGGAGAACATTAGGTGCTCGCTGTTCGACGACGCTACAGAATTAACCAGCAGTTCAATGGCGTGGTTTTGACTAAGTGGGATACCAACCAAGAAAAAACCATCCAGAACCTTGTCAATAGCATGAGTGATAGAGGTGTAATGTCATAAGAAGTAATGAGGTCTGATCGACTTTTGAATTTAATAAAAATTTTGATTTTCACAGGAGGATTCATACTTTTGAAATATCATTTTTTCTTGCAAAAATGAACGCGAAACGAGATATGGGCAAATTATGTGATGGAAACTTACTTTTGAAACGCACTGTACATAGGTTATATTGTCAATTGTGCCAAACGCGATGCCATAGTGTATCATGCGATTTATTGTGACCAATTGTAAACGAGTAAGGCCATATAAGTGTGATGGTAACCTAATTATAAAAGAATAAATTTGGTTTTCGTTTCACACGGGCCCTCAGACGAAAGCCAAACAGACACAGTAACCTTCTTCCTGTGCTTATCAGTAATGGAGGGGAAGAAGAAGGAGTGGCTGCTGTAAACCAAGCTAACTCCTGTTGACGTTGAACATCGCGAACAGCCAATAAACACAAATAAGTAAGCCGTTGATGTTCACTTCACTTGAAAGAATTTTGTAGTCTACTACTACTAGAATTCAATTTTCTGCAGAGGAAGTACCAGCCCGATGGCAGTTTTCCACTAACCTGTCCATGTAGAATGCGCTGGCGCATCCCAGAAGGGATTGTGTAACGCCGTCCTTTTTTTCTTTGTTATCTTATTGCATCGGCGCGTTGTAGGGCACTCGGAGGAGGCGCCGACTGTCGTGTTCACCACGCGATTCACGGTTCGGATTTCCCACTCATACCAACGAAGCGCTCCGTAGCGCGGTCAAGCATGGAGCTCGAGAATCGAACAACAGGCATCGCCTGGAGGCAGGATGTCGTCCTGTATCTTGATTTCAGGAGAGGATTCTTCCGTTAATTTTAAGCTTTTTTTGGTGGCTTTTGAATCAATCTTAAACACCCTCTCTCGTGCAGTTCACAAAGTCCTACCGCGCGCCGTAAATTAAGGATTGGCTGTTCCCGCACGACGGTGTGACATTACCATGTGGTCAGAAAGGGAATGAAGCGTGCTATTTATTTATACCAGCTGGACGTGCGGGCCACGCCATGTCTGCAGGATTCGCCGGCTTCGGTTATGGCAGGCTTCGGGCATGACGGGCCACGCTAGGAACGTAGCCCAGGCCTAGCTAGGGATGCTTTCTCAACCAGCGTCTGTCGTCGGCGACTGACCCTGGGTAAGGCCCCGTTTATACTTCATCGCGGCGCGACGCGATGGCCACGCAATGAGGCCAAATTGATCGATCGCGTCGCACAATCAATATGGCCACTATACGTGGCATCGCGTCGCGCCGCGACGAAGTATAAACGGGGCCTAAGGCGCCTTTTATACTCGCGCCGCCGCGCGGCGCGGCGTGATGGTTGACATAGCTATCGATTTTTCGCGCCGCCCGGCGGCGCCGCATCGCATTCATACTCCGCCGCCTCAAAACACCACACTTGACGGAATTTTGGGTTACGGTATTCGGCGAATCGCGCCGCTGGAGGGAAGGACGCGGCGCGGCGCGATCAGCTGCGGCAGACTCGATGTGGAGTGGGAGATTCACCAACGAGATGAATCATTTTGCTGTGTATTCCTTGTTTTGGCTCCTCAACTAACAAAACAAAGAAGGTGTAGCAAAATTATGGCACTATTGCACTTTCAGGACTCCAGAGGTCGATGAGAGGTCGAAAAGGTTTTTTGACCAAACTACTCCAGGGGGGGGGGGTTATTTAGGGTGCTGGCCACGAATCTGACATCCGTTTTCGGTGACCATTACCATAGTCACCCGTACCTTTCGTAACATAGGAAGGGGATGGAGACCTGTAGACATTCACGAAGTTTTACCTACTACGCTAAAGATATGTTCAGTGAACAATGACCACGGAATTGCAATACGAGAGAGAATTCTGAGCGATTCTCGACAATGAGTACCTTCCAGCAATTTTACTTTTGAACCTTCCCTTTGGAAAATAAAGAGTCGTTTAGTGCCATTTGCATTGCAGGGGACTCGAATCAATACCACACTCACCAATTTCAACCGTAGGTTGAGCAGACGACTTCGACCCCAGCTTTAAGAGAGGATTCGTCGTTCCCCACAGGATTTCCACCACTAACATTAGCCAGATGCATTCCGCTGATCGGCCAGACGAATTCTTTCTGTTTTGGTTCTTCAATGACTCATGGACCGTCTCTTCCGTCGTCCTTTATGGCGCACGGAACGTAGTACGTAGAAGTTGGTCGCCGCGCGTCCCTGACGCTCCCCTTTCTAACTACAATCGCGCAGCGGCGCGTCAAATTCGGGCGCGGCGCGACTGGCCGCGCCGCGCCGCGCTCCGAATTTGACGCGCCGCTGCACGATTGCAGCTAGAAAGGGGAGCGTCAGCAACGCGCGACCACGAGCTTCTGAGCACTGCGGTCCGTGCTCCATGACGGATGAAGAAGGAGACGGTCCATGAGTCATTGGAGGACCAAAACAGAAGAGATTCCTCTGGCCGATGAGCGGAATGCATCTTGCCAATGTTTATACTTGTGCTCGAATAATTGAATTCGAATAATTATTCGAATAATTTATTCGAATTCGATTTTCGATTATTCGATTATTCGAGTTTCGCAAATTCGAATAATTATTCGAATTCGATTATTCGAGTTTCAAAAATTCTAATAATTATTCGAATTCGATTATTCGAGTTTCAAAAATTCGAATAATTATTCGAATTCGATTATTCGAGTTTCGAAAATTCGAATAGTTATTCGAATTCGATTATTCGAGTTTCGAAAATTCGAATAATTATTCGAATTCGATTATTCGAGTTTCAAAAATTCGAATAATTATTCGAATTCGATTATTCGAGTTTCGAAAATTCGAATAATTATTCGAATTCGATTATTTGGGATTCGAAAATTCGAATATTATTCGAATTTCGAATACGTGGTTGTTTCGAATGTGATATAATAATGATTTTTGTAAGCGAGTTCATTCCGGTGACGATTGTTTTCGATAGCACAGCGTCGAGGATCTCGCCGTTACGCAAACACATTCAAATATGTATTTATTTATTTACTTTTATACGCGGATGGACAAAATAAGTTCAAATATGATTCAAACACAAGACAACAGGTGACTAAATAAGTGACTTGTCTCTTGCACAATAATTTCAAAAACAACAGCAAACTACAAAGTTTTCTAATGATACCCGCCAACCAGCCTTTCAAATTGCCTTTGGGTGTTTGGTATATTGTTTTCCTTTGAAGGCTTCAAAAATTCAACCCCTGCTCCATATGTGAAAAATGCGGATCTTACCTTGCTTTTGCTCTGGGAATTTGAATTTTCCATTGAGCACCTCTTGTAGGAGAAGAAGAGATCAGTGCCTTCGTCCCCAAGGTCATTCGACGACCCACTTGATGCCCCGAAGCACGGTCCTCCACTTCACTCTAGCCCCAAATTGACTGCAGGCAGCTCCACTCCCCATCCTCGAACAGTCGACCTCGGGCAAAAATTGAAATTCTCTATAGGTATTGAGCTTCTGATCGATTTTGATCCTAGGACGAAATGCCTTTTTGTCAGAACCGATCGTTCCCAGCGCATCTACTAGTTGGTGCAAAAGTAATGTAGGTTTTTTTGTTTTCCTTGTTTCAACAATATTTTTTAAAAATAAACTGAGGCCATTTCATAAGGTATTATACATTGTTGGAAAGGGTATTACATGCGCTTTCTAGATATGTATTAGGTTGACCAGAAAGCTCTCTGCGTTTTGAGTGAGCTACCATAACTTTCTCAAATCTTATCGGATTTAGTCGAAATAAGCACCGTTCGAATCAGCACACTGTTACCAACGGGCCAACAACCGACTTATTCCATCAGCGAAAAAATTATGTGGTCGAGATTCGACAAACTCCACGAAAGCTGTTTTGGCTTGGTCCTGATTGATGAAGGTTTTACCAGCGAGAAAGATCTGAAAGTGTTTGAAAAGGTGGTAGTCGGTTGGCGAGAGGTCTGGAGAATACGGTGGGTGAGGCAGAACTTCAACCCTTAAATCGTTCCATTTTCGAACAGTGATTTGTGAAACGTGAGGCGTTATCGTACAAAGGAATCGGGCTTCTTCTGTTGGCCAATGCTGGCTGAAGTTGACGCAATTTTCGGTGCATTTCGTCGATTTCGTTACAGTAGGACCTTGCTGATCGTTTGGCCAGACGCTAAAAAGTTGTAATGGATCACAGCAGCCGCCGACCTCCACACAGTGACCGTTCCCTTTTTTGGTGGAGGATCGCCTTTGTAAAATGCCTAGGGGGTTCGTCGGCGTCCAACCACTGTCCGAAACGTTTCGTGTTATCATACAGAATCCACTTTTCATCACAAGTGATGATTCGATCCCGAAACGGGTCAGTTTTGTTGCGTAAAAGTAGAGAAGAACAAACCTCAAAACGTGACAATTTTTGCCGATCATTCAACTCGTGGGGCACCCACTTTTCGAGCTTTTTCACCTTCCCAAGGCGTTTCAAAGCACCTTCGAGGCTGAAGTCTCCGGTCCGAATTTTATTGAACTACTGACACACAGTGCTTTCTCCATCACTATTAGGCCCCCACACTTGGTTAATTTGTCGGGCTGTCTCGGCTACGGATTGTCCCAATTTGAAGTCAAAATAAAATATCTTTCGGAATTACTCCTTCGACATCCTTCAAAAAGTCCTTCAAGAACAAAATTGTAAAAAAACGTTGAAATTTATTTAGCCAGATAGAGCGAAAAATTATGTACAGAAAGTAGCATTAATGCGCAATGCAAGTTGAATTTTTACTTAATAATAGACGATGAAGAACTAACAGTAACAAGAACAAACAGTAGTAACACGAAACGCTGAGAACTTTCCGCACAACCTAATATATGGAATTTGATTTAAGTCGGTTGTTCAAAAAATAATTTGGTTTTTATTTTTAGATGTCCAAACGCGATTTTCGTCAAATTTTCCGGCTTTGGCTGATGTCGGGGAACTTCTTTTTGGTTCAGCCACTAGGCGCACGCACCTGTTATCATAAAGTATCCATTTCTCATCGGAAGTCCGTTCGAGAAACGGATCGTTGGCATTGGGCAAAAGATGGGCCGACGATATCTCAAGACGACGATTTTTCTGACTTTCGGTCAATTTAGTTTCTTGGTCTTCCCAGTTTGCTTCAAATGGCGAACAACTGTAGTGTGATCGCCGTTAAGCTCCTCGGCAATATCTCGCGTGGTTTGCGCGGATCAGCTTCGACTGACGCCTTCTGTGGATCATTATCAACGGCTGCCATTTGGTTCGTCTTCGAGGCTAGTGTTGCCGGCACGAAACTTTTGGAACCATCTCGTACTGTGCATTCGTTGATCGTTCCCTGGCCCCATCTTCTTCTTCTTCTTCTTCTTCTTCTTATTCTTCAGCGTTTGTCCCGCATCGTCGCGGGGTCCGCTCTTCTGGTGTTACGACGCCACCTTTCCCGATCCTGCGCTTGATCAGGGTGGACACCAGCTACTTTCATGTCCGTGTGTAACGTATCGGACCAACGCTGCTTCGGGCGTCCTCTAGGCCGCTTTCCAGATACTTCCAACTCAAGGCCAATCTTGCGGACGCTGTCTTCTTTCCCACGCAGAACGTGGCCGTACCATCGCAAGCGAGCTTCGCGCATCTTGTCCGCTATCGGCGCGACACCGAACTTCTGCCGAATAGCATCATTTCTGATGCGGTCCATGCGCGTGACTCCAGCCGTCCAGCGCAGCATCTTCGTCTCCGTGACGCTGAGGCGTGTTTCAACTTCCTTAGTCGCAGGCCAACACTCAGCGCCGTACATCGCTACCGGGCGCACGACGGCTCTGTAAATCTTCGACTTCAGGTGCTCTGATATCCTCCTATCGCAGAGCACGCCAGTCAGCGAACGCCACTTGGACCAAGCTGCACTCACGCGTGAGTTCACTTCAACCATCAGACCGCCGTCAGACGCTATTGCTGATCCCAGGTATTTAAACACCGAAGTGCGTGCAAGTTCAGTACCGTTAATCTTAATGGAGCCGGACTCGTTCACGTCAGTCGTTACTCGGCTTTCTTGACGTTCAATTTGAGTCCGAATATCTCCACGCGGTCGCACCAAGCTTGCACCTGCTGCTCGAGATCATCTTTATCTTTGCAAGCGAGCATTACGTCATCAGCTAGAGCAAGGTCTATGGGACAGGCTTCTGAAGATCTCTTGTAATGGCATCCATGACGACAACAAAGAGGAGTGCAGAAAGCGCGGAACCCTGGTGCACCCCAACGGAGATGGGAAACTCCATTGAGGTTCCAGCTGCAGCTTGCACTCTACTCTTTGGGCATGAGTAGAGCATCCGCACCCACTCTATAAGTTCCTCAGGTACGTTGTGTTATCGCAAGGCGTTACATATAAGCTCACGCGGTACGCAGTCGAAGGCCTTCTCCAAGTCGAGAAAGGCTACATGCACCGGCTTCTGTCTCTCGCGATGCTTCTCCACCAGGAAGCGGGCGGCGTGTATAGCATCAATGGTCCCACAACCAGACAGAAAGCCGCACTAGTTGTCGGAGAGCTTGACGATTTAACGGATTCGTCTATCGAGGATTCGCTCGAAGATCTTCATGCTGTGCGAAAGCAAGCGAATCGGACGGTAATTGGAGCAGTCTGCAGGACTGCCTTTCTTCTTCCAAATCGGAATCGTCGTACTGTTGTGCCAACACTCCGGTACTTTCTTCTCCTTTACTACCTGGTTGAAGAACTCAGCCAACCACTCAGCAGGATACCAGAGCTTCGACTTCCAAACATCGGCTGCCAGATCATCCGGCCCTGTCGCCTTACCGGGCTTCATCTTCTTCAAAGCCGCTTCTGTTTCCTCCACGGTGATCTTGTGAACGGGACCGTGAACAGAAGCCACAGAAGGGATGGCCGGATGAGGAAATTCCATAGTGGAAATTTCCTCAAAGTAATCACGCCATCGCTTCAGCGCCTTTTTGCGGTCTGTCAGAAGATGGCCGCTCTCATCATTGATGCCAACAAACTTTTCAATGTCCTCGGTTTGGCAATGGCGGGTCTTAGCAAGTCGGTACAAATACCGCTCACCATCGCGCGATTCGAGCTTTCGGTAGACATCACCATAATGAGTGGCTTTCGCAACAGCCACGGCTTTCTTTGCAGCCTTCTTCGCCTTCTGATACTCCTGCCAGTTGTCGGCTGTTTTATCGCCGAGAAACACATGATACAGCGACTTCTCTCGAACTTTCGCTTTCACATCGTCTGTCCACAGCCATGCCTGCTTGTCGACTTTGCGTCGTCCAGGCTTCGTAGTGCCGAGTTCCAACCTTGCAGCTTGGCGTATCGCGTCGGTTGCTTTCTTCCAAGTTTCATCGACAGTCGTAACTGTCGGTAACCGCACGCGAGAAATCACAGCTGCTTCCTTCTCTTTCATTCGCCACCACTTGATTCTTGCAGCACCGCATCGCTCGACCTGCTTCAGCCTCGGAGAGGCGATCTTCAGAGTACAGATCAGCGGACGATGCTGTGGGGCGACCGTTTCATACGGCACGATCTTCTCGTCTGTGACGAGATTTCGGTCACGATCCTTCACAAGCACAAAATCTATCTGAGACTTGGAACTCCCACTATAATATGAGATGAGGTGGGAGTCGCGTTTTCGGAAAACGGTGTTCACAATGGTGAGGCTATGCGATTCCGCATACTCAAGAATACGCTCACCATCGGGGTTACGAGACCCGTATCCGAAACCACCATGACAGCTGTACCCGTCCTTCGCAGCACCTACGTGCCCATTAAGGTCACCAGCGACTATGATGACATCTTTCGACGGTACCTCTGCTGTCTTCTCATCTAGCAGGTTCCAAAACTCATCCTTGGCTTGATCGGAGCAGCCAGTCTGCGGAGCATACGCAGAGAAGAAGTGATAGAGTCGCTCCTTAGCGGCGACAACGATCTTCATCAATCAATCGTCAAAGCGTTCGACGCTTACAATCGAGTCACGAAATCGTTCGGAGACGATTATTCCGACACCGCTGGTGGTTCTGGGACTTCCACATAGAACGGCCTTGAAACCACGTCCTACGTCCCTTGACTTGCGGCAGGACCACCTCGTCTCCTGCACCGCACAGAAATCAACTCTTCTTCGCTCCAGTGCTTCAACCAACTCGCACGAGCGGCCCGTCAACGTACCCACATTCAGCGTAGCCACGCGGGTCCTGCTTACGTTACGGGACTTTCGGACTAGCTCAGTTGCCCCCCGATGCCGTCCTCGCATCAGGGACCCTCGCATACTTCTCACACTCGCCGGGCTCTGCGAGTGCTCCCGCGGACGCCGTAGCACTATCTCGAGAAACTTGACTTATCATACACCATGTGATGTGACATGGGTCTTCGTAGGCCGGCCTGTCACAAGGGCCTGTCGCCTGCATTCGAATGTCCGTGATTAGCTTAGCTCGCAGAGCGAGCAGTTTCCAGTGGCACCACGTGGAGGAACGGACATCGCCACCGTTCCCTGGCCCCATACTTCGTTTATATTTTGAGCGGCCTGAGCGGAAGTCCGGCCCAGTTTCAACCCGCAGAAGTAAATCTGACGAAAATCGCGTTTAGGCATCTGAAAATAAAAACCAAATTTTTTTAAATACGCGATTTAAACTAAATTCTATATACATACATAGAAATCGCATATAATGAGTTTTCCAACAATGTATAATACCTTATGAAAAGTCTTACTTTATTGAAAAATTGTGTTGAAGCCAATAAGACAGAAAACCTGCACTCCTTTGACACCAATCTAATAGTGCTAAGTTGAACAGAAAATTTTTTTCTACACGGGGCCGCTAGGTCAGGGACGGACTGCTTAACTGTCGTCGACATACAAACAAAGAAACGTCACTTTCAAGCCACAATCAACAATATCGATCGATATTGACCTCTCGATGAAAACCTTTCACTCGCTGTAAAGCACGAGTTTTTTGCATTCCTCCATCACTGCTGAAGAAGGCTGTTGCATCATTAGCTATACTTACCAGTTGGTTAGTACATTTTTGATTCCATTCGTGTAAAGAATATAATTTGTCTACAACACCTCTTCATCCTAAAACAACTTGGCTGTTGTAAAATCAAAAAGCGCCCATGCACTGTACTACCGAGGTCGAAAAAATAGTTATTCATACTTCGATACGGGTTGGGTTGCTCATCACGAATCAGACATCGGTTTTTGAATATCCGGTTTCTTATGGCAGGTTAACCCTTTCACGACACGCGTGTTTTTCTCGCACGCCGAACGAATACAGTTTTTGGCTTGCTTAACCGGGAAATCAGAAATGCTCACCTTTTTACTTACAAGGAGCTCGATGAACGTAAATGACATTTGTTAGCATGCTTTTGTTCAAAAATGTGTTGGAAATGGCGATAAAAGGTCTCACTAACGATAAATCGCAAAACGCAATAACACTGGTGTGCGGGAATCGAACCCAAGATCACTCTCTGTGAAGAGAGAACACTTCTACTGCGCCTCCGCCTAAGGTGGCCACTGGCCAAGCCGCTAACGACAATGCTGATTACGCAACACTGCGTCCACGCCGCATCAACGCGCGCGGCTCACAGTCCGCAGACTTTGGCCAGCTAGGACTTGCTTATGAAATCCATCTGGCAAATTTGGTCTAAATATTTGTAATCAGCGTTTCACAAGACGTAGGTACCTGTCCGAAGTTCCATAGGAAGCTGAAGGCATTCCGCGGTTAGTGGTTCCTCTTTTACGGGTCTCGCTTACTCTTCCAAATTGCCACGCACGTTGGACGACGTCTTCGGCACGTCAGCTGAACTCCGACCACCTTTGGACGACGTCTTCGGCATGTCTGCTGAACCCAACCAACGTTGGATGACGTTTTCGGCATATCTGTTAAACCTCGACTCACGTTGGACGACGTCTTAGTTAAACGAAAAATCTCAGCGTCCTTATTATGTATGTAGTTTATTCGATTATTCGATTTATTCGAATATTCGATTATTCGTTCGTTCGAATAACTGAAAAATTGGGTTGTTCGATTATTCGGAAATTCGAATAAACAAAAAACGGGGTTATTCGATTATTCGGAAATTCGAATAAGCGAAAAATGGGGTTATTCGATTATTCGGAAATTCGAATAAACGAAAAATGGGGTTATTCGATTATTCGGAAATTCGAATAACTGAAAAATTGGGGTTATTCGATTACTCGTTCATTCGAATTTTCGAAAAATGGGGTTATTCGATTATTCGGAAATTCGAATAACCGAAAAAATGAGGTTATTCGATTATTCGCTCATTCGAAAAATATTGGAAAAGCACAAGTATACCAATGTAAGCGGTGAGATTCCTGTGAGGAACGACGAATCCTCTCTTGAGGCTTGGGTCGAAGTCGTCCGCTCAACCTACGCCTAAGGCGCCTTTTATACTCGCGCCGCCAGGCGGCGCAAGTATAAAAGGCGCCTAAGGGAGCATCCCTAGCGTCGAAGTCGCATGGGTTGAAATGTACGCCTATTATATGAGATTGAGCCTTACTAGAAACCTCTCACGTCCCTGTATAGCACTCAGGAGAATGTCCGTCAGCAGACCTGCTTCGTCTAGGGCGGTTTCAAACCGACTGCAGCTTGTCATGCCTGATCGAATGTCTAACATTGCTGTCCTGTCGTCGTGCTTTAAGCCAGAAGGTGTGATGAATTTCGGAAAAGGTGATCCAGGATAAAGATCCTTCTAGGCATAGTAGTAGGAAAACTGACTGATAATCAGCTAAATATTTACTAAATCTCATAGATATATGGTGAAGGTTTAGTGACCCTGGAGGAATGGAAGTTAAAGTCTAGATTTGAATGACCCCTAGCAGCAACGAGAATGGAAACAGCAGCGACTTAGCAGAGAAACAGAAGACCAGTAGCGACCTGTATGTGGGATTTTACGGAGGGAAACGAGGCTGACCCTCAAACTGCTACTGATGACAACTTTTCTATTTTTCTGTGTGCTGTCTCCGATTGGATCTCCTTCATCTTATGCATATGAGATAAATTCAATATTCAATACTGCAGTTGAAAAGAGCGATAGTATTGGTTGATCCTGATTGCTTGATCGACGCATCTCGAAGGTGTGAAGCCTTTTGTCACCAATCATACACACACAGCACCCACACCGATCGGTTAAGTCTGAGAGAGGACCGATGGCAGCGCTTAAGCGATTGGTAATATCGATCGACATATCGACTGTCCGATCGAAACACATCCCTGCTGCGAAGCGCGTTCGTCGTCCAACGCAATCACGAAATCTTATCCCAATCGGTTAGGTTTGAGAGGAAACCGAGATCGCCACCAATGACAATCACGCAACACCCATGATCGGAGCTTCATCATGATCACTGATTACTTGATCGACCTTCCGTCGGCCACCATAATCACGCAACACCCCCTACTAAGCGGAGAGCGGACGGTAGAAGTACATGCTAGCAAGAACGCGTAGCGAAACAGCAGCGACTTAGCAGTGAAACAGAAGCGTGGGGCGCGTAGACCTATTTAACCCGACAGCGGCGCCTGGCCGTAGCCGTTGTGGCGTCTTGCGAAACCTCATCAAGGGGTTCTTTGGTGACAATCTGCAGTGGAAGCGTCATGGCAGTCAACACCAGTAGTCGTGGCTGCCTGCCACGCAGTCATGTTTACCCTTTGCACCTGTTGACAGCTTTGCACCCGTTGACCGTCAGTGATTCATGCCTTGTCGCTTTATATAATAGGATGAGATGCAGGGATCGCACTCCGGAGTCCCTTTTCTTGCCTTCTTCTACTTCAGCGCTTGTCTCACTCCATGGCGGAGTCCGCTCTTCTGATGTCATGTCGCCCTTTTCCCGATCCCGTGCGGATCAGGTGGACACCAGCTACTTTAAAGTCATTTTGCAACGTATCAGCCTAACGCCGCTTAGGGCGTCCACTAGGCCGTTTTCCAGACACGTCCAGCTCAAGGCCTGTTTTACGGACGCTATTCTTTTCCATGCTGAACGTAGCCGTACCATGGTAAGCGAGCTTCGCGCATCTTGACATTTATCGGTGCAACACCGAACTTCTGCCGAATAGCATCGTTTTGTATGCGCTCCATTCGAGTGACTTCAGCCATCATCTTCGAATTCATGACGCTGAGGCGACTTTCCGTTTCCTTTGTCAGGTCAGCACTCAACACCGTACATCGCTACCGGCCGGATAACGGTTCCATAGATTTTCGACTTTGAGCGCTCTGGAGCACTCCAGCAAACGAGCGCCACTTGGACCAGTCTGCACTCACGCGTTGGTTTACCTCAACCATCAAACTACCATCAGAAGCCGAAGTGCGTGCAATCTCAGTACCGTTAATGTTAATGGAGACTCGTTTACGTCAGTCGTTAGATATTCTGTCTTCTCGACGTTCAGTCTTATGGTCATCTCCAAGCGGTCGCACCAAGCTTGCGCCTGCCGCTCGAGTTCATTCTTATCTTCGCAATCCGTCATTACTTCATCAGCCTATAGCAACGTCCAAGGGAGTGGCTTCTAAAGATCTCGTGTGATGGCATCCTTGACGTAAAAAAGAGGAGTGGGGAAAGTGCAGAACCCTGGTGCACCCCGACAGAAATGGGAAACTCCATCAAGGCTTCTGCTGCAGTTTGAACTTGACTTTTTGGACAAGACTGTAGCATTTGCACCTACTCTACAAATTCTTCAGGGACGTCGTGCTGTCGTAGGGCGTACAATACAACCTCACGCTGTACGCTATCGAAAACCTTTTCCAAATCGACAAAGGCAAGATGCACAGGCTTTTGTTTCTCTCGATGTTTCTCCTTCGGAAGGCGGGCAGCATGTATGGCATTGATGGTGCCAGAACCAGCCACGAAGCCACACTGATTGTCGGAAAGATGGACGCGAATTCGTCTATCGAACAATCGCTCGAAGATCTTTATGCTGTGCGAAAGCAAGCGATCGGACGGTAATTGGAACAGTCTGCAGGACTGCGTTTCTTCTTCCAAATACAGTATTTATTCGGAGCGCATTACATTTGAATAGCAAATCACAGTCCATCATATCGACTAACTTCCGTAGAATCAAGCTTGGATAAGCGAACAGCGGCCGCATTGGCTCCGGCCGACGGTGACAAATCCGTCAACAGCCGATCAGTGTCGTTCAAATCGGAATCATCGTACTTTCCTTCCAAGCACCAGGACCTTCTTCTCCGCTATAACCTCGTTGAAAAACTTGGCCATGCACTCAGCAGAATACCAGAACCATGACTTCCATAAGTCAGCTGGCAAGTAATCTGGAACAGTCGCTTTGCCCGGTCTCATCATCCTCAGAGCCGCTTCAGCTTCCTCCACAGTGACCTCGTAAACAGGATCGTGGAAAAGGATCCGCAGAAGGGACAGCTGGATGAGGGAATTTTTCAGTCAAGATTGCTTCGAAATAATCGCGCCGTCGTTTCAAAGCTTCTTTGCGGTTCATAAGAAAATAGCCGTTTTTGTAATTGATACCAATGAACTCTATACCTTTGACTTGACGATGGCGGTTGTTAGCAAGTCGGTGCAAATACTGCTCACCATCGCGCAACTCGAGCTTTTCGTTGACATCACTACAATGAGTGGCTTTCCCAACAGCCACGGCTTTCCTTGCTGCTTTCTTCGCTTCCTGGTATTTCCGCCAGATATCGGCTGTTTTTCCCCCGTGCCCATAAGGTCACCAGCGACTATGATGGCGTCTCTCGACGATACTTCTGCTGTCTCATCCAGCAGGCTCGTCAAGCATGCTCCCATCAGCCAACTCATCCTTGGCTTGATCAGAACAGCCAGTCTGCGGAGCATACGCAGAGAAGAAGTGATAGAGTCGCTCCTTAGCGGGACAACGATCTTCATCAATAGATCGTTAAAGCGTCCCACACTTACGATCGAGTCACGAAATCGCTCGGAGACAATTATTCCGACACCGCGGGTGGTTCTGGGTCTTCCACATGGAACGGCCTTAAAGCCTCTTCCCATGTCCCTTGACGTGCAGCAGGACCACCTCGTCTTCTGCACCGTACAGAAATCAACTCGCTCCAGTGCTTCTACAAACTCGCACGAGCGACTCGTCAACGTACCCACCATCAGCGTTGCTACACGGGTCCTGCTTAGGCCTATGTTATACTTCGGCGACGGTATTGTCGGCGACGTCGGCGGCAGTGTTACACGGGTTGCTACACAGAGGGTAGCAGCCCGCGCAAAACAGCGTCGCCGAAGTATAACATAGGCCTTACGTTACCGGTCTTTCGGAGCCCCCGCCACCGATGCCCTCCTCGCATCAGGGACCCTCGCATACTTCTCACTCGCCGGGCCTTGCGAGTGAGCGTCGGCTGACGCGGACGCCGTAGTACTATCTCGAGAACCATGAACTAGCTTACACCTAGACGATGTGACAATGGGATGTTCGTAGCCCGGCTTGTCACGAGGGCCTGTCGCCTGCATCATTCGAATGTCCGTGATTAGCTTAGCTCGCAACAGCGAACAGTTTCCAGTGGCACCTCGTGGAGGAACGGACATCGCCACCCTTTCCTTTCCTTGAATATTCCTGCAAAACCCAACCCTACATTCTCCGCCGAGCGATGTGAGTAGTTTTGGAAAGACTAATTTAGATTGACCGCTCCCCGGAGCTCCTTACCTAGTCCTGCCCTCGAAGAGCGCAGAACGCAATTCTACATTCCTCACCGAGCAATCCCTACTCCTCGGTGAATCTCCCCGAAGCTCTCTACTGGGGCCAGTGAATAGCGATCCTCAGTCAATAGCGCGCACCATTCACCATGTGTGAAGATGGTGACCTCACGCTAACGACATGGCCTGGCGAGGAATGTTTTTTGAATTGCACGTGGGGCGGGGTGTTTTTACGTGCGCTCTTTTATATCCATAAATAAATGTGTTTTTTTTCGGCGAGGATTTGACACTGTGGAGATCCGCTCGACCTATGGTGAAGAAGAGGCTATGTCCACGGAATCCTATAAATCCTATAAAGTTCTGAACGCTATTGCTCTACAGATAAAAAATAAACGTACTCCTAGAGCAGATTTCGAATCAATTAGGACAGACAGGATCGTCCTTTTCAGCGGAATGTAATGGCACAACAAAAAACAAAAATGAATTAACTTCTTTTTTCTACCCAGAGGAGACGACACAATTATACCTCATACCATTTAAACACCGGTTATTATACAGTAGAAAGCCAAGTCTTTCTGTGGCGGACTTCGATACGTTAGGTGGAGTCGCTATCAAAATTGCCATTTCTGATGAAAGTTGAAATCTTTTCTGTCCGAAGAAGACAAATTGTCAAAGTGAAATTTTGCCTTTAATTTCTTGGCATTCTTCATTATGGATAAAGAATTGGTTTTTCTGTGCCAATCTGCTACATGATTAGGGAGTTCGGTTTTGAAACGCCCCCTGATAAAAATCCGTGCAAAAACGTAACCCTCTTGGTCATGCATATAACCCCTGCAGAAAAGGTTGAGTTTTTAATGTATAACAAACTGTGCTTGAAGTTTTTTACAGTACAATTTCATCATCATATGATGTCTTCTCCAGGCAGAGCAAAATTTATTTCAGGGACAACACTGCATTCGCATGCGACCGACGTAGTCAGAGGACGTCCTGCTCTAAAACGGTTCTAACTCAAGGAGTTCTCGGACTTCCTAAAAATAACTGTGCGTTGAAAATTTAAAAAAAAGGATAAAGGACGGCGTTATTCAATCCCCTTTGGGATGCGCCACGCATTCTGCTTCTACGGGTTGTCGTGGAGGCGAGCTGAATGCGTATTTGGCCATACGACTTGCGGTGGCCAGCCGATGAACAAGTCAGCGCTTTATCCTTCCCAGACAAGTCTGGTACCAATTCACCGACCCCGGAGGGATGGAAGGCTTGGTTGGCCTGGGCGGGAAATCCGAACCAGGAACCTGGTGTCGAGTACGGGCGACAGCCGGCACCTCCTCCGACTGCGCTCCCCATGCCCGTTGAAAATTTAAAAAATTAAATCTTTTATGGAAAGAATTTCTCTTAAGACAAGCATTTTCTATGTAGATTTCTACCTCTTCATGGGTAGGCAAAATTACATTCAAGAAAAAATGGGATTTTCAATACGACCATTGCTCAAAATTTCACAGGATACAGTTGTCATTGTCCTCTACAGATAGAGAATTGATTTCGTTTACAGGGCCACCCTTAGCTGACGAAGCAGCGATCTATATGAAGAGCGGTCGAACGGCGCCGGTGGTGTAAGGAGAACATCGCTGCCCGGAAAGCAGAAGATGCGGGTTCGAGTCCCGGCTGGCGCAATAGTTTTGATCGCAACAAAACATCCTGTAACAACATATATGAAGAGCGCTTCAAAGAATTTCTGTATACTATTTAACAAAATCTTGTAAATCTTTAAGAAAGCACTTAAATTGTTGTTAAAAATGAAGAGGAAATCTCGTCATTATTTCTTACAATAGAACAATCAACATTCTAAACCTTACAGAATTTAATTCCCTGCTCATAGCATGTCTTTCTCAGCGAGCAAAGAGCAGGACTTCACAATGTCAAAGCCACAGCAGGAAAGCCAATTTATTAAGAGAAACAAGGATCACACAAGAACCCAAAATAACAAATAATGTGAATAAGGCTGTGTTAGGGATAAGGGAGAGGCGTATCAAAATAGATCCGATAGGGAAAAGTCATAAATATTTGGCAAAAATCGAAACCCCTGACCCTGCTCAGACATCGGCTAGCCACTGGAAGTCACACTATAGGTCAAATACGCAATCAGATCGCCTCCGACATTTCCTCGAAGTAGAATGCGTGGCGCATCCCAAAACGGTTTGGTGGCCGCCGTCCTTTATCTTTTACCCTTTGCCTTATTTATTGACTTTGAAGTGCCGGTGCGGAATTCCAAAGAAAAGCTATCGCGTAACGTCCTCCGCAATCTGACGTCGTACCGTAGACAAGCTACAGTACAATCTCATCTTCATCAGTCAAAAATCCGTCCCTCAATTTTTGATCCGACACGACATACACACCGAATTCTGTTTTCGCCCGCACCACTGTACCAAATTCTACGGTTAAATTACAGCATAGACATAGGGGTGGCAATAGTTTAAGCAAACATATTTGCCATTGGTACTACAACAAAAAATAGTTTTTGAGATTCGCTCACTGATCCAGAAATTCTCTATTGCGGTTCTCCATCTTTTATGGGAAACTGACCGGGCTCCTTCCAAAGCGAAACAGCACACAGTCTGTATATTTGAAGCACTGTTCAGCGCACTCGTAGAGATTAGCTGCCTTCACGTCATTCCATGGCTTCACGTAAGCGTGCACATAGCCTTTTTCTCCTTGAATATCACTGACTCCGTAGCGCGAGAAGGTGCATTCATTAGTTGGAAGTATCTGGAAGGAGTAACGATGATTTCTTTGTGACCCACCTGCACAAAAGGCAGGCATGTGTTGCGCTGTAATGTTGGTGCCAGCTAACCAGGGAAGGGTCTCAGGGTAGGTCTGAACGGGGAAAATGGATACTACTTCGAGAACTTTCACCCTTCATATAGGAGAAAAACATGTTTCGTTTTTGCTTAGTCCTCGAACCAAAGGAGCTACGGGCCCTCGAAATTGAGGGTATTGCACCGTCACCCGTACCTGCCGTAGCCTGCCGTAATCGGCCGAAATTTGAAAAACGGATGTCAGATTCGTGATCAGCACCCCAAATAACACCCCTGGGCGAGGTCGTGGATGTACAAGTGCCTTGCGAACAAGTGCCTTAATGGTGGTTTAAATCAACTTATTTCCTATACAACTCTTGCACATTTATTTCATTTCAAGTTGTCAAATAAAGGTTTACTATGAGCTCTGCTTCACTCACTTTTCCCATTTTCTGGATTATACAATGTTTTTTTTGTTGCAGCGAATGTTAAACAATCACCTTTCAGCAGTTACGAGTTACAGCAGGTACTGATGCTGATCACGAATCTGAGATCTGTGTTTCCGTACTACGCTGGAGTATGTTATGTTACACTAGCTAGAGGTGATGAATGGTAAGGTCATGGTCACCGTTTTTGCACAAGCTTCGCCTTCAGCACGAATCTGATCCTTATTTGGCAATTTAGAGTGAAATAAGTGTGTAGTAGATGTGCAGGAAGCAAACTGGTAAAGGAGGCCACAGGCCGCAGGCATGGGCAAAGATAATGAATAGCACCGGAGTCGAACGACTGGCCTACCACCTGCGAAGCAGGCTCTCAACCTGCACGCGCACACGAATGCACGTTGGCACTCGCTGACGGTGCGATACTGTACCGCGCCTTCAAGAGCCCGTAGGTCTATTGGTTCAAGGACTCAGCGAAAACGGAACATGTTCTTATACTATGTGAAGGGTGGGGATTCTCGAAGTCCTATCCATTTCCCCCGTTCGGACTTATGCCTGAGTCCTTTCTCTACTAAGCAAGCTGGACACGCTGGCTTTTCAATGACATACACCACTTCAAGGATAGCGATTTTTTGCAAGGGAAAAATGAGACGTTACTTATACAGTGTGCGTAAAAAGTATTGACGCACCTTCCTTTTGTTTCAGCTCCAACTTCCCTTTCTACTTTTCAAGGTTTTGTGTGTTGTTTTTGTTGTCCGTATTGTGTTCAAATAATAACTCGAGAAAGCTGAAGAAGCATGAAACCATCTTCGTTACGGTGACCCTTTCTTGGCTGATATCCAAAGAAATGAATACTTCATGAACAAGGGAATTAGGCGCTATTCGAAACGGTCGGTGAGGAAGGAGGTCAATAACCTAAACGTCAACTACGGCTCTTTCATAACAGATGATGTTTACAAGACGTTCAAGCACGATAGCGTTCAATTCCAAAATTATCAGTGAGTGTCCGATGATAGCAAACAGACGAAAACGCGGATGTGCGAACAGCTTCTTATACGAGCACAAGTTAGGTTGTTTTAGATTTTTAATAATGATCCCAAGATAAATGTACGCGAAAACTCCTTGATGTTCACAAAAGGAAGGCTCGATGAACGAACAGTTTATTGACAACACGCAAAAGAACGACAGGTAGAAATTGGACGACGAGATGATGATGATGAATTTGGTGTAGTAACAGGGGTGTCGGTGCTCTCGTGCTATGAGTTCTAAGCGTTGTACGATGCTATGAGTTGTAAGCGTTGACCAAGGCGTCGACGATTAAGCGATTAGATGGGCGACGACTCCTCCAGGCTTAGATGACGAGTGACAATGTGATTGTGGTGGTAGGACGTGATGAGAATGCGGAGCGAGCGGCTAACGGCAAGTGAAGTAGACACGGCGCACGCGCGACCTAAATAGAAGACCAGCTACACGTTCTGAAGAGCGTGTTTGCACCTACGCGGCTGGCGGCAAAAACAGAACTCGCAGTACGACTGCAGCGACCTTAAGTCGAATGGACTCCTTCCCACTAGCAAGTCCGGCCTACGGACTCGGACTCCTAGCTACTGGAGCTTAACGGAAGGGAGAACGGCCTTGCACGACCCGGCAGAAACACGTGGGAGCGACACCCACCGGAGACAGAAGAGAAGCGACCCAGGAAGACGACGAAGGCAGACTGACTGTGGCAGACGACGCCCCTCGAAGGTTCTGGACTTCCCGCGCTCTGCGGTCTGCAATTGCAGACCACGCGTCACGATCCGCCGCGTTGACTCCGCGAACACACGGCGACTCTTTCCTAACACACACCTTAAACATGAATTCGCTGGATTGCCCTTTCTAGGCGATTTTGGAGAATAAGGTCTTGACTACTTACGACAGTAGTGACCATTCGATTAAGACTAGCCTGTTTAAAGCACTGGACGAAATTCACGAGGAGCACTTGCTTCACACCGCCGATGAGTTTTCCATTGTTTTCGCTCCTGTGGTCACAGTAAAGGAGCCAATATCGACTACGATGTATACGTGTTTGCAGGATCATTTTTCATATTTTGAAAGTGAACATGTTAAATCTTACAGCGCATTGCTATTTTCACAGCCGCCAAATACCGTGGTAATACTTTTTACGCACTCTGCATTTACCATTTTCACGTCAAATTGGGCACTCTTCTGAACAAACTTTATGCGTCTGAAATCAAAGTGAACTTCCTCAAAATAGAAGCGAGCTTTTTGCGAGTTAAACTGCCTACTCTCCAATACGGTAAGAGTTTTTCGTGTTCAAGGAAAATTTGGAATAACCTTCTTTGAGGTTTCTATTCAAGCTGAATGAATGAGTGTAATAATATTATATAATTTTTATTTTCAACAAAATTTGGAAAAGAAGTCTTGTCTCTATGATCCTTTTCTGCAGCACAGGCTTGTTAAAATCCAGCTTTATGACGCCTGGCGTTCCAACGGTTGCATCGTTATTGAAGGCTTGAAAGAAGTTCGGTGTTTTGCGGACTGTGGACTCATGCCGTCAATTGCTCTGATTTTCCTAACCCTGCAGCAGTGATGGGATCCCAAGAGTGTCAAGAAGAAATTACTCCAATACGATTGCTCACTAACCGCTGCTTTATTAGCACTGAAAGACCGCCCTACTTTGCTGCAACCATCTAGCAGGTGAGACACACTCGATATAAAATAGTATACGGACCTCAAAGAGCATTGTGTCTGCATGCTCACAGCGGTGGAATAAAAGGCCAAGCGTCACTCGTAAAGGAAACGCACTCATTTCTATTGTTCATCCTTGGAGTGCGTTCGTGGATGCAGAAGGCCTCGAGGGTCTTATTGGCGAGGATCTCATTTTAGTGCAATAGTGTCGAGCATTTGATGTTAAAATCGTGCCCTAATTGGGTCTCTTTGTAGTGCCTTCCCAATGAGTTTAATAAGCTTCGCCTTCGCTTGCTAGCTAAATGCTTTCTCTGCGAGCACCTGACATTCTACCTGTTTCCCGATGTACAGCTCGTTGCAGATTAAACACAGAATTTGGTATATCACTGCCCTTCGAGCGCAGTCTCCATTTCTTCCATAAGGGCAAATCACACAGCTTCCCGTAACTCAAGTGCGGTCATAGGGTCTGTTGCGGACGAGCAGCCGTTCAATGTTCTGTTGTCTCCAGGGAAGTAAATTATGACAACATCGCTTTTAACACATCTGCATAAGCCTGGAGCGGCTGGTATAGAGGCTATATGTTGTTACAGGATGTTTTGTTGCGATCAAAACTCTTGCGCCAGGCGGGACTCGAACCCGCATCTTCTGTTTCCCGATCAGCGATGTTCGCCTTACACCACCGGCGCTGTTTGAGCGCATAGCCTCTATACCAGCCGCTCCAGGCTTGAGCAAATGTGTTAAAAGCATTGTTACTAGTAAGGTCTTCAGCTTAACCGGTCCCATGCTGATATCAGCGGCCAACCCATCCCGTATCACGGGTGGGTGCTGACAGACCTCGAGGATATCGCGGATGTTACGTGCGGTCAAACAGTGCCGGTGGTGTAAGGCGAACATCGCTGCCCTGAAAGCAGAAGATGCGGGTTCGATCCCGCCTGGCGCAAGAGTTTTGATCGCAACAAAACATCCTGTAACAACATATTGCCTCTATACCAGCCGTTCCAGGCTTATGCAGATGTGCTGGAGGACAGATGTTATGCAGATGCAGCTGGAGGACAGACTTTGTCTTCGGAAGAACTTGTAGAATACCCATGTCGTGATCAGTTAGCTCATCGTTCCCTTACACGTATTCATTAAGACTATCTGTTTGAGATGCCAGCATACATGATTCCTCTCGCCCCTCTTGTCCCGTCCACACGACTATTGTGGAGTACAGCACGTTTTACAACCATGGGATGAACGGATCTCGCATGGACTTTAATGTTTTTGGAGCTGCCTTTGCGCATCATTTCACATTAAATTCGCAGTTAGACACTCAAACTTGAGTACTCAGATATGGTAGCAACCTTGAGACGATGTTTCTTAAGTGGACTTGATGTATCGAGATTGTGCGCTAAGTATATTCAACAGCTCATCCATTTCGGATTGTGTTGTCGTTATAATACAACAGTCATCGATATATCGACAGTAAATTATGGAACCTCGCTCAAGCACCGGTCTTTCAATTCTGCGCATAAAGTAGATCGCTAAGGCTGGTGCTAGGCGCTGTTCCATTGCTAGTCTTGAGAGAAATACTTCCCAGAACACTTGATTACATTACAATTCATGTCGCGTCTCCTGAATCCTTCTGACGCGTTCCGGCTGCCTTATCTCCCAGCCGTTCGGGCCTTGGTCGGTGTCTAGGGTAGTCCTTCGTAGAGCTTTATTAGTAAAGCCGCTACTCGCGGTCTGGACAAGCACAGAAATGAACCGTGACTGCTGGGGGACGCGCCTTTTATAGGCGCTGGGGTACGGTAATTACTTGAAACTAAGGGAATCGTTTCGGGACCTATACAGCAAACTACGAAATGAGATAACAATGTCACCGAAGCATAGAACCTAGCATACCGGATTCGTTACATGCCCCCCGTAGACGGAGAGTCGTCCCGACTCTAGGGTCTGCCAACTACGGTCTACCGGAACGATGTGGCTGGCGGCCCTCGCGATGATCGAGTCTTCTGGATTTGCAGTGGCGATCGCAACGGTCGGTGGAACGGTCTCTCGGCGTCGGCGATAGTCCAGGTGGCGACTCCATGTCCTCGTGGTGGCGACGGCGACTCGGTTCATAGCTGGTCTCCCGGTCGTGGCGGCGGCGATCGGCTGGCGGCTGCTTGGCGCTCGGTCCGGATGTCGGTTCCCTGTCCATAGGGCGGCGACGGCTGCTCGGCATCTCGAAAGTAATTCGACGATCATGGCGACGGTGTTCTGGGTCCTCGACCACCCAGAAGTTCGGCAGGTGTTCCTGCTTGCGCCTCCTATTCTGTGCTGCCTTTTCCTTACGTCGGCGCTCCCTCTCATCACTCGAAGCGAAGCTAAACTCCCTCATTTTGATGAGATCATCGACGGTAAGGCGCAACTTCTCGAGGAACCACACTATTTGCCTGCCGATGAACGGTGCTTTCCCGTATCGGGGATGCGCTCCAAGCGTCAGCGCTGGATGCGTGTAGGTCACGTGGTCTAACGCGTCACTATAGTGATCTCGAACGATTGCGTCGAATCTTCGCTTTGGCCCGGTCACATACTTAACATACTCAGCGCATACTCTTCCCATAGCAGTCCAAGCCTCGGCGTTGTCGTCTTCATATGGACTTGGGAAAAATGCGAGGGCTCCACCACACTGCAGGTGGCGCTCCAAACAAATCAGCACCTGCCTCATCGGACGGCTCTCCGGCATCTCATCGGGCCAAACGATGATGATTGAAGTCGTGATTTTCATCGTCAGCATTTTCTTGGCCAGCGTGCTCCAGTCGGCATATACGTAGAGAGTCACATTTTCTGGGGGAATGACCTCAGCATTAGCGCGGGCGAAGGACGACGGCAGTGCAATGAAAATCTCCTGCTCAGCGCTCGATCTCGGTCCAGGAAGTCGCGTATGTTGCAACAACGCGATCGCGGTCGTCAGGTTGTTCCCGTA
Source organism: Heligmosomoides polygyrus bakeri (assembly GCA_947359475.1). Lineage (NCBI taxonomy): Eukaryota > Metazoa > Nematoda > Chromadorea > Rhabditida > Heligmosomidae > Heligmosomoides > Heligmosomoides polygyrus. Next base: position 20,441,056 of record OX375867.1, read on the forward strand.
GTCGTATGGAACCGACCACGCGAAGACTGAGGAGTGATCAAATCGTTTGCCCTTCGCCTCTTCAACCGCAACGGCGTATCGGTGGCAGCGTCGGCGGTGAGCATCAATGGCAAGAGCTAGCCCGTACGCTGTTATGTACGGAGAGTTTTTCTTCCTGAGTTCCTCCTCCTTTCTTTCTTCTCCCCAGCAGGCCTGCTCGGAGATCGAGGCGACATTGGCCAGCTCGAACATATCTTGCACTTTCTTGGATCTCGCCATCGGGTGAGCCAAGCTTGGAAGTGCCACGTGTGCCATTTGGCCGAACAGGGCGCAATCACAGCGATAGCGGAGGTGGAGTGGATCGTCGACTCCCAGTATGATCCTGAAAACAGTGACTCTATTACACTGCACCTGCTCTTGACGTGCTTCATTTTTACGCGGGCGACCCCGTTTTCCCCGGCTTCTCACTGTCCTTATAGGGTCATTGGTCATGCCCATCGGTAACTTTCGCAATTTGTCGAAGGGTATTCTCAGTGGGTCTTTGTTTTGTCCAATCAGAGTGATCAGCGCGCTGTTCCCACTCACTTCGATGACTCGGTATGGGCCTTCCCACTGGTTGGTAAGTTTTGGGTTAAGCGGTTGCCGTTCACTGGGAACCCTCATATACACGCGATCACCAGGTTTCAAAGGGCTTTCGGCCACCTTGTTCCTCTTATCATACAGAGACTTCATTCTTTGTCGCATTTTCTCGTTCACTTCCAATGCATAGTTACGCGCCACCTCGGTTCCAACTGCAAGTTCCTGGACGTAGCTTTCCATGTCTGCCATATACTCGCTCACGCCCACTTCCGGAACTGATGCCCAAGGAACATAAGCGTCTATGCCATGCAGAACAAAGAATGGAGATTCTCCCGTGGCCTCGTGAACGGTGGTGTTATACGCAAAGACACAGTACGGTAGCATTTTATCCCACTCACTTGGGACCCGAACTTTCTTGCGTAACATGCTTATAAGAGTTCGGTTGAATCTCTCGGTAACACCGTTCTCGCGAGGATTGTATCCTTTGGTGAATACGTGCTCGATTCCCATGATAGCCCTCAACTCCTCCATCAGCTTGTTGTCGAACTCACCTCCCACGTCCGAAAGGATGGTCTTTGGCTGGCGGCAACCTTCTGAAACCCATCTTTCGAAGAATACTCGGGCCACCGTCTCAGCATTTTTCGAGGGTATCGCATATGCCCCTCCGAACTTGGAGAAATGATCGATTACGCTGAGGACGTAACGGTTCCCGCTCGACGTTTGGCCCAGTTCCAGTACATCGATTCCCACCACCTCATAAGGCCTCGTCGTCACGATAGGTTTTAGGGGTGGCACCGTCGGATGTTGTGCATTATGACACAAACACTCCCTACGTTCCTTCGACCATTTATGCACGTCTCTGTTCAAGGTCTCCCAAAACAGACTCTTAGAGAGTTGTCGTATTATCTTCTTTGGCCCGAAATGGCCAGCTAGAAGACCTGCATGGGCCTCATCAAATACAGCTCTACGCTTCGAGGGCGGTACAACCTTTCGATGTCTATCGTTTTCCAACAGCAGGAGGGCTCCGCCATCCATTAGAAAATCGGCAACCTTGAACCTGCGAGTTACCTCCGGGAAGGTGACATCAACATTCAGCTTCCCTTCCTCCAGGTCGCTGATGACCTTTCCGTATATCGGATGCTCCCGTAACTCGGCTGTCCATTCCGATTCCTGAACTATTGCTCCTACTATGGCCTCATTCGGTGGAGATTCCTCTCTGCTGCTGACGTTGTCAAGGGTAGCCCCTCGACTTAGGGCATCAGCTACCTTGTTCGCAGCCCCCTTAAGGAACGTCACCTTCAAGTCATACCGTTGGAGTTCCAACGCCCATCGAAGTACTCGACCTGACACGTTCGTTCTTTTGAATAGAGCTGTCAACGGTTGATGGTCGGTAAAAACCTCCACCGGCAACCCGTACACAAACATGTGGAACTTCCGAAGAGCGAAGACGACGGCCAGTGCCTCCAGGTCGGTAATATGGTATCTCCTCTCGCACTTCGTCAGTCCCTTCGAGGCGAAGAATACCGGGTGCAGGAGGCCATCATCACCTTGTTGACTTAATACTGCGCCTAGGCCACAGCCGCTGGCGTCAGTATGAATTTTGAACGGTTTCTGTCCGTTCCTTGCACCTTCAATATCTGGTTGTGCCAGTACGGGTGCCTCAGAGATGATCCTCTTCAAGCTTTCGAACGCAGCCTTTCGCATCGGCGTCCACTCAAACTTGACTTTCTCCGAAGTCATCTCATGCAATGGACCGGAGACTTTCGAGAATCGCAAGACAAACTTGCGATAGTACGAGCACATCCCGAGGAAAGTGCGAAGTTCTGCTCGTGACTGAGGCAGGGGATACTGCAGAATGGCATCCACTTTGTTTGGATCCATATGCACGCCGTGAAAATCGATCACGTGTCCGAGGAATTCCACCTTGTCTTCAAGCAAGATACACTTCTTGGGATTTAGTTTTAGTCCTGCCTCCCGCAGTGCATTAAAGGCTTTTTCCATCAACTCTGATGTCGCTCCACGGACGACGTTGCCACTAATATATCATCTAGGTAGCAGAATATCTCTTCCCCTAGAAGAGGACCCAAAACGACGTGCATCAGGCGTTGAAATACGGCTGGCGAAGAGGCTAATCCGAAAGGCAACACGCGGAATTGGTAGAGGCCCTCAGTGGTAGTGAACGCGGACTTTTCCTTAGCCTCCTGCGAGAGGCTAATCTGCCAATATCCCGATGCCAGGTCCAGAGTTGAAAACCACTTCTTGCCTCTCAAGCTCTGCAGCATCGTATCGATCGTTGGCAGTGGATAACTGTCGATCTTCGTAACCGCATTTACCTTGCGATAGTCTACGCATAGCCGTAGCGTTCCATCCTTTTTCTGCACCAGAACTATTGGTGATGCCCAGCTAGAACTACTAGGTTCGATCACCTTCCTGCTCTGTAAATCGCTCAGTATCCGCCGGAGTTCGACTCTTGTAGCTAGCGGTATCGGGCGTGCCTTCTGGCGGATTGGACTCGCATCACCCGTTTCTATCGTATGCTCCACTAGCGCTGTTTGGCTCAGTTCCTGTTCGCTGACTGCGAACACATCTGCATAACGCTTCACTAGGCACATCAGGTGTTCATTGAGAGCTTCGCTTTTCTTTCTGCTTTTCAGCAGCTCCCACAGCTTCCCCTCTCGGTCCTGTACCGAAGCTTCCGTACGTTCCAACATGCTTACGCTGTTAACGGGCTCCTGTTCGACCACTTGTGCCGGTTCGAAGGAACCGACCTTCTCCCCCGCGCGAAACAGCTTCGCTCCTGCGAAGGAATTGGTCACCTGTACGTTCACAATTGCTGCAGAATCGTCGCATACCAGGTCCGGTATGCTGTCGTTGTCTGACCACAATACACCTTCGCAGTCCTTGCTAATCAGTACAGGGACTGTTTTTGTCTCACCAGGGCGTATGTACACTCTTTTGGCCACTTTCGCGCTTCTCGCTGTCACTGTTTCGGCAACTTCCCGAGAGTCGCTCTTCCGCCCACTAGGTGCGTTTCCATCGCCCTTGATCTGATCGAGTGACGGGTGCAGGCTTCTAGGCCCTGACGTTAGGGTAAAACCCAATTTGTGGAGAGCATTAGTGCCGAGAACTAACGTTCCATCTCCACCTTCCTTCACGAATAGAGCTACTCGGCGTTCCGCTTCATCGTCAACTTGTAGAGTGAGCCTCACTGCACCTTTGAATGTCATTTTGTTTCCTGACGCGTCGTAAATAGGCATGGGTTTTCCGAGCGTGATTTCCTCCACGTCAGAGTCAACATCAAATCCTGCAGTGCGAGCAGCACGCAACATTTCGAGAGGAATTATGCTTATCTGTGAACCTGTATCCAGGAGTGCTCGTCTGACCAACCCCAACAGTTTCACATTCCTCACTGGCACCTCTCCTATTAGATCTCCTTGTTGCACTGACGCCTTTTCCGCTCCACCCAACCATTTACTTAGGGCCGCACTAAACACTTTTGGCCCTTCAGACCGATCAGACTTCTTCTCTTCCCTGTTTCCTTTATTGACCCGTGCCTTCTTGCGGTCTCGTCTGAAGTGACCGCTTCCATTGCAGTTAAAGCATTTTGGCAGTTTGCTCCTTCCAGGGTTATCTGTTGTGTCCAGCCTTATGGCTTGTTGAGGTTTCCTCTGTTGAGGTCCCCTCACCGTTTGGACGGGGCCTGCCTTAACTGAGTCCATGCTCTTTTTCGAGGCCATCGCAAGTTCTCGGCTTCGCTCGCAGCGCTGCGCCAAACTCTTGACCATTTCATAGGCGGACTCTTTAGGCGCTACCTCCATTGTCGTGAACAGTTGAAGATACTCGGGCCAGTCCGTCAACTGAGCCACCAACTCTCCTGCTCGAGTACGCGAAAGTTCTCCCTCAGACGCATCCGGATACGCTAGCTGGGTTAGCTCCTCCAGCTCTACGCAGTAGCTTGCAACATCCCCTACTTTCCGGAGGGTCTTGAGTTTCATATACGCTTTCATCTGCGTGGCCGAGTCATTCTCCGTGAGTTTTGCTTTCAGGGCACTTGCTATAAGCTCGAAACCTCCCTCTTTTACCGATCGTGGCAGTGCGTTCGCAACTGCTAATGGGTACCCGTCCAGCTTAGAGAATAAAAGGTGAACCAGCATTTCATCGCCGAGCCCCAGCCCTTGGTATTTCATCCTGAACCTTGCTAAGAATTGGTCGTAGTTCTTCCCTTTTGGGTCACTAAACGTCTCGACCTCGGGCAATGTCATGGCCGCAAACATTTTAGCAATGGAGCATTCAGGAGTGCTTGAGGAATTTGCATCCAAAAGCTCACCTTGACGTATGCTGGTCGTCGGGACTGCTGTCGAGGACGATACCCTCCGCTTCGGCGGCCGCTCGTTCTTCCTTGCTTGCTGCAATCCTCTATTGAGTAGCGGGTCAGGCTGAGGAAGCCAGAGCTCACCCTGCGCGGCTGCGACTGGATCAAAGGTCGCGTGGTAAGCAACGTCGTCAAAGTCGTCAACATTGAGCTGTTCCACCTGGCAGTTATTACTGCCTTGTAACGTCTGGGCCGCGCTCTGAAGTGGAGATGTTAGCCCTCTCTTGCCTGCACTCACTTCCCTAGGAAGCTGAACTAGGCTTTTGACTCTCCCCCCAGCACTTGTGCGAGTTCGCGCATGCAGCTGTCATCATATTTCGCCTGCTCAAGCTGCTCTCTTAACTCCTCATGGAGCCCTGCTTGCAGCAAATCGTGGGCTTTACTAAGCTGCGTGCGAACGAACTCCAGTCGAGCCAGCTCTCCATGGATTGTCTTGCAGTTTGCCTGCACAAACTCTTCCATCACCTTGGAGAGGTGGTCGACACCCACTGTTGTAGTGTCTCCATCAAGCGGGTGTACCAAACTGCTAGGTATATCCTCTAGCACAGTCAGTTTGTCGGCAATCGTAACTGCGCTTAGTCTTACCTGCAGCGCTCCTTTCTGCACGATCTCTCTGACCGCTCCGACTAGGGTGTCGATTGACGCCTGTAGTGCGGCAATTCTGTCCGATTCCGTGGGCTCGTCCAAGAGCATACGCTCCATTTCCAGGTCATTCACGTTCTCAGAGGCCATCTCGGCTTATCTGAAACAGCACCGTAATATTTCTGTTGTTAGCTCAGTCTTGCCGCAATCGAGCGTTTCCGCAAGAACACAACAGAGGGTCACTGAGGAACACTGAACGAGCCTCCGGTGTGACCGAAAGGTTAACGGGCCTCAACGAGGGTAGTGCAGCACCTTCCTCGTTCCTGGAGACCGTACTCTGCCTCTATCAACGGCAGGATCTCGTCCTTCCGGTCGTTCCGGTCTGCGGACGGTTCTACTGCAGCTCCTTCGGTTCGGCCCCTATGTCGCGTCTCCTGAATCCTTCTGACGCGTTCCGGCTGCCTTATCTCCCAGCCGTTCGGGCCTTGGTCGGTGTCTAGGGTAGTCCTTCGTAGAGCTTTATTAGTAAAGCCGCTACTCGCGGTCTGGACAAGCACAGAAATGAACCGTGACTGCTGGGGGACGCGCCTTTTATAGGCGCTGGGGTACGGTAATTACTTGAAACTAAGGGAATCGTTTCGGGACCTATACAGCAAATTACGAAATGAGATAACAATGTCACCGAAGCATAGAACCTAGCATACCGGATTCGTTACATTCAGACATTAGTGTTCTAGAGTCATTATATGCGACTTGCTCAAACCAAATGCAACAATGCGTCCTTCATGCACATCAAACATTTCCGAAGGTGCTTGCAGAGCTGCGTTGTTATCTACATTGGCGTATAGTGATGTCGCATCACACGACTCTGTCGCTTGCTCGATGCGGTCCAGAAGCTATCTCAAATTTGTCAAATGTGAAGAAATGCTGCTGAGAAGTTGGCCGACAATTTTGTATAAAAACTCTGAGATTCGGTCGATCGGTACATCAATCAACACAATTGATTATAGCCCATACCTTGTATGCGGTTGCGGCTAATGAGTGTTTGCTTTAAGGGTTGGGCACACTCGGCAGCGGCTTTAGTGCGTCAAAAACGGGGCATGGCGTCGCTTTCAGGCTCAGGACATGTTTGCGGTGAGCGGCGTTCGTTCTTTCTTTCTCTGGTGTCGGCATTGGACCACTGCCTACCATAGCTCAGCTGATCGGTTGGCTGATTTGGTTGAGGGAATGGCTTTTCTACCTTACTTATCTTATCTCTTGCTCAGGAGCGATAGCGTCAGTTTCACGGAAGGATCGTGCTCATTCCGTGAAGCTGACGCTTGCAGCGCTGATGCTGGGCGTCAACGCTGAAGCGAAGTGTGCCATAAGAGCGCCGCAGCCCCCTTTGCTCAGAAACATAAAAGCCTGTGATAACAACGATACCGGCGAAGGGTCAGGCTTAATAAAGGGTGGGTACACTCGGCAGCGGCTTCAGTGCGTCAAAAACGGAGCGGGGCGTCGCTCTCAGGCTCAGGACATGTTTGCGGTGAGGGGCGGTCGTTCTTACTTTCTTTGGGGCCGTATGCTCGTCTTGCCCGGTTTGGGACATACCGAACGAGCATTCCGGTTCGGGGTGAATGCCCGGACCGGAACACCCCGAGCGAGATGGCATACACGTCTCACGGGGCTCCCCGGGGGAGGGGAAACCCGGAGTTTGACGAGATACTGCAGAAAATCTGAATTCCGAAATCCTAGGTGCGGTCTGTAATCTGGCTTCCTACTCTACACTCAGCTGTGAATGAGAACATCCTCGCCTCTTCCCTGAGAAGAGGAAAGCAGGAGAGATGGAACGCTTGGTTAGCCAAGGTTGGAACCGACCTTGAATCAATTGCTGATGCACATAGGGACCTCGCACCTCCAACTGTACTACAAGTCCCTCAGTCCAATGGAAAACCTTTATTAATGAGACTTCCTTCCACGGGGTGTCTATGTGTTCTTAGTTTCTTCGCATTCTTTGTACCTTTTCCATGCGTTTTTTAATGCACAGACTATTGATACATTGACTTGCATCTGACGCTTTTCTAGCATTTTCTTCATACTTTTTCCTGTTAGGCGATTATTTCATCCAAGCCTTCACCTTTCTCTTCCATTTCACCACTTATAGCAGTTAGCAAGTACGAAGGAAAGGAGAAAATGAATACGAAAATGCAAGGAAACGGTTTAGTGGAATTAAGAACTCAAAGAACTTCATCTTAAACACGCAGAACTTGGAAAATGGCTTTTAAAGAATCCAAAAAAGGGAGGAAGTCTCACCAGTGGCGGTTTTCCATTTGTTTTTGACCCCGATAGATAAAAATTTTGTATAGCCGGCAGTATTCAGAAGAGGTTTCATAGAAGCCGTGCCTAACCGTATATGGGCAGAACCGCCTCTCTCCGGGTAGTAACACACTGCAGGTATCTTGACCCCAATACAACTCTGCGCAGAGTTAGGGGCGACGGAAGTCGCTGGTTGGCGCCCTGTTGCTCCACAGCTGACGGGCGCGCGCGGGATGAGGGCTCGTATCGCGGCTAAGCGCAGTGCACAGGTGGCGTAGTAGGGAAGAGCTCGGGCTCGTAAACGCGGGGTGGGGGGTTTGGATCCCGCAGACTGCGTTCGTTGTGCACTTTTGCAAAATCCATGTTTATCATATAGGTAATCCACCTAGGGGTATTATAGTGTGTTATAGAGCATGTTTAGATATAACATATGCTTCAAACTATAGATTAGCTAAAATGTTCAGTGTCACTTATTTTAAGCCCATTTTGTGTGAAGCTATAGTTATGTAACGATAGATATTTTGTGGCACTAGTAAAAAGTTCCGACTCCACCGACAAGACTTCGGTCAAAAAAAAAATTTCGCTGAAACTTTGTCTAGGGGTTATTTGGGGTGCTGATCACGAATCTGACATCCGTTTTTCACGATTCGGTCGGAGGCCACCTATACTGTTAACAAGGGTGGTCCACGCAGGGTGACCGACTTCGCTGAAACTTCGTCTAGGGGGGTTACTTGGGGTGCTGATCACGAATCTGACATTCGTTCTTCACGATTCTGCCTCTACCTGCCGTCATCGGCAGAAACTTTAAGAATGTAATCCTGTGCCTTCCTGTATCTATATTATTCAGACGAATCGTGGAAAACGGATGTCAGATTCGTGATCAGCACCCCAAATAACCCCCTAGACAAAGTTTCAACGAAATCGGTGACCCTGCCTGGACTACCCTTGTTAACGGTATAGGTGGCCTCCGACCGAATCGTGAAAAACGGATGTCAGATTCGTGATCAGCACCCCAAATAACCCCTAGACAAAGCTTCAGCGAAAAAATTTTTTGACCGAAGTCTTGTCGGTGGAGTCGGAACTTTTAACTAGTGCAACAAAATATCTATCGTTACATAACTTAGCTTCACACAAAATAGGCTTAAAATAAGTGTCACACAGAAGTGAACACTTTAGCTAATCTGTAGTTTGAAGCATATGTTATATCTAAACATGCTCTATAACACACTATAATACCCCTAGGTGGATTACCTATATGATAAACATGGATTTTGCAAAAGTGCACAACGAACGCAGTCTGCGGGATCCAAACCCCCCACCCCGCGTTTACGAGCCCGAGCTCTTCCCTACTACGCCACCTGTGCACTGCGCTTTGCCGCGATACGAGCCCTCATCCCGCGCGCGCCCGTCAGCTGTGGAGCACGTGAATCAACAGGGCGCCAACCAGCGACTTCCGTCGCCCCTAACTCTGCGCAGAATTGTATTGGGTCGAGATACCTACAGTTTGTTACTACCCAGAGAGAGGCGGTTCTGCCCATATACAACATTTGCGCCGTTCCGACCTACCGTTGAGATAATATCCTGGTAAATCTGTCCATTGACGCGCCTTTATGCGTTGGGATTCAGAACGCCCGTCACAGACGTTGTGCGACCTTCGTTGCGTTTTCACCATAAACGTCATCCGACGCGCGTACCGCCTCTGAGGACCTATGGTAGGTTTTTTAAGCGGAACTGAGCTATAAATGTTCCTAGGAATGTTCGAAAAGTCGTGATACCTTCAAAGAGAATGCCTAATTGAATTTCCTTGTGCTAACATCGTGCCACATATGTCTGGATTCGAAGGATATTCCACAGGCGTTGTTCAACGTCGTCTGAGGGTCGTCGGAATTTAGAACATGTGGCACAGAAGAACACAAAGAACAACAACTAAAATGGAGGAATGAAGTTATAGACACAGCGAGCCGACCGCGCCAGGCGACGAAGTGGACGAGAGTATCGATTGGCCGGCGCGATGCGTGTGGTCTGGCCCGGTGTTCGCGCGGTCCTGCAACGAGCCGTGATTACGGTACGTCGAGCCAGCTCGACCCCACCAGCGCTCCCGCAGCCAATCAATAGAAAAAAACTGGACAAGGGACCTATCCTGGGTTGATTGTTCGCAATGGCTCTACATTTCCGCAAGAACATTCAGACTGTACGGGCCTCGAATCTTCATCCTGATAAGGAGCTTGATTCCTGGATGCTCCTTGAAATACAAGTTTTGTCGGCACTAGTTAAGAGTTCCGACTCCACGACTTCGCTCAAAAATTTTTTCGCCGGAGCTTTGTCTAGGAGGGTTATTTGGGGTGCTGGTCACCAATCTGACATCGGTTTTTCACGATTCGGTCGGAGATCACCCATACCGTTGACAAGGGTGGTCCAGGCAGTGTCACTGGTTTCACTGAAACTTTGTTTGAGAGGGTTATTTGGGGTGTGATCACGGAGAGAGACCTGGAAGATTAACCTTGGATAGGGGTGCGCGCGGCAGCCGACGCCTCCTCCATCTGTGCTACCACGCGCCCGGAGTAAAATACACTCCTGCTTTCAGAGAATAAAATGTATGAGAAATATGTCTCAAGAAAACCACTCTGAGCATGAAATAGGGCGTGGGCATCCATTACTACGACCCTAGTGCCACTTTTTAACTGGCTTTTTTGATGGTTGGTAGGAACACATTCCTTTTCAACCCGAAACAGGGATGGGCGGAATTTCTGTTTTCTGTTTTCTGTTTTCTGATTTTCTGGCCATTTTGGGCAAATTTTTTCTGTTTTCTGTTTTCTGGGAAAATGGCCAAAAATTGGTCAGAAAACAGAAAATAAAGCTGCGAACAAAATTAATCCAACAAAAAGTATCCAAAAAGTATCGTAGAATTGTGAGTTTCGTTCCAAAATATTTTTCTAGAAAAAAACTGCAAGCGTGTGGCGCTTTTAGATTTGCTCTGTAGAAATTGCGCCATACACTCGTGACCTATGCCGCTTTGCTTGCTTGATTGATTGTAAAAGTGCTGCTGGCATGTAATCCCTTCATAGGACATTTCTGGTCTTTCATAATTTGGCTTCGTATTCTCTTGAATTTCAACAGTACCTTGCACCATTTACGATTACTTGCAACTTTATATTAAAGCTACAAAACTAGTGTTCTGATCGGCATTTAATTACCTCTTAACTAACCCGCTTGTCCTATGGTTACTGTGGGTAGGGTTATTCTCCACCTCCGGTGTAAATTTTCAAAACGGAGCCTTCTCTTTTCCAACTCTGCTTGGCTCTTGGCTATAAAAAAATAGTAAGTGACAGAAAAGTTATGGATAGTTTTGGTTTCGCTGATGCACGGTAGTGATGCACAAAAATTTTTATGTATCACCTGAATCATTTGTCGTTCTGTAGATCATCGAAGTGCTCGAGCGGGCGCCACAAGCGTTTCCATTCGTCCCTGGCGCGTGCCAGAGTGCTCTAATGGATCCTGCTCGCTCGAGGGACACGGAGAGCGCCGTATGGACGCTCAGGGCTTTCACGAAGACGTCCGACCAACACGATGGTGGGAGTCCTGGTGTTCTCTTGACATCCCGCGGAATTCAGTCCGTGACGGCTTTCGCCCAGCGCGTATTTGTGAAGCGCATTATGTAGCCGACCCACCTAATTTTCAACAAATTGGCCCATGTGACAGCGTCTGGTCTTCGAACGTCGACGAACCTGGGAACTCCGGAGGCCTCTCACTTGCGTGAGTCGTAGCACTCCGAGCATCGTCATCTCGGTTCCACACTCTGTGACGCTGATACTTCTTTCGTATGGCTCAGGTCTCTAAGTCGTATGTCAGGGCAGGAAGAACAGTGGAGCCGAATAGGTGTCACGACGTCGACTTCTTCGATGCTCTTGGAGGCTCCCTAAGCCGCTCGTTTCCTGCTGTCCAGGTCCGGCACTAGGTCCCTGGGCATGTTGACTTCGCGACCCAGATACACATGCTGGGGCGCTCAGGGTTCGTTTCGTCAAGACGGAATTGGGCATTAGAAATTGCCCGTTCCTCATGAGCATGGTAAGACTCACTTGCGGTCCATCGTCCAAGTCCGGATTTGGGGACTTATGGTAGGCTTTGGGGATATGGCACTCCCATGCTGAACCCTTCTCTTCGCGTTGATGACGACGACATTGTGCAAAATTGTGAGATCTTGGTCGTGAATCCGCTGTGCAGCTCGCGAGTAACTCCGATGTACTGAGTAGGAACGCCCTGAGTGAACAGAGTGACAGCTTCAGTTTCGACGAGGTGGAATGCCATCTTCACGTCGATGAGCGGAAGGCACAGCGGCAGCTTTTACTCTTGTGACACTTCCATCGGCTTCGTAATTGTGTGTATGTGGTCGATCGTGCTGAATCCTCTCCGAAACCCTGCTTGCTCGCATGGCTGTCCTTCGTCCAGCGTTCTGCTGATCCTATTCAGGATGACTCGAGTGAACAGCTTGTAGACTACGGACAGCAGGCAGATCGGGCGATAGTTGCTAATGTCGTGCACGTCTCCCTTCTTGTACAGCAAGACGGTCCTGTAGTCTTCCACTGAGATGTAATATGATGTGTATGTGATCAGTAATAATAATAATAACATGATGGAGAGGGTATATGCTTGATTCCCATTCTATAGTGTATACGCATTAAAGAAAACACTTTCACTTAAAAACTGTCGTCCTGACAGCCCCGCAGTCACACTGATATACAAGTTTTTTTTTAAACAACTGGGACCACTAATCTAGCGAACGGTCTGTTTTGTGATTACGTCTACATTTTGGAGTGCATCAGTGAGCCTTAAACCGCATCATTTATAAGCCACTCTTCTTCTATCCCTCCTTTTAAGCCCCAACCTTTGAAGAACCAATGCATTTATTTTTCACAGAAGCACTCTTAGTATTGCGACTATTGGTGTAATCGTTAGGGCCTTAGCTGTGAAATGGAGCTGATGAGTAATGTTGCATACTTCAAATGTCGAGAATCCTAGGATCTTTGAGTCGAGGTTTACAATTTGCTGATTATATTGAATTTTGAGTACATTAGAAATTTTTGTAAACGACTAAAAGTTAAAACGCTTGTTCTCGACCACATTTCTAGTCATACAAAAGTATTTGCTACCGGAAAAATGGACCTTTGAGTAGAATAATTAGATCGTATGATAATTTGAAAATTTTCTGTTTTCTGTTTTCTGATTTTCTGTTTTCTGGCGTTTTTGGCTTTTCTGTTTTCTGATTTCTGTTTTCTGACGAAAGCGATTTTCTGTTTTCTGTTTTCTGGGAAAATTTTCAAAATTTCCGCCCATCCCTGACCCGAAAGCCCTTGAAGAATAAGCAGACCGTGAGTAATTACAGGGGCTCAATTTTATGGCTCAGAATATACAGAACATAGCTCAACACCAAGAAAAGATGGTGAATTATAGCAGGAAATCAATTTTCATGCATCGCTGGCGCACGTTCAGCACGTCTATATCCCAAATACGGTTAATACAGATCGTTTTCTGCTCTTCGCCTAGGTTCTCCATCTCAGCTGTTCGATACCAATGCGCTTCGTCGCTAAATAGGCGCGCCATTCCGCCTCTCCCCTTCTCAATGCTTGGTGAAGATTTCCCCACTTCGGGGAGGGCGTGGCCTCTCCCCGAACGGGGGCTGGGCGAGACGAGCGTACCGGGGAGACGCGCCGGGGCACCCCATCCCCCATCGGGGGTGGCTCGGGGTAGACGAGCATACGGCCCCTGGTGTCTGCATTGGACCACTGCCAACCATAGCTCAGCTGACCGGTTGGCTGATTTGGATGAGGGAAGGGCTTTCCTATCTTACTTATCTTATCTCTTGCTCAGGAGCGATAGCGTCAGTTTCATGGAATGGTCGAGCTCATTCCGTGAAGCTGACGCTTGCGGCGCTGACGCTGGACGTCAACGCTGAAGCGAAGTGTGCCATAAGTGCGCCGCCGCCCCTGACGCAGAGACACGTACTCTGCGTCTCTGCCCTATAGTTCATCATTGGAGTGTGCCCAGCCCTTAAAGTTGAATGTTTACATACCTGCGTGGCACAAAAGATGGGAACTGTCCTACCAAATACGTTTTTTTAAGCGCAGCAAGGCAGTTCTCATTGGGTGCGTTAAATGACGAGATCGCGCAATGCACTCGAAACTCTCGTCGCGATTTTAATTTGATTGATTTCATAAATGCTGCATATATAATATATGCTTTTTAGAACTGTTTTCGTTGTATCGCTTACAAGTGTAAAACTTCATGCAAGCAGAAATTTTGCAATCACTCCAATAAAAATCGCGACTTCTTGGACGAAGTGTGGTACAATCTCTTCTATTAGAGTTAAAAAATGGCCGCCTTCTTGCTCCTTAAAACCATTGTTGTGCCTAGAGGAGAAAGAATTTCATAACAATTCAAATAATGTGTTCACTTATTGTGTGAATCAAACTACAAAGAGAGTCATTCTAAAATTTTCCTTGAACAAGAAATTATTGTTGCTTTTTTTGAGGGTCTCTTGTTTAATGTGAAAGGAGCTCTCTTTTGCTTTGAAAGATAATCAGTTTAATTTCAATAGCGTTAGACTTATTTCAAAGAGTGTTCAATTTGATGTGGAAGCGGTATATATAGCAATAAATAAAAAGAAATACCTGCAGATGTAAGAGGAGCAGAAGCGGAAACATGGCCGAGCAATCGAAGGCACTTCGTCTTTGCCCTTGAAATACTATCGTGTAGACCAACTGGCCTCAACACAGGGAAGTCTGTTCTGTGACATCGTAAGCGCTTTTCAAAGATTTTGTGCATTTCTGCGAAAACTAATAAATCAGTCAGTATCCTTAGGCTAACATTGTTTGTAGGCGATGGATGAATGACTAGACTTCTCGACAATGGCAAATGTTTGATCAACAGAGTGTGGGGATGACGCATAATTATGACCGTTTTTTAAACATAAATTTTTAAAGCAGCGTTAGAAATGTCTAGCAAAAACATGTTTAAATGATCACTCTGAAGCTTAACTATCACGGTTTATTCATTACCTTCAGCTACTGCCTCGCATTTGATTTTTTGATGGACATGGGCAAAGTTGTCCTAGTTCCTGAATGCAATCCACACACACAAAGACACCAAATAGGCAGCAAGCGAGCAAATCGTCGTGTTTTTGTTCGCGGCATGTTTTCAGTAATTTAGGCGACTGCCTGTAAGCACTTCAGTTGCAGATGAGGGAACCGACCCATCACTTATTTACGGTGAACTTGATGATACGACGTTCATCACATGAGGACGCGCATAAGTTTGGTCCAAGTCGATATGATTCTGCCTTCCAACGCTTTCAACGTATGATATAATGCATATAGTCATATAGCGAATGGGTAGACGATTTTTGTATATCTACTCTTGTTAATGAAGGTATACATTTTTTTGTTTAAAAGAGGCAAAAAGGCCAATTTTTCAAGAGGAAAGTTGCGAAGAAGACCGCAATAATTGTGAACCAGTCCAGCATTACTAAAACAATCAAATATCTTCTGCGATGCTGCAATAGAAGCTAGCACCTCCTATTACACGAGCTTGAATGGATCATGGATCTGAGGAAGAACAACTCTTGTGCCGACCTCGCCGACGAATGTAGTCTGGCCTTCGCTGCAAGAAAGTGCCTATTGTCATTATTCAACCCGGGTCTAGGTTGCATAGATACGCAAAACACTGGTAGCTTTTTTTGTATCGCAACGAGATGAAGCGGCGTTTGCGAGAGAAGCACTTTAGAATACACCCGAATTCTCTAGTTCCTCAACAAGGTGAAAGTGAGGCGACTTAGTTTATTTCAACAACATTATTTAGAGCTGGTGTTACACATGTTGTCCCCGTTTCACCCGGATTCTTGGCATGTAGCCTGAACCTGACAGGGAACCCGATTTACAGGGTGATGCGTGAAAGTATAGACGCACTAAACGTAAACGTTAAAAATAACTTCTTCTTCTTCTTCTTCTCCTTCAGCGTTTGTCCCGCTTCATGACGGGGTCCGCTTTTCTGGTGCCATGTCGCCATCTTTCCCGATCCCGTGCTAGATCAGGGTGGACACCAGCTACTTTAAAGTCCTTGTGTAACGTATCAGCCCAGCGCTGCTTCGGGCGCCCTCTAGGCCGTTTTCCAGACACTACGAAGTTAAGGCCTATCTTACGGACGCTGTCTTCCTTTTCACGCAGAACGTGGCCGTACCATCATAAGCGAGCTTCACGCATCTTGTCCGCTATCGGCGCAACACCGAACTTCTGCCGAATAGCCTCGTTTCGGATGCGGTCCAGGTGCGTGACTCCAGCCATCCAACGCAGCATCTTCATTTCTATTACGCTGAGGCGACCTTCCGTTTCCTTTGTCGCAGGCCAACACTCAGCTCCTTACATCGCTACCGGCCGGACGACGGTTTTGTAGATCTTCGACTTTAAGCGCTCTGGCATCTTCTTGTCGCAGACTACTCCAGTCAACGAGCGCCACTTCGACCAAGCTGCACTCAACCAGTTGAGTTTACTTCAACCATCAGACTGCCATCAGAGGCTATTGCTGATCCCAGGTATTTAAACACCGAAGTGCGTGCAAGCTCAGTACCGTTAATCTTAATGGAGTCGGACTCATTTACGTCAGTCGTGAAATACTCGGTCTTCTTGACGTTCAATTTGAGTCCGAACATGGCCAGGCGGTCGCACCAAGCTTGCACCTCTCGCTCGAGCTCACCTTTGTCTTCGCAGGCGAGCATCACGTCATCAGCATATAGCAACGTCCAAGGGACGGGCTTCTGAAGATCTCGCGTAATGGCATCCATTACGACAACAAAGACGAGTGGGGAAAGCGCAGATCCTTGGTGCACCCCAACAGAGATGGGAAACTCCGTCGAGGTTCCTGCTGCCGCTTGCACACGACTCTTTGGACAAGAGTATAGCATTCGCACCCACTCTACAAGTTCTTCGGGAACACCGTGCTGTCGTAGGGCGTACCATATAACCTCACGCGGTACGCGATCGAAGGCCTTCTCCAAGTCGGGAAAGGCAAGATGCACCGGCCTCTGTTTCTCGCGATGCTTCTCTACCAGAAGACGGGCGGCATGTATGGCATCGATAGTGCCACAACCAGCCACGAAGCAGCACTGATTGCTGGAAAGCTTGACGATTTCGCGAATTCGGCTATCGAGGATTCGCTCGAAGATCTTCATGCTGTGCGAGAGCAACCAAATCGGACGGTAATTTGAGCAGTCTGCAGGGCTGCCCTTCTTCTTCCAAATCGGGATCGTCGCACTTTCCTGCCAAACATCAGGCACCTTCTTCTCCGCTACAACCTGGTTGAAAAACTTGGCCAACCACTCAGCAGAGTACCAGAACTTCGACTTCCATAAGTCAGCTGGCAAGTCATCTGGACCAGTCGCCTTGCCCGGTCTCATCATCCTGAGAGCCGCGCCAGTTTCCTCCACAGTGATTTTGTGGACGGGACCAGGGGTGTGCGTAATTACGATTTACGATTTACGATTTTACGATTTACGGCGATTTCTGGCAATTTTTTACGATTTACGATTTACGACATTTTGGGTCGTAAATCGTAAATTCTCGTAAATGTGATCTTTGATCAACAACCAACTGGCGACCAAATTTATGTGGAGTGGGTTATAAAGATGTGCCCACTCTAATGGTCCCCTCTTATATGTAGCTCATTCCCACTTCCCTTCAGAGTTGATTTCTGATGATCTAATGTGTTACAGTAGCTGCCAGGTTCGACCCTCGATGAATCTCGGCATTGATCGTTGTCGAATTGCTTATCGTGGTGTTGAACTCGAACCGAGATAGTACACGCTTTATTGACGACTAACGTTTCGGCGATTTCGCCTTCTTCAGAGTCTGAAAAAGTCCAGACATATGTTGAAGCTACTAGGTCAAACATCGCCACAGACCTTGCGAAATTCGAAGACCCGATGAACAACAACCCTTCCAGCTGAGAGAGACAACAACAGCCCAACACTTAGGACACCCGAGGAGACCCTTCAAGGCGAAACTAGCTAAAAGGCGAGACTGATGTATGGGGTGAGCTCTCGGGTTATGTAGACGCATTCCCCACGCCGGCTCAGCCTCGGGCTCTTGGCCTGTATCCAGAACCCCTCCAGGGTTTTGCGTGCGGCGGTATGGGTCTCTCGTGCTAGAATTTTGAATGTGACCCCAAAGTCGACAGCGTTATGGTCATTTACCCTGTGGCAGCCCAACGCAGTTGATGGCCGTGACCTGTTCTTGCCTTCAGGTGTTCCTTAACGCGAACATAGAAGGGGCGAGCTGTTTCACCGATGTATTCACCTCCACAGCTGTTGCCCCTTATTAGGTAGATAACCCCTGAAATCATGCAATCTCCTTCGTTGCCTGCAGGACAGATGCTGCAATTTGGGGTTGCGCAAATTCGGTCGTACAGCCGGTTGCGCACTAAGCGACTTTTCAAGTTAGCGGGAGGTGTATCTACCACTTTGACATCGTTTTCCAATCCCGCCCTTCTGACGCACTTCCTAATAGAAGCGCTGACACTGTCTGAGATGAAAGGGATGACAAACGGGATTTCGTCATCAAGTGAGGTATTACGTGAGCGATTGCTGGTGCTGATAGCCAAAGAATGTATACCTATTCTTGGCAGCGATTTGATGAGCAAGCGCTAGCGATTCCTTACGCTCGTTTTGTCCAGTAGATACTCCGCTTGCTGTGCGGAACATATTACGCACGACAGTTGTTTTGGTCTGTGTCGGATGCGCCGATTTGCTATGGACCAAGATGTTCTTGCTTGTGGGTTTACGATACCACTTTGTTACTTTGCTCCCTTCACTCAGCCGTATTTGGACGTTCAAAAACGGAAGCCAGTCATCCTTTGGAGTCTCCCGTGTGAACTTGATATGCTCACTCTGCTGGTTTATGATATCGAAGCACATTTCCATCTCCTCTTGGGTAGAACAGATGATGAAACAGTCATCGATATATCGACAGTATAAAGCAGGGAGCCTAGCCAACACGGGAGCTTCAATTTTGGACATGAAGGCGATGGCCAAGGTGGGAGCTAAGCGTTGGCCCATAGCTAGCCCTCTTATCTGTGAAAAATACCTGCCCGACCACCTAAAGATGTTGCAGCTGAGGCATTCTTTTAGCAACAACATGACCTGACCCACAGTGAGGCCATACATGTCAGTGCCAAGGTGATGTTCGCCGAGTAGTTCATAGACTGCCTCAAGTGCTGAGTCGTTGCTGACATTTGTATATAGCGACGTTACGTCGAACGACTCCATCACACAGTTCCGTTCCACCTGAGCTGAGTGTAGACGGTCAAGGAAAGCATGGGTGTTAGTGAGATGAGCTGGGATGAAGCGCAGGAGTTGCCCAATGATATTGTTTAGGAACCACGCGATCCTGTCCGTGGGACCCCCACACAGCTGATGATGGGTCTTACCTTTACACTGTCAGCTGTAATGGTGTCTAAATTGTCGGTGCTATCGAATAATGAGATAATGTGTTACAGTGTTAGACATTATCGTCATGTGCACAGGCTTCTCGAATCCGACTTTTCTCTTCGCTAACTAACTTTCCCATTTCACTGACATTGTAAGGGCTCCCGCTTGAGAACGTACAGGTTCAAGAGGAGGAAGAAGTGCAATACAATATTAGAAAACAGGTGCTCCGTCACGCCAATCGACGTGCCTAGCGCGATGTGCAGTATCACTAAGCTGAGGAGAATCAGATCAAGCTAGCTGCTCTGCTTATCCAGCTTTCCTTCCTCCCTAGCAGCACAAAAGGGAATATTCGAATACTCTAGCGCCAGGATGACTACAGTCACCTTCACTTCTCGTCCTCAACCTCAGCAAAATCGACATTTTCGATAGATCTGATCGATTTTGGTCGCACGACGAAACGCCTTTTTGTCAGTACCGTGGATTCCCACCGCTTCTAACGTTGTGTTGAACTGAAAATTTTTCCATGTGGGACCGCTACAGCAGTGTCCCCCACTACTTGTCCCCTTCACTGGAGCTCACTCTCCCCTCCCATGTACTGATCCAGCACTGAAGTTGCTCCAGGGTTGAAGTTCCCATGACACGTAGAAGTCGTCTGTATATTTCTCGCTATTTTCGCGGTCCGTAATCCCTCCCACCTCTCCCTCCCCTCGATTTTATGACCAATTTATGAGTCATCGGTTAGCGGATTATTATAGAGTATGATGATAAGCTCATGTCTAGAAGGCGGGGAAGGCTGGGGTCCTCCATTACTGGTCCAGAACTAGCAGGGCGCA
Source organism: Heligmosomoides polygyrus bakeri (assembly GCA_947359475.1). NCBI lineage: Eukaryota > Metazoa > Nematoda > Chromadorea > Rhabditida > Heligmosomidae > Heligmosomoides > Heligmosomoides polygyrus. The sequence continues at coordinate 20,461,166 of OX375867.1, forward strand.
TCGCATTCCTACTGGCGAAGGTTGCTCCATTCCAGCCCAAAGAAAGCCATTGGAGGCAGTTTCTTAGAGAAAGAGGGGGAGTACTCTTTGATCCGCGGTCTGTTTGCTATTAACGTCTAGTCAATTCGCTTAAAATATATTCATGTAAATCCCATCGAATAGAATTGACTCAAATCCACGATCGAATATAATTCGTGATTGCAAGCGGGGTCTAAAGGGTTGCTACACTCATGTTGAAAGGATAAACCACTAACATTTCGTTATATGTCGCGAGGACGGGGAGCATTGTGAGATGGGAACTCCCCATCGAATCAGACCGCATCGAATGAGTATGTCATTCAGAGTGGGCGTGTATGTACAGTTGGAACCCTGATCGGCTGGAATGTGTTTGGCCTGTGCTCTGGTTATTATTAGCTGGCGCGCTACCACCTACCAATGCTGCTCACCTTCGCGACATGTACCAATGGTTCCATCGGTCTGCATTGTGCTTTATAGGGTTGAGCAAATTGATATAAAAGGTGCAGTAAAATCGAGCGCATAGCATTTCTAGAAAATGTCGAACTGGTTTTGACAGTCTTAATCTCCAATTTCGGTGATGTGATTGAGTTTATCGTATTCACGCTATCTAATCCGTTTACGCTGCTGCAGACTCTCGGAGAGCAAACGTTCGTTACAGAGCTGGCAAAGGGTAGCCCGTGCGAGTGCTGGGAGTTATTACATGGTAGAGCAATATTATCCCTTTCACGACATTGTCCGACGATGTCGTCGGTCTCCTTTTTTTGCCGCGTGGGACAATGTCCGACGATGTCGTCGGACACCATCATAGAAATAGTTCGTGGAGAATTATCACACATTCTATAGAACAATTTTAATCAATGAGTCCGCTAATAGCTACAGTCAAGATGGAAAAGTCAAGATGGAATGGAAAACTTCATTTGTTACTGTTTTTTCGCACCTAACAAATAATACAAATAAAACAACAGCAATAATCAGCGCGCGGGAAAAATGCGCGCTGTCCCACGCGACAGACACCTGAAAATCGCGTGTGTCGTGAAAGCGTTATAAAGTTTTCGAAATCTTACAAGTGCAGGCTAGAGGAAACCGGCGCATTAGTCAGTGGTGAAACGTTTTTTTAATTTTTAGTTTTGAAGCGATTTTTCCGCTGTTGTTTCTGTTAAATCCTAGATTTATATTCAAGCTGAAGAATTAATAATGAGTTAGGAATTTAATGGATATTCAAACAATTAACAGCTTGAATATTCCAGCTTTTTGTTGGAATGACATGCATAGGCGCAAGTAAAGTTTTTGAATTTACAGTTTTTTTTCGACTTTCCTGAAACGTGTAAAGTTTGGTTTGGACGACGTTTTACTATCAGGAAGCCGTGACAAAAGAAATAGTTTGGTAAGAAAACTGTTCAGATTAAGCTGAAAGCTGAAAGTAACACAGCAGTTAAATAAATATTGAATCACATCTGATTAATATTAGCAGAAAAAGCCTCTGGAAATTTAGTTGCACTGCACTACAGTTCAGGTGACTCTTACGATTTACGGTTTACGATTTACGATTTACGACGGTGTTTTCGTAATTACGATTTACGATTTACGAAATTTCAAATTTCATTTACGCACACCCCTGGACGGGACCGTGGATAGGAGCCACAGAAGGGACGGCCGGATGGAACTCTTCAGTCGAAATTCCCTCGAAATAATCGCACCATCGCTTCAAGGCCTTTTTGCGCTCTGTCAGAAGATGGCCGTTCTCATCATTGATGCCAAAGAACTTCTCTATATCCTCGGATTAGCGATGACGTTTTTTCGCAAGTCGGTACAAATACCGCTCGCCATCGCGCGACTCAAGCTTTTCGTAGACATCATTGTAATGAGTGGCTTTTGCTACGGCCACAGCCTTCTTGGCAGCCTTTTTCGCTTCGTGGTACTTTTGCCAATTATTGGCGGTCTTGTCGCCGAGAAACACATGATAAAGCGCTTTCTTCTCTCGAACATCGTTCGTCCACAGCCATGCCTGCATGTCGACCTTTCGTCGTCCAGGCTTCGTAGTGCCAAGTTCTGACCTCGCAGCTTGAAGTATCGCGTCGGTCGCTTTATTCCAAGTTCGTCGACAGTCGTGACTGTCGGTAACCGTACGCGAGAAATCACAGCTGCTTCTTTTTTTTTCATTCGCCACCACTTGATTCTTGCAGCACCGCATCGCTCAACCTGCTGCAGCCTCGGAGGAGCGATCTTCAAAGTACAGATCACCGGACGATGCTGTGGGACGACCGTTTCATACGGCACGATCTTCGCGTCTGTGACGAGATTTCGGTCACGATCTCGTTAGAAACGTTAGAAATAACTACACATTATAAAAATTGACAAGTTTATAGTTTATACAAAATGTCAACAATGATCTTGCAAACAGAATAGCATCACTTCTATTTTATACGGGCTTCTTTGCTGCGAATGCAGGGACGATAACACCGAGGAAAGGCATCGGCGGTGCGCCGCAAGTAGTCCACGTCGATTTCGTTCCATGCTTTGACCAGATCATCCTTCACTGACTTCATACTTTTGTGGGATGTAGCGCAAGCCTTGTTCTCCAAAGCTTCCCATATAAAGTAATTCAGCGGATTCAAATCCGGTCTATACAGAGGTCATAGCTCTGCCGAAATGAAATCCTTCAAGTTGGCGCGGCACCAGTCCTGAACAATCTTCGACTCTGCGCAGGAGTCTAATCCTGCTGGAAGACATACGGCTTACTCTCGAGGTGGGATTCGAGCCAAGGAACCAGTTGCTTCTTAACGATATCAATACGATAGTTCTACTGATTTATCTTCACTCCTGTTTCCACGAAAACGATAGACGCTTGTGACGGATGCGCAAGCCATGATACTAGCCGAATGCGCAGCAAGCCTTCTGCCAGAATTAGCACTTTGGCTGTCCTTGAAGAGTATGTAACAGTTTTACATGTTGATGCACAAACGTATCAAGTCACTGAAGGTCAAAGCATGCAACGAAATCGACGTGGACTAGTTGCGGCGCATCGTCGATGCCTTTTCTCGTCGTCTTCGCCCCTGCATTCGCAGCAAAGAACCCCATATAAAACAAAAGTGATGAAATTCTGTTTGCTAGAACATTGTTGACATTTTGTGTATAAACTTGTTAAATTTTATAATGTGTTGTTATTTCTAACGTTTACTTTTAGTGCGCCAGTACTTTTTACGCACCCTGTATTTGAAAACAATGGCATCAGCAACGATCGGTCCTGTCCGCTGTGCCTTGCTGCCTCCGATTTCGGTGCAATCCTGTTGTGGTAGCCGCTCTTAAGCGATTTCCGTACATAACGAAACACAATAAATTGGTGTAATTCAACCCAGATAGGCTCAGTTTCCGAGTTCTTATTCGTGAAAACCTGAAAAGGGCCATTCTTGCTGCAAATCTAGTAAGGGAGGAGCAGTTGCTCTAGACTTCTTCACAGAACACTTCATCTTTAAGCAGCTAAGAAGATAAAAAAATAAAGGATAAAAGACGGCGTTACTCAATATCTTCTGGGATGCGCCAGCGCATTCTACTTCTACGGGATGTCGTGGAGGCGACATGAATGCGTATTTGGCCATACAGTGACTTGCGGTGGCCAGCCGATGTACAAGTCAGCGCTTTTCCTTCCCAGACAAGTCTGGTACCAATTCACCGACCCCGGAGGGATGGAAGGCTTGGTTGGCCTGGGCGGGAAATCCGAACCAGGAACCTGGTATCGGGAGCACGCGACAGTCGCGCCTCCTCCGACTGCGCTACACGCGCCCCTAAGACAGATAACATCAATAAAATGCAATAAAACTGAGACGCCATCAATCAGCGTTGTGGACAGAGGCAAGAAAATGTTCTTCACCTCCTAATCATTTTCAAACATACCGACCTAGCTCACTATCCTACTATTTGTTTGCTGCATATTCTCACAAGTGCTTTGACACGCATAACGGCATGTCTCGCACTTGCGAGCTTCGCACTACTTTGCAACATCGCTGACCTACGGAAAGTAGTTTTTGTAAAACTTAAAATTCGCTAACATGTTGGATCTGCTGCATACTCAGCATCAAGCCGTTCACCACTTCCATGCGTTCATCATAGACATTCTCTCCGGACCGTCCAGTAACCTCTTTGGTTTGTGCTACGCAGTACTTCTGTCTCTCAGATTGCTCCTCCGCGATCGTTATCATGCTCAACAGCACTCGTTAAAGGACTCGGTTGACATGTTTTCGAATCCGGACGTCAGGTTTCCCTCACTCTTTCTTCTTGCTGGATCTAATTGCTGGTCCGCCTTTAGTGTACTACCCCTTCTTTAGTCTTTCCACCCTCCTGGTCCCAACTCCTGGCCCACTTCTTTGTTTCCACTATTGACCCTCACTGGTCTCTTCTTGCTGGTTTCCCAGTCCTCCTCGTCCCTCCTCCAGATAGTCCTTTTCTTTCCTGCTCGCTCTCCTGGTCCACCGTAGAGGTTCTCGTTACTGCCCTTCTCCACCACCCCCTTAGTGGTCCTCCCATGCTCACGGCACACCTCGGTGAAATGCCGCAGCCGCGGCAACTATGTGCGTTTCGCCCCCGCGAGGTACGCAGAGTCGTATCTCGCGCAGGTAAAATTTTCCGTTCAAAATGGGATAATGTTGAATTGTGAGAGCGACCGCTCTTCGCGCGACGTCGCTGACACCTCTTCTGACTCCGCACCCTTGTTGCGCGACGTTGGGGACCCACCTTCTGGATCCAAAGGCTCAGAAGACCCGTCTTCCGAACGCAGAAGCTCAGAAGCGCAGTTTCCGCTGTGTCGAGCATGAAGAGGCTGCGCAGATGGTATACTCCTTGTTTCCGGCATGAATTCCGTTACGGCCCCCTTCTTTCTGGTTCCCCATCCTGTTCCCGCCTCCAGGTCCCTTCTTGACGCCACGCCCCCAGCAGGGGCGGGTGTGCTTCTGTCGCGCTGCCTCCCCACTTCCCCAGGGATGCGAGCGTCCGCGCTCGCAATGGAAGGTAGGGTACGCAGAAACGGCGACGATCGTAGGTATGTTGACGTGCTCCCCGCGTCGGGATCCGCGTTGCGTTCCATATCCACTATTAAAGCCGGTGTGTCATGTTGATCCATGGTGATGTCCGCGTTAGGCCTATGGTATACTCCCCTCCGCTGCAGCGACGCGGGAGTGCACAGTGACGCGACGGCCTGCGATGCGCGTCGCGAGCTTCGCTAAAGAACCCAATTAGACTAACTGAGAATATTGTGCTGCAGGAATGTTCAGACAAATGCAGCGGGGGAGCGGGAGGAATAGGAAAAGGAATCGAATGCCTTAATCGCCATCGGACACCCAATCTACAAGTCTTTCCTTTCTCAAAACGAGTTTACATAGATTTGTCATGTAACAGAACAAGATTATTATGACGTCACAGAGAGCGCATGAGTTTTTTCGAGACAACCCGTATTAGAGCACAGAAAGCAAAAGCAGTGGTGGAGTCGCAAAACCCTAACCCAGCATGAGATACAATACTGCTAGTGTTGCACGGTTAAAAAAAAGGGTTGCGATGGACTATTCCGTCGCAAAACGTCGCATGCTCATAACTCCTCTAATTTAGATAGCTACATATTTTCAGAAAGGGTTGGCATCGTTCTTTTCACCACTTTGAGATCTCCACAACCATTTGTATAACTTCACCAGATCATGGGAATTTCGTCGTAGGCGGCTCAAAAAATGATTCCAGCAGCCTTTACGCGATTGGAGCAGTTTATTTCCCATGACCTAGAGGTTCTCGATGTCGCATGGCGTACTTTGCCGGTGCCCTGTAGTGTGCCAGATGGACAATCTTCGCTCACTTGGTTGATTTCGTCGATTCTATGTGCATTGTGTACGGCTCACTCGAGTTGCATGCCTGACACTACTGGGAACTAGCAAAGTGAGTTAAACTTAAGGGAATGTGTTCTCGAAAATAATTAGCTACAATCGCAAAAAAGCCCGCGCCAGCAATTTTTTAGCCACCTCCTAAAAAAACTAGCCGTTCAATTGGCATATTTCTGTGCCGGACATGTCAATAGATCCTTCCTGTAACTTGTTCAGCACAGAAATGTAGATTTCGGTGCCGGCGAGGAAGTTTGGAGGCGAAACAAAAAATGCGAGGATCGGCACAAAAGTGAGAAAAACGGCCTAGAAAAATATTTCCCCAAAAACTAGCCGTTCAAGCCTTCGAAAAGAAGCCAAAATGAGTCTAGCCACGACGAAAACCCTACGAGGAGAACAACAGCGGCATCACATGACCACTCAACATCACCAGACGTATGTTGAAACTGCTGTGGTATGGCCACGAACCAAGGAAGTGTCAAAATAAGTGAGCGAAAGTGCATAGAATAGGGCTCGGCAAGCGCTCACCCCTCCGCGACCATCGCCCCCGTCGATGGGCTGCGACGGCCGTCGCAGGGGAGTATGTTTCACTCCCGCGACGCGGAGGTATAACACCCCTCTGCGACGCATCACGGGAGCGACGGCGTGTCAACTGACAACCGCGCCCCACTGCGCCGTCCACAACTGCAGCAAAGACGCTCCATTGACAGTTGCCCCGCGCTCGTCGCTGGAGCGACGCGGGAGTATACCATAGGCCTTATGGTCCATTCTGCCGAAAGCTTCGGCGAGTGTACTGCTACGGAATGCGGCTCTTATGTCGTCCCTTCTTAATCTTGCATTCACTTGCGACTCGCAGCTTTCCCCCTCATCGCGAAAAGAGGGTTTGTTATGTAGGCCGCGATGACGGCCTGGAACCTTTCGAAGAAGGCCTTTACGGCGACGTAGCGATATCCTTCCACCGACGTCTTGTGATCGCCCATAATCGCACAGGCACAGACATCTGCGGCACTGTTCCAAACAGAATCTTCACGTTAGCGGTAGCTGTCATGGCCGCGTCTTTCATCACATTGAACGCGTCGATCGTCTTCTGACGGTTCGACTCTCATGCCGCCTTTCCTCCCGGTCCGCTGATTACCATTACTGTCATCCCTCTACGAACCAACGCTGCCATTCTGGATGCGATACTCATCCAGTCGTTTTGGTCGAACGGCGTATCCGATGTTGTCGACACCAACAAGAGGACTTATCCACTCTCTGAAGCCCGTGACGGACCTTTCTAGTGTGTCGTAGAACAGAAGTTCGATGTTCTGTGCCTTCTCGATGACTCGCTCACGCGACGGGAACCCAGTGGGTAGCACAATCAAAAACTGGCGTCAAGATCAGAGACGCATGGATATCAGACAATCACTCGACGCTCCGCGCTGTAGATGGTGAGGCATATGTCACGCAGGTTAGATCACTCAAATGTCATCGACCGCTAACTCAAAAAATCAACTTATACTAAACTAAACTTAGCTTATACTAAACTTAACTTATATCGCAGTAGATAGATGGTTTCTCAGTTCTAAGGAATATCTAAGTTCAATATATTTCAATAGTGAGCATTCAGTTTTTATGGACTCGTTTGAGAGTCGCCACCACCAATCGGACAACCCTATACAACGTTTTCTGTTGTAACAATTTCTATTTGTTCTATGCAGCATTGGTGTGTTCTACACGTTTGATGGACAGAGCTAGGCCATTTTGGACCGTGGGGTCACCATCTATTCAGTGGATATTCGCTTTGGTAGAAAGAAATGTGTATGTCCATATACATCAGAAATAGCCTACCTCAGTTCACTGTAGGGGTAGCACACGACTGCTACAAAAAATCCAATTTCGTTCATCCAAACCGTTGTATAGGGCTGTCCTATATAGTGTGTGACCCTTTTGAGTGACCCTTTTGATCCTATTTGCGCCGCCATTTCTATAATAATATAATAGGACATACATGTGCCTTTCTACCAAGGCGAATATCCACTGAGTAAAAGATCACTCCCTTCGAGTTGCTTGGGAAGTCGCTTAAGAGCGGCCACGACCAACTAGGATTGCACTCCGATTTCGACCGCTTGAGACCTACACTCGTGAAAACTGTGCCGACTTCCAAGCGGACGTGGCTCCACCCCGCCGTCTTTGATTGGCCGGCTCCTCGCAAGGCATGACGATCGCTCCCGCTGCTGGACCAACACGTGTACAATAGGGGTAACACAGAACGATTAATACCAGCAACATAACAACATCAAAAAGCTACACAAAAAAATATTACATCTGCGAGGCGTCATTGCTCACCCATTTTTCTGTAATCTCAGCCCGGACTCAAACGAACTCAGTACGCCGATACACGGAAGAAACCGACTCGATCACACGCACACACGAGTAACCAAAAGAGTTTATGAAGGCACGAAACAAAAACTTATAAAACGACAATCGAGGAAAAATGACGAAAAATCGGGGATACAACATGCACAAGGACGGGGGACGATGGCGGACTCTCCGAAGCGGGCGGCTGTCCTCGAATGATTCGAAAAGGACGTCGCTGGCGCTCGTTCGACGGACGCGAATCTAAAGAAATCTGCGTGGGACCCTCCTGGTCTCTCTCTATGCCAGGAACCCTGTACTTCGCTCATCGGGTATTTCCCTTTTAAACGGGGGTCGAGGACCCTTAGCTGACATGCCCGGCTCCTCTGGAGACATCGTCCTCGATGTCACGAATCTGTAGTCTGGAAGAGGGGGTAACATAGCTCCTACGGCCTTTTTCCGCGCGGCCTCATAAACATACTTAGGGACTCCAGCACCTACATGGCTCGTGAAGAACTGTCCGCTCCCTTCGGGGGAGCTTGCCTCGATATACAGCCTGCCTTCCACGGTGATTAAATTAGTAGCCTTAAACACCTGATTGCCGTTGTCGATGCGCTCCAGCGCACTGTCGAGCGCACTCCACAAATCCATGAGCTCCTTCCATTTCGGAGCATTCTTCTCGTTGATTGAGGGCCATACGGTGACCAACTTTCCGCCACTCTGCAGGTGACCTCTGGCCAGCTTGAGCAGACGCTTCGTTTTGTCCACGTCCATTTTTGAGTCTAGCGGCCATACGATCACCCAGGTACGAAACGATGACCACTCCTCGAGGAGCTCGAGCATGCGATCGAATGAGGACACCATCTTCGTCAGGACATCGCCTCTCTGACCATCTTTTTCAAGCGCTGATGCGCCCTGGTCTGCCATGAAGCCAACGAGACCCTCTTTCTGGGGTCGACTGCGAATCGCATTTTGCATCACTTCGTCCCGAACCGCTCGTAGGGCCTCATCGTAGGAACTTTCGAAGTGGTGCCCCTGGAATGATCCATGCTGACGGATCTTCTGCGTGTTCGTGATGAACTCGGTCCAATCAATGCATTTATCGTGTGCCATCTTCAGGATTTCAGCGCGCTGGTGTCGTAGCATGTGGCTCCTTCTCTGTGGAGCTTAATCTTCTCTCCGAGGCTGATATCCGTCCTCTGGAAGATGCTTGTGGCCAACCACGCTTCCCACAACGTGGCTATCGGCTCCCGATCTCTCTCTATGCCAGGAACACTGTATTTCGCTCATCGGGTCCCGCGCCCCTACTGTAGCGCGCACCTTTTAAACGGGAGTCGAGGACCCTTAGCTGACATTTCTCATTTTCCTTCCGACTCAATTTATTGCCGGGCTCCCCCGCTCGGCAGCTCCGCCAGGCCCCCAGTAACATTGTGTACGATTACCATTATCCATTTGTACAATAATAACGACAAATTCTTTCCGGCTCTCACAGCAGAGCCTCACCGCAGCGGTGTTCCTTACAATAAAAAAAATAAAAATCAAAATTATAGCTTATCATGTTGCCGCTGATCTTCTTAATCACACACGATATCTCTCAGCGCATCGGTATGCTCATCGCTACTGCTAATTTCGGTGTATGAGGTTACATGCAAAGGATGTGGTCAGAACTATTTTCATAGAAGAAACTATGTGATTTCTATACGGGCGCCTGGACGAGGAGCGCGAGCGAATCCCTGTCCCACTTATCCCACTAACAACTTTTTGCTACACCGTACCCTCCACTACGTTCATGGGCCTCTGTCGTACCATCGCTCACCCGAGCAAAACCTAATGATAGGCTTCCATATCGACTCATCGCTTCGCGCGATCGATACTTATCATTAGTCTTCGCTCGCGGTGAGCGATGGTATGACACAGGCTCTACAATAAGCTAACACGGCTCATTGATAACCCCGCTAGAAAGTAAACTGCTCGAAGCCCTTGCAATAAAGCGGCTGAATCCCGAAGTTAACACTAGGGATGACTAGACCGAATAAGAAGATCAACAACGACGTGAGTAGCTATAACTTTATTTGTAAGGAGTACCGCTATGGTGAAGCTCTGCTAATGGGGCCTGATTGGCCAACACTGATATTGTATAAATTATTAAACATAATCGTTGTATGTAATGTTATTCTAGGCCGAAAGAAGCTGCTAAGCAGCGAAAGCCAAAAAATGTGTCGGAAGAGCCCCATATAATTACATATGATGCTCATGGACAGCTCTTTTTTACAGTTAAACAAAATTGTTCAACAGGTCAAAAAAGATGCAGTTACTTCCTTCTGCAGAAGCAAAAGTTTCGTCTTCTCTTCTCTTTCTCTTTACGTGCTTCCTAACATGCAGAGACGAATGCAATAAATAAATACATAAATACATTCTCTAAATGTTCGCATTCCACCTTCTGTATGAAAGGAAGAAATCACGAGTCACTCTATTTCAATAAACTCCCCAGCGCCACGATTTCGTTTTCGTCACTCCATTCTACTAGAATATGATATCGTGGAAGCAATTTAAAGGAGTATTTGGATTATTTAAAGGATTATTTTTATGTAATGACCTCCCGTGGGCAGTTTAGGACAAGCTCATATTTCATCCTCTCCGAACAAATTTGCTGTCAATTCACTAAATCCTGAGGAAAATAAGACTTGATTGACCGTTACGGGTAATTCGAACAAAGAACATAGAATCAGAACGCGCATGACAACTGGCCCTCCTTCAAGACAGATGAATTGTGAACCTTTGCACACTCTGCCTTGGGTAATTCAATTTTCAGTAAGCATCTCAGCTACTCCCTTAGAGTTGTACTATAATGGCGATTGTCATTGTTCGCTGATTTAAAAAAACATATTGAGTCAGACCGTTTATGCACACTTAACAGCAAGTTGTTTCGGTAGCATCATTGATCAACACGTACAAAGCTAATCGAATGGTTGTGTCAAAATGCATAGAGGAAAGCGATTCTGCTGTAACGTCTCCGAGACTTTTGGACACTCTTTCCTTGACAAATCTCGATCCAGTCGGTACAAGCTGCCACTCTTGACCAACGGCAACGATTGTTCATGTGAGTCAGGAGCAAAGATCTCGCAATAGCCCTGAAAGAGTAACAGTCTTGAGAAAGCTTTTGAAGTCACGCAAATATTATTGAACAATGTCTTCCCGCTTCCGGTAATGTTACTATTGAACATAGGTGAGTACGGATAGGTCACGAGGATATCGAATGTCTTAATTTTGGGCAAACATAACTGATGATGTAATGGGAAGTTGAAATTGGGTAGCGAGCGGGAGCTGTGATAGCAACTAAGTTTTCACAGAACACTTCACTATACGAAAATCAGCCGCTCTATGCTTCAGCAAACATGTTCAACATTACATATGAGTGGGTTTACTGCCCACGGCGTAATAGGTTTTGGCGTTATCAGAAAGGCGAAAGTGAGAATGCAATAAAAAGGATAAAGTATGAAGGACGGCGTTACTTCTACGGGATGCCGTGGATACGATTTGAATGCGTATTTGGCCGTACAATGTCTTGCGGTGGCCAGCCGATGAACAAGTCAGCGTTTCATCCTTCCCAGACACGTCTGGTACCAATTCACCGACCCCGGAAGGATGGAAGGCATGGTTGGCCCGAGCGGTAAATCCGAACCAGAAACCTGGTATCGGGTGCACGCAACAGCCGGCGCCTCCTCCGACTGCGCTACACGCGCCCTTCAGAATGAAGTATAGCAACATGAATAGTTATATAATAATCGCAAAAACAAGGCTTGGGAAAACATACCTTTAACACGTTGACGGCAACGCCGCTCAATGGTGCGCGTCATTCTTTTTAGCTGAATTACCTTTGTTCCGATTGATCGGTCGGTTTTTTACAAAATCGATAAATGCAGTTTTCGTCTCGGGACCTTCGATTTTGCAAAAAGTCCGTGTGGAAGGTTATTTTAGAAGCTGGTCATAAATCTCACGTTTTCTTTTCGGAATTTCATTAGACTTCTCCTTCTTAGTGCTTTGATTAGTGTTGTTTCCAGCGGTTCATTAATTTTATCACGTCTTAAAATCCTAGTACATAAACTATAAAAACATACTCCCTAACTAATTGGGCTCGTGGTGGTGGACTGGAGGGCATTTGGTGGTTCGGCGTGAGGGTCTACCTCATCATTATTTCCTCCTTCACCTTAACTAACTCCTCTAACAATCTCTCCCCCTTTTCTACTAATCCACTCCCTTCCCCTTGGTGGATCTTCTCGTTGAGCCACGTTGCGCTCTCCGTGCCACTGCTGCGAGTTGCTCTATCTATTATAATTCACTGCTACCCTTCTTACATCTCCTTAACACCATTCATTCAAGGTTTATTATTTTCTGGTGGTATCTTTATAGCGTTAATTATCTATAACATCTTAAACTTGCTTCTTTACGTTTAATTGTTGCTCGCCAAGTCCAACTTCAACAGGAGGAGCTCAGGTTAGTTTAAGCAGCAACTCCTTCTTCCTTCCCCTCCCTTACTGATGAGCACAGGGGGGAGGATACTCTGGTTTTCGTCTAAGGGCCCGTGCGAAACGAAAACCAAACCAATTCTTTGTTTTCCATACTTTCATAATTAAACTATCACAATTATATGGCTTTACTTATTTATCTTTCACATCTGTGACAATCTAATTTCTTTAGCGTGTAATGAGCGCTTAGCGTGTAATGAATTCAGGACCAACTCTCGAGTGTCTTCAGGATGTTGTAACAGTGACAGCCGTTGTTTCATTCCACTGGCTGAAGAATATAAAAGAACCTCTGGGAATGCTGCGGGGTTCTTCGCCAGCCGTGTAGTATTGCCTCCGGCGCCTATCCAATTCTGAGGAGTCCTTTTTCCCTCCCCCCCCCCCCCCCGGCCTCTTATCCGTGGCCCTTTGTTACCGTTCATATGTGTCTCTACTATTAATAAAAATCTTTATGCTACCTCTGTGTTTTGTTATGTAAGGGCCCATGTGATCTACACGTGAATAAACCTGAGGCGACAGGTTTATTATAAGCGCACCAAATATAATCACCAAGACGAAGTTCTGGCTAGATCGGTGGCCCTGTCCCCGTCATATCATCTCCCAATCACATCACGTAGTTCACGTAGCCCACGTAGCTTACTAACACCTACCTACGGTAGTTGGCTGATATCTGAAAAGAAGGTGCGATAATCGTGGTCAGCGCTCCCGATAACCCCTTAGACGAAGTTCATTACAACGGTGATTGTGACACGACCACCTTAGTTATCGATTTGGGAGATAAGTTTGCGTAACTGTCCAAACACCACCGTTATGTTCATCATCCCAAATTATCATTTAGAAGAAGTTTGGATCTCATCTCATACTTGCGAGGAAGAACAGTGGAGTGAAATAGGAGGGCGGGGGGCCTGAGCTTCGTCAACAACGTCCTCCTGAGCACTGGTTACACTTTTTCCATGCAGGGAAACCACGCAGTCTCCAATTACGCAACTTAATTTTGCGAGATGCATTTTGTCGAATTCAGTGTTTAACCTGTAGCGAGCTATACACACATAGGTGCAACACGTCCGATGTTTACCGAGGGTTCTGGGTGTTCGCATCAGGGAGCACCTAGCTGGTAAGCAAAAGCGGAGCTTACTAACCTCACTCGGTAAACATCGGACGTCCACTGTAGAGAAGATTTTGATATAAAGTGCACTGTGTTGCTACGTGAAGAGAAGATGGGAGCCAGAAAGACTGTAGAGGCTTTCTGGATTCGAGAACGTAACCCAATGAAGAACAACCGAAAAGAGTGCATTTCGTTCACCATTGACCTTTGCCGTTTATTTCGTTGTGTGGATGCGAGGCCAAAGTACTTCTATAAAATCACCATAGATTTGCAATTGGAAGGTCTCGCTTGCTCAATGGTAGTCAGATAACTGGCTTTCACTTATTGCTGGTGAAATAACGGTGAGTTCGGTTTGTTTCAGTAGAATTCGCTGTGGTGCTCTCGAGAATTCATTGGAACTGGCTGAGTTGGAAACCAAGTCTTTGTCGAGGAGTGCCTGAACTTTGATTTCAAACTTTTTTCAAGTCCTTCAAAACGACGAAATTATCGAAACATCAGGCAGAAGTAAATTCGTTCCATTATATTAATCCTGCGTAAGACAGAAGTATTGAATCTAGTGGTAGTCTGCCAGCACAAACTAGGCAAATACGGCGGGTGAGCCACTACAAGCCCTCCTAAGCGGGGTTCTCTTCAGTCAGCTCCAGAAGACGCTTGACATTCACTGCAACCGGCTTACCAGATCGTGACTTGTCGTTCTAGTCAAAGTCGTCGTCTTTGGACTTGCGGAACACAATTCTGACGAGTCGGTCGTGGGAGAGGGTTGATGTGTCCATCATAAATATTAGGGGGCCAGAAGTAATGAGACTCTCCATGCGGTGTCCATATATCTCGTGAATGCAGTCTGGTTTCGTGCTCATCGTATTTGTATGTACCAATTGAAGGCCACCTGAGAAGTTACCACTTTAAGAAGCATGCCAAAGCCGCAGTCTGTCTCATGCCGAAACCTCAGACTGACGAGTCGACCTTTGTCGCGCAAATCTCTCCCGATTCCCTACCCCGAGCGGCCTGGACTCAATCTTAACGCAGGATGAGAAGTACGTCTTCTACCTTAACCCTACCAAGCAGCCAGTCTGGGTGAGGCCTGTTGACCTGTTGCCGACCTTCGTTCGGCGAGATGTTCACGGCGAGAACCACCTTCAGAGCTTTTGGGTCTGCTCCATGGACCGGTTGGAAGCTGTTTAGCACGACAATGGACTCCAAGACCATAGTGAACGAAACAGAAGAGATGGACCTGCGACTCGAACTTATTCAGTCGCAGCGCGTCAAGAAGGTCCTCCTCTTCGACAACGCCGTACCCCATCGGGAACAAGTGACCATGTATAAGCTTGGCCAGCTGTGCTACGTTCACGTGCTTCACCCACCGCATTCGCCGGACATCTCTCCATGCGATTACCACCACTTCTTGAACCTACGGGACTTCCTGGTCGGAAGGGACACAAGAACCCAAGCAGTCCTTGACAACCATAACGAGCAGTGGATTAGCACCAGTCCCAAGCAGTTCTGGAAGGATGGGATCAAGAAGTTGGCTGAGCGATGGCAGCAAGTCATTGACCTTAATGGCATAAACGTGCCTCAGTATCGTTAATTTGTAATTGAGTTATAAAGAGATAAAAAATTTTTCAGTTTGTCTCATTACTTTTGTCCCCCCCCCCCCTAATACATGCATTTCTTACCTCATCACTTGCGTTGCTGTGCTTTCTGAATTGGTAAACCAGGAGCAGCTGCAATTGCATTTAGTAAATTTTCAGCCATATTCGCAGCGAAATTCTAGTACAATCAGTGTATAAGTAGACTACTGCCAGCTTTTATGCTCATTTTGGACAGAAGGTTTCGGAATAATTCTCTAAAATTCGACAAGACGGAGAACGGAGCGGAAGCTTTTCCGCCTACCTAATATGGTAATGGTCTGTACTGACAGCGACTATGATCATAAATTATTTTTTTCCTCCTATGTTGTAATAGAAGCGCTAGACTTTCAGGGTGTCTGCAGGATCTTTGTTCCCGCCTCTGAGGAAAAAACCTTACCCGTCCAAGAGGGTGACCACATCTATCGACTGGATCGAAATCTGGCGAGGACGGAGTGTCGAAAGGTACCCCAGCCTTGAGGACTGTAATATACGTTCCACATGCCAATGTTGATATAAACAGTTCCTCGAAACGTATGACCGAATAAAGCGATCTACATTCGAACATACTGTTTTGGAACGACACTGACTGTGAAGACATCTAATCACCGCCCTTAGGCTAATGTGTCTTAAGTATTCCATAGAAAGGATCAGATATACAGTGTGTGTTATCAATTGTAGGCATTGTTCAAGAGACCATACCGTTTCTGTCAGTAAGGCTGTTGAAGAAGTTTTTGGCCTTTTTGAAAACGTAGGAAAATAAATTTTTGAATTAGGTGAGTGGCGAGCATTGCGCACTCCTCTTATCCAGAACGTTAGATTCAAGACACGGGTGATAACAAGTGTAATGCCTGCTAGCATTGTGGAGTAAACTGACGAAAATTTGTGCCGTACTTTCGGCGTGCTAGCGGATATTGATCTCCGCTGACAGGAACTCCGGGAGTTGGGGTCCCTATGACGGCCATTGCCAGTTTTCCATTTACACAGGATTGTTTATATTTATTTTATTTATTTAGTACAGTGCAATGAGTGCGTCATAAAGTGCCCAAATGCATAGAAATATATTTAGAAGAGGAGAAGGGGAAAAAATAATGAAGCGAAAAACTACGAATACAAGAGACCAGATTCAGCGCGACTGAACGAGCCGAGAACAATGAAAAAGAGAAAAGAGTAGAAGTTTGTTGTTCTTGTGGTTGCTAATAGCGTAGGGCATTAACTGTATTCATTCCATTTAGCCAAGGCTGCTTATACCTTTACGTACATAGGTCTATGCTGGAGCTTCGGACATGGGTATGCCAACCCCTCGTGGAAACACTCGGACAAAAGTCGGTTGGTAACCGAGCATGAAAGTGTTTGAAACAGATTCACTGCTCAACTCGGTTTGAAACCTTACCGTGTCTCAGACTCTAAGTTCAGTTTAGAGCCGAGAACGAAAGGCGGCCAAGCCCTTGCAGTACGTGTTGCAATTGCGCAGTGCCCGGTTCCAAACCCTTTCATGATCGGTTACTAACAGGGGTGTGTGTTTAACGATTAACAATTTACCGATTTACCGGATTTACCGGCATTTTTCGTTAAAACTTTTAACGAAATTTAACGAAGGAAAATTCCTTTAAATCGCATTAACGACATTTTGTGCAGCATTTTCGAAATTTTATTTCTTTTTCATGTAAATGCATTTTGGACGAATTTTTTGGATGAGATAAAGCAGTATCGATGCGACGCCGAGAAAACTCTACCTATCGTGTTTCGAGAATTCTTGGTATATTCCTTGCTCCTTGACCAATATATTTGCGTGCGCCCTCACTTTTCACTTTTCTTCGCTGTTGTTTCCCGCTTTTCGACCTCATTGTTCGTTTTTTTTGCGTTTGATTGCTACATATTAGTTCCTCATACTTACCACCCATCCAGTTTTTTCACCGTTTTTTGTGATATTTGTTTCATGAGTGTGGTTGAAAAGACATAGAACACGCGAAGGAAACGCTACGAAAGACAAATTATGTGACAAAATATTAATACAAGGATACGAAACGAAACAAGGGAAGAGGAAGGTACCTTCTCCTTCCCGCAAATTTTCCGAAACGTTAGAGGGATTTTTCGTGCGGCGGCCAAGGATTGTAGAACTTCGATAAGGCAACGATGATCCAGCTTAACTGATAGAGCGTAGTTATTTGGTAACGTGTTGCCAAAGACAAAAATACTCAATACAGAAAAATTCGATCCGATTAAAATTTGATCAGCGGTCCGTGGCTGTTTATTTGATTCTCCGCCGACGTCTGCGGTAATAGCAGAACCTTTTGGGACAAAAATAATCATTCTGTGAAACAGGCAGATATGGAGCTATGGACTTCGCACATATCTTCCAAAGATGGACTGACTGTACCAAAGAATTCGCTGTGTTCGCTGCCCGACTTACTTCCTCATCAAATATAACATTCATTTCTGTAGGTTTCCGAAACAATTATGGCAGTATCGAAGAATGCTGGGCTGTAAAAGTCTACTTAGCGAGCGCAAATTCTGCAAGGAGTTTTGCCAGCGCAAACGAAAAGCTTAAATACGTTGAGCCACGCTCTAGCGTATATCACTTTTGATCTCTCCAAAAACGACTTTCCGCAAGCTGAACGAACTAGGTGGTGTAGGAATTTTTTTATTTTAGAAGTCCAGTTATTACTGTTTGGTTTCAGAATCTTAATGAGTTTCTCGTTTGGCAATTTTGTTGATAGATGGACTGATATTATTATATAATATCAGTCTGATATTTATTGTGGAGATGAAGTCGTAGTCATATAATTGTCATGGAGATGGAGTCGAAAAATCAATAAAGAAAAGGATTTGGCTTTTTACATGCTAAAGTACAGCCAAATCGACTGCGGCTAAGCGAAATGTTATTTAACGAATTTACCGATTTTAACGCAAAAATTTTTCGTTAAAAAATGGTCGTTAAAAATTTACCGAAAAAAATTTAACGCACACCCCTGGTTACTAACCATTGTCTGAGTAGCACAAAGAATAAGCGTAGTTGAAAATTAGACTACCATGCACTTAGCATATAGCACAAGGCAACCACTCGGATCCTTCTATATATCAAGGTGTGTGTGTGTGTGTGTGTGTGTGTGTGTGTGTGTGTGTGTGTGTGTGTGTGTGTGTGTGTGTGTGTGTGTGTGTGTGTGTGTGTGTGTGTGTGTGTGTGTGTGTGTGTGTGTGTGTGTGTGTGTGTGTGTGTGTGTGTGTGTGTGTGTGTGTGTGTGTGTGTGTGTGTGTGTGTGTGTGTGTGTGTGTGTGTGTGTGTGTGTGTGTGTGTGTGTGTGTGTGTGTGTGTGTGTGTGTGTGTGTGTGTGGTCACCGCCAGGGTGCGCGTAATTACAATTTACGATTTACAGCTATTTTTGTCAAATTTTTTACGATTTACGGTTTACGACATTTTGGGTCGTAAATCGTAAATTTTCGTAAATGTGAGCTTTGATCAACAACCAACTGGCGACCAAATTTATGTAGACTGGGTTATAAAGATGTGCCCTCTCTAATGGTCCCTCATATAGCTCATTCCCACTTCCCTTTAGAGCTGATTTTTGATGATCTGATATGCTACTGTGTTGTACAATACGTCCTGTTCACAGGCAGACCTTATAAAAGCTTCTGCCTAGGAGGTTGGGGAGGCTGGGCTCCTCCGTTTCGGGTCCAGATGTAGCAAGGCATAGCGCGTTTCTACTGCCGAAGGCTGTTCCGCTTCAGCCCATAGTCTGTGTTCTGTTTGTATTTATTTTTTTCATGACTGCCTTATGCAGCGTACTGAACAAATAAATAACTAAATAATAAAAAGACACTGGAAGCAGTTTCTTAGAGAAAAAGAGACGAGTATTCTAGCCCCACGTCCTATTTGGTAGTAATGTCGAGTCACTCTGTTTGTAACAGATATATGCTAACCTTACCGAATAGAATCCACGATCGAACATCATTCGTGATTGGAAGCGGGGTCTAGAAAGTTGCTACACTCATGTGGAAAGAATAATCCACTAATGTGTCGGTAGATGTCGCGAAGACGGGCAGCACTGCGAGATGGAACGCCCCATCCAATCAGACCGCATTGAATCGGCATGCCATTCAGAAAAGGGGTGTACAGTTGGTACTCTGATCGACTGGCATATGTTCGATCTGTGCTCTGGTTATTATTGGCGCTCCCACCTTACCCATGCTGCTCACCGCGACATGTAGTGTTTCTATCGGTTTGCATTGTGCTTTATAGGGCTGAGCAAATTGACATAATAAGTACGGCGAAATCGAGCGCGTAGCTTTCCAAGAAAGGGCCAACTGGTCTTGGCAGTTTTAATCTTCATTTCCGGTAGCGTGATTGAGTCTATCGTATTCGCTCTATCTAATCCGCTTAGGATGCTGCAGGTTCTCGGAGAGGAAACGGAGCTGGCGAAGGGTAGCCCGAGCGAGCGTTGGGAGTTATTAAATAGTGAGCAGTATTGTAAAACTTTCGAAATCTTACAAGTGCAGGCTTGAGCAGGAAACCGGCGCATTGGTCAGTGGTGAAGCAATTTTTCAATTTTTAGTTTTAGCAGCGAATTTTTCGCTGTTGTTTCTGCTGATTCCTAGACTAATACGCAAGTAAAAAGTTAAGAAGTTAGTAAGTTAGAAATTTAATGAGTATTCGAACGATGGAAGCTTTCTGTTGGAATGCCAGGCATAGGCTTAAATGTAGTTTTTGAAATTAGTTTTTTTTTTACTTTTCTGAGAAGTGCTTAGTTTGGTTTGAAAGATGGTTTACTTGCAACAAGCCGTGAAAAAAGAGATAGTTTGATAAGAAAATTGTTTTCAGCCCAAGCTGGAAATGACACTACAGCTAAATAATTATTGAATCACATCTGATTGACATTAGCAGAAAAAGCTTCATGAAATTTAGTTGTACTGACTCAAAACCATCCTTGTCTCCCGCCCTTGCCTCATCTTCCCCCTCGATAAGGACTTTATCCTACATACCGATGGGAGTAAAATTGCAGTAGGTGCCGCCCTCCTCCAACAACAGGACATATCTGGTCCCCCCTCGGCCGTAGGTTATTTTAGTAAGGTCCTAACACCCTCTCAACAGAAATGGAGCCCCACCCATATAGAATTATTCGCAATGGTAAGCGCCCTTCGATTCTTCTGCGCAACCATTTATGGCAACCATACCCGTGTCCTCTCCGACCACAAACCTCTAACTTTCCTTCTCAGGCATCGAAAAACCCACGACAACCTAGCCCGTTGGGTTGTGGAGTTGCAAAGCTACGATATCTCCATCGAATACATGAAAGGCTCTTCTAATGTGTTAGCTGATCATCTCAGTCGTAGCATTACTTCCCTACCTGCCCCGACGACGGACGATCCCGAAGACGACGATATCATAGAGTTTCCGAGATGCCTAGTTCAAACACCCAGGCAGCATCAAGCTCATGGCCACCAAATTCCTCTCCACTCTCCTCGCTTCATTCGGCCCTACGACATCCTCTTGGAACAGAAACAGGACCCAATGTGCTCACAGCTCATGCAGTTTATAGAAACCGGGTCGTTCGCAAACTCGCCCTCAGAAGATACCAAAGAAGCGTACCTCGCTCTTCTCGACAAATGTATCATTAAAAAGAATGGCTGCCTTTACTACCTCCGACCCGCTACCCACTCCGGCGCGCGCTCTCGAGAAGTATTATTCTTACCCGCTCGACTCCGTGAACCTGTGTGCATCGCGCTCCATTCGAGTCCCACTGCTGGAGGCCACTTTAACTGGAGAACTACCCTCTCCAAAATTTCACGCCGCTTCTTCTGGCCATCTATGAAGGAAGACGTGTTTAAATTCGTACGGTCGTGTGACCCCTGTCAGCGCAAACGTCCTCACCCAGCCAACAGGGAGAAACTTCTCCCGGTGCACACTGACGCGGTTTTCAGCAGAGTTCACTTAGACCTCAGTGGACCTTACAGACTATCGTCTCGGATGAACAAATATATCCTTTGCCTCATGGACCACTTCACTAAGTACGTGATAGCAGCTCCTCTTCCAGATTGTACGGCCATTACAGTCGCCCACGCCGTTATGACCCACTGCGTCCTCATCTTCGGTGCAATGTTCGAACTAGTGACGGATAACGCTTCGTATCTAAAAGGAGACCTCTTAACAGAACTAGGCCGACTTCTTCGAATTAATCATTACTTTACAACTCCATATCACCACGAAGGTAATGGCCCCTGCGAGCGCGTCTTTGCCACTTTCCAAGAGGTGCTCCGCACGTACATCCGTGAAGACCAAAGTGATTGGGATTTGTACCTGCCAAGTTGCACGTTCGCGTACAACACCTCCACCCATAGCAGCACCAACGAATCGCCATTCTTTTTGGTTTTTGGGCGCGACCCTATACTAAACATTGACCTCCTACTGCAACATAAACGCGAGCGTCACCTCCAAGTGGACGTAGACTATGGCCTCTATAAGGAATCCCTCATCAATTCATTGCACGAGGCCTGGAATATCGCCGCAGCTCGCAACCGGGTCCGCATCGACACTATGAAACGGCAGTACGACAAGTTTTCCCGCCCGCCGTTATCCATTACTGTAGGGGATCGGGTGTACCTTCGGGATTTCACTCCCAAGCCTGGACTATCCCAGAAACTCTGTTATCCATGGCTAGGACAATATCGCGTCATCAAAGTTGATCACCCTCACCTCATTATAGTCAGCATCACGGCACCAAAGACGAAACCACGCCGTGTTCACATGAACCAGGTGAAGAAAAGCTTCGCCCCATCTGGTCCAGTGTTCACGTCCCCTTGGCTTCCTGCAGAAGAAGAGCAAGCTCTTTCGTCGATAGGAGCAACTTCCGTGGAACTAAGAGGCTATGGATGCCAACATTCACTCCCTGACCCGAACATCACTGATTCCACCACTACTGCCACACACACATACAATACTCGTTCCAGGGCTCGTTTAGCAACGTTATAACCTCACCTAGCATATACCCCCATTGCCCGCACCTCCATCTCTACACTCCTCTCGGATCGTTCGTTACGCGTCGTCCTCTTCTTTCCTCTGTCTCGCCGCGCTACAATTACGTTTGTCCGCCACCCCGTCACTCACCTCGTACCGTTTCAGATTGATCAGATCACGCTCAAAACTTCACTCGTTCTGCGCTCACTATGGGCGACCAGCCGGATAACGCTGCGCCGCCACTACCGCCACCTCGGCCGCTACGGGCCGCACGCCGAGCCAGCATGCAGAGCATGCAGAGCTCCATGTCCGAGAAGACCTCGGGCTCGTCCTCCGCGTCCACCCAGGCGAGCCAGAGCCGGAGGCCTTCAACAACTTCGCCGCCGCCTACGGACAGTCCTGCAGACTCGAAGGCTGGGGCCGAAACCCCACCTAGTGGTGCAAGCTTCCCCGTTTCTACGGCACTGGTCGGCTCCACCCAGTCAATGGCCCTTCACGAGAGCTCGGCTCCACTAAGGGAAATCGGTACGGCTACACCTTTGTAGATCCTCTTTCTCCACTACCAACGTATACCGGTTACTTCTTTTAGACTCGACCCCTTCGGACCCCCGGGCTGCTGCCCAAACCTTGGAACCACAAAATACTGTCCGCTCGCTCCTCCCAGGTTTTTTTCCTCTCTCAACCGTTCTTTTCTCAACCATCATCTGCTCCTCTATCAATCTCTGCTCTTTCCAGCAACGAACGCCACTCCGACCGATACGGTCACCTCTCGGGCTGCTGCCCAAGCTACGGAACCACAGAGCGACACTCCATCCGTCGGCGACTTCTCTTCGACGACTACCACCCCTATTGCAACCGCCATCCGGGCTGATGCCCAATACATTGAACCACATCAGACTCCAGATAGTAAGCAGTTCTAACAATACATATCCGCCTTTACACAACCAGCCTTTTAACTCTCTACGAATTTAGCTTCTCTTCCTCCGTCAGCAAACAACGAACCCGCCGATACCACCATCGCTCGCGGGCCCATACTCGGACTCGAGGACACCGCAGGTACGACATTTTTTTTCTTTACCTCTCACCACCTTCAACAGGTATAACAATAATCATAACTATCTGTCACTATTAATACCTCGTTCCCACTCCTATTCTGTCGGGGGCCTTGCTTTCCACAGCTTTCAAGAGTTCTTTCCATTTCAGCGACATCACCCCGCAGCTGGAGCGCCTTAACATCGCTGAGCCTTCCGACTCCACTCCACAGGGAACACCAGCACCTAAACCTCCAGCACTCACGGAACCCAGCACCTCTCGGGCTGATGCCCAAATTTCGGAACCACAATCGTCGATGTCGAAGTCGTCCACGCTTCCTTCCACTTCACGGAATCCAACCTCCCTCTCCGCTCCACGACGACAACATACTCCTGCATCGTCGACCTCCACACCGTCCTCCGCTGTTCCACCGAAGAGTGAGCGTCTAAGTCAGCCTGAGGCCATGCCTACTCTTGATGAAGCCTAGCCTCATATGACAGGACCCCCTCTGCCTCCGACGACTCCGGACAACTACACCAATGCATGGGTGCCTATAACTCCTGGACGATCCGTTGCGCATGAACGTCGCCCTGACGCGTTGTCGCCATGGCCAAATCGTGCTCGGGAATGTCACCGCTTTGCGCGGCCTGAGGAACTGGGCATGAGTCCTCCACTGGGCGCAGGGGCACCGAGTATTTATCCGCACGTCAACGTTGGAGGACATTCTGTCGTGAGCATCCCGAACTTGGTGGTAAGACTTTACCATTCATTTACATTAGTAGTTCATTCTTTCCCTTTTTTTGAAACTTATCTCCGCCTTGCGTATTAGTTGCGCCATGTTCCCGTCCAACGTCCGAGGACGGACGTTTTGTGAATAGGGGAGGTGTAAGAGCTTAGGAAATCCTCCAATAAATGTGCAATCGATACGCAAGGCATGGCTCAAGCTTAACGGAGATCTCAGTATATGATTACAGGAGGCGGAGCACGATCGGAGGACGAGCGACGAGCTACAAGGGGATTCGAGCTCGAGGACGCCTGACGACTGGTCGACCTGTCTCCCTGCCAGCCTCGCCCGCACCCTTCCGCTGGACGACTCCTTGCCCACCGATCTCGTGCCTTACTTGAGTGGACTGTACGACCATAAATGTGTATATCTCACTCGTGTCTACCTCGTAGAACTGGTACCTATGACTGTTATAAAGAGATAAAGATTTTTCAGTTTGTCTCATTACTTTTGTCCCCCCCCCCCCCCTAATACATGCGTTTCTTACCTCATCACTTGCGTTGCTGTGCTTTCTGGATTGGTAAACCAGGAGCAGCTGTAATTGCATTTAGTAAATTTTCAGCCATATTCGCAGCGAAATTCTAGTACAATCAGTGTATAAGTAGACTACTGCCAGCTTTTATGCTCATTTTGGACAGAAGGTTTCGGAATAATTCTCTAAAATTTGACAAGACGGAGAACGGAGCGGAAGCTTTTCCGCCTACCTAATATGGTAATGATCTGTACTGACAGCGACTATGATCATAAATTATTTTTTTCCTCCTATGTTGTAATAGAAGCGCTGGACTTTCAGGGTGTCTGCAGGATCTTTGTTCCCGCCTCTGAGGAAAAAACCTTACCCGTCCAAGAGGGTGACCACATCTATCGACTGGATCGAAATCTGGCGAGGACGGAGTGTCGAAAGGTACCCCAGCCTTGAGGACTGTAATATACGTTCCACATGCCAATGTTGATATAAACAGTTCCTCGAAACGTATGACCGAATAAAGCGATCTACATTCGAACATACTGTTTTGGAACGACACTGACTGTGAAGACATCCAATCACCGCACTTAGGCTAATGTGTCTTAAGTATTCCATAGAAAGGATCAGATATGCAGTCTGTGTTATCAATTGTAGGCATTGTTCAAGAGACCATACCGCTTCTGTCAGTAAGGCTGTTGAAGAAGTTTTTGGCCTCTTTGAAAACGTAGGAAAATAAATTTTTGAAGCAGGTGAGTGGCGAGCATTGTGCACTCCTCTTATCCAGAACGTTAGATTCAAGACACGGGTGATAACAAGTGTAATGCCGGCGGAGTGGCGTTCTACCCCCCGCCCTTTAAACAGAGGCGTGGCAAATGTTTGCGTCTCCACTATCTCGTAAGGCAGCCACTGGACTCTCGAGCAGATGCAGGGGGTTGGTGGTGGGCGGGCCAGGGGGACGAGGGGATAGAACGCTCGACCCCCGTGTAATGCCTGCTAGCAACTCGCGTCTAAAGCGACATGGTAGTGACGAGTTTTCCGGGGCGAGGTTGGACGAGTTTTCGCACAGTATGCAGGCGACCGTTGCGGGACCCAAGTACTCCAATCAATCATCAAGAAACCAGCGAACGCTTGTCAACTTTCATTTCGCTGGTGGGTACTACTTGGTATCACTTACGAGCATTTCTTATGAGTAGGCTTCTGTACTCAGCAGGAATCTATGGAAGTTGCATAGAAAAGGAGATGAATGCTAGGAATGAGTGGTAACTACAATACGAGCATGGAGCTGGAAGGAATAGAAAACCCTCAATTCCCTAAAAATGTTTGCAAACGTTTGCAATGTTGGGATGGGCATGAGCTTCTCTTTTCGCTTCCACTAGAGAATTGTCTATGGCTCACATGTTATATTTGTGTTGAGGAACTGTCTACCATACACCTGTCCACATTGTTCATTGATGGTGGAAGTTCCATTTAGGCAGAGTTCTGCAGTGGACAGTTGAACGGTGGTTTTCTTAGTCTGCTATAACGAACTATGCCGCTATGGTAGTCGTGGGGGGTCACCTTATAAGTGCCACTAACACGAACAAAAAGAAATGATGGCACACCTATAATGAAGAAAACAAACAAACAATGCTATATCTCTGTTCTATGCTCTAGATTTGAGCAGGGGAAGGGACTCCAGGATGTGGCTGGAGTGACGCACCCATGTTAAAGTTGCCTACATCCTGGAGTTCCCTCCCTCGCCAATACGGAAGCAGACAAAATACGGACCTGTAATCGAAAATAGGAGCTAAGACTGCATTTACATTCGCTGTATGTAGCTACTCGCGCCTTCTGCATCCCACGGTATGCTATGGTGATCCCTTCCCTAGCTACCATAGCGCCCGAACTACAGGGTGCGCCATAAATATGGTCACTCAATAAAAAGCGAATTACTCACGGGGAATTTGTCAGGGAATAGCGAAACTTCCTCAACAATTTTTTAACAATCTAGTTAACAAGCAAAATGGATATCATCTAATATGATCTTCCTTGGCACGAATGACAACCTTCAGACGCTTAGGGTAGGACTCAATGGCGGCACGCAAGGTTGCTTGCGGAATTTCCTTCCATGCTTTTTCCCGTGAAAATTTCAATCCTCGAATCGTAGTGCGCCTTTTAGCGCAGGCTTCACCCTCTAGAATGAACCAACGCAGTAATCCATAACACTCAAATCTTACGAGTTTGTCGGCCATTTAGAAACAGGGATGAAGTTGGGAAGATTCCTTGCGCACCACATCTGAGTCTTCTTGGACTTATGAGCGGGTGCGCCGTTCTGTTGAAAGGTCCATGTTGTATTTCCAGAGTGTTCTTGAGCCTAGGGAAGCAACTCCTTCATCACAATGTCGTTCACGTAGACATTGGTGTTGACCTTGGCTCCTTTTTCAACGAAAACCAGTCGTGTCCATCTTGTGGCTCAAACTCCGGCCCAAACCATCAGGAAAGCTGCATGAGAGTTTCTGTTAACGGTGTCTGCATCCTCACCACTTTCAGCCAATAACTGCGAGTTTCGGCGGTCAAAGTGCTGCTCAATTGAGAAAATTTTCTTATCAGTGAAGAGCGTCGTGCAGTGGTCGTGCCACTCGAGGAGTCTTGGACATTTTTTCTTCTTCTTCCTTCCATCTGTGCAGGCGTTTGTCCGTGCAGTTGACGGAAGTTGTAGGGGTATAGTCCAAGTTCATTCTTAACAACTCGCTTCATCGTCATAACCGATACGTTGAGCTCGAATGCCATCTTTCTCATGCCGTGGCCTGGATTCCACTTGAATTGTTCTTTCACGATTTTCCAGAGACTGCTCGTAGCTACGGATACCGGGCAGCCAGGTCGGGAACGATCAACGAGAGAGTTACGTTCCACACAGCGATAGACTGTCATCTTGTGCAGCTTCAGCAGACGAGCGATGTTGGGAACAGAAAGTCCTGCCCTTCTCGGATCCAAGATTGCGCCTCTTTGACAACAAGACTTTACCATTTCTGACAGAAGCAGTGTGGAGATGCAAAAAACACTATATACGGTTAAGATGACACGTAGAATCCGAAGAAACAATGGAAACATAAAAACGTTCGCAAACAAATACAAAAAATGATGCGCGAGAAAGTGACCATATTTATGGCGCACCCTGTATCTTTAAAGCAGAAATCTCGATTGCCTGAGGCTGCCCCACAACTTGGTTCCAAGCTTACAAGAGCAGCTGAAAATTAAATAGCCTATCTAAATAACACTGGATTTGGTCTTTTGCGCTCCGAAGCAACGTTTGAAACCTTCTATGGCTGACGCTTTCCTTCTGTGCTGGCATCACACACAACGTTGTAGCTGCAAGGAGCACAGCAGCAGAATCTTCTTCGAATTCGTGTAAAAAAATGTTATAATCGTTTATTGATGAAGAAGGTCCTTTTCGTTTCCGTCTGCAGGTCCAAAAAACAACAAAGGAACATGAAACATGGATCTGTTTAAGAACGTCGGAAAATGGTTTCAGCAGAAGTGTCCTACCGCTTTTAATCAGCACTTAAAACTGGTACCTTTCTCTTGATGGAGCCTAAGGATTACAGGTACACTTGGTGTTACATCGCGGGATGGAAGGTCTTAAGGCTCGAGCACACTTCGCTGCCTTTATACATGTGTAGACATTGTATTGTGTCCACACCCTTGATCGATAGCCACGGAATTGTTCAGGTCGACGAGGTTCTGGCTCGCCAGTCGGTCCCGCGACGACCGCCTGCACACGGTGCGAGAACTCGTCCAACCCCGCCCCGGAAAACTCGTCACTACCATGTCGCTTTAGACGCGAGTCTGCTAGCATTGTGGAGTAAACTGACGAAAATTTGTGCCGTACTTTCGGCATGCTAGCGGATATTGATCTCCGCTGACAGGAACTCCGGGAGTTCGGGTCCCGATGACGGCCATTGCCAGTTTTCCATTTACACAGGATTGTTTATATTTATTTTATTTATTTAGTACAGTGCAATGAGTGCGTCATAAAGTGCCCAAATGCATAGAAATATATTTAGAAGAGGAGAAGGGGAAAAAATAATGAAGCGAAAAACTACGAATACAAGAGACCAGATTCAGCGCGACTGAACGAGCCGAGAACAATGAAAAAGAGAAAAGAGTAGAAGTTTGTTGTTCTTGTGGTTGCTAATAGCGTAGGGCATTAACTGTATTCATTCCATTTAGCCAAGGCTGCTTATACCTTTACGTACATAGGTCTATGCTGGAGCTTCGGACATGGGTATGCCAACCCCTCGTGGAAACACTCGGACAAAAGTCGGTTGGTAACCGAGCATGAAAGTGTTTGAAACAGATTCACTGCTCAACTCGGTTTGAAACCTTACCGTGTCTCAGACTCTAAGTTTAGTTTAGAGCCGAGAACGAAAGGCGGCCAAGCCCTTGCAGTACGTGTTGCAATTGCGCAGTGCCCGGTTCCAAACCCTTTCATGATCGGTTACTAACAGGGGTGTGTGTTTAACGATTAACAATTTACCGATTTACCGGATTTACCGGCATTTTTCGTTAAAACTTTTAACGAAATTTAACGAAGGAAAATTCCGTTAAATCGCATTAACGACATTTTGTGCAGCATTTTCGAAATTTTATTTCTTTTTCATGTAAATGCATTTTGGACGAATTTTTTGGATGAGATAAAGCAGTATCGTTGCGACGCCGAGAAAACTCTACCTATCGTGTTTCGAGAATTCTTGGTATATTCCTTGCTCCTTGACCAATATATTTGCGTGCGCCCTCACTTTTCACTTTTCTTCGCTGTTGTTTCCCGCTTTTCGACCTCATTGTTCGTTTTTTTTGCGTTTGATTGCTACATATTAGTTCCTCATACTTACCACCCATCCAGTTTTTTCACCGTTTTTTGTGATATTTGTTTCATGAGTGTGGTTGAAAAGACATAGAACACGCGAAGGAAACGCTACGAAAGACAAATTGTGTGACAAAATATTAATACAAGGATACGAAACGAAACAAGGGAAGAGGAAGGTACCTTCTCCTTTCCGCAAATTTTCCGAAACGTTAGAGGGATTTTTCGTGCGGCGGCCAAGGATTGTAGAACTTCGATAAGGCAACGATGATCCAGCTTAACTGATAGAGCGTAGTTATTTGGTAACGTGTTGCCAAAGACAAAAATACTCAATACAGAAAAATTCGATCCGATTAAAATTTGATCAGCGGTCCGTGGCTGTTTATTTGATTCTCCGCCGACGTCTGCGGTAATAGCAGAACCTTTTGGGACAAAAATAATCATTCTGTGAAACAGGCAGATATGGAGCTATGGACTTCGCACATATCTTCCAAAGATGGACTGACTGTACCAAAGAATTCGCTGTGTTCGCTGCCCGACTTACTTCCTCATCAAATATAACATTCATTTCTGTAGGTTTCCGAAACAATTATGGCAGTATCGAAGAATGCTGGGCTGTAAAAGTCTACTTAGCGAGCGCAAATTCTGCAAGGAGTTTTGCCAGCGCAAACGAAAAGCTTAAATACGTTGAGCCGCGCTCTAGCGTATATCACTTTTGATCTCTCCAAAAACGACTTTCCGCAAGCTGAACGAACTAGGTGGTGTAGGAATTTTTTTATTTTAGAAGTCCAGTTATTACTGTTTGGTTTCAGAATCTTAATGAGTTTCTCGTTTGGCAATTTTGTTGATAGATGGACTGATATTATTATATAATATCAGTCTGATATTTATTGTGGAGATGAAGTCGTAGTCATATAATTGTCATGGAGATGGAGTCGAAAAATCAATAAAGAAAAGGATTTGGCTTTTTACATGCTAAAGTACAGCCAAATCGACTGCGGCTAAGCGAAATGTTATTTAACGAATTTACCGATTTTAACGCAAAAATTTTTCGTTAAAAAATGGTCGTTAAAAATTTACCGAAAAAAATTTAACGCACACCCCTGGTTACTAACCATTGTCTGAGTAGCACAAAGAATAAGCGTAGTTGAAAATTAGACTACCATGCACTTAGCATATAGCACAAGGCAACCACTCGGATCCTTCTATATATCAAGGTGTGTGTGTGTGTGTGTGTGTGTGTGTGTGTGTGTGTGTGTGTGTGTGTGTGTGTGTGTGTGTGTGTGTGTGTGTGTGTGTGTGTGTGTGTGTGTGTGTGTGTGTGTGTGTGTGTGTGTGTGTGTGTGTGTGTGTGTGTGTGTGTGTGTGTGTGTGTGTGTGTGTGTGTGTGTGTGTGTGTGTGTGTGTGTGTGTGTGTGTGTGTGTGTGTGTGTGTGTGTGTGTGTGTGTGTGTGTGGTCACCGCCAGGGTGCGCGTAATTACAATTTACGATTTACAGCTATTTTTGTCAAATTTTTTACGATTTACGGTTTACGACATTTTGGGTCGTAAATCGTAAATTTTCGTAAATGTGAGCTTTGATCAACAACCAACTGGCGACCAAATTTATGTAGACTGGGTTATAAAGATGTGCCCTCTCTAATGGTCCCTCATATAGCTCATTCCCACTTCCCTTTAGAGCTGATTTTTGATGATCTGATATGCTACTGTGTTGTACAATACGTCCTGTTCACAGGCAGACCTTATAAAAGCTTCTGCCTAGGAGGTTGGGGAGGCTGGGCTCCTCCGTTTCGGGTCCAGATGTAGCAAGGCATAGCGCGTTTCTACTGCCGAAGGCTGTTCCGCTTCAGCCCATAGTCTGTGTTCTGTTTGTATTTATTTTTTTCATGACTGCCTTATGCAGCGTACTGAACAAATAAATAACTAAATAATAAAAAGACACTGGAAGCAGTTTCTTAGAGAAAAAGAGACGAGTATTCTAGCCCCACGTCCTATTTGGTAGTAATGTCGAGTCACTCTGTTTGTAACAGATATATGCTAACCTTACCGAATAGAATCCACGATCGAACATCATTCGTGATTGGAAGCGGGGTCTAGAAAGTTGCTACACTCATGTGGAAAGAATAATCCACTAATGTGTCGGTAGATGTCGCGAAGACGGGCAGCACTGCGAGATGGAACGCCCCATCCAATCAGACCGCATTGAATCGGCATGCCATTCAGAAAAGGGGTGTACAGTTGGTACTCTGATCGACTGGCATATGTTCGATCTGTGCTCTGGTTATTATTGGCGCTCCCACCTTACCCATGCTTCACCGCGACATGTAGTGTTTCTATCGGTTTGCATTGTGCTTCTTACCTCATCACTTGCGTTGCTGTGCTTTCTGGATTGGTAAACCAGGAGCAGCTGTAATTGCATTTAGTAAATTTTCAGCCATATTCGCAGCGAAATTCTAGTACAATCAGTGTATAAGTAGACTACTGCCAGCTTTTATGCTCATTTTGGACAGAAGGTTTCGGAATAATTCTCTAAAATTTGACAAGACGGAGAACGGAGCGGAAGCTTTTCCGCCTACCTAATATGGTAATGATCTGTACTGACAGCGACTATGATCATAAATTATTTTTTTCCTCCTATGTTGTAATAGAAGCGCTGGACTTTCAGGGTGTCTGCAGGATCTTTGTTCCCGCCTCTGAGGAAAAAACCTTACCCGTCCAAGAGGGTGACCACATCTATCGACTGGATCGAAATCTGGCGAGGACGGAGTGTCGAAAGGTACCCCAGCCTTGAGGACTGTAATATACGTTCCACATGCCAATGTTGATATAAACAGTTCCTCGAAACGTATGACCGAATAAAGCGATCTACATTCGAACATACTGTTTTGGAACGACACTGACTGTGAAGACATCCAATCACCGCACTTAGGCTAATGTGTCTTAAGTATTCCATAGAAAGGATCAGATATGCAGTCTGTGTTATCAATTGTAGGCATTGTTCAAGAGACCATACCGCTTCTGTCAGTAAGGCTGTTGAAGAAGTTTTTGGCCTCTTTGAAAACGTAGGAAAATAAATTTTTGAAGCAGGTGAGTGGCGAGCATTGTGCACTCCTCTTATCCAGAACGTTAGATTCAAGACACGGGTGATAACAAGTGTAATGCCGGCGGAGTGGCGTTCTACCCCCCGCCCTTTAAACAGAGGCGTGGCAAATGTTTGCGTCTCCACTATCTCGTAAGGCAGCCACTGGACTCTCGAGCAGATGCAGGGGGTTGGTGGTGGGCGGGCCAGGGGGACGAGGGGATAGAACGCTCGACCCCCGTGTAATGCCTGCTAGCAACTCGCGTCTAAAGCGACATGGTAGTGACGAGTTTTCCGGGGCGAGGTTGGACGAGTTTTCGCACAGTATGCAGGCGACCGTTGCGGGACCCAAGTACTCCAATCAATCATCAAGAAACCAGCGAACGCTTGTCAACTTTCATTTCGCTGGTGGGTACTACTTGGTATCACTTACGAGCATTTCTTATGAGTAGGCTTCTGTACTCAGCAGGAATCTATGGAAGTTGCATAGAAAAGGAGATGAATGCTAGGAATGAGTGGTAACTACAATACGAGCATGGAGCTGGAAGGAATAGAAAACCCTCAATTCCCTAAAAATGTTTGCAAACGTTTGCAATGTTGGGATGGGCATGAGCTTCTCTTTTCGCTTCCACTAGAGAATTGTCTATGGCTCACATGTTATATTTGTGTTGAGGAACTGTCTACCATACACCTGTCCACATTGTTCATTGATGGTGGAAGTTCCATTTAGGCAGAGTTCTGCAGTGGACAGTTGAACGGTGGTTTTCTTAGTCTGCTATAACGAACTATGCCGCTATGGTAGTCGTGGGGGGTCACCTTATAAGTGCCACTAACACGAACAAAAAGAAATGATGGCACACCTATAATGAAGAAAACAAACAAACAATGCTATATCTCTGTTCTATGCTCTAGATTTGAGCAGGGGAAGGGACTCCAGGATGTGGCTGGAGTGACGCACCCATGTTAAAGTTGCCTACATCCTGGAGTTCCCTCCCTCGCCAATACGGAAGCAGACAAAATACGGACCTGTAATCGAAAATAGGAGCTAAGACTGCATTTACATTCGCTGTATGTAGCTACTCGCGCCTTCTGCATCCCACGGTATGCTATGGTGATCCCTTCCCTAGCTACCATAGCGCCCGAACTACAGGGTGCGCCATAAATATGGTCACTCAATAAAAAGCGAATTACTCACGGGGAATTTGTCAGGGAATAGCGAAACTTCCTCAACAATTTTTTAACAATCTAGTTAACAAGCAAAATGGATATCATCTAATATGATCTTCCTTGGCACGAATGACAACCTTCAGACGCTTAGGGTAGGACTCAATGGCGGCACGCAAGGTTGCTTGCGGAATTTCCTTCCATGCTTTTTCCCGTGAAAATTTCAATCCTCGAATCGTAGTGCGCCTTTTAGCGCAGGCTTCACCCTCTAGAATGAACCAACGCAGTAATCCATAACACTCAAATCTTACGAGTTTGTCGGCCATTTAGAAACAGGGATGAAGTTGGGAAGATTCCTTGCGCACCACATCTGAGTCTTCTTGGACTTATGAGCGGGTGCGCCGTTCTGTTGAAAGGTCCATGTTGTATTTCCAGAGTGTTCTTGAGCCTAGGGAAGCAACTCCTTCATCACAATGTCGTTCACGTAGACATTGGTGTTGACCTTGGCTCCTTTTTCAACGAAAACCAGTCGTGTCCATCTTGTGGCTCAAACTCCGGCCCAAACCATCAGGAAAGCTGCATGAGAGTTTCTGTTAACGGTGTCTGCATCCTCACCACTTTCAGCCAATAACTGCGAGTTTCGGCGGTCAAAGTGCTGCTCAATTGAGAAAATTTTCTTATCAGTGAAGAGCGTCGTGCAGTGGTCGTGCCACTCGAGGAGTCTTGGACATTTTTTCTTCTTCTTCCTTCCATCTGTGCAGGCGTTTGTCCGTGCAGTTGACGGAAGTTGTAGGGGTATAGTCCAAGTTCATTCTTAACAACTCGCTTCATCGTCATAACCGATACGTTGAGCTCGAATGCCATCTTTCTCATGCCGTGGCCTGGATTCCACTTGAATTGTTCTTTCACGATTTTCCAGAGACTGCTCGTAGCTACGGATACCGGGCAGCCAGGTCGGGAACGATCAACGAGAGAGTTACGTTCCACACAGCGATAGACTGTCATCTTGTGCAGCTTCAGCAGACGAGCGATGTTGGGAACAGAAAGTCCTGCCCTTCTCGGATCCAAGATTGCGCCTCTTTGACAACAAGACTTTACCATTTCTGACAGAAGCAGTGTGGAGATGCAAAAAACACTATATACGGTTAAGATGACACGTAGAATCCGAAGAAACAATGGAAACATAAAAACGTTCGCAAACAAATACAAAAAATGATGCGCGAAAAAGTGACCATATTTATGGCGCACCCTGTATCTTTAAAGCAGAAATCTCGATTGCCTGAGGCTGCCCCACAACTTGGTTCCAAGCTTACAAGAGCAGCTGAAAATTAAATAGCCTATCTAAATAACACTGGATTTGGTCTTTTGCGCTCCGAAGCAACGTTTGAAACCTTCTATGGCTGACGCTTTCCTTCTGTGCTGGCATCACACACAACGTTGTAGCTGCAAGGAGCACAGCAGCAGAATCTTCTTCGAATTCGTGTAAAAAAATGTTATAATCGTTTATTGATGAAGAAGGTCCTTTTCGTTTCCGTCTGCAGGTCCAAAAAACAACAAAGGAACATGAAACATGGATCTGTTTAAGAACGTCGGAAAATGGTTTCAGCAGAAGTGTCCTACCGCTTTTAATCAGCACTTAAAACTGGTACCTTTCTCTTGATGGAGCCTAAGGATTACAGGTACACTTGGTGTTACATCGCGGGATGGAAGGTCTTAAGGCTCGAGCACACTTCGCTGCCTTTATACATGTGTAGACATTGTATTGTGTCCACACCCTTGATCGATAGCCACGGAATTGTTCAGGTCGACGAGGTTCTGGCTCGCCAGTCGGTCCCGCGACGACCGCCTGCACACGGTGCGAGAACTCGTCCAACCCCGCCCCGGAAAACTCGTCACTACCATGTCGCTTTAGACGCGAGTCTGCTAGCATTGTGGAGTAAACTGACGAAAATTTGTGCCGTACTTTCGGCATGCTAGCGGATATTGATCTCCGCTGACAGGAACTCCGGGAGTTCGGGTCCCGATGACGGCCATTGCCAGTTTTCCATTTACACAGGATTGTTTATATTTATTTTATTTATTTAGTACAGTGCAATGAGTGCGTCATAAAGTGCCCAAATGCATAGAAATATATTTAGAAGAGGAGAAGGGGAAAAAATAATGAAGCGAAAAACTACGAATACAAGAGACCAGATTCAGCGCGACTGAACGAGCCGAGAACAATGAAAAAGAGAAAAGAGTAGAAGTTTGTTGTTCTTGTGGTTGCTAATAGCGTAGGGCATTAACTGTATTCATTCCATTTAGCCAAGGCTGCTTATACCTTTACGTACATAGGTCTATGCTGGAGCTTCGGACATGGGTATGCCAACCCCTCGTGGAAACACTCGGACAAAAGTCGGTTGGTAACCGAGCATGAAAGTGTTTGAAACAGATTCACTGCTCAACTCGGTTTGAAACCTTACCGTGTCTCAGACTCTAAGTTTAGTTTAGAGCCGAGAACGAAAGGCGGCCAAGCCCTTGCAGTACGTGTTGCAATTGCGCAGTGCCCGGTTCCAAACCCTTTCATGATCGGTTACTAACAGGGGTGTGTGTTTAACGATTAACAATTTACCGATTTACCGGATTTACCGGCATTTTTCGTTAAAACTTTTAACGAAATTTAACGAAGGAAAATTCCGTTAAATCGCATTAACGACATTTTGTGCAGCATTTTCGAAATTTTATTTCTTTTTCATGTAAATGCATTTTGGACGAATTTTTTGGATGAGATAAAGCAGTATCGTTGCGACGCCGAGAAAACTCTACCTATCGTGTTTCGAGAATTCTTGGTATATTCCTTGCTCCTTGACCAATATATTTGCGTGCGCCCTCACTTTTCACTTTTCTTCGCTGTTGTTTCCCGCTTTTCGACCTCATTGTTCGTTTTTTTTGCGTTTGATTGCTACATATTAGTTCCTCATACTTACCACCCATCCAGTTTTTTCACCGTTTTTTGTGATATTTGTTTCATGAGTGTGGTTGAAAAGACATAGAACACGCGAAGGAAACGCTACGAAAGACAAATTGTGTGACAAAATATTAATACAAGGATACGAAACGAAACAAGGGAAGAGGAAGGTACCTTCTCCTTCCCGCAAATTTTCCGAAACGTTAGAGGGATTTTTCGTGCGGCGGCCAAGGATTGTAGAACTTCGATAAGGCAACGATGATCCAGCTTAACTGATAGAGCGTAGTTATTTGGTAACGTGTTGCCAAAGACAAAAATACTCAATACAGAAAAATTCGATCCGATTAAAATTTGATCAGCGGTCCGTGGCTGTTTATTTGATTCTCCGCCGACGTCTGCGGTAATAGCAGAACCTTTTGGGACAAAAATAATCATTCTGTGAAACAGGCAGATATGGAGCTATGGACTTCGCACATATCTTCCAAAGATGGACTGACTGTACCAAAGAATTCGCTGTGTTCGCTGCCCGACTTACTTCCTCATCAAATATAACATTCATTTCTGTAGGTTTCCGAAACAATTATGGCAGTATCGAAGAATGCTGGGCTGTAAAAGTCTACTTAGCGAGCGCAAATTCTGCAAGGAGTTTTGCCAGCGCAAACGAAAAGCTTAAATACGTTGAGCCGCGCTCTAGCGTATATCACTTTTGATCTCTCCAAAAACGACTTTCCGCAAGCTGAACGAACTAGGTGGTGTAGGAATTTTTTTATTTTAGAAGTCCAGTTATTACTGTTTGGTTTCAGAATCTTAATGAGTTTCTCGTTTGGCAATTTTGTTGATAGATGGACTGATATTATTATATAATATCAGTCTGATATTTATTGTGGAGATGAAGTCGTAGTCATATAATTGTCATGGAGATGGAGTCGAAAAATCAATAAAGAAAAGGATTTGGCTTTTTACATGCTAAAGTACAGCCAAATCGACTGCGGCTAAGCGAAATGTTATTTAACGAATTTACCGATTTTAACGCAAAAATTTTTCGTTAAAAAATGGTCGTTAAAAATTTACCGAAAAAAATTTAACGCACACCCCTGGTTACTAACCATTGTCTGAGTAGCACAAAGAATAAGCGTAGTTGAAAATTAGACTACCATGCACTTAGCATATAGCACAAGGCAACCACTCGGATCCTTCTATATATCAAGGTGTGTGTGTGTGTGTGTGTGTGTGTGTGTGTGTGTGTGTGTGTGTGTGTGTGTGTGTGTGTGTGTGTGTGTGTGTGTGTGTGTGTGTGTGTGTGTGTGTGTGTGTGTGTGTGTGTGTGTGTGTGTGTGTGTGTGTGTGTGTGTGTGTGTGTGTGTGTGTGTGTGTGTGTGTGTGTGTGTGTGTGTGTGTGTGTGTGTGTGTGTGTGTGTGTGTGTGTGTGTGTGTGTGTGTGTGTGTGTGTGTGTGTGTGTGTGTGTGTGTGTGTGTGTGTGTGTGTGTGTGTGTGTGTGTGTGTGTGTGTGTGTGTGTGTGTGTGTGTGTGTGTGTGTGTGTGTGTGTGTGTGTGTGTGTGTGTGTGTGTGTGGTCACCGCCAGGGTGCGCGTAATTACAATTTACGATTTACAGCTATTTTTGTCAAATTTTTTACGATTTACGGTTTACGACATTTTGGGTCGTAAATCGTAAATTTTCGTAAATGTGAGCTTTGATCAACAACCAACTGGCGACCAAATTTATGTAGACTGGGTTATAAAGATGTGCCCTCTCTAATGGTCCCTCATATAGCTCATTCCCACTTCCCTTTAGAGCTGATTTTTGATGATCTGATATGCTACTGTGTTGTACAATACGTCCTGTTCACAGGCAGACCTTATAAAAGCTTCTGCCTAGGAGGTTGGGGAGGCTGGGCTCCTCCGTTTCGGGTCCAGATGTAGCAAGGCATAGCGCGTTTCTACTGCCGAAGGCTGTTCCGCTTCAGCCCATAGTCTGTGTTCTGTTTGTATTTATTTTTTTCATGACTGCCTTATGCAGCGTACTGAACAAATAAATAACTAAATAATAAAAAGACACTGGAAGCAGTTTCTTAGAGAAAAAGAGACGAGTATTCTAGCCCCACGTCCTATTTGGTAGTAATGTCGAGTCACTCTGTTTGTAACAGATATATGCTAACCTTACCGAATAGAATCCACGATCGAACATCATTCGTGATTGGAAGCGGGGTCTAGAAAGTTGCTACACTCATGTGGAAAGAATAATCCACTAATGTGTCGGTAGATGTCGCGAAGACGGGCAGCACTGCGAGATGGAACGCCCCATCCAATCAGACCGCATTGAATCGGCATGCCATTCAGAAAAGGGGTGTACAGTTGGTACTCTGATCGACTGGCATATGTTCGATCTGTGCTCTGGTTATTATTGGCGCTCCCACCTTACCCATGCTGCTCACCGCGACATGTAGTGTTTCTATCGGTTTGCATTGTGCTTTATAGGGCTGAGCAAATTGACATAATAAGTACGGCGAAATCGAGCGCGTAGCTTTCCAAGAAAGGGCCAACTGGTCTTGGCAGTTTTAATCTTCATTTCCGGTAGCGTGATTGAGTCTATCGTATTCGCTCTATCTAACCCGCTTAGGATGCTGCAGGCTCTCGGAGAGGAAACGGAGCTGGCGAAGGGTAGCCCGAGCGAGCGTTGGGAGTTATTAAATAGTGAGCAGTATTGTAAAACTTTCGAAATCTTACAAGTGCAGGCTTGAGCAGGAAACCGGCGCATTGGTCAGTGGTGAAGCAATTTTTCAATTTTTAGTTTTAGCAGCGAATTTTTCGCTGTTGTTTCTGCTGATTCCTAGACTAATACGCAAGTAAAAAGTTAAGAAGTTAGTAAGTTAGAAATTTAATGAGTATTCGAACGATGGAAGCTTTCTGTTGGAATGCCAGGCATAGGCTTAAATGTAGTTTTTGAAATTAGTTTTTTTTTTACTTTTCTGAGAAGTGCTTAGTTTGGTTTGAAAGATGGTTTACTTGCAACAAGCCGTGAAAAAAGAGATAGTTTGATAAGAAAATTGTTTTCAGCCCAAGCTGGAAATGACACTACAGCTAAATAATTATTGAATCACATCTGATTGACATTAGCAGAAAAAGCTTCATGAAATTTAGTTGTACTGCACTACAGTTCAGGTAACTCGTACGATTTACGGTTTACGATTTACGTAAATTCGATTTTCATTTTCGCACACCCCTGGTCACCGCTCGCCTCTGGCGGCGAGCTCTGCGTCTCTGCCCTTTGGTAGGGCCGCGGCGTTCCCGTAAAAGTGTGCAGGGGCTTTTAGCCAAGTGGTAATCAAGGTCGCTGAACACGAATCTGAAGTTTGTATTTGAAGTATCGATCGCCATCAATCGATATTGATCAAATTGTCGATTTTTGGTTGATGTCGTTCAAGCGGACCGAAACTTCAGCCCTGGGAGTGGTCGAGGTCGCTGAAGAGTAGTCGAAAAACTTGTCCGTTCCTCATGAACATCATCTTCGTAAGATTCAGCTGCAGTCCAACGTTCCTACATACACGATCGAAGTCGGCCAGCATTCACTCCGCTTGACTGATGCTCGGTGTTATGAGCACGAAGCGAAGCGCAGATGGTGCAGCTGCTGGCCGTCGACCTTCACTGTCTTCCCATTCTAGTTCACGC
This sequence comes from Heligmosomoides polygyrus bakeri, assembly GCA_947359475.1. Classification (NCBI taxonomy): domain Eukaryota; kingdom Metazoa; phylum Nematoda; class Chromadorea; order Rhabditida; family Heligmosomidae; genus Heligmosomoides; species Heligmosomoides polygyrus. The sequence continues at coordinate 20,501,565 of OX375867.1, forward strand.
ATGACGTTTTCGAGGGTGGAGCTGAAGAGCTTCGGGGATATGGAACCCCTCTCCTTACGTCGATGACGACGTCGTTGTAGAATGGAGAGATCTTGGTCGTGAATCCACTGTACAGCTCTCGAAGGACTCTGATGTACTGAGTAGCAACGTCCTGAGTGAGCAGGGCTTCGAGAACCGCTTCAGTCTCAACAGAGTCGAATGCCTTCTTCAGGACGATGAACGTAAGGCACAGCGGCAGCTTATACTCTCGCGACACTTCGATGAGCTTCGTAATGGTCTGTATGTGGTCGATCCTGCTGAATCCTCTCCGAAATCCTGCTGGTTCGCATGGCTGTCCTTCGTCCAACGTTCTGCCGATCCTATTTAGGATCACATGAGTGAACAGCTTGTAGAGTACGTACAGCGGGCAGATTGGGCGATAGTTGCCAATATCGTGCACGTTTCCCTTCGTGTACAGCAAGACGGTTCTGCTGGTTTTCCACTGAGATGGAACCTTGCACTCCGACAGGTAGCGTGCGAAGAACCGCGCCAAGGTGTTGATGAGCATTGGCGGGAGATTCTTCAGATGTTCGGCTCTGATCCTGTCGGAATTGGGTGCTGTACGCTTCTTCACCGACGAGATGGCGTGTCGGATCTCGGAAGGGAGAACAGAGGGAACGACGTATCCATCTTGCGGAAGATGGCATGGGGGCAGGTGGACGTGGCTATCGAAGAGATCGGAGTAGAAGATGACCCTCTCCATGGTCCTTTTGGGAGAGGTGACGTTCCGTCAGGACATCGGAGAGCGGTCATCTTGGTCTTGAAGTTGGCGAAGCTCCGGCGGGCATTGCGGATGCTCAACCCTGCCTCTGCTGCTTCAGCCAACACTTCCGTCCTTCTCTCCTTGAGATCTTCATTTATCGCCGCTCTGCATAGCTTCGCAAGCTCGCACTTCAGCTGGTAGTTGCCTGACGCTCGTGCTGCTCCACGCTGGCGTATCAGCTCGAGAGTTTCCAGAGACAGGCGTCTCCTGGTGGTCTCTCGGCTCCCTTAGCACTATCGCGGAGATGGTGCACGAAGCGGTCGTATTCCTCATCGAAGTTGTCCATGACGGCATCTTCCCAAGGGCGGCAAGAGAGGTGTAGAGGTCCCAGTTGATGGTTGTTCTAGGATTCCTCTTCTTGAACTTCGCGGCCTTCTCTCCTTGACGCGAAAAGCGAGACCTCGCGTGAAGAAGGCGGTGGTCCGATCCCGTGTAGAACTTGGGGACAACGGAGACGTCGGTCAGGCAATGCTTGCGATTGAAGATGATGTGGTCGATCTCGTTGTGGAACTGTCCACCGGGGGATTCCCAGGTCCATCGTAGGGAGGGAGGCTTCTGGAACTGTGGGTTTCCATGGATGGTCTTGGTCAACATGATAAACTCAGACAGCTTTTCACCTTGCTCGTTCCACTCCAAACAGTGGGTGCCGATGTGAAGTTCTTCCGGTGACCTTCGTGGCCCGATGTTGGCGTTGAAGTCGCCGACGATCACCTTGTAAAAGGTGTGATCTTCCTGTATAGAACTTCTGCAGCTCCACGTAGAAGGCTTCGACCTCTTCGTCGTCGTAGTCGGATGTTGGGGCATTCGCGACGAAAACAGTCAAGGCTGGCACGGAGCCACATCGCTTCACTCGCAGACGTCTGATTCGGCTTGTCAGAGACTCGTACGAGTGCGTGTTGACAAGGACACCAATGCCGCCTACTCCCCTGCTGTCGCATGTTCAGAGGAACAGTTCTTCTCCGGAGTCGTAGGCGGCGTGTAGGGGGTGGTGTCTTCTCATCTCGGTCAGTCCGATGACGTCGTACTTGATCTTCCTGGCTTGCATCATCAGGTCCTCGACGGATGCTTCCGATGCGAGCGTGGTGCCGTTGTAAGTACAGATCGTAATCCAGGTCCTCAATTTGCACAGCCTTGTTAGCCCTTAGATGTTAGCAGCCTCTCCGTACTCGTCCTTCCCATCGCTGCAGAAATGGGGGCTCTTTCGAGGTCAGGGGAATGAGGCCCTTTAGTGCGTGCGGGCGAAGAACTCCGAGCAGCCAACCAGACTGCCCGAGGGGACGGGGTGAGACTTTTGAGACGGCCTCGAATCGCCTTACATGTACTCCCAGTCTACCGAGTGCAAGCTTTTGGCCGGGCCGGCACTGTTACAATCCGCACAGGCGCGAACGCATCCACGCACTCTGTGCATGAACATGCCGCTCCCACGCACAAGGAACGCGTCGACCCGACACAGCAGGAGGAAGTTCTTATTAAAGCGATGATGACGAATCTCCATGGGTATCCCTGTCATTTATTACACAATTAATTCCTTGTACATATCCAATGGACCAAAATATGTTAGTGAATCTATTAGGCTTTTGCAAGGCAATTGCCGAAACTGAAGTCGTAGTTCCATACTGTTGTATGGAACTACGGCTCATGCACAACTTTATCCATCGATATAGGAGTCATTCGATTCATCACATCCTCTCCGACGTTTACGTAAGAAGTCTATTTTCGACATCGGTGACACTCTTCTGAACCCAGGCACCTGATGATCCACCATGATCCACGGATCTCCCTCAATCGAGTCTTCGGGCTCTCTTGTTAAGAGGGATCTCGGGCCGCTTGTCCACCACCAGGGGCCACGTGGCGCGTCCCCGGGTGGTGGATAGGGGAATTAAACGCGAACCAAATGCGACCGTGTTCTGCCCAGAGGCGCAGGTGGGATGCAGGGGATGGACTCCTTGTTCCTCCTGCTGTGTCGGATCGACGCGTTCCTTGTGCGTGGGAGCGGCATGTTCATGCACAAAGTGCGTGGATG